>CM041547.1:3578028-4178028 GCA_023238725.1 Scortum barcoo
ACAAAGCCCTTAAAGTCCTGTGACAAACTTTATAAGTCTAATTATTGTTTTCTATCAATGTTTATCATTCTTGTTCAGTTAAATGCAAAAGAAATCGAAAGATTTCATCTTTCACCTACCTTATCATTTCTCCACTCATCAGTGCTTTACTGTGCCGTGTGTTGAAAAGTAGAGAGGGACTTCTTGCTGTAGAAGGGTTTTGCTTTTGTTTTTGCTAAATGTTTAAAGCTAGTTAACCACATCCAGGATGTGGCACAGATACTTACATGTGCAGTCAGAGCAGTTCTCATGTTTGACTTTATATCTGTTATTTCAAGCTACTTACCCAACTCTAACTCCACTGTCCATACATTTATGTACCAAGAGAGAGAGCAACTCTGGTAAATGATACTGGAGTTACTTACGTAAAATCTTCAAGTATTTGTACTTTACTTGAGTATTTCCATTTTATGATGCTTTGTACTTCTATTCTACCACAAGTTTGTAATTGTGAAATGGGCCAGTCTGCATAATGAGTACTTTTGTTCCAAGTATATTTTAACACTAATACTTTAGTACTTCTGTTTAAGTAAGATTTTTAATGGAGGGCTGTTCAAGTTTTACTTTTAGTTTACTTTATCAAGTAAAGGATCTGAGTACTTCTTTCATCAGTGCAGAGCTCTGCAGAAAACAACTTCCAGTGAGACCAATGAAAAGACCAGGTGACGTTTTACAGTTGCTGATATCATCACCAAACTGTACTGTGCTAAGAAAACATAACTGTATGAGTAACCTGGGTGTTGTAACACAATGCAACAGTAAATAGAGCTACATCTACCTCTGACTTAACACAGCAACCAAAATAACCAGTTCAAGCGTTGTAAGCAGTTTTATTTTGCCTCAGAACAGTGTGGCATGAAAGACAGATAAAAGATAAAAGAATAATTACTACAACCAAACTACACCACCAACTCAGCCTTAAGGTGACCACACACCACCCCAGGTGTCTCATCAGTGAGAGGACCAGCCTTGTATCAAAAAATATTCTAAAGGGGTTAGAGGATAATCACTGCTTGTCTCGAATTGAAAGGGCAGAAACAGACAAATTAACAGCAGCACATCATCAGTGTAAAAGAGCTTCAATTTCACATCCTTTGACTTGAGGACATTTCTCAAGTAACTACCAGAAAGTTTACACAGCTCAGACAGCCATAGAGGTGTGTGTCCTTCAGGAACCACTACATCAGAATGAAATACTTTTCTCAACTATCCTGTTAAGTTGGGCACTTACATTTATTCTGGGCTCATAATTCTCACAGTAAATATAATGACACGTTGGCAGATTGACTTCAGTGTAAAACAATGACAGTGACATGAAAGTGCTTTGAATTAACTGTATATTTGAGTGAATCTGCTGTCCTTAAAAAAAAGCAACAGGAAATGAATTTCCTATGTGAACAACCTCTATAACACATAGTTTTGAGACAGAATAGAAAAAGGTTCATACATTCGGTCAAGGAAAAAACCTGCTGCCCAAATACAAAACAAGTACAAAAGCTGATTCAGTTAATTGGTTTATGTCCTGATAATTAATAATTCCTCAAAGAGAAGTTTTAATGATATCGATCAGTGAGCTATAAGCAGAGTTGAACTTTCACACAGGCACAGTCAAACATCAATTACTTTAAGGTAATGGTAACAAACTTCCCATTGCTGAAGAGAAAATATTAAAAAATTAACAAGGCAATGAAATGCAGGTGGAGAGCTGAGTGAGGAAGCTCAGGTGAGAGGAAGGAGGTGATTGTCAGTGAGATGGGGAAGTCTGAGGACATCTGGTGGAAGGATGGAGCATGGCAAGACAAGTTACAGGAAAACAGACTGTGGCAAAGATAGAAATTGAACTGAATTAATGGTTATTTGGGTTAATTCATTCATCATTGACAGCTGTTTATTAGGTAGACCTTCCTAAAGGTCCTGCAACAAATCCTCATGGAGGTTATAATATTTTTGAACTGTTTCAGAGAGGTGTTGTTCCAACAATATGATAGAGAAAAACTTCTACAAATTAGGTCGGTGGTGGAAAAAACTTTTTCATCGCCACCACCACCAGCGTACAACGGGGAATCTCCATGGCGGAGCCTACCTGTTGTTGAACCTGAGCAGCGGAGGCGGCGGAGGAGAAAGAGAGCCGGAGTCCTAGTCCGGCTGAGGAAACATGAAAACCGGCCTCCTCTCCCGAGTATTCTTCTGGCTAATGTTCAGTCCCTGGATAACAAGCTGGATGAACTCACGGAGCAGGATGGCGTTTCAACGGGACATTAAAAACTGTAACGTTTTGGTTTTCACGGAAACTTGGCTCGACCCTTCGATCCCGGACTCCGCCATTGTTCCCGAGGGACTCTCCATCCACCGACAGGACCGGACTATACATTCAGGGAAGAGCAAGGGAGGAGGCGTCTGCTTCATGGTGAACAACAAGTGGTGGCTCAGACGTGGAGATTATTTCTACGGGCTGTTCTCCTGGACCTGGAGCACCTCATGATCAGATGCCGGCCTTATTATCTTCCACACGGAGTTTACATCGGTTGTCATGACAGCAGTGTATGTTCCGCCACAGGCCGGACAACAACAAGGCCATGGGACGAGCTGTTTGGAGTTATCGACAGGACAGAGACCCGGAGGCTGCGTTCATTGTAGCCGGAGACTTTAACAGCGCCAACCTGAGGAAAGTCCTGCTGAGATGCCACCAACACATCAGCTATCCTACGCGTGGTGAGAACACACTCGATCATGTTTACACCCCTTACCGGACACGTACAAGGCCTCTCCTCGCTCTCCATTCGGAAAATCTGACCACGCCTCAGTTCTGCTGCTGCTTTCCTATAGGCAGAAACTGAAGCGTGACGGACCGTGACGGTGACACGGACCATTCAGCAGTGGTCTGACCAATCAGACTTCGGCTCTGCGCGACTGCTTCAGCACTGACGGAGTGGTGTGTGTTTAAGGACACAGACATAAACGCTGTACATACATGGACGCGATCATTGGATACATCGGAAAATGCATCGATGGACGTCGTACCGAGGATTACTGTGCAGACATTCCCCACTCGGAAGCCCTGGGTTAAGCGGTGAAGTCTGTACCAAACTTAAAGCACGGACAGACGCCTTACAACTCAGGTGATTTGGAGGAGTACAGGAAGTCCAGGTACGCGCTCCGGAGAGCCATCAGCAGTGCAAAGAGACAATACAGGGACAAAGTGGAGTATCATTACAAGGGCTCCAACACCAGGAGCATGTGGGCCGGATTAAAAACTCTGACGGACTACAAAAAGAAGATCAGCAGTGCTGAGGTGATGTCTGCATCTCTGCCTGATGAGCTGAACACTTTTTATGCCCGCTTTGAGAGCACCTCTCCAGCTGTGGAGGTGCAAAAGGCTCAGGAGGACCACTGCCCACCTGTGATATCCAGGGCAGGACGTGTGCAGAACTTTAAAACGGATTAACACACGTAAGGCTCCTGGACCTGACGGCATCCCCGGCCGAGCTCTCAAGGTGTATGCAGATCAGCTGGCAGACATCTTCAGACATTTGCAGACATTTTCAACATGTCACTGCTCCAGTCTGTAGTCCCCACATGCTTCAAGGAGACCATCATTGTCCCCAAGAAAACCAAAATCCTCTCCCTGAATGACTGACCGCCCAGTAGCACTCACCTCCACCATCATGAAGTGCTTTGAGCGGTTAGTCAAATCATTCATCACCTCTTCCATCCCGGACTCACTGGACCCACTTCAGTTTTCCCTACAGGCCCAATAGGTCAACTGAAATGCCATCGCCCTCACCCTCCACACTGCCCTCTCCCACCTGGACCAGAGGGACACATATGTGAGATGCTGTTTATTGACTACAGTTCAGCATTCAACACCATCGTGCCCTCCAAGCTCGTCACCAAGCTCAGAGACCTCGGGCTCAACAGCGCCCTGTGGGATTGGATCCTGAACTTCCTGACGGGCAGACCCCAGGCTGTGCGGATGGGCAGCACCACATCCTCCACCCTGACTCTGAACACCGGCGCCCCCCAGGGCTGTGTGCTCAGCCCTCTGCTGTACTCCCTGTTCACGCATGACTGCGTGGCCACCCACAGCTCCAACACCATCATCAAATTTGCTGACGACACGACCGTCATTGGCCTGATCACCGGCGACGACTTGAGACGGCCTACAGAGAGGAGGTCAGAGCCCTGACATCTTGGTGTCAGGACAACAACCTCCATCTCAACGTCAGCAAAACTAAGGAGCTGATCGTGGACTTCAGGAGGAGGCAGAGAGAGGAACACGCCCCCCTCTCCATCAACGGGACTATGGTGGAGAGAGTCAACAGCTTCAGGTTCCTCGGGAGTTCACATCAGCGAGGACCTCATCTGGACTCATCACACTGACTTTATCACAAAGTCAGCCAGACAGCGGCTCTTCTTCCTCCATGCAGGCTGCGGAGGCTCAACATGGACTCAAGGATACTCTGCAGCTTCTACAGGTGCACCATAGAGAGGATCCTGACTGGCTGCATCACCGCCTGGTACAGCAGCTGCACCGCCCTCAACCTGTAAGGCTCTACAGAGGGTGGTGAAAGCTGCTCAGCACATCACCAGGACGGAGCTGCCATCCATGGAGGACCTCTACACCCAGCGGTGTAGGAAGAAGGCCACCAAAATCATTAAGGACCCCAGTCACCCAGCTACAAACTGTTCTGCCTGCTGCCGTCTGGCCGACGGTTCCACAGCATTCGAAAGTCCGAACCACCAGGGACAGCTTCATACCGCAGGCCGTAAGACTTTTAAACTCTGTCCACAACACCACCACTTCTGCTGTGTATATTCTCTATTGTATATATATCTATTGTATATATGTTACTTGTAATACCTACTTACATTTACAGTTTATATTTTATTTGTATAACTTATATTTTAAGGTCTTTACTTATTTTATTACTCTAGTTTATTATTTATGTTTAAATTTTATTTTATTTGTTATTTTATTTTCTAAATTATCTTTTTGCTTTTCTTCTTTCTTGTTTCTTTAGCATTGTTAGGAGAGCCTGGGACTTAAGAATTTCATTACCAATGATTGCTGATGTAATTGTTGTGTAATGACAATAAATAAATTCTTGATTCTTGATTCTTGATTCTTCTTCTTGAACTTTAGGATCATTTTGGAGGCTGTATGTTGTGGTGCTGTTAAACTGTGTTGTTATTGTCCAGAAAAATATTTATCTGGCCAATCCTCAGTTATATGAATGGGGTACAGCTGAATCAACACATAAAATGGTTTCAACAACAAAAAAAGTTTAGTTTATAGAATCCTTTATTTTCAAAGTTAATTTATTTCAATTTAACTTTTGCCTAAAATTATGCAGCGGCCCACCGAGGAAAAACATTGGACATCCATGAGTGAAATCTTCGTAATGTTAAAAACTTCAGCTCAGTTCAGAAATGGCAGACACTCTTTAGTGTGGAGGGATCAAAGACACAAACGTGTTTTGCAGGTGTTATGTATGTTATGTTAATCATAAAGGAATAAAAAGCATTTGTCTTAATGAACTGTAAACTGAACATGAACATGAAACATGAATTGGTTGGCTAAATTACTTATTAATTGTGCTGTTTAACCTGGGGAGGGCCCTTTATGTATGTTCCTTTGTTGGTTTACAGGTACAGTAAGTGGGTTGCTTGCTGCTTCCTCCATTTTTCTAAAAGCAACAGATTCAATCTTTATATATGGATTTGGAGCACAGCCAATTATGCAAGGATTTCCAGTTTTGGATAACATTAAACAGGTGCTCTTTTGTTTCTACATTTGTGTACCAAAGGTACCATAGTTCCATAGTTTTTCAGATTAAGTGCCTGTATGTGTTTATGTAAGCGCTGCAATATTCCTTTAGACCATTTCTTTTCAGTATGGCTTCAAATAGCCCTAATTTATATATTATTCATTCTCTGCATAGAGCACAGGCAATGACTTTTTTACACATGGTCATTTGTGTCTCTTAATTATTGGGCAATCCTTTCAATCTCACAATATATCAATTAGCTGTACTGTCTATATGAAGCAAAACTACGTAACTGTAAATTCGTAAATCTTTCACATACATATGGCACATATCACGTACCACTGATGCAGATGGATTGATTTTTCTAGTGGAGCAGATGAATAAGTTTACTGTACATAACAAGTGTTAAGTGTAATGTGTTGTGTAATGACAATAAAACATTACCTTTATTGTTGGTTCATCTTGGATGTCACAAATTCAGCTCCTTTATTCAGGCAACATAGTGCAAAATAAAGTCAGAACCATTTAAGGTGTTTGTACAAAGGTCGTTATTATCCCTCCTTACTCTTAATTTATGAAGCTCTTAATCCAAATACAGTGGCTTTAAAACATTAAAATGAACATGACAAACCACAAAAGTAACAAGAAATTAGTGAAATGAGCTTATTACTGTGAATGTTAACATACAGAGTTTACATTTATTATGACTTATTTCCTGTAATACAGTTTTTTCTTCAAGTCAGGAATACATGAGAGATGATGTTCAAATGGTTGTTGCAGAAAATGAAATTAAAGCAATGCAGCGATAAAACATTTCAAAGATAAGCATAACAGGTACAACACAGCTTTTTAATAAGTGATTCAATAGATCACATTCTGTAGAGCAAGAATAAAACAACTCAATTTAAACAATGGTATAAATTAATTGGTAATGCAATCTAATCTAAATAAATATCGTCAGAGAAACAGTAATATTGGTTTACGATTACTGAACTACAGTAAGTGGTAAGTTAAGGTAAATGATTGGTCATTTTACTTTTAACATAAAATGATAACAGTCATCTCTTACTAAATGTCATATATGTACAATGGTAATCTCCAATGTCATTGTATATAAACCTCAAAAAGGAACAAAAGACCTAGTGGTCTAATAATCATTTGAAAGTGAAAGTCATAAAAATCATAGCTGATTAAGAAACCGTACAAGATAGACTTTTTGAGGATGTTCAGTCATTTTCTGCTGTATGAAAGTCCCCATTTTTACATTTATATTAAATGGATCATTGGTCAAAGATAATCAAATTCAGTAGTCCGATCACAGAGCACTACAGTATGACACACATGACCTTTTTTTTTTTTTTTTTTTTTCATTTGCTCTATTGGATTGAATCTCTCCTTCTCTTTCTCTGTTTTTTGAGATCTCTCTGGATAAAATGGCCTGTCCAGGACAGCTTGATGCTTCTCAGATATCTGCTGACCTTCACACAAAGAGTCATGGATCTTCTTCCATGAGTCTATCTCTGAGCTCCAAAGTGCAGCTCTGGCTCTGATGAACTGTGACACTTCAGTCTTGCTGCCTTTGGCCAGATCGATACTGTCTTTACAGATGAAGAAGATATCCATGCCAAGGAACAGAGCATTGACTGCAATGAGACCAGCCCTGGCTGACTTTGAGAGGGCAAGAGACCCTTTGGCTACTGACTGACCAATATCTGGGATGTCTGAGGCCACCCTGGGCACGTTACGTAATGCTTTACCTTCCTGGGCCACCACCTTACCAGCACCTACAAACATCTCTTCACTTTTCAGCAACTTCACGGTTGCATCGGCAGCATCAACCAGTGAATCAATGCCTTTTCCAACAGCACCAGCTTTACTCAGCACCTTGCCCACTCCCACAGTCACCTCTACATGGCTTTCTTCTAACCTGGTGACTGTTTTACTGGTGACCTCCTCCAGACAATCTTGGAGTCTCTGCACGTCCTCCATGAAGCTCTGGAAGACTTCATTGGCTTTTTTTTTATGTTTGTGGTTTACTGCAATCTCTGTGCCGGTGGTGACAGCACTGTTGACTCCACTTGTTATTCCCTAGCCCTACCCCTGTCATTGTCAGAGCCAGAGACACTCCAGCTGTTACAGGAATTAATGCCAAACCAACTATTGAAAGCACACCACCAACTGCCCCCACTGAGCTGCCAGCCACACTGGAGATCTTTGCCCCCTTATTCATCCTGTCCAGCTAAACAGCAGTCTCCTCCAGGTCCTTTAGAAACTGCAGCATCCTGGGTTGACGCTCACTGAACTCTCTGATGAAGCCAGAACTTGACACTTCCTGGAACAAGAACACCATCCGGAAGTTTTGGTTCATCCTGGTGAAGAAAAAAGAGGAAATGAATATAAGAAAAATACAATGAAATCATTTATTTTTTATTTTACATAAAAAAATACACCTTGCACAACTGTGATATCTGGGTCAAAAAAAGATACAGGGAGTAAAGTTTACCTGATTTCATTGAGCCGAGTAATGTGATAAATCATCTGCTTCATGTCATCTTCAGACCAATCCACATTGAGGCTTACCAGAGTTTTCATGTCCATCTTCAGGCAAAACTCACCTATGGAGCTGTGAAAGACAAAGTTAAATTTATTTTCTACAACTGTGTATTTTGTAAAAGAGTGCTTTTTGTTTTGAAGAAATGTCAATTTACCTTTTCTCTAACTTCTCACAGATTTCCTGGGTGGTCTGTATGTATTCTGTCCAGCTGATATGACAGCACTTCCACATTCTGAAGTTTGGGGAGGAAGAAGGCTTTTGCATCTCTTTTAAACTCGAGGAGGAGAGGACAGACCAGCCGGGCAGCAGTGATGACGACCTGAACGAGTTCCAGGTTGATCTCTTTAGGCAGGTTTAACACCTGGTTGTCTTCCATGGACACATGAAGTGAGGTGACCGCCAGCTTCTCCACTGCATCCAGGAAGTAGTCCAGATCCTCCAGACCTCCCAGAGTGCCCTTCAGCACTGCAGCCAGCTCGTTCTGCAGCTCTGCTCGCCTGCTGTCAGCAGTCAGCTTGCTCTTCATATATTCCAGAAAGGCCACACCTTTATTCTCCGACTTGGTAACATGGCTGATGTTTAGGTCGATCTGGTCAGCCCGGTCCTTGATGTCCTTTAACATGTTTAACTCAATCTTCTTCCCAAGTATCCATTTGGAGATCCTCTCACAGAATCCTTCTCACTGTGTCAATGTGGCTGAAGGTATCTGAGATATACTGGTACAAGACCTGCTGCAAGTTCCTGTCTGTAACACAAAACATCATCATCTATTTAGACTAAAATTGCTTTGGCTATTTTCTTTGTTTTATCTATAATATCTATAATTATTATCTATAATTATAATGAAGTGGCAATTGTGAAGAAACCTAATAAAATATATGTTTAATAAAAATTAGCTGCTGAAAGTGCCATTCAAAGGTTTTGAATACAAACCAGATTAAATAAAAATGAATTCCTGTTTTTATTTTCCTAATGCTTGTACATAAATGGAGGAAGCAGCAAGCAACCCACTAACTGTACCTGTAAACTAATAAAACAACATACTTAAAGGGGCCTTCACAGGTTAAACATTAGACACTGAATAGGTAATTTAGCCAACCAGTTCATGGGCTTTGGACTGACTACAGTACATTAAATCAAATGCTTTTGACCTTTGTTCATGGTATAATAGTAATGTATTACTTTATACATTATATCCTTTAAAATTTTTAATTGTCACAATTTTCCTCAACTGTACCTACATTAATGTTGTATTTTATTAGTTGCTCATTCATGCAACAAACTAGTAAAAGTAAAAAAAAAATAAATTGCTGGCTATATTATGAAATGTTTGAAACATTTTACAAAAAGAAAAATCATTTTCTATTATTTAGAATTTAACTGCTTAACTCTACTCTACTTAACTCTACAGCAGTTTATAATTGTGTCTGCATAATGAGTACTTCTGTTCATGTATATTTTGATGTTAATACATTTTCTTTATAACTCTGCAGACAACAACCAGAGAGCAAAGCAGCAGAGTGGACCAGTTCTCCCAGTGAGGCCAGTAAAAACACCACTTGACATTTTACAGTTGCTGATATCATCACCAAACTGTACAAAGAAAACATAACTGTATGAGTAACCTGGGTCATGTAACATAATGCAACAAGAAACAGAGCTACATCTACTTCTGAATAAACACAGCAACCAAAATAACCAGTTCAAGCATTTCTACGAGCAGTTTGATTTTGTCAAAGCACAGTGTGGCACGAAAGACAGATGATAAAAAAAGTAATCATTACAAGTCAGGACAGCAGTAAACTAGGACAGCAGGTCAGCAGGTCAGGTCTTTCCACTGGTCCCCTCTGTCCAGTCCCCCCCACACAACACTTGGTAACAGTTGCAAAAGTAACTCAAAGACTCTTTACCTTGATGCAGACATGTTAGTATGCAGTCTTCACATCCTTACTGAGGTCTCACTGAACTCTCTGATGAAGCCAGAACATGAAGCTTCCTGAAACAAGAACACCATCCGGAAGTTTTGGTTCATCCTGATAAAGAGAAGACAAAATAAAAAAAACCTAAGCAGATTTTTCAAAGAACAGTGTTATTTTAAAATATTTCAGGTTCACATTTTAGTAATAACATTACAAATGAACCTGACGTTTTAAAGATTAACTGCACCCCAGCAAACAACTATGTGCTCCACCAGTTATTAGTGGTTAAATGCTCTTTTCTTACCCTGCACATCCCCTGATGGAGCTTTGAACTACAACACTCAACTCTATGACAGCTGACAGAACAACAGACTACTCCTGATCGGCTCCTCACTGTGGTGATCTCAACTTTATTCAGAGGTTCAACAGACATAAAGATCAATTCAGCAATGGTCTTCTTCAATGAAAGGTCAAGTGTGGAGTTACACACTCTTTAGGACAAGAAATCTTTAGCTTACCTTGCTGTGTCAAATGACAAATACATTTATAATTTCTCTTCTGTTCGTGGGAGAAACATCTGGCAATTATTTACTGTCTAACCATAACTGTTGTTATGAAATGTAGCTGTAGCTGAATTAAATTAAATTGCAATTAAATTAAATTAAATTAAATTAAATTAAATTTTCCTTCATCAGATCATTGAATAAAAAATATATTTGGGGTCATTTTTCTTATTTTCTATTTGTAGAATGTTGGATAGAAAAATTGAAAACTGAAGAATATATAAAAGAAGAGATATTTTTTTGTTTAGGAGGCCTAAACTACCTGATTTCTTACCTGATTTCATCAAGCTGTTTAATTGTGACAAAGCATCCTTTGTATGTCATCTTCAGACAAATCCACATCAAGGTCCACCACAATTTCTTTGTTCAACTTTGGGAAAAATTCCCTGAAAGAGCTGTTAAAGACAGAGTTGCTTTGAATTTCTACTGGAGATACTATATAGTTTTTAATTAATGTTAATGAAAACAAAATGTGCTGTTCATTTAATGTAAATTTACCTTTTCTCTAACTTCTCACAGATTTTCTGGGTGGTCTGTATGTATCTGTCCAGCTGATATGACAGCACTTCCACATTCTGAAGTTTGGGGAGGAAGAAGACTTTTGCATCTCTTTTAAACTCGAGGAGGAGAGGACAGACCAGCCGGGCAGCAGTGATGACAACCTGAATGATTTCGAGGTTAATCTCTTTAGGCAGGTTTAACACCTGGTTGTCTTCCATGAACACATGAAGTGAGGTGACTGCCGAGCTTCTCCACTGCATCCAGGAAGTAGTCCAGATCCTCCAGACCTCCCAGAGTGTCCTTCAGCACTGCAGTCAAATCTTCTTCATTGATTTTGTCTTCATTGATTTTTGTCAGCTCTCTCTTCCTTGCATTTGTCCATTTGGAGATCCTCTCACAGAATCTTCTCACTGTGTTAATGTGGCTGAAGGTATCTGAGATGTACCGGCACAAGACCTGCTGCAAGCTCTGTCTGTAACACAAAACAATATTGTCTGTAGGTTAATCTCTGTGATAAACAGAGATAAATGCATAAAAATAAAACAGGAAAAATGTAAGCACATCCAAAAAATATTTAAAAGGTGCTGAATAAAGAAGGAAATGTTGTCCTGATGGAAAACATGTCATGTTGTCCATCCTTATACTGTTGGTGGTTGTGATCCAAGCTTCCCTGTTCCTGTTCTGTTTTGAAGCCTGGACAGCAGTAAACGAGGACAGCAGGTCAGAGCAGCTCCCTGGTCAATAAGGAGTCTTTCCACTGGTCCCCTCTGTCCAGTCCCCCCCACACAACTCTGCAAAGCCCTGTGATATTTGTGCTCAAGCTGAATAATTACTATTGATGTTTATTTATAGACAGCGAGTCTGGTGAATTTTATTTTGTTTCTGTCGAGTTTGAAATGTGTCCATTTGTGCGACACCTGCTGGTTTCTACATGTTGAATGAAGAACCTTTAATGCTTTTGCAGGAACAGTCAACATTTTTATTGGTGGAGAATGTTTGTTTGTTATCAAAGTATACAAATTCTGCTTTTTCATTGATTGTTGAGTCAATCCCATATTATCAGTAACCCCTTCTCCTAAAAATTACCTCTAATTTTTAGGTACAAAAAACATTTCTATACCAAAGGTGCCAAACAAAACATTTAAATACAAGAGAACAGTTTTACAATTATAGGAATAAAGATAAGAGATTTAAGATAAGAGTTCACATAAAAATAAAGTTGTTATAAAATAAATGAAAGTTGGGATACAGACTGCCCAAAAGCAAGATTAAAAAAGAATTTACAGAGGTTGCATGCCAAATATAAGAGGGCAGGCTGTTCCATACTTTTGGTTTGTGGTAAAAACCTCCGGCCTCTCCAGACTTTGTCGTCTGTGTTCGATTCATTTGATGCTGTTTTGTTCGATGATCTGAAGCAGCTACTAGGAATATAAAGAGAAACAAGGGTAAGTATGGGGGTGCTAAACCATTCAGAACATTATAAACTGGTAAAAGACAAACAAAACAAAAAAAAAACTTAATTTCCATTTTAAAAGAGACAGAAAGCCAATTATGCTAAAAACAAAAACAAATGCATTTTTATCAACTGAAGTCTTGATAGTTTTTTTTTTGGTAATACAGCTAAATGAGCATTGTAATTGTCCAGATAAGAGAACAACAAAATATGAATTACTTTCTTTGTATCAGGATGATGTGGTCTGACATTTGCAATATTTCTTTGGTCAAAAAGTGCAGCGTTACTTGTAAAGTCAATATGCTTACTGAGGTCTAAGTCATTTTCTACAATGACTTTGACTCTTTTAACATCAGCACTGACAGTACATTTTTTGGTTTGTCCTCACTTAATTTCAAATATTTGTTACTCATCCAATCTGTATTATTTTTTAAGGATTTGAAGTACGAAAAAGCACACAGCCTTCACAGCCTTCCTGTTTTTACAGGAAATACATAAATATGCAGAGACAAATGGCACTCTGCTAGCCACCTATGGGAACTTTGAGGAGATGCCAGAATAATGTTATATTAAACACTTCTGGGACCAAGACACCACTTTAGGAGAGTCATTTATGATGCTAAGTAGATGATCGGCAATGTGATGTGCAATGTTAATAAAGAATGTCATGGCTCTGCATACCCTGTAACAACAATGGCAGAGTGTTTTATTTCTTTTACGATTTTAACAAGCTATAATTAATCTAGTTGGTTTAAAAACAAAATCTTCCTCTATGACACACAGACTGTAGTCTTGGTGCACACAGGGTGTAATGTCAAATCAATCGCAATGCTGATTAAATTACTTGGCAAACTCTTCAAATTTCATCAAAGAACCAGAAGCAATTCAGCAATTCACTTGCTCAATTTTTGTAAACAAAAATCTGGGGTTATTAGCACTGTCAGTAAACAAGAACACCATCTGGAAGTTTGGATCCATCCTGATAAAGAGGAGACTAAATTAAAAAGGAAAAGTTAAGAAGATGTTTCAAAGAAAAGCCTATTATAAACATTTCAGTTTCATATTTCAGCCATAAAATTACAAATGA
The DNA here is from genome assembly GCA_023238725.1 of Scortum barcoo. Lineage (NCBI taxonomy): Eukaryota > Metazoa > Chordata > Actinopteri > Centrarchiformes > Terapontidae > Scortum > Scortum barcoo. The sequence goes on from CM041547.1 coordinate 3,591,913, forward strand.
ACCTGAGGTTTTAAAGATTAACTGAACCCAAGTAAATAATTGTCTGTTCTCCATCAGTTATCAGTGTTTAAATGCTCTTTTCTTCCCCTGCACATCCCCTGATGGAGCCCTGAACTACAACACTCAACTCTATGACAGCTGACAGAACAACAGACTACTCTTGATCGGCTCCTCACTGTGGTGATTCTGGATTTACTAAAAAATTTCATAAGACTTGCACCTTTTAACTCATAAAAGGTCAATGCAGCAAAGATTTTCCTGGAGTGTGGAGTTACATACTCTTTAAGAAGAAATCTCTGACTTACCTTCAGCTGTATCAAATGACAAATATTTATAATTTCTCTTCAAATATGTGGTATACTATTCTTAAGCCCACGTTTATTTCAAGAGCATCTGTTTTCAGTTTAAATGACTCAAATACATCAATATTTAACTTGGACCAAACCCTTTTATCAGCACTGCTGCAGTGCTGATAAAAGTAAACTGCTGCGGCACTGATAAAAAGGTTTGGTCCACGTACACAGAGTATACTACACACCAAATGTGTGGTGTACTGCGTGTGTTCTGCCTTGCAGGTTATTGCGTTAACAGAACTCCACTGCCCTGCGTGGTGCCATGGGATTATGTAGTAAAGTAAAAAGTGTTAAACATAGCAGAATGTGTTATATTTTAGATTCTTCAAAATAACCACTTTTTGCTTTGATGGTTCCAAACACATTAAGAAAGCAAGAAATTCCACAAATGAACCCTTGGAAAGGTACACCTGTTAATTGAAAACCATTCCAGGTGACCACCTCATGAAGCTGACTGAGAGAAAGCCAAGAGTGTGCAAAGCTGTCATCAAATCAAAAGGTGGATACTCTGAAGAATCTAAAATCTAAAAAATATTCTGGTGTGTTTGAACACTTTTTTCTTTACTATATAATAATTCCATATGTGTTCTTTAATAGTTTTGATGTCTTCAGCATTAATCTACAATTTAAGAAATAATAAAAAATAAAGAAAAAACACTGAATGAGAAGGTTGTGTCCAAACTTTTGACTGGTACTGTATAAAATCAGAAAGGTTTAGTTTCTTTTGGTGTCTTTGACTGCCTGAGAGGGCGAGGTCTAAGTGATCAACTCAGCCTAGGTCTAAGTAACCCCACAGGGGTCAGTCATACTAATACCATGTGCATTAACATCACTACAAACACTTTACTGTGCAACAAAATATTTGACCAAATCAAACGAGGCTTACCTGATTTCATGAAGCTGTTAAATGTGACAATATTTTGATCCCTCATAATAATTGTGAGGGATCATCATAAAAGATTTTTACATTCTTGTGTCACATTTCTTTTATTTTGGGTTCCTGCCAGCTTTATACGTTTTGTTAAATTGACATAAATCAGACTAAAAACTGAGTCTATGCTAAAAAAAATAACTTTAGTTTACTTTAGTTGTAAAGGCAGCAAGATGATCATGTGGTATGAAATAGATTTGATGAATGAAAAGCTGATATTTTCCGTACTTTATAATAAAGTGAGAAACTGTTACTTGTTGGGCTGTATAAATACTGTACATACAAAAGTGTATTAATAAATCATGTTTTCTTTGAAAATATCAGGTTTATTTCTGGTTATCTTTCCATGTTTCATTTGTATGTAACTTTTAACTTTTCTAAGTAAGAGTTTTGCATTATTTTAGCCACACTAGCAGCATTATATTCACATTCATGCTGCCCAGAAGCTGAAGCCTCGTGACTTTGGTGATCTGCTAACTTTCTTTTAGCGCCACCAGCAGGTCAAACCTATTTTTATTTAGTGAAATATCTGAACATCTGCTGGATGCACTGGCACAATTTTGCACATTTATGTATTCATTAACATGTATTGCTCCCAGATAATAAAGCCAAAGTTTTACTAATGTCACCATGAGGTTCACATTTGAGGTTTTACTGAAAGCTGTTAACAACTATTAAAAAGATTGCCATGAAACTTCACATTCCTCTCTGGATGAATTATAATTACCTTTATAATTACTTTTGTGATCTCTTTTAATATATCACCATCATCAGATCTAAATTTAAATGAGTATAGTACTTTGTTTACTTCCTTGCCACAGACTCATAAATCCACTAGCATGGCTGTAGACTCTTAGTTTTATTTTATATTGTACTCTAATTTAACTCTAATGTGTGCTTTAAAAACTGGAATAAGTGTTTCAATAATCAGTGTCAACAGTGGCACATCAAACTAAACCCACCCTTGCAATAAAATGTGCCCCCCTACAAACCATATGACCATCAAATGTGAACCAGACTCCCACCACACCCATCACATCCATGACTGGATGCCACCACAGTCCACAGCAACTAGAAACAAATAGAAACAGTAAAGAATAAACCCTATACTATGTAGAAACTCTAAAATAAAAAATAATAATAAAAAAGGTAAATAAGACTAAAACGCCCTCTACTAAAATAAACAGCAACAACAAACTGAGCACTGCTACAAAATGACTGCGAGATAAACAATAATCATTTGTAATGTGAAATCAATACCATATCAATACCACTGCACCAGCTGATCTGAGGTTTGGCTTCTTTGAGCTTCAAGTGAACTAAACCAGAGTCTGAGCAGCATAGAGGGACACACAAAGCACCACGGTCTCTGAGGGTGGAGGCCACCTGCAGCCTTCACACCTGAGCCCTCTGAGTAGTTTGTCTCTCTCACCTGATTAGCGGCAGGTGATTCGGGTCTACAGCCTGCCTGATGGGACCTTCAGCTCTGACGAAGAGGAGGAGGAGGAGGAAGAAAGTGAGATTCAGTGGGTACTGCTGCTTTAAAATAATCTACAGCTACAGGCTGATGGTTTGTGGTTTTGGGGAGTTGTATGACCAAAAGTTTGAGAACGTGAAGTCACGAGACTGAACAGTTTGTGGATTCTGCTTTGCTCAGTCTATTCATGTTTTTGCTGAAACTGAATAAATTCAGTGGTCTGTTCCAAGAAGCAGGTTTACTCAGTTATCAGGTGAACTTTGCTGGATAAATCTCTGAACCAAACTTTTTTGGGGCTTTTTCACTTAAAGAAATAGTTTCCGCATTGATCTTGTTTTGTTAACAGTTTTCTTTTCTCACTCTAGATGAAGAGAGTTGAAGTGTGGAGGCGGCTCCAGTGACCAAAGCAAGCCTTCATCATACGAAAACAAACAATTTAATTCCTTTTGACATTCAATAAAGACAACAGATTGGCGAACTGCGTTTATTAGTGATTTCTGCTCATGTGTGATTATTTTTTAACAGATGCTTTTGTGGTGCAGTTCATGTATGTCTTTACAGGAATAACAACATGCAAACATCTCATAATTCTTATTCCCAGATGAAGTTCAGAGATAAATCACAGAGTTTCTCCTGAACGAGGTGATCGACTCTTTCACTCTGAGCAGCGGTCAAAGTGTTCTTCCAGTCACCGATCTTACCTGTAATGGAAAAAAAAACTAGACCTGATATCTGATTACATGTTTGTACATACGAGCTCCAGTTACATCACTTTAATCACTTTACCTTTGCGCATGAAGTTTCCTTTCACCCTCGTCTCTGGCAGAAACTCATAGTTGGCTTTTGAGTCTGTCTTCATGTTTTTAAATGTTGATTTTTCCACAACTTGCTCAATGTCTGCTTCACTCAGGTTTTTCCCCAAGAAATTGCAGATTTTAGTTACTGCTGCCTTCAAGTCCTAAAAGAGAAACAAGCCCAGTAGAGAGCAGGTTTATACTCAAATAGTTTATTATTCCTCATTAGATTTTTACTTTAAACTGAACATGCCCCTTCTCCACACCAGTTTTCAGTCAGTTATGCTCAACGACTGCAGGGAAAAAGCACATCTCACCAAAATCATGTCCTCATAGGTCAGAAAGAGGATGTTGTACTGGTCTCTCTTCAGATGCCACTCCCTGATGTGGTCAAACCAGGATGATCCTCCAACTGTGTAATGAAAAACAAAAAATGTATTTTGTCCATGAAATGAAAGTTGCAGCCCCTTCATGCAATATAAAAATACAATAAGACAATAAGTTATAAAAATAAAATCTCATCTTTATTTTAAAAAAAGGGTCTGTTAAACATTTATCCCTGTTACCATCATCCTGTACTTAGAAATCAATGGACTTTTTATGTAGTGCTATCATTAGACATTTAATTAAGCATGCTAACATTTACAGAATAAACAGAATAAAATTAAATGGTAAACATCAGCATGTTCACATTTACTGCTGTGCCTAAGAGGGCTTTACTTCTACTAACTTGCTGCAATAGATTAATAATTGACAAAGTATTGCAGATCCAGAAATTTAGGGCATGACATTAATTAAATAGTAATTGACCTTTACACATGCTAAGAGGGATGTTTCTGCAGAATTACACCATCTACTGACTAAATGACTTTAAAAAGTCAAAAGTCATAAATGTCATAAAAGTTTAAACTTAAATTACTTACATGTAAAAGTGTCTTTGGTAAAAGAATATATCAAAAAGATGTTTAGTGTTATTAAATATAACAGGAATTAAGTGTTCTGCTCCTGCAGGTGCCATCAACACTTTGCAGACACTTTATCATAATATTAATATTAATATCATAATATTAAAAACTTTTCCCATCTTTCTGTCAACTCTTCCTGATCAGATCATTAAAAGTTCAGACTCACCATTAACCTTCAAATACTCCTCAAAAAATTGCTCAAAGCTTTTGGGAGTCTCCAGGTCGCTGCAGACACTACTGAAGTGGTACTAAGAGACAATGTTGTCCTTTGGATTCCGCATCACATAAATAATCTGGAATTAAAAACACAAAACAACAATCAGTCCAGAAAACCAACAAAAACCAACACACACCATCTTCTCCTCAATGCCAAACTCCATTCAGACTTTGTCGTCTGTGTCGATTCATTTGATGCTGTTTTGTTCGATGATCTGAAGCAGCAACTAGGAATAAAAAGAGAAATAAGGGTAAGTATGGGGGTGCTAAACCATTCAGAACATTATAAACTGGTAAAAGACAAACAAAACAAAAAAAAAACTTAATTTCCATTTTAAAAGAGACAGAAAGCCAATTATGCTAATACAGGTGTAATGTTCTCTCTTTTACTTGTTTGTCTTAAAACTAAGGCAAATGCATTTTTTCAACTGAAGTCTTGATGGGTTTTTTTTGGTAATACAGCTAAATGAGCATTGTAATAGTCCAGATAAGAGAACAACAAAATATGAATTACTTTCTTTGTATCAGGATGATGTGGTCTGACATTTGCAATATTTCTTTGGTGAAAAAGTGCAACATTTTTTGGTTTGTCCTCACTTAATTTCAAATATTTGTTACTCATCCAATCTGTATTATTTTTTAAGGATTTGAAGTATGAAAAAGCCTTCACAACCTTCCTGTTTTTATAGTAAATACTTAAATATCCAGAGACAAATGGCACTCTGCTAGCTACCTATGGGAACTTTGAGGAGATGCCAGAATAATGTTATATTAAACACTTCTGGGACCAAGACACCACTTTAGGAGAGTCATTTATGATGCTGAGTAGATGATCGGTAATGTGATGTGCAATGTTAATAAAGAATGTCATGGCTCTGCCTACCCTGTTACAACAATGGCAGTGTTTTATTTCTCTTATGATTCTAACCAGCTATAATTAATCTAGTTGGTTTAAAAACAAAATCTTCCTCTATGACACACAGACTGTAGTCTTGGTGCACACAGGGTGTAATGTCAAATCAAATCGCAATGCTGATTAAATTACTTGGCAAACTCTTCAAATTTCATCAAAGAACCAGAAGCAATTCAGCAATTCACTTGCTCAATTTTTGTAAACAAAAATCTGGGGTTATTAGCACTGTCAGTAAACAAGAACACCATCTGGAAGTTTGGATCCATCCTGATAAAGAGGAGACTAAATTAAAAAGGAAAAGTTAAGAAGATGTTTCAAAGAAAAGCCTATTATAAACATTTCAGGTTCATATTTCAGCCATAAAATTACAAATGAATCTGAGGTTTTAAAGATTAACTGAACCCAAGTAAATAATTGTCTGTTCTCGATCAGTTATCAGTGTTTAAATGCTCTTTTCTTCCCCTGCACATCCCCTGATGGTAAATAAGACTAAAACGTCCTCTACTAAAATAAACAGCAGCAACAAACTGAGCACTGCTACAAAATGACTGCGAGATAAACAATAATCATTTGTAATGTGAAATCAATACCATATCAATACCACTGCACCAGCTGATCTGAAGTTTGGCTTCTTTGAGCTTCAAGTGAACTAAACCAGAGTCTGAGCAGCATGGAGGGACACACAAAGCACCACGGTCTCTGAGGGTGGAGGCCACCTGCAGCCTTCACACCTGAGCCCTCTGAGTAGTTTCTCTCTCTCACCTAATTAGTTAATGTGTCCAATTGTCCCCCTGTTACGTTAATTTTTCACATTTTCCAAATCAGCAGGAAAGATTTAACAGAAAAAGGCAAAATTAAAATGAAAAACGAAATAGTTTTTATTTTAAAAGAGGACGGATGAGGCCTATAATATTAATTAGGTGGATGAAATATGAACTAATTGATGCAAACTGGTTCAGATTTTAGGCCTTCAGAAATCTCAGTATTTCAAGCAAATAATTATATGAAACAGGACAAAACAAAACTAAATACTGATGTTTCAGCCAATTTGCATATATCACATAACTGATCCAGATGAATTGATTTAACACCCTCTAAAAATGAACCTACAGTTGGAACAACACCTCTTTGAAATAGTTCAAAAATATTATAACCTCCATGAGGATTTGTTGCAGGACATGACAATTTAGGAAAGTGTACCTAACAAACAGCTGTCAATGACAATGTCAATGTCAATAATTATTTGTAATTCTGTCCCTGTTTTCCTCTCCAGCCATGTTTCTGGTTCCCCATACCTTTCTTGCCATGCTCCATCCTTGCACCAGATGTCCTCAGACTTCCCCCCAGACAATCACTTCCCAGAGCCTTAGCCACCCTCAAAATATATGACTGCCCAGACCCATCACTCCTTTGTCAGTTCGTCAGTGTTTCTTTGGACTCCATTCATTTGTGCCTTCAGGTCCTGTTTCTTGTGATCTACCTGCCTGTCTGCCTGCCATTAAGCCACATTAAAGTGCATTTTGGTCCACATCTGCTCTGTCTGTTCCTGTTCTCTCTGCAAACGTAACAACATAAAGAGCTTTAAAAGTTGAATTTTGGCATGCATTTAAATCTGCACGACAAAATGAAAGCAAAACTAAACTTTTGGACCTCAACAGTTCTAAATACAGAGTACTACAAAAATAAATGTGCATGTACATGTCTTGGTTACAAGATTCAGCATTAAACACTGAAAATGACACTGCTGACAGAAAAGGTCGATCTAAATAGAAGAGTGCATCATAAAAGTGGACAACAAAAAATATCATGTAGGAAAAAAAAATGCCATTCCTGATCAAATAAAAATTCATGTTTTGTTTTTCTTAAAACTTAAATGGAGGCAGCAACGACCTGTCAAGTTACTGTGATACACCTTGTAAACTGACAAAGCCCTTAAAGTCCTGTGACAAACTTTATAAATCTAATTATTGTTTAGATCACATTTATCATTCTTGTGCACTTAAATGCAAAAGAAATCTAAAGATTTCATCTTTCTTTCATCTACTCTGTCATTTCTCGGCTTATCAGTCCTGTCTCATCAGCTTTACTGTGTCATGTGTTGAAAAGTAACAGTAGTTGCTGTAGAAATGTTTTGCTTTTGTTTTGGTTAAATGGTTACAGCTAATTAACTTTTATTTCAGTAAAATATTTAATGCAGGGTTGTTAAATTGCTACTTTTACTTATTTAAAGGATCTGAGTACTTCTACCAGCAGCGTAGAACTATGCAGACAACAACTAGAGTTCTCTCAGTGAGGCCAATGTAAACACCACATGACATTTTCCTGCTACTGATATCATCACCAAACTCTACTAAGAAAACATAACTGTATGAGTAAGCTGGATCTTGTTACTCTATGCAATAATAAATAGAGCTACATCTACGTCTGAATAAATACAGCAACCAAACTAACCAGTTCAAGCGGCGTTACAAGCCGTTTTAAAAAGCAGCAACAAACCATTTTACAAATCAACAAGAAAAATCTAATAGAAAAAAGGCGAAATTAAAATGAAAAACAAAAGTCTTTATTTTAAAAAAGAGGATGCAGCCTAAGATATTACTTGAGTGGATGAAATATGAACTGATTGATGCAAACTGGTTCAGATTTTAGCCCTCAGAAATCTCACTACTTTAGTAAGTAATCATATGAAACATGACAAAACAAAACTAAATGCACATATCACATACCAGTATCACATTTCAAGTGGAGCCAATGAATTGTCAATGGAGTTTACTGTAAGATGACAAGTATTTACTGTAATTTGACTTACTTATGCCAGTTGTCTTTTGCAGGGATTTCATCGTGCAAACCTGAGTTGTGTAATGACAATAAAACATAACCTTGAAACTTATTAGTATTTCATCTTGGGTGTCACATATTCAGGAGACACACTGCAGAATGAAGTCAGGACCATTTAATGTGTGTTTATGAAGGTCGTCATTATACCGTCTTACTCTCATTATCATTATACTGTAATACACATTTGGTCCTTCTTAAGCAATTACAACCACATTTCTCAATCTGCTGTTACTGCTCAGATCTTCACTTTGCATAATACAGGAACTAATATATCTCCTCTGATGCGTTATAGTAACTCAAGCTGTTGATTTATGAAGCTCCAAATCCAAAGTGGCTTCAACACATTAAGAAAACATGATGAGCAATGAAAAGAATCACATCAGATTTTACACAAGAGCTGACTTAGTGAAATCAGTTTATTACTGTGAATGTTAAAGTACATGGTTTACTTTTAATATGATTTATTTACTGTAATACAGCTTGTCTCATTCTCTTTCTCTGTGTTTTAGGATCTCTCTGGATAAAATGGTCTGGCCAGGACAGTTTGCTGCGTCTCTGATGTCCGCTGACCTTCACACAAAGAGTCATGGATCTTCTTCCATGAGTCCATCTCTGAGCTCCAAAGTGCAGCTCTGGCTCTGATGAACTGTGAGACTTCAGTCTTGCTGCCTTTGGCCAAGACTGATGCTGTCTTTACAGATGAAGAAGATATCCATGCCAAGGAACAGAGCATTGACTGCAATGAGACCAGCCCTGGCTGACTTTGAGAGGGCAAGAGTCCCTTTGGTTGCTGCCTGACCAATATCTGGGATTTCTGCAGGCCACCCTGGGCACGTTACCTAATGCTTTACCTTCCTGGGCCACCACCTTACCAGCACCTACAATCATCTCTTCATTTATCAGCAACTTCACAGCTGAGGCAGCATCAACCAGTGAATCAATGCCTTTTCCAACAACACCAGCTTTACCCAGCACCTTGCCCACTCCCACAGCTACCTCTACATGGCTTTCTTCTAATCTGGTGACTGTTTTGCTGGTGACCGTCCTCCAGACAATCCTGGAGACTCTGCACATCCTCCATGAAACTCTTGAAGACTTCATTGGCTTTCTTTTGCTGTTTGCGGTTTACTCCAATCTCTGTGATGGTGGTGACAGCACTGTTGAGTCCACTGGTTATTCCCAGTGCTGTTCCACCTATAACCAGACCTAGAGACACTCCAGCTGTGAAAGGCAATTAATGCCAAACCAACTATTGAAAGCACACACCACACACCACCAACTGCCCCCACTGAGCTGCCAAACACATTGAAGATCTTTGCCCCCTTATTCATCCTGTCCAGCTGAACAGCAGTCTCCTCCAGGTCCTTCAGAAACTGCAGCATCCTGGGTTGACGCTCACTGAACTCTCTGATGAAGCCAGAACATGAAGCTTCCTGGAAACAAGAACACCATCCGGAAGTTTTGGTTCATCCTGATGCAGAGAAAAGTGGAGAATAAGATATAATAAATTAAATGACTGAAATCTCAGCATTACTTCAAAATGGATTTGGGATCATTTTTAAATTATTTTTATTTTAGTTCTATATTTATTTATTTATTTATTTTCTAAACATTTTCATTGATACTAATAACACCTTGCACAACTGTCATATCTGGGTCAAAAAAACATACAGGGTGTAAAGCTTACCTGATTTCATCGAGCCGAGTAATGTGATAAATCATCTGTTTCATGACATCTTCAGACCAATCCACATCAAGGCTTACCAGATTTTTCATGTCCATCTTCAGGCAAAACTTACCTATGGAGCTGTGAAAGACAAAGTTCAATTTATTTTCTACAACTGTGTATTTTGTAGAAGAGTGCTTATTATTTTGGAGAAATGTCAGTTTACCTTTTCTTTAACTTCTCACAGATTTTCTGGGTGGTCTGTATGTATCTGTCCAGCTGGATATGACAGCACTTCCACATTCTGAAGTTTGGGGAGGAAGAAGACATTTGCATCTCTTTTAAACTCGAGGAGGAGAGGGCAGACCAGCCGGGACAGCAGTGATGACGACCTGAATGAGTTCCAAGGTTGATCTCTTTAGGCAGGTTTAACACCTGGTTGTCTTCCATGAACACATGAAGTGAGGTGACTGCCAGCTTCTCCACTGCATCCAGGAAGTAGTCCAGATCCTCCAGACCTCCCAGAGAGCCCTTCAGCACAGCAGCCAGCTCGTTCTGCAGCTCTGTTCGCCTGCTGTCAGCGGTCACCTGGGTCAGCTTGCTCTTCATATATTTCAGAAAGGCCTTTCCTTTATTCTTCGACTGGGTAACATGGCTGACGCTTAGGTCGATCTGGTCAGCCCTTTTCTTGATGTCCTTTAACATGTTTAACTCAATCTTCCTCCCAAGTATCCATTCAGAGATCCTCTCACAGAATCTTCTCACTGTGTCAATGTGTCTGAAGGTATCTGAGATATACTGGTACAAGACCTGCTGCAAGTTCTGTCTGTAACACAAAACATCATCTGTTCAGACTAAAATTGCTTTGGCTATTCTCTTTGTTTTATCTATGATAATATCGATAATTATTATTATCTATAATTATAATGGCATGGCAATTGTGAAGAAACCTAATAAAATGTATGGTCAAATAAAAATTAGCTGCTGAAAGTGCCATTCAAAGGCTTTGAATACAAACCAGATTAAATAAAAATGAATTCATGTGTTAACCTCCATAATGCTTGTACATAAATGGAGGAAGCAGCAAGCAACCCACTTACTGTTCCTGTAAACTAACAAAACAACATACTTAAAGGGGCCTTCACAGGTTAAGCACACTGAATAGGTAATTTATCTAGTTAATGTGCTTTGGACTGACTACAGTACAGTAAAACAAATGCTTTTGGTGTAGTACTTATATATTACTACAGTACAACTTAATAATATACATTATTTCCTCTAAAATACCTGATTGTCATGATTTTCCTCAACTGTACCTACATTTATGTTGTATTTTATTGGTTGCTCATTCATGCAACAAGCGTACAGAGTAAATTGCTGGCTATATTATGAAATGATTTAACATTTTATAAAAAGAATAATAATTTTATATCAATTTAAATGTAACTACATTCAATTATCCTAATCTGCATGATGTCATCAACTTAATCTGTCATTTATGAACTTTACATGAACACTACTCAGGATATGATTATGGAGCATTACCTCATTATTAATATTCCTTTATGATTAACATAACATATATAACATCAGCAAAACACATAACTAACATTATCCAGGTTAGTGACCATCTTTGTGTCTTTGATGCCTTCACACTAAACACTGTCTGCCTTTTCTAAACTGTCTGTCTGCCATTAAGCCACATTAAAGTGCATTTTGGTCCACATCTTCTCTGTCTGGTCCTGTCTGAAATGGATCCTGTTCTTCTTTCCTGCAAACATAATTTCTAAACTTTAAGACTTGGAAAGACTTTGTGCCTCAACAGTTATAAATACAGAGCAGACTACAAAAATAAATGTGTGTGCACATGTTGGTTTCAAGATTCAGCATTTAAGTGACACTGCTGTCAAAACATGTTGATCTAAATAGGACAATGGTGAATCATAAAAATGGACGACAACAACAAATATCCAGTAGGCAAAAAAAATGAAAATGCACTTCTTGATCAAATAAAAACTCATTTTGTTTTCTTAAAACTTAAATGGAGGCAACGAGCTGTCCACTTACTGTAATACACACCTTAAACTAACAAAGGCCTTACAGTCTTGTGACAAACTCTGTAAATCTAATTATTGTTTTATATTCTGTTTTATTCTTGTGCAGTTAAATGCAAAAGAAATTTTAAAGATTATATCTTTTACCTACCTCGTCATTTCTCCACTCATTAGTGTTGTACCATCAGCTTTACAGTGACATGTGCTGAAAAGTAGAGAGGAACTCTCTCTCTTTTGCTTTCGCTTTACTAACCACATCCTGTAAGTTGCCAAACTCATACACATACAATCAGAGCAGAACTCCCGTTTGACTTTATATCAGTTATTTTTATTTAAATTACCCAGCTGTAACTCCACAATCTTGTTTTCCACTGTACCTACATTTATGTACCAGGAGAGAAAGCAACACTGATTACTAATACTGGAGCTACTTAAGTAAAATTTTCAGGTACTTTAAAGTTCTACTCCACAAAAGTTTAGAGGAAATTACTATATTTTGTATTCTCCTACATTTATTTGATATCTTCAGTTACTTTGCAGATTAAGAAGACACAAATAAATTATGATGCATTATCATGAGTAAATATAAATTGATATGGGTTGGCTCTGTGAAATTCACAAGCTACCAAATGACATAAACTAAATATTAATAACAATAATATTAATGCATCAGTAATTATTGATACATCCATTTTTTGCACTGCTTCTCCTGACTCATGGGGTCGCAGGGGTGCTGGAGCCTCTCCCAAGTGTCATTGGGTGAGAGGCGGACCCTAGAACCCTCTTTCTGTGGCGCCCATCAGTAATTATAATTTCAGTAAAATTATATATATGATTATAAAATGGGCCGTTCTGTATAGTGAGCATTTTTGTTCCAAGTAGATTTTGATGTTAATACTTCAGTAGGGATGCAACAAAGGGATAGTTGTCACAGCACCATAAGTCATGTGATCAGTTTCGCATATAACCACCACCAGAAGTGTACAGATTTTACAGCCAAAATAGAAATTTCAGGTAAGAAAGTCATTTTGATTAGTACTGATACTGTTGGCGTTTGAATTAAGTAACTTGTGTTAGATTAATGAGTAGGTTCTATGTGAGGCACTTCATCCATGCTAATGTCAAATCACCTTACTGGTACAGAAAGCTAAACAATGACTGACAGGGGTGGGGAAGAAAGTGTTACAACCATCACCATAATTACAGTCTATGTATTTTCTCTATCATACTCATTTTTTGGGGGGGTTGTTGTTGTTTTTATGCCAAGACAGTGGGTGAGGAAAACAAATAGGGGTGTTTCTGCAGATGTACTCAAAGCCGCATCAGATGAAAAACAACTCTATCTGCCATGTCACACTGAGCAGATACTGCAAGAAACTGCAAAATCAGTCAAAAAGTATGATGCACAGCAAGAGCAGGTGTTGACCGCTTACTTGACTGAAGCAGTAGATTTGTACTATGGACTTACTCCATGTGAGGTAAGCCTACTGAGCATCTGACAGGTGCAGATTAGTGTGTCAGGTACCCTGAGGTAAAACTGACTAACTAACTAACTTTCTTTTAGGTCAGGTAGTTTGCATATTAACTAACAGTGCAGTACAACATCAGACACTCCCAGTCATGGCATGAGAACAATATGGCAGGTCCTGATTGGTTCTCAGGCTTTATGAAAAGGCATGATAACTTGTCCATGAGAAGTGCAGGTACTAGGGTTAACCGTTCAAATGCAGATGCATTTTCCAAGAATCTTGTGGATGTTATTGAGAGTGTCAAGTAAGGTTGAAAATCCCTCTTTGTCGTCAGTAAAGAGTAATAGGAGGCATTTCATCAGGCCTCACCAAAGGTCAGCAAGGTACTTTTTATCTGAGCAGAACTGTATTATATTGATTGATTATGATGATTGATGTTGTTATAACCAATGATTAGACTTAGACTTGACTTTATTGACTTTATTGATCCCTTTGAGATGACTCCCTCAGGGAAATTTAAGTTTCCAGCAGCATACAGGTAGAGAAGCACACAGATGAAACAGTAAAGACTTAAAATACAAAATATAAAATATAAAAAAGAATGGGAATAAAATACTATAAGTAAATAGAAAGAGCTGAGTATGGCCATTCGTATGAAATAAGTTATGGCTTTGTATAGTATAAGTTAAGAGTTATAAATTAAAATTATTGCACCATATGATGGGGTTATTGCACCAGAGGAAAAGGTGTCCAATGTGTATGTATGTGTTGTACAAGTAAATGTACAATGGCTACCACCCCTACTCTATGTCCTCCTCCCCCCTTGTGAGGAGTTGTAGAGTGTGATGGCATGATGGACAAAGGAGTTCTTGAGCCTGTTGGTCCTACACTTGGGAAGGAGCAGTCTTTCACTGAACAGGCTCCTCTGGTTGCTGATGACGGTGTGCAGAGGGTGGCTGGCATTGTCCATAATATCCAGCAGTTTGTCCAGAGTCCTCAACTCTGCCACCGTCACCAGAGAGTCCAGCTTCATGCCGACCACAGAGCCGGCCCGCCTGATCAGTTTATCCAGTCTGGATGTGTCCTTTTTGGATATGCTGCCCCCCCAGCATACCACAGTGTAAAAGAGGACACTGGCAACCACAGACTGGTAAAACATCTGCAGAAGTTTGCTGCAGATGTTGAAGAACCGCAGTCTCCTTAGGAAGTCTCCTTAGGTTATATTGATGTAATGATGATTAAAAGGTAATTGAGTACATGATTCTATAATTTTTATGAAATGTCAATAAAATATCACATGTAATCTTAGAAAAATAAGGTATGCCAGTGTGATAAATGATAATGTCAAAATGTTGATTTGTGTGTTGCAACAATCTTGTGACCGTCTTGTGACAATGAGTCATCTTAAGCCAAAATAGGAGAAACGGGAATTTAACATGGTCAGACTACAACCAATGGTAAAGCCAAATATGAAGAAACAATATAATGTTTTATATTTTTTCTCAGAACAGTGTGGCACGGAAGACAGATGATAAACTACTGATACTACTGATAACTACACCACCCACTCAGCTTTAAGGTGACCACACACTACCACCAAATCCAGGTGCCTCATTGGTGGGAGGACCAGCCTTGTAATAAAAATGACTTTTTTATACATGGTCATTTGTGTCTCTTAATTATTGGACAATCATTTATCTCACAATATGTGTATGTGCATATATTGTCTGTATGAAACAAGTGTTAAGTGTAATGTGTTGTGTAATGACAATAAAACATTAATTGTTAGTTCATCTTGGATGTCACAAATTCAGCTCCTTTATTCAGGCAACGTAGTGCAAAATTAGATCAAACTAAAAACATCACATACATAGGGTCATTATCCCTCCACATATCTTTAAAACAAAAAACATGACAAACCACAAAGGGAATCACATCAGATTTTACACGAGAGCTTATTTAGTAAAATCAGTGAATGTTAACGTACATGGTTTACATTTATTCTGATTTATTTACTGTAATACACCTTTTTCTATCAATATCAGGAATACATGAGAGCTAATGTTCAAATGGTTGTTGCAGATAATGAAGTAAGATTAAAGAATGAAATTAAAGCAATGCAGCAATAAAACATTTCACAGATAACAGACACACCTGTAGAGCAAGAATAAAACAACTCAATTTAAACTTTAAATTAATTGGTAAGCAATCTAATCTATCTTTTTAATCTCTCTAATCTCTTACTAAATGATTCAATCTATCACAGTCTGTAGAGGAAAAATAAAATAACTCAATATAAACAATGGTATAAATTAATTGGTAATGCAATCTAATCTAGAGAAATATTGGTTTACGGTTACTGAACTACAATAAGTGGAAAGTTAAGGTAAATAATAAACATTGGTAATTTCATGTTTTACATAAAATGATTTTCAGTTAAAGCATTTATTACTAAATATTATACATGTACTAAAGTAATCTCCAAAGGCATCAAATATAAACTTTGATAGGGAAGAAAGACCTACTGGCTAAATAATCATTAAAAAGTCATAAAAATCACAGCTAATTAAGAAACCCTACAAAATACACTTATTGAGGATGTCAAGTGATTTTCTTCTATATGAAGGGCTATATTTTCACACAGGAATGATTTATATAAAATGGATCATTGTTCAAAGATGATCAAATTCAGCAGTCTGATCAATGAGCACTACAGTTTTAGACAAGACCGCCTTTTTTCATCTGCTCTGTCAGACTGAATTTAGATTTTTCTTTATCTGTGTTTTAGGATTTCGCTTTATAAAATGGCTTGTCAAGGGCAGCTTCGTATTTCTCTGATGTCTGCTGACCTTCACACAAAGAGTCATGGATCTTCTTCCATGAGTCCATCTCTGAGCTCCAAAGTGCAGCTCTGGCTCTGATGAACTGTGACACTTCAGTCTCGCTGCCTTTGGCCAGACTGATGCTGTCTTTACAGATGAAGAAGATATCCAATGCCAAGGAACAGAGCATTGACTCCAATGAGACCACCCCTGGCTGACTTCACAGCTGAGGCAGCATCAACCAGTGAATCAATGCCTTTTCCAACAATGCCAGCTTTACTCAGCACCTTGCCCACTCCCACAGCTACCTCTACATGGCTTTCTTCTAATCTGATGACTGTTTTACTGGTGACCTCCTTCAGACAATCCTGGAGACTCTGCACATCCTCCATGAAGCTCTTGGAAGACTTCACTGGCTTTCTTTTTATGTTTGGTGTTTACTCCAATCTCTGTGGCGGTGGTGACAGCACTGTTGACTCCACTTGTTATTCCCAGCCCTAACCCTGTCATTGTCAGAGCTAGAGACACTCCAGCTGTGAAAGGAATTAATGCCAAACCAACTATTGAAAGCACACCACCAACTGCCCCCACTGAGCTGCCAGCCACACTGGAGATCTTTGCCCCCTTATTCATACTGTCCAGCTGAACAGCAGTCTCCTCCAGGTCATTTAGAAACTGCAGCATCCTGGGTTGACGCTCACTGAACTCTCTGATGAAGCCAGAACATGACAGCTTCCTGGAACAAGAACACCATCCGGAAGTTTTGGTTCATCCTGATGAAGAAAAAAAGAAAGATAGAATAATAGAATAATAATAAGAAGAAAAATACAATGAAATCATTTATTTTTTATTTTACATAAAAAATACACCTTACACAACTGTGATATCTGGGTCAAAAAAAGATACAAGAAGTAAAGATTACCTGATTTCATCAAGCTGAGTAATGTGATAAATCATCTGTTTCATGACATCTTCAGACCAATCCACATCGAGGCTTACCAGATTTTTCATGTCCATCTTCAGGCAAAACTTACCTATGGAGCTGTGAAAGACAAAGTTCAATTTATTTTCTACAGCTGTGTATTTTGTAAAAGAGTGCTTTTTATTTTGAAGAAATGTCAATTTACCTTTTCTCTAACTTCTCACAGATTTTCTGGGTGGTCTGTATGTATCTGTCCAGCTGATATGACAGCACTTCCACATTTCTGAAGTTTGGGGAGGAAGAAGACTTTTGCATCTCTTTTAAACTCGAGGAGGAGAGGGCAGACCAGCCGGTGCAGCAGTGATGACGACCTGAATGAGTTCCAAGGTTGATCTCTTTAGGCAGGTTTAACACCTGGTTGTCTTCCATGAACACATGAAGTGAGGTGACCTGCCAGCTTCTCCACTGCATCCAGGAAGTAGTCCAGCTCCTCCAGACCTCCCAGAGTGCCCTTCAGCAGAGCAGCCAGCTCGTTCTGCAGCTCTGCTCGCCTGCTGTCAGCAGTCAGCTTGCTCTTCATATATTCCAGAAAGGCCTCTCCTTTGTTCTTCGACTGGGTAACATGGCTGATGCTTAGGTCGATCTGGTCAGCCCTGTCCTTGATGTCCTTTAACATGTTTAACTCGGTCTCCCTCCCAAGCATCCATTTGGAGATCCTCTCACAGAATCTTCTCACTGTGTCAATGTGGCTGAAGGTATCTGAGATGTACCGGCACAAGACCTGCTGCAAGTCCTGTCTGTAACACAAAACATCATCATCTATTTAGACTAAAATCGCTTTGGCTATTCTCTTTGTTTTATCTATAATATCTATAATTATTATCTATAATTATAATGAAGTGGCAATTGTGAAGAAACCTAATAAAATGTATGTTTAATAAAAATTACCTGCTGAAAGTGCCATTCAAAGGTTTTGAATACAAACCAGATTAAATAAAAATGAATTCCATGTTTGTTAACCTCCATAATGCTTGTACATAAATGGAGGAAGCAGCAAGCAACCCACTAACTGTAAACTAATAAAACAACATACTTAAAGGGGCCTTCACAGGTTAATCTTTCACACACTCAATAAGTAATTTAGCCAACCAGTTCATGGTGCTTTGGACTGACTACAGTACATTAAATCAAATGCTTTTGACCTTTGTTCATGGTATAGTAGTGATGTATTACTTAATACATTATTTCCTCAAATATACCTGATTGATTGTTTTCCTCAACTGTACCTACATTAATGTTGTATTTTATTAGTTGCTCATTCATGCAACAAATTTACAGAGTAAAATGCTGGGTATATTATGAAATGTTTCAAACATTTTGCAAAAAGAAAAATAATTTTCTATTATTTAAAAACTACTTAACTCTACTGTACTGAACTCTACAGCAGTTTGTGATTGTGAAATGGGCCGGTCTGCATAATGAGTACTTTTGTTCCATGTTTATTTTGATCTTAAGACTTTTTCTTTATAACTCTGCAGACAACAACCAGAGAGTTGCAGCAGAGTGGACCAGTTCTCATAGTGAGGCCAGTAAAAACACCACTTGACATTTTACAGTTGCTGATATCACCAAGCAGTACGGAGAAAACATATCTGTATGAGTAACCTGGGTCATATAACATAATGCAACAAGAAACAGAGCTACATCTACTTCTGAATAAACACAGCAAACAAAATAACCAGTTCAAGCATTTTTACGAGCAGTTTGATTTTGTCAAAGTTCAGTGTGGCACGAAAGACAGATGATAAAAAAAATAATCACTACAAGCCAGGACAGCAGTAAACTAGGACAGCAGGTCAGAGCAGCTCCCTGTCGGTGGGGAGTCTTTCCACTGGTCTCCTCTGTCCAGTCCCCCCCACACAACACTCTGCAAAGCCCTGTGATATTTTTAGCTCAAGTTGAATATTTACTATTACACTTACTATCATACTATTTGTAGACTATTTATATGCGGGTATGGTGAGTTTTATTTTGTTTCTGTGGAGTTTGAAATGTGTCCATTTGTGCCCATCTATTTTGGTCTGAGGTTATGTGCTCTAGTGCGACACCTGCTGGTTTCTACATGTTGTATTAAGAACCTTTAATGCTTTTGCAATAACTCACAGTCAACATTTTGATTGGTGGTGGTATGCAAATACTGCTTTTCCATTGAGCGTTGAGTCAGTCTCTCAACCCTCTAAAAAATTACTTCTAATTTATAGATAAAAACACAATAGAACAGGGTACAATTATAAGATTAAAGTTTAAAATAAGAGTTTAATGAAATTATAATAACATTGCTGTCAAATGAATGAAAGCCAGGATGTTAAAACATTTGAATTTTATCAAATAGGCAGTACAATGGTTCAACCAGATCATTAAAACAGCAGAAAGAGACAAAGATAGATAAACTGTGGCCTCATCATTTAGCTAGTATGTCTTTGTCAGTTTTGATAGCATTTGAATGAAGACTTGTGGAGCTATAGATGTTTACTGATTTTAGATATTTTGACATTTTTTTAGCAGAACACCACTGGAGTAAGTGTTAGGCAAAGGCTCACACTACAGCCTAAGACCAAAGTTCAACCAAGAGATGCAAAAAGACAAAAAATTATTGTAAAGAGACACAAAACTATTACTCACACGAAAAAAACAAAAAGGCATACAAATGACCACAAAGAGATGTAAAGCGACTGAAGAGGCGCCAAAAGACAAAAAACTACAATAAAGTCTTCTTTGTGGGCTTCATGAATGATGATAAATCATCCAAAGTCCACAGTTTTTGTATGACTAGATCATCAAGGTTTTATAAGACTAAGTCGAAGCAGCATTGCCTTGAAATGACTAGTTTGAACGTTTACATGGTTTCCTCATTAATGTCTCAATATTTGCTTTGATTTCGGGGTTACAAGCCAAAAGGTTTGGATCCATTGCTGTAAAAATAATTCCAGATGTATTAGTGTTTTTTTTTTTTCTCAGCTTTTCTCTCATTTTCTCTGCAAAAGTAGCTCAAAGACTCTTTACCTTGATGCAGACATGTTGGTATGCAGTCTTCACTTCCTTACTGAGGTCTAATCTGTGTAATTAAAACTAAAATAAACCAAGACTGGAAATCATTTAGATCAGTTGTGTTAGAGATCCCCGACTCATCAGTTGACTTAAACAGAACAAAAGTCTGCTCGGGTGTGTTTGGTTTCGTTTTTCCTCCATATCAGCAGGTTAAATCCCACCCACTTATGTACTTACCTGGGTTTTATTAATTTAGGAGGCCTTAATTATATGCAGTAGCAACAAAGTGTTCAAAGTCCAGGCAGCAATACACCTTCACTTGTTCAAAGCTGATTTCTCTGTGTTGTCTTCTATTTTTTTAAAGCAACTTTATCTGTAACACACAGAAGGACAGTACAGTGTACAATGACAATGTAGTGTACAATCAAACATCAGTTACTTTACAGGTAGGTAATGACAACAAACTTCCCATTGCTGAAGAGAAAATAAAAGAAAAACAGAAAGGCAATGAAGTGCAGGTGGAGAGCTGGTGAGGAAGCTCAGGTGAGAGGAAGGAGGTGATTGTCAAAGGTGATGGGGAAGTTTGAGGACATCTGGTGGAAGGATGGAGCATGGCAAGACAAGTACAGGAAAACAGACTGTGGCAAAGATAGAAAGTACGCTGAATTAATGGTTAGTTGGTTTAATTCATTCATCATTGACAGCTATTTATGAGGTACACCTTCCTAAAGGTCCTGCAACAAATCCTCATGGAGGTTATAATATTTTTGAACTGTTTCAGAGAGGTGTTGTTCAAACTTTAGGATCATTTTGGAGGCTGTATGATGTGGTGCTGTTGAACTGTATTGTTATTGTCCAGAAAAATATTTATCTGGACAATCCTCATATGAATGTGGTACAGCTGAATCAACATATAAAACGGTTTCAACAAAAAAAATTAATTGTTGTATTACATTGCATTAATTTTGACTAGTTTATAAAAAACTCTTGGCTAAAATTATGCAGCGGCCCACCGGGGAGAACATTGGACATCCATGAGAGAAATTTTCATAAAGTTAAAGCCGTCAGCTCAGTTCAGAAATGGCAGCCACTGTTTAGTGTGGAGGGATCAAAGACACAAACATGTGTTTTGCAGGTGGTGTTATGTATGTTATGTTAATCATAAAGGAATATTAATAATGAGGTAATGCTCCATAATCATATCATGTAAATTTCATAACTGACAGATTAAGTTGATGGCATCATACAGATGAGGATAGTTGGATGAAGATACATTTTTAACAATAAAACTGTTGTATTCTTTTAATAAAATATTATAACATTTCATAATTTAGCTAGCAATTTACTCTATTTTGTTGCATGACTGAGTAACCAATAAAATACAACATAAATGTAGGTACAGTGGAAGAAAAGCAAGACTTTAGTGAACAATTAAATTAAATATTATTTTAGAATAAATAATGTATAGTAGTACATTACTACTATACCATGAGCAACAGTGAAAGCACTTGTCTTAATGTAGTCAGTCTAAAGTGCATTAATTGGTTAGCTAAATACTAAATACTTAATTCTGCTATTTAACCTGTGAAGGCTGTGAAGAAGTATTTTGCTTTGTTAATTTACAGGTGCATTAAGTGGGTTTCTTGCTGATTCCTCCAAATTATGTACAAGCAACATATTAAATCTATATATACACACAGCCAATCATGCAAGGATTTCCAGTTTTGGATAACATTAAACAGGTGCTCTGTTGTTTCTACCTTTGTGTACCAAAGGTGGCAATTAAGCTTAAAGCATGTTCTGATAAATTCATTTGAAGGATACTTTTTTTTTAATGTCTTTATGTTTAGGAGGAAATGCATATTTTAGGAATCTTGTTCCAACAACAATACTTCACTTTTTCCATAGTTTTTCAGATTAAGTGTCTGTATGTGTTTATTTTAGCGCTGCAATATTCCTTTAGACCATTTCTTTTCAGTGTGGCCTCAAATAGGCCTAATTTCTATATTATTCATTCTCTACATAGAGCACAGGCAATGACTTTTTTACACATGGCCATTTGTGTCTCTTAATTATTGGGCAATCCTTTATCTCACATTATGTCAATTAGCTGTATTATCTGTATGGATGCAAAATTAGATCAAACTAAATCACAAAAAATAAGACAAACCACAAAAGGAATCACATCATATTTTACACAAGAGCTCATTTAGTAAAATCACTTTATTAGTGTGACTGTTAACATACATGGTCTGATTTTCTGACATTCTGATTTACTTACTGTAATACAGCTCTTTCATCATTTCAAAAATAAGCATAAAAGGCACACCATGGCTTTTTAATAAGTGATTCAATGGATCACATTCTGTAGAGCAAGCATAAACCAACTCAATTTAAACAATGGTATAGATTAATTGGTAGTGCAATCTAATCTAAATAAATATCTTCAGAGAACCAATAATCTTGGTTTACAGTTAGTTAACTACAATAGGTGGTAAGTTAAGGTAAATAATAATCATTGGTAATTTCATTTTTTACTTAAATCTTTTTCAGTTAAAGCATTTATTACTATATGTCACACATGTACTATCTACAAAGGCACCTGTTATGGGTCCCAGACCACAGCAACAAGAAATCTGTAAAATACAGATAAAGGTCAGCAGCAATTGCTACTATTTACAGATTCACCATAAAACACTGTAAAATCAACATCCAAAACATCCATGCATATAATGGTTATATAATATCTCACATTTTCTGATGTACTTCCCTCAATTCTCATCTTCAGGCATCATTCAAGTACACATTACCACTTGTTTACATGTGGGCCAGGGTTACTATAATGATAGTTAGGGTAAAGTAGTATTCAACTGTACATTGAGCAAATCTAGTCAGCACTGACTCTGGATTTCTACATTCAATGTCAACACAACTTTCACTCATAAGAAAATACAAAACATTTTCAAACATATATCACAGTAACATTTTACATTTAAACTGCACACAGTACATTATAAGAATTCCCCACAATTACTACAACTCTGTAGCCTTTAGCTGTCCTATTATATAAGGAACTGAACAAAAAACAAATTCCCATAAGCAAGTACTCTTGCGTTGTAACCAAAATAAACATTGTACAAAATAATTACAGGTCAAAGCTGGAGACCTGCCAAAGAGACAATACTCACAACAGAAACCAAAAACCTCCAGTACGGAGCAAAATAGTATCGAAATACATTTATAACACTCTCCCAAATGAGGTTAGGCTTTAAGGAGTCAACAGTGATCATTTTAACCAATTACTAACCTGTAAAGTACAGATAAAAGTCAGCAGCAATTAAGACACAGAGCGTTCAGTTCATCATCCAGCTTGCTTCTGAGGTGTGGGCAGAGGATCCCCCCTAAAGACAACCCGGGGCGTACCTGTTCCAGTCCTAAAAGTTCCATTACTTTTCACTCTACATATGAAAAATAAATTTAGATCACAGTCACCCCAAATAATAATAATAATAATAATAATAATAATAATAATAATAATAATAATAATAATAATAATAATAATAATAAAATTACATATATGCAAATATAAACATCGATAGGGAACAAAAGACCTACTGGTTAAATAATCATTAAAAAGAGAAAGTCATAGGAATCACAGCTGAATAAGAAAACCCTACGAGATGCACTTATTGAGGATGTTCCAGTGATTTTCTTCTGTATGAAGGACTGTATTTTCACACAGGAATGATTTATATAAAATGGATCATTAGTCAAAGATGATCAAATTCAGTAGTCTGATCACTGAGAACTACAGTTTTACACAAGACCACCTTTTTTCATCTGCTCCATCCCATACAATACAACTTCTACTTCTCTTTCTCTGTGATTTGAGATCTCTCTGGATAAAATGGTTTGGCCAGGACAGCTTGGTGTTTCTCTGATGTCTGCTCACCTTCACACAAAGAGTCATGGATCTTCTTCCATGAGTCCTATCTCTGAGCTCCAAAGTGCAGCTCTGGCTCTGATGAACTGTGACACTTTAGTCTCGCTGCCTTTGGCCAGACCTGATGCTGTCTTTACAGATGAAGAAGATATCCATGCCAATAAACAGAGCATTGACTGCAATGAGACCAGCCCTGGCTGACTTTGAGAGGGCAAGAGTCCCTTTGACTGCTGCCTGACCAATATCTGGGATTTCTGAAGCCACCCTGGACACGTTACCTAATGCTTCTACCTTCCTGGGCCACCACCCTACCAGTTTGTACAACCAGCCTTTGATTTTTCAACATCTTAAAAACAGAAGCATCTCTAAGAATTGAATTAATCTTACATCCAAATGACAAAGGTTTAACCAATACCTTTAATACTGCCACATATTCAAATTTTGTCTCAATCAGTTTCATGTTAAGCAGCGTATTGACTGGTGACCTCCTCCAGACAATCCTGGAGACTCTGCACATCCTCCATGAAGCTCTTGAAGACTTCATTGGCTTTCTTTTTGATGTTTGTGGTTTACTCCAATCTCTGTGTGCGGTGGTGACAAGCACTGTTGACTCCACTGGTTACTCCCAGTGCTGTTCCACCTATAACCAGACCTAGAGATGCTCCAGCTGTCAAGGAAAGGAATTAATGCCAAACCAACTATTGAAAGCACACCACCAACTGCCCCCACTGAGCTGCCAGCCACACTGGAGATCTTTGCCCCCTTATTCATCCTGTCCAGCTGAACAGCAGTCTCCTCCAGGTCATTTAGAAACTGCAGCATCCTGGGTTGACGCTCACTGAACTCTCTGATGAAGTCAGAACATGAAGCTTCCTGGAAACAAGAACACCATCCGGAAGTTTTGGTTCATCCTGATAAAGAGGAAGACAAAATAAAAAAAACCTAAGTAGATTTTTCAAAGAAAAGTGTTATTTAAAATATTTCAGGTTCACATTTTAGCGATAACATTACAAATGAACCTGACGTTTTAAAGATTAACTGCACACCCAGCAAACAACTATGTGCTCCACCAGTTATTAGTGGTTAAATGATCTTTTCTTACCCTGCACATCCCCTGATGGAGCTCTGAACTACAACACTCAACTCTATGACAGCTGACAGAACAACAGACTACTCCTGATCGGCTCCTCACTGTGGTGATCTCAACTTTATTCAAGAGGTTCAACAGACATAAAGATCAATTCAGCAATGGTTTTCTTCAATGAAAGGTCAAGTGTGTGGAGTTACACACTCTTTAGGACAAGAAATCTTTAGCTTACCTACCTTGCTGTGTCAAATGACAAATACATTTATAATTTCTCTTCTGTTCGTGGGAGAAACATCTGACAATTATTTACAGTCTAACCATAACTGTTGTTATGAAATGTAGCTTTAGCTAAATTTAATTTAATTAAATTAAATTGAATTAAATTTTCATTCATCAGATCATTGAATAAAAAAGATATTTTCTTATTTTCTATTTGTGGAATGTTGGATAGAAAAATGGAAAACTGAAGAATAAATAAAATAAGAGAGGATTTTATTTTTGTTGTTTTTGACTCCTTAAGAGTGCGGGGTCTAAACACCTGACTTAAATAAAAGTGTTACGCTGACCCTACAGGGGTCAGTCATACTAATACTATCTGCATTAACAAAATCAGTAGAAACACTGTGTGACAAAATATTTCGCCAAATCAAACAAGGCTTACCTGATTTCATCAAGCTGTGTTCAACTTTGTGACAAAGCATCCTTTGTATGTCATCTTCAGACAAATCCACATCAAGGTCCACCACAATTTCTTTGTTCATCTTTGGGAAAAATTCACTGATAGAGCTGTTAAAGACAGAGTTGCTTTGAATTTCTACTGGAGATACTACATTATGTTTCTAATTAATGTAATTATAATTTAATGAAAACAAAATGTGCTGTTCATTAAATATAAATGTACCTTTGCTTGAAGTTCTCACAGATTTCATATATTATGAAATATTATGAAACTGAATAATTTTCTATTATTTTAAATTGGTGGTCTGTATGTATCTGTCCAGCTGCAAAACACATAACTAACATTATCCATATGACAGCACTTCCACATTCTGGCTCAAGTTTGGGGAGGAAAGAAGACAGTTTGTGATTGTTTTGCATCTCTTTTAAACTCGAGGAGGAGAGGACAGACCAGCCGGGCAGCAGTGATGACAACCTGAACGAGTTTGAGGTTGACCGGTCCCTGGCTGCTCGGTCTGCTCTCTTTGGGTAGGTTTAACACCTGGTTGTTTTCCATGAACACATGAAGTGAGGTGACCATTTAAAATGCCAGCTTCTCCACTGCATCCAGGAAATAGTCCAGCTCCTCCAGACCTCCCAGAGTGTCCTTCAGCACAGCAGACAAATCTTCTTCATTGATGTTTGTCTTTGATTTTTGTCAGCTCTCTCTTCCTTGCATTTCCGTCCATGTAGAGATCCTCTCACAGAATCCTCTCACTGTGTTAATGTGGCCGAGGCTTTCTGAGATGTACCGGTACAAAACGTACTGCAAGTTCTTTCTGTAACACAAAAGAGCAACATCTGTTCAGACTAAAATTGCTCGTCCCACGTTTGGTATGTTCCTTCATTAAAAAAAAATGCCCAAAGTCCCTACCTTCACTTAGTCTGTAATTATAATTAAATGGCAATTGTGAAGAAACCTAAAAAATGTATTTGTCCTGCACAGTTAAATAAATATTTGCTGCTGAAAGTGCCATTCAAAGCCTTTGAATACAAGTTTGTGTTTGTGTAAACCAGATTAAATAAAAATTAATTCATGTGTTAACCTCCATAATGCTTCTACCGAACCACTGTACCTACATTTATGTAGTACTTTATTGGTTGCTCATTCATGCAACAAACTTACAAAGTAAATTTCTGCATATATTATGAAATATTAGCCTTTTCTGGTGTGAAACATTTAATAAAAAGAATAATTTTCTATTATTTTAAATTGAACTACATTCAGTTATCCTCATCTGCATCATGTCATCAACATAATCTGTCAGTTATTAACTTTACATGAACACTACTCATGATATGATTATGGATTCATTAATAATATTTCCTTTATGATTATCATAACATATACAACACCAGCAAAACACATAACTAACCATTATCCAGGTTAGTGATGATCTTTGTATCTTTGATCCCTCCACACTAAACAGTGTTTGCCTTTTCTGAACTGAGCTGAAGGTTTTAACATTACAAGAATTTCACTCATGGATGCTCAATGTTTTTCACCAGTGAGCCGCTGCATAATTTTAGTCAATAGTACGGTGTCCTCCGAAATGAAAAAAAAGGGGGGGGTTCTGTGTTGAAAATAAAGGTCCAATCACCTTCTCTTTTATACACAACTAGCAGATTGTTCTACTCTACAGTTTCTACTCAGTTTACCTTGCCTGTTTTGATTGTGTCTGCAGCCTTCTGTCTTTAACTTCTGTGCCTGTCCCCTCTGAGTACTTCTGTTCCATGTATATTTTGATGTTAATACTTTTTCTTTATAACTCTGCAGACAACAACCAGAGAGTTGCAGCAGAGTGGACCAGTTCTCTTAGTGAGGACTGTAAAAAAAAAACACCACCAAACTGTACAGAAAGAAAACATAACTGCAACAAGAAACAGAGTATGAGTAACCTGGTTTGTGTAACATAATGCAACAAGAAACAGAGCTACATCTACTGTGATATTTTTTCTGAATAAACACAGCAAACGGGTATGGTGAGTTTTATTTTGTTTCTGTGGAGTTTGAAAAAATTTTGGTCTGAACCAGTTCAAGCATTTTTACTTTTGCAATAACTCACAGCAGTTTGATTTTGTCTCTCAACCCTCTAAAAAATTACTTCAAAGATAAAAACACAATCCAATTATAAGATTAAAGTGTTTAATTAAATTATAATAAAATTGGCACGAAAGAACTTTATTAAATACAGATGATAAAACAGCAGAAAAAAAAGTAATACTGTGGCCTCATCATTTAGAAAGTATGTACTACATTTGAATGAAAGTCAGGACTGATTTTAGATAGACATTTTTTACCACAGTAAACTAGGACAGCAGGTCAGCAAAAAATTATTGTAAAGGACACAAAACTATTACTCACACGAAAAAAACAAAAAGGCATACAAATCTTTGCCAAAAGACAAAAAACCAGTCTTCTTTGTGGGCTTCTGGATAAATCATCAAAGTCCCAGTTTTTGTATCTGTCCAGTTTTATCTAAGTAGAAGCCCCTTGAAATGACTGGTTTGAACACATGGTTTCCTCAATGTCTCACTTTGATTTGGTAACAGGTTTGGACTCATTTGTAAAAATAAATCCAAAGTGTTTTTTTTTCTCAGCTTTTCTCTCATTTTCTCTGCAAAAACTCAAAGACTCTTTACCTTGATGCAGACATGTTGGTATGCAGTCTTCACTTCCTTACTGAGGTCTCATCTGTGTAATTAAAACTAAAATAAACCAAGACTGGAAAGTCATTTAGATCATTTGTGTTAGAGATCCCCGACTCATCAGTTGACTTAAACAGAACAAAATCTTGCACGGGTGTTTGCAGTTTGGTTTTATTTTTCCTCCATATCAGCAGGTTAAATCCCACCCACTTCTGTACTTATCTGGGTTTTATTAATTTAGGAGGCCTTAAACTATTTGTAGTAGTAACAACAGTGTTCAAGAGTCCAGGCAGCAATACACCTTCACTTGTTCAGAAGCTGATTTCTCTGTGTTCAAGACTATTTTTTTCAAAACAGGATCACACCTCTTAGGGGGGACAGTTTTCTATTTATTTATTTCTACAGGGTACAATCAAACATCAGTTACTTTTAAGGTAAGTGATAACCAACTTCACATTGCTGAAGAGAAAATAAAAGCAAATCAAAAAGGCAATGAAGTGCAGGTGGAAGAGCTGGTGAGGAAGCTCAGGTGAGAGGAAGGAGGTGATTGTCAAAGTTGATGGGGAAGTTTGAGGACATCTGGTGGAAGGATGGAGCATGGCAAGACAAATATGGGGAACCAGAAACATGGTTGGAGAGGAGGGACAGGAAAATAGACTGTGGCAAAGGTAGTAAGTGAACTGAATCAGTGGTTAATTGGTTTAATTCATTAATCATTGACAGCTGATTGCTGATGGCAAGCATAAGAGGTACAACAGAGTTTTTTAATAAGTGATTTAATCAATCACATTCTCTAGAGCAAAAATAAAAAAACTCAAATAAGTGGTAAGTTAAGGTTAACAGTAAACTTGGTCATTTTATTTTACATAAATGAGTATCAATCAAATATGGAAGCCAGGAACAGCCATGCTTGCAATTTGTTGTTATGTTAAGATGACAAGTTAAATATCTCATTATCTCAAGAAAATGAGCTTTATTTTGAGATAATGAGATAATTAACCCGTTATCACAAGAAAACAGATGTGGTTTCCCCTTCTAATGTTTCTGTGGTAGATTTTTTCCCAGTTACTTTCCAGCCAACAGGTGTCTGTAGGCTATGTGGAGATAAAATAGATAATTGGTCAAAGATGATCAAATTGAGTAGTCTGATCACTGAGCACTACAGTATTACACAGCAACATATTTTTCCATCTGCTCCCTCTGTTTCTCTCTTTTTGATCTTTACATAAAATGGCTTGTCAAGGACAGCTTTGTATTTCTCTGATGTCTGCTGACCTTCACACAAAGAGTCATGGATCTTCTTCCATGAGTCTATCTCTGAGCTCCAAAGTGCAGCTCTGGCTCTGATGAAGCTGTGACACTTCAGTCTCGCTGCCTTTGGCCAGACCTGATGCTGTCTTTACAGATGAAGAAGATATCCATGCCAATGAACAGAGCATTGACTGCAATGAAACCAGCCCTGGCTGACTTTGAGAGGGCAAGAGGCCCTTTGACTGCTGCCTGACCAATACCTGGGATGTCTGAGGCCACCCTGGGCACGTTAACGTAATGCTTTACCTTCCTCGGCCACCACCTTACCAGCTTATTTACTACAAGACATCTCTTTACTTTTCAACAACTTCACAGCTGAGAAAGCATCAACCAGTGCATCAATGCCTTGTTCCAGACACCACCAGCTTTACTCAGCACCCAGCACACCACCAACAAAATGCCCCCACTGAGCTGCAATGCAGCAATAAAACCAGTTCCACACTGGAGATCTTTGCCCCCTTATTCATCCTGTCCAGCTGAACAGCAGTCTCCTCCAGGTCCTTTAGAAACTGCAGCATCCTGGGTTGACACTCACTGAACTCTCTGATGAAGCCAGAACATGACAGCTTCCTGAAACAAGAACACCATCCGGAAGTTTTGGTTCATCCTGATAAGTAGGAGAGACAAAATTTATAAAGGAAAAATTAACAGGAGTTGTTTCAAAGAATAGGTTATTATTTCAGGGTCATATTTCAGCCCAAAAATTACAAAGGAACTGAAGATTTTAAAGATTAACTGCACCCTTTATGGAGGATTGAAAGTGACAAAATTGAAAAATTTAAAATTAAATAAATAAATACACAATTAAATAATTAATTAAATGTATCATTAATAAATCAAATTATTAATTAATTAATTAAATGTTTAATTAATTAATTACTTGAACTTGAACTTGAACTTATCTGTCAAACTCACCCATCAAAGTCGGATAGGAAGATCATAACACCTGATTGGTTACCCTGCTCATCAAGTCAAGGCAAATCGATTCCAGATAATGGATTGATGGCAGAGCTAGTTTGAACATTACTCCCGATCCGCTGGGTGGCGCTATTCACATCTACGTTGGTTTGAATACTCTATTAAGCAAAACTTTGCTGGTAACCGCTAAAAAAACACAAACCTAAGACTCAGTCCTGCTGGTCTTCCTAGCCTCAGTGTTAGCGTGCAAGGTGCAGAACAAAATGGCAAAAACTCGCCCTGGAGCTGCTGAGAGAGGCAGCAAATTTAATTGAGGAAGGTCTGAGCAGAACTCCTCCAGCTCCGGCCCAGTCTCAGCAGATACCTGCCGCTCCATCTGGAACACCTGTCCAAGGTAAGCTAAATAGGTTAATGTTACCAGGTGTGCTACTAATCAATGACTCAGGGCACGGGTGTGGGTTAAATTAGATAACAATTTGTAGTTGGATCGAAAATGTATTTGTGTGTGGTAGGTTCATTATGATTCTTGTGTAATATGTTCATTGTTAATGGTGGGAGCATAAAACTAGTTCACTAATCGGCGGCAAAATAGTGTTAGCTGGCAGCAACATCCCAGAGAGAAGATGAGGCTGTATTAGCTGACAGGTGACCATTGAGTTATAACATTTTTCTTTGTTGCAGCCGAAGTAGCAATCTGACCATTTAAAGTCACTGCATATCTCGTACCTCTTGATCACAGTGGGTCCCTCAAACAGGAAGTGAAAGACAAAGAAGTCTACTATACTGCAAGCTCTGCCTTTTCTCACCAAAACACCTCCCACTGACACGCCTGGTCACCTTTCATCCCCGGATCAACCAGAAGTCCCACTTACTACATCCTCATTCCTAAACTTTGCACTGTTAACTACAAAACAACATACACTCTTCATGTCTTTGTTCTTTGCAGAAACCGAACATGCCACAGGCATAAGTAATACCCATAATCAATATTATATAATAATCATAAACTTGATTTGTACTCCACTATTCACACAGGAAATGCAGCTCAACGTGCTTTTCAATGAAATACTCCTATTATTTATACTATTCTCAACACTTTGTCTGCTCTGTTTGCTCAACTGCTGTTTGTTGTCCTATTTTAGTACTGATATAGTGGTGCAATTAGTAAGTAATATATTACCATTTATTATTCCAGAATACAACAGGATAGCGTGTCATATGATTAAAAAATTATACCTCAAGCAGTCAACTTTTCACATTAAACATATTTTTATTTAGCTGTGCAAGAAATAATGTGCAAATTTAATTATACACCTAGATAATGCAGATCATACAGAATGTAAAGATGGTAATTAACAAAGTACATTTAATTTCATTACATTTATTTGTTACATTCATTATCAAGTAGAGTATGCATCAGTAAACAACAAAGCTGATCCAGTTAATTGGTTTATATCCTGATAATTAATAATTCCTCGAAGAGAAGTTTTGATGATGTCGATTGGTGAGCTATAAGCAGAGTTGAACTTTCACACATGGTTTTATCAAATTCAGTTGATCTCATGTGAGATTAAAGTGTCAGAATTGGAAAAAAAAAGGCACATCGTAACATCTGTTCACCGAGCATTACTGTATCACACACTTTTGACTTTTCAGTTTTTCATCCACCTCATCAAGGGGAATTTCCATGCTGGTTTTTGTTTCCATTAGTGTGTTCACCTCCATCCCTGGATAACATGGCAGCTCCAGGACAGTTTGGTGTTTCTCTGATGTCTGCTCACCTTCACACAAAGAGTCATGGATCTTCTTCCATGAGTCTATCTCTGAGCTCCAAAGTGCAGCTCTGGCTCTGATGAACTGTGACACTTCAGTCTCGCTGCCTTTGGCCAGACCTGATGCTGTCTTTACAGATGAAGAAGATATCCATGCCAAGGAACAGAGCATTGACTGCAATGAGACCAGCCCTGGCTGACTTTGAGAGGGCAAGAGGCCCTTTGACTGCTGCCTGACCAATATCTGGGATGTCTGAGGCCACCCTGGGCACGTTACGTAATGCTTTTCCTTCCTCAACCACCACCTTAGCAGCACTTGCAACCATCTCTTCACTTTTCAGCAACTTTACGGCTGAGGCAGCATCAACCAGTGAATCAATGCCTTTTCCAACAACACCAGCTTTACTCAGCACCTTGCCCACTCCCACAGCTACCTCTACATGGCTTTCTTCTAATCTGGTGACTGTTTTACTGGTGACCTTCTCCAGACAATCCTGGAGACTCTGCACATCCTCCATGAAGCTCTGGAAGACTTCACTGGCTTTCTTTTGGTATTTGCGGTTTACTCCAATCTCTGTGGCGGTGGTGACAGCACTGTTGACTCCACTTGGTTATTCCCAGCCCTACCCCTGTCATTGTCAGAGCCAGAGACACTCCAGCTGTGAAAGGAATTAATGCCAAACCAACTATTGAAAGCACACCACCAACTGCCCCCACTGAGCTGCCAGCCACACTGGAGATCTTTGCCCCCTTATTCATCCTGTCCAGCTGAACAGCATTCTCCTCCAGGTCCATTTAGAAACTGCAGCATCCTGGGTTGACGCTCACTGAACTCTCTGATGAAGTCAGAACATGACACTTCCTGAAACAAGAACACCATCCGGAAGTCTTGGTTCATCCTGATGCAGAGAAAAGAGGAAATGCAGATAAAATAAATAAAATGACATATCTCAAAGCTTAGCATTATGTTACTTCAAAATTCATTCTTCAATTGAGTCATTTTTCTCATTTATTTTATGAAATAAATGATAAATTATACAACTCCTGTTGGACAAGACAAAGAAAACCTCTAATTTTGTTTAGTAGCAGTGAATTACATCCAAACAAAAGTATAAATACAGCCATGGCAGCAGCCCTGTGAGACTGGCCACTGTGGTGCTTGAGTTACATTGGACAATCTGAAATTTTGACCCAATGATGGCGCTGTAGGAAAAATCTGGGGATTACCAAAGTCATTAGGATTCATCGTCTGGGAAATATGAATGTCTGTAGAACATTTTGTGCCAATCCACTACGTAGTTGTTGACATATTCTGACAGACCTTCAATGCCATCCATACGTAGCTCAAACAAATAGGCAAAGAAATCATTTAGAAGATTTTTTAAACATTTTCGCTGATATAACTAATAATACCTTGCACAACTGTCATATTTGGATTAAAAAAAACATACAGGGTGTAAAGCTTACCTGATTTCATCGAGCCGAGAAAAGTGATAAAGCATCCACTTCATGTCATCTTCAGACCAATCCACATCGAGGCTTACCAGAGTTTTCATATCCATCTTTGGACAAAACTCACCTATGGAGCTGTGAAAGACAAAGTTAAATTTATTTTCTACAATCATATTTTTTTAAAAGAGTGCATATTATTTCAGAGAAATGTCAATTTACCTTTTCTCTAACTTCTCACAGATTTTCTGGGCGGTCCGTATGTATCTGTCCAGCTGATATGACAGCACTTCCACATTCTGGAGTTTGGGGAGGAAGAAGACTTTTGCATCTCTTTTAAACTCGAGGAGGAGAGGGCAGACCAGCCGGGCAGCAAGTGATGACAACCTGAATGAGTTCCAGGTTGATCTCTTTGGGCAGGTTTAACACCTGGTTGTCTTCCATGAAAACATGAAGTGAGGTGACCGCCAGCTTCTCCACTGCATCCAGGAAGTAGTCCAGATCCTCCAGACCTCCCAGAGTGTCCTTCAGCACTGCAGCCAGCTCGTTCTGCAGCTCTGCTCGCCTGCTGTCAGCGGTCACCTGGGTCACCTTGCTCTTCATATATTCCAGAAAGGCCTCTCCTTTGTTCTCCGACTTGGTAACATGGCTGATGCTTAGGTCAATTTGGTCAGCTCTGTCCTTGATGTCCATTAACATGTTTAACTCGGTCTCCCTCCCAAGCATCCATTTGGAGATCCTCTCACAGAATCCTCTCACTGTGTCAACGTAGCTGAGTGTGTCTGAGACGTAGCCTAACAAGGCCTCCTGAAGTTCCTTTCTGTAACACAAAACATCATCCAGTTTGTGAGATTTTACAGCAAATTCAGTGATCCTGTGAAGGAGCAGGAGAAAGATCTGACCACAACCACACCACCATTACTGATAAATAAATCTGGGCACCTTGACCTCTAGCAGCCCGAAGCTGTTAGAAGTGTCCAATCCAAAATTTGTTTTGTGCCGTTTTGTTCTTTATTCCAGCTGCACAGCTTGCTAACGCTACAATAACATTTCATCAAAGTAAAGTATTTTAAAACAGCAGAACAGCTTTGCCTTAATTAAATATAACCTGCATCTCAAGGTTTATTATGGTTAAGTATCAGAATGATATCTGTGCAGAGGAGAGCTGGTGTGGATCTGCTAAGCAGCTGCAAATGTCAATGAAATTAATTATTAAGAGATATAAAATAACTACAAAGAGGCGCAACACAAACAAAGAGACACAGGAAGATTGATAAAAATACACAAAATGACCACAAAGAAACATAAACATATAGAGACAAAGTGAGAGCAGGGTCAATCCAGGCCAGCTCACCCAGAATTCAAAACTTTTCCCAGTTCATGCTGTTGATTTCCTTGATTATTATGTGAAAACTACTTAATTAATAGGACCTTGCAACACCCTGCAGCTGAACATCCAAGAAACCCCCTCATTAGTTGTAAGACATCACAAGGTCCGGTGACTTTAATAGAAGTTTTCAACTGATTTTTTTTCAAGAACTAGGTGAGCTGGTATGGAATGACGCACAAAGAGATGCAAGGAAACATAAACTGATGACAAAGACACACAAACTCATCAGAGGCAAAAAATAATACAAAGAGGCAGCAAATGACCAAACAAAGACACACAGAAAGTCAATAAATTACTACAAAGATACACAAATCAGCTACAAAGAGACATACATTGACTACAAAAGTAACACAAACTCACTACAAAGCAACACGAAACGACTAGAAAGTGACACAAATCGACTTCAAAGACACTAAAAACAACTACAGAGAAGCACAAAGCAAAAATAGTTTAATTTTACATGTAACTTATTTTATTTCTCTACAGTAAGTAAATGTTTGGGTAAGTGAAATTTAACAGGATGCATTGATATTTGATTTAAAAAAAAAGAAAAAACTGTTTTTGTGCTTCAGTTTCATGCCAATGACATTGTGTTCAGCCTTTACAGTTTATGGCTGTGTCGCACTCAGCTGCAATTTGCAGAGTTCAATCTACAGCGAACTTTGGTTGCTCTCAAACAGAATAGTCACCTATCGTCTTGGGAATAGCTTAAACTGAGGACAGATAACATACAAAGTGAGTACTGGAAAATACTTATATCTGTTTAAGCATGTTTCAAGCACAGAGTGTCACAGATTCAGTGCTTGAAGTCACACAGTTTCAACAGACACTAGTTCATTATGATGATCACCGTCTGGCTCAAATATATTTGGGCCGATCTGAAGTCATGATCCAAGGTTTCCTGCAGATCACCTGATGTGAATCTCTCTGTCTGTCTGTTTGTTCATCTGTTTATCTGTAATCTATTTTTGACTGACCAGACCTGATCATTTTTGCATTATCGTTCAATCCCCCAAAGCAAAAAAATTATGTATAACTCTGCAAAATAGATAAATTAAGTATGGTTCATTATGCACCCATGTACTGTGTATATCAAAATATATACACCGCTGTTTTACTTGTAAAATAGTGGCAACAAATGCTATGAAATTATTCAAACAAAGCAGGACAACAGTGATACATGGACATCAACAGTGACATTGCTAATAATAATAATAATAATAATAATAATAATATTTCAGGGTGTATCACTTTTTGTTCTTCTTTGCACATTTGGCCAGCAGATGTCGCCAAAGGACACAAAGTTTAATGAGGTCAAGGTTTCATAAAACTTCATTTTGGCCGTCATTAGGTCACATTTTATAACATAACATGCAGTGTAATATATTTTTAACTGCAAAACGATTTTACAGTGATGATAAACACGACGACTGACACAATAAAAGCTAAAAGGTGCTTATTTCTTTATTGGCTGCCTTTGCTTTTAAAGTGCATCAATCTCAACGCTGAAAAACAAACTCAAAAGGATCATGTGAGTGTGTGCATTAAGGGTTAAAAACACACATAAAGAAGTTATGATTGTGTTAATTGTTGCAGACATTCAGAGATCTGTGGTTTCTAAAAGCTTTTCTCTCATTTACTGTGCAAAAGTAGCTCAAATACTTTTTAACACTAACAATAATAACTAACAATAATAATTATAATAATAATAATAATAACAATAATAATAATAATAATAGATATTTATTTACCTCGCTGCAGACATGTTTCTCCTGTCTTCACTTCCTCATTGTGGTCTCATCTTCTGCGTAGTTAAAATTAAAAAGGTTTGATTGTCCAGAGTAGTTTACGTGTTAGGTTTCGTTTTCCTTTCTCTCCTCCAACCCCCCTCCGGACTGAATCACACCCTTTCCTGCAACTGACTCGTTCAAAGCTCGACACCCATCCTGGTTTTGTGTGTTCAGGTGGCCTAAACTTTGTGCTGTATCGATAAAAGTGTTGACACGCTGCAACAAGCTGCAACAAGCTGCAACAAGCTGCAACACGCCTTCACTTGTTTTACAGCTGATTTCCTGGTGCTGCCTTCAAACGCAGTCGGAAATATCCAACTTCACTGTCGGATAAAGGTTTAAAACACTGTTGGCTCCGAAAATAACAGTTGTACATTTTAAAAAAAGGAGCTATTTATCTTTATTACAGAGAGTTAAGACAGGAAAACAGATTATAACTGTTGAAATAATGTTTTTTTATGTATTTTTGATATTTACGACCTAACATAAAATAAACTGTA
Source organism: Scortum barcoo (assembly GCA_023238725.1). NCBI lineage: Eukaryota > Metazoa > Chordata > Actinopteri > Centrarchiformes > Terapontidae > Scortum > Scortum barcoo. The sequence continues at coordinate 3,629,907 of CM041547.1, forward strand.
CTGATTTATAAAAGTGACTTTTTTTGTCATCAGAGCTCAACAATACTCACATTTTAGAGGTATTTTGCAACAGCACCATCTAGTGGTGAAGTGCAGGCATCTTCATCATCTGAATTTAAACTTTTTATCTGTATGCAAAAAGAAATGATGCAGCATTAAGATTATTAAAGGTGTTTTTATATCTTTGTTTGGATGTAATAGTTCAAATACTGCAGTTTTAGAGGTCTAAAGTGATAAGCCGGTCGATATTATAAGATTACAGATGTTAAATGACCCTCGTGAAAGCGCTGCACATGTCGGGGGTCATATTCACATACAGGGACAAAAGTTTGTTTTTAACCCCCAGCTGATCACAGCTCACTTCTCACAACAACACAGCTCAGCTGATAAACATGTGACAGTGTGAACAGGCCGCAGTGTTTAAACAGAGTCCGTGTGGCTTTTGGAAAGAAGAAGTAATCTATTTCTTCAAGCAACAGTGGCAGAAGAAGAAGTTCACCCTGTGTAATAAGTCAAAGTTCTTCATTTTGTCATGTGTGCAGTGTTTATGAAATGAAGAAAATCTACAGCATGAAATAGCCCAGAAGTTAGCATATAAATATAAAATCTAATAAACATGTTGAACAAAAAACAAAGTAAATACAATGTTAGGCAGGTGGACAATAATGACGAATGAATAAACTGTTAGATAGGTTATACAGTAATGTATTAAATCTATATATAAGAACCAGTTAAAGGAAAGTAGAAAGATACACAGAGGTAGAACACAAATATAAATATACTGTTGTGATGGTTTAACAGCTGAATAAATAAATATATACTGTGTGCTGCGATGTGTGCAGTATAAAGACGTAGTCTATATGATAAATATGATTTTAAGAACAAAACATGACTCAAGTATTATTACGGCACCACAGTCCACCACTACGAGCAGCCTGCATGGTGATGGACAGTGTGTGTGTGTGTGTAATATGATGGGCCACGTCAAAACGCTCACTCAGCTGCACTCAGCTCAGTGCAGACACTCAGGGATCAGCGTGGAAACACTGCTGACACGGCAACGTCCTCACACACACACACACACGGCAGTAGAACAGAACATACAACAGATATAGAACATGAACAGAAACTTATAGAACATACAACAGAACATACAGCAGAACACATGTAGAACACACAACAGAACACACGTACAACGTACATGCAGCAGAACACACGTGGAACAACATACAACAGAACACAGAACATACAACAGAACACACGTACAACATGCAGCAGAACACATGTAGACACACACATGGAACACACGCAGACATACAACAGAACACGTGAACACACACAGTACATTACAACATGCAGCAGAACACAGAACACATGTACAACATGTACAACATGCAGCAGAACACATGTAAGAACACACAGCAGCAGAACACATATAGATTAGAACACACAGAACACACATAGAACACATACACAGCAGAACACACATAGAACATACAACAGAACACACATTGTATGCAGCAGAACAACATGCAGCAGAACACATAGGAACACACAGCAGACACACACAACAGAACACACTGTAGAACATAGAACAGCAGCAGAACATGTAGAACACACAGCAGAACACACATACAACAGAACATACAACAGAACAACACACATACACGAACATACAGCAGAACACACGTACAACATACACAGCAGAACACACACAGAACACACAGAACACATACAACAGAACACATGTAGAACAACACAGAACACAACAGAACACACATGTAGTACAACACACAGAACACAGAACACATACACACAGTAGAACACACAGCAGAACACATATAGACAACATGCAGCAGAACACACAGAACATACAGCAGAACACATGTACAACATGCAGCAGAACACAGAACACAGAACACACAGCAGAACACACATAGAACACAACAGAACACATGTACAGAACATGCAGCAGACACATGTAAAACATGTAGAACATGCAGCAGAACACATGTAGAACATGCAGCAGAACACATGTACAAGCAGACACATAGAACACACAGCAGAACACATGTAGAACAGAACACATGTAGAACATACAGACTGACACAGCAGAACACAGAACACACACAGAACACATGTACAACATAGAACACACGTAGAACAACAGAACACATACAACAGAACACACGTACAACATGCAGCAGAACACAGCAGAACACATGCAGCAGAACATACAACAGAACACACATAGAACGTAGACACAGAACACAGAACACAGAACATACAACACACATGTAGAACATACAACACAGCAGAAACACATACAACAGAACATACAACAGACACACAGAACATACAACAGAACATGTAGAACATACAGCAGAACACATGAACATACATGTAGAACATGCAGAACACAGAACATACAACAGAACACAACAACACAGCAGAACACATAGAACACACAACAGAACACACGTAGAACATACAACAGAACACATGTAGAACACACAGCAGAACACATGAACACATAGAACATAGAACAACAGAACAGAACACACGTACAACATGAACACACAGTACAGAAACATACAACACAAGCAGAACACACGTACAACACACAGCAGAACACACGTACAACACACAGCAGAACACACATAGAACATAGAACATACAACAGAACACACGTGAACAACATAGACACAGCAGAACATGCAGCAGCAGAACATACACATGAACACATAGAACACACAGAACACATGTAGAACACACACAGCAACAGAACATACAGCAGACATGCAGCAGAACACATGTAGAACACACATAGAACAGCAACAGAACACATGAACTTTACACACATGCAGAACATACAACAGAGACATGAACATACAGCAGAACATACAGCAGAACACATAGAACATACAACAGAAACATAGAACATGCAGCAGCAGAACACAGAACATACAACAGAACACATGACACATAGAACACACACAGACACAGAACACATACAGAACATGAACACATACAGTACAACATACAACAGAACACACGTAGAACACAGAACACACACACAGAACAACAACACAGAACACGAACATACAGAACAACATGCAGCAGAACACATGTAGAACACAACAGAACACACAGTACAACATAGAACACACAGCAGAACACAGAACACACATGTAGAACATACAACATGTACAACAGAACACATGAACAGCAGAACACATGAACACACAGTACAACAGAACACATACACAGCAGAACACAGAACATACAGCAGAACACACAGCAGAACACATAGAACATACAACAGAACACAGAACACATGTAGAACACAGCAGAACACATGTAGAACATACAACAGAACACATGTAGAACATGCACAGAACACATGTACAACAGAACATGTACAACATACAGCAGAACACATAGAAACACAGCAGAACACATGGCAGAACATACAGCAGAACACACAGAACACATGTAGAACACACACAGAACATGTACAACAGAACACATACACACAGAACATACACAGTACAGAACACAGCAGAACACATGTACAACAGAACACAGAACATGCAGCAGAACACACAGAACACAGAACACATGTAGAACATACAACAGAACACATGTACATACAGAAACATAGAACATGAACATACAGCAGAACACATGTGAAATACACATAGAACATGAACACAACACAGCAGAACACATGTAGAACATGCAGCAGAACACATGTAGAACATACAGAACACAGAACACAGCAGAACACATGTACAACATACAACAGAACACATACAACACACAGCAGAACACACGTACAACACGTACAGACACAGAACACAGAACATGCAATGAACAACACACACACAGAACATACAGAACACACATAGAACATACAACAGAACATACAGACACATACAACACACAGAGAACACAGCAGAACACATAGAACATACAGAACACAGAACACACATAGAACATAGAACACAGAACACACAGAACACACATGACAACATACACAGAACATAGAACACACAGCAGAACACATGTGGGGAGACACAGAACATACACAGAACATACAGCAGAACATGGAACATGCACAGAACACATGTAGAACATACAGCAGAACACATACAACAGAACACACGTAGAACACATACAACACACAGCAGAACACACATAGAACATACAGCAGAACACACGTACAACATGAACACAGAACATACAACAGAACACATGTAGAACACACAGCAGAACACATAGAACACACAACAGAACACACGTACAACACACAGAACATACACACACAACAGAACACACGTACAACACACAGCAGAACACATACAACACACAGCAGAACACACGTACAACACACAGTACAGCAGAACACATGTAGACACACACAATAGAACACAGCGTAGAACATGCAGCAGAACACATGAACATAGAACACAGAACATACAGCAGAACACATGTAGAACATACAATAGACACACCACATAGAACATACAACAGAACATGTAACACACAGCAGAACACACAGCAACAGAACACATACATAGAACATAACACAACAGAACACACATGTATAGAACAACATAGAACACATGTAGAACACAACAGAACACACAGTACAACACACAGAACACATAGAACACACACAGTACAGCAGAACACAGAACATACAACAGAGACACATGTATAGAATGCACATACATAGACACACAGAACATACATAGAATACTGACATACACAGAACACACACAGAACACATGTAGAACATATACAGAACACATGTAGAACATACAGCAGAGACACATACACGTGGAAACATACAGAACACATGTACAGAACATACATACAGAACACATAGAATACAGTACAACAGACACAATAACACATGTAGAACACAGCAGAACACATGAACATAGACATGCAGCAGAACACATACACAACAGAACACACATACAGCAGAACACACAGTACAGAACACAGAATAACAGAATACAACATAGAACATGTAGAACATGCACAGTAGCAACATGCAGCAGAACACATACAACAGAACATACAGCAGAACACACATAGAACATACAACAGAACACATGTAGAACATACAGCAGAACACATAGAACACACAGAACACAGTACAACATACAGCAGAACACATGAACATACAACAGAACACATGTGCAGCAGAACACACAGAACACAGCAGAACACATAGAACATACACAGAACACAGAACAGAACACATGTAGAACATACAGCAGAACACATGTAGAACATACAACAGAACACAGAACATACAACAGAACAACAGAACACATACAACACACAGCAGAACACATAGAACATACAGAACACAGAACACATACAGCAGAACACACGTACAACACACACAGAAACATACAACACAACACACAGCAGAACAGAACAGAACAGAACAACATGCAGAACATAGAACACACAGCAGAACACACACAGACACATACAACAACAGAACACATGTAACAGAACATACAGCAGAACACAGAACACATGTAGAACATACAGCAGAACACATGTACACAGAGAACATGAACATACAGCAGAACACATGAACATAGAACATACACAGCAGAACACATGTAGAACACACAACAGAACACAGAACACAGAACATAGAACACAGCAGAACACATGTAGAACATGAACACAGCAGAACACATACAGCAGAACACACGTAGAACATACACAGAACACAGACACACACATGTACATACACACAGCAGAACACATGCAGCAGAACACACATGTAGAACATACAACAGAACACACATGTACAACACACAGCAGAACACATGTAGAACATGACAGCACACAGCAGAACACATGAACATGCAGCAGAACACACGTACAACATAGAACACAGAACATACAACAGAACACACGTACAACACACAGCAGAACACATGAACATAACAGAATACATAGAACATACAGCAGAACACAGCAGAACACATGTAGAACACACAGCAGAACATACACATGTAGAACATACAGAACATACAACAAGCAGAACACATGTAGAACATACAACATGCACAGAACACACGTAGAACATACAGCAGAACACACATAGAACATACAACAGATACACAGAACATGAACATACAGCAGAACACAGCAGAACACATGTGCAGCAGCAGAACACAGAACATGAACACAGCAGAACACATAGAACATAGAACACAACAGAACATGTAGAACATACAGCAGAACACATGTAGAACATGAACACACAGCAGAACACATGTAGAACACACAGCAGAACACATGTAGAACACATAACAAATCAATGGGGATTGTGAACATTGTTTTAAGAGTAGAGATCTGAAAAACAGTGAACTCGTCTTTTAAGAAGTCCAGCAAACATCTCAGTAATAAAAACATGAAATGACGATAACACTTTACAGGTGTAATCTCTCAGAAACATTTACTACATGTTTGTCTTAGTGCGTGAAGCTTTTCTCTCCACGTAGAAAGGGCTGGTTCTGAGGATCAGGGAGATGTAAACATTTCAAGTAAACTTCTATTAAATCCTCATATTTCTCATAGTAATGAAATTTTGTTTTAAATTCTCTTTTATGACTAAATATAAGTCTAAGTCTTCTTCTTAGACACCGACTGTAATGTCATTTTGTTCATTGACTCAGTTTGATTTTAACCTTCATGAAGGGTGACTTGTTTATCAGTGTTTTATTTGCTAACGCTGGCTTATCATAGATATATCAGTATCAAGCATACAAATAGAAATCACACATACTGTACATGTTTTATGAGCTGTAGCCTGACACAGATTTTTTTTCCCAAAAATTTAAATATGTATGTTGTATTTGTAAATTAAATTTCATGTTAATGTCAAATAGAGTTCATGGCTCAAATGATACTGCTATTTTTTCTGTATCACTCCACATCCGCTGTCTTTGAGAATAAAATATGTTGTTCAAATCAAAGATATCCCGCCTTAAAAATATTTGTCTTCGCTCACTCCTGATCAAATTTGAAACATATATAATATAAATATAAACTCTTTAAATCTTATCAGCCAATTAAACGGCTGTTAGCAGTGATCACTGGCCTCAAACATCACTCAGGCTTCGACTTCTTTACCCCAACAGAAACTAAATACTGAGTCATTTTTTCATGGAAATTGTCCAACTCAAAGATAATCAGGAGTCCAAACCATGTTGGTTGCCAGCTTAAAAACCTAAAACATGTATGTTATGTCTTGTTTAAAAGAAATCCAACCTTCTAGCTCCTCACTCCCCAATGTTTTTAACCCTGCAGACCAGAAGGCCCATGGGTGCATCTTCACCCAGAGACTTCCTCTAATCAGGTTCAATTACTGCGGATAGAAACGTTCAAAGTGCAACCACCTCTGTTTTTAAGAAAGCCTCTGTTTTTTTCCCTCCCACTTCCTTCTTTTACTCCAGAGGACAATTTACTGGAAGCGCTCCCTGAGCCAATGCTCGAGGGGCGCTCTAACAAGGCCCACGATTAGGGCTGGATTTGCAGATTGCTGAGTTAATGTCAGATTGGCATAAAGAGTCCACGTGGGACCGGTGTGGGTGCGGGGCTGGGACCTGATATTCCTGTCAGGGATAATTGTTTAATGGAAGCGAAGGGTGTCCCAAATCCTGGCAGAGAGGGAGAATCAGAGAGGTCTTTAGTCGGAGCTCAAGGTCAGTCTTCGGGGAAAAGTGTTGGTATCTGCGAGAGAGGGTCGGCTTCAATGGGAGTTTACTGTAGGATTACTGCAGGAGGAGTGGTGGTTGCAGACTTCATAAAGATAGAAAAAAAAGACATGGAAACCTCAGAGACTCACACATCTTTGCATCTATTTGATTAAAGCTGATTAACTGACTTACTGTCATCCCCCTTGTTCGATGTGCGTACAGTAATAAAAATATGTGAAGGCAGTAAAATTTTTCTGCACACATTTTATGCTACTTTAAGCTTAAAACTCATTACATTTCATAGAAAAATATTGTACTTTTACTTCACACTTGTACATTTATTTGACAGCTATGTTTCCTGTGACTTTGCACATTTTAGGTAAAATAAAAAGTAGTACAAATTAGATCCACCGCAAGTATCTACAACATGTTAATGCATCGTTATAAAAAGCACTGACAGAAGGTATCACACTGTACTGCATAATGAGTACTTTTAATACTTTAAATACCTTTCGCTGATGAGACCTCCTCTTTTCTTTCACCTTGTAAAGGAGTATTTTGTGCTTTCACTTGGGTAAAAATGATGAATACTTGTTCTGTCTCTGGAATAAAATCAAAGTTAAGATGTTTTTTTTTTGCATACAGTAGGAGGAGGAATCTTTTCACTTGTTCTGCTTTTGGTTTTTCACTGTTGTTTTTTCTTCTCCCTGCATCAAACATTTCAGTCTCTTTCTTTCAACATGCAGCTGCTCTCTCGGCTCAGGGACGATAAATGCTGAACTAAGAGCAGCAGAAATCAGCCTGTCCAAACGTGTCTCTGACCGGATCATCTGAGGCTCTGACATGTGGCCCTGAGGCCCGAGAGAAACATGATGATGACTTTTTTTCACGTCCAACCTGCACAGGCACTTGCTCTGACGTTGGTGGTTACGTGAGCAGCTGAACAACATTTTTCATCCCCATCATCAGAGCCGTGGGTCTCGACCCAAAAATGAAGCTTAGCCCTGCTCATGAAGCACTGACACTGTTGTGACTGTGGACGATGGCACACTCTGACATTAAACTGATTATTTTAGTCTTCAGAGTTTTTTTTAAATGACTTATTATTTCACAAGAAAGAGACATTCATGAAAGACATAAAAATATTTGTATGCATTTGTTAAGATGTCCTGTGAGGTGATAAAAAGCTTTCTACCTGCTCATAAAAGTAAATGAAACAGGAAAGTGCCCACTCTGTGAATTTATGTCGTCTGTCAAATGAGAACGTTTCATGATGCATGCAGGAAGTGCAGGGTGTTTTCCAAAATAAATTATTTCAGTTCTCAGTGGTGAAAAGTGCTCGATTTCATTCAAGTACTGTACTTAAACACAATTTTATGGTACTTGAGGTATTTCTGTTTTATGTAACTTCATAACTCTACTCTTCTACATTTCAGAGGGAAATGCTGCACTTCATTGCTCCACAAGATTCATTTTACAACAAAGGCTACTTGTTGGTTTTCAGATTAATATTTCACATAAAACATATGTGATGAGCTCACAAAATGTTTAAGATTTAACCAGTGGATGCCATTCTCTTTGGCTTGTGACGTCTTACAAAAAAGCAGTTAGGCGCTCCTGTAAGGTTTCAATTGTCTGTGAGTTGTTAACAGAGATTTTAAGGTCCAAAGAGGTCAGTTTATCCAATATCTCACAAGAATCAGAAAACATAAAAACAATGTGGATTTGTGTATCAGAACTTTGCCTTTCCTTTTTTCCTCTCACATTAAATTTCTCATGACAGCTCAGATTTCTCTGGCTCCACCCTGTGAGCAACTTCCTCCTTCAGCATGTGTTGAACTCTGCACATATTTAAGTAACAAGCGCTTTTTGATTAAACAGCAATAAGTGTAAATACACTGAAGTAAACCACTCTTTGCAGAAAGTCAGCATGACTGAAGTGTGTCACAAAAAATGTGGAGTCAGGTCGAGTTTAGTTTATTTTTATTATTATAAAATATTACAACAAATTTACCTTCGAGGGGCTCCACAGTCTGCACAGCATGTGACACCTGCTGTCCTCAGACTTTCATACATATATGGAAGAAAAAACTAAAATAGACCAACATAAAAAAACACAGTATAAATAAGCAACATGACAAAAATAATGTATGGATTGAAACATATATGAAGAATATGAATCCAGGGAGACATCTGGAGGAAAGACAAACCCATTCACACAACATTTACATCAAGGAAGAGACAAAGAGAGAGGCTGAAGATCCAAACATCTGGAGAGAGAGAGGCGATGACAATCAGCTGAGAGAGGAGAGAGAGAGAGAGAGAGGATGGATGAAGGTCCAGCACAGAGAGGCCTGAAAAGAGAGATTAAGTGATAAAATAAAATTATTAAAAAACACCTAAGATGTTACAGTTAGAGGGAAATATAACATGCATAAGAGGTCAAAATGAAAAAATTTTTGCCTTTTTTTTTTTTACTAGTTGTGATAAAGATGTTTGAACAGCAGGGGGCGACAAACTCCACCGAGGGGAAGCAGCGCTGGAGGGAGCTGTCCCTTCAGTACCACACACACACACACACACACACGTACCATCTCTGCTGCTAATGCTGCACACTAATTACACAGGAGTCATTTTTTTAAAAAGAACACAGTGAAATCAAATCTTCAGCATCATCCAGCCTCGTCCTCGTTGCTGACTGTCATTCACGGAGACTCATCTGATGAGAGGGTGACACACCGTACCTGCCTCTGAAGCTGCAGGACTGAAATGAATGACGGGAGCGAAGCGGAGCCGCAGGTCGGACATTTAGTGAGATGACTTCAGGGAAGAGAGGCGCTGCAACAATTGGATCGGACAATAATGAGAGCGAGAGCGCATAAATCTCAGCCCTGTGTGCACAAATGCAATTCAGTAATCCTCCATCTACCTTTATTTCCAAAGAGAGAGAGAGAGAGAGTCCAGCATCATCGCAAACACCCCCTCCTTCCGCCCCCTCCACTCACAGAAACGGAATTAAAAAATCTTTAATATCTTTCCAGCAATGAGCCTCCATTGCTGCAGCGCGCACACACACACATATATATACATACATGCATGCATACACACACTGTGGGCCTGCAAGACAAAATAAGACAAACTAAGAGCAGCTTCTTTACAGTGATCATTCAGGAGTAAAATAAAAATAAAAATAAAAAGGGGGTGTATGGAGGGTCTAACCTGCATGTATTGAACGCTGACTCTCACATCGTGACAGCACCAGGCTGTGGATCTGTGCAAGTCGCTCTCCTGATTGTGTAATATATTTTTTTTCCCTCTGCACCTTCCTTCCTCCCACCACCACCCCCCTCCATCTCTCTCTCTCTCTCTCTCTCTCTCTCTCTCTCTTCTTCCTGCAAGCGGCCAAACCTGCATCCGAGAGGAGGAGAGACAGCAGAAGGAGGAGAAGAAGAAGAAGAGGAAGAGGAGGAGGAGGAGGGGAACAAACAAACAAACAAACAAACAAAAAACAGAGGGGGCATTGCAACATCCAGAATCACAGTTTCTTTCTTTTTCCTTCATTATTACATGGCGCAAGGGCTATACAAACGGGACCGTCCTGGGTGTGATACTGCCACGGTGAATTTGGATATTCAAGCAGCATCATCAGCGGCGGCAGCATCCTCCTCCATCCGCGGAACGAGCGGCGCCCACCACACCACCGACTCCTCGTCCTCCTCCTGCCGGCTCCATGTCGAGTGATGGTCGGCTTGCCTTGCTGGATGCTCCCCGCTCTCTCCGGATCGTCGACGACCGAGCCTCCTCTGACCGCAGACCCCCATTTTCGGCGGAAACCCTCCCAGAGCTATAGGGCTACATATGGAAACTGGGGATCAAAATTTTAGGAAAAAGGAAAATCTACGAGGTTAATTTATTTTTTTTTTATTTAGGTTTTTATCGGTTCCTATATTGTTTTTTTAAGGCTGCAGATGAATTAATTTATTTGTTGATTTCCTCATTCCGCCGTTTGTAGGGTTGATCATTTTCTTTCTTTTTTTTAAAACCCCCCCACGTTAGGTCGAATTGCTTTTATTTCCCCTCGACAGGACTTGAATTCGTCCCTTTGTTTTCTCTTTTTCCCCTTTCCACTGATATGAGAGATTTCCCCGCTGCTTTCCCTCCCCAGTTTATTCCCTCCTTGCTTTTTCCTCTTTTTGACTAACAGACCACACTAGAATAACACTGTTAACTAGTCTTTAGGAAAAGCTTTGGGTATAGTTATAATTCTGAATTCTTACTAGTAAACGCAATGTTATAACCTCTGACTAAAGTAACTGTAAGTCACTGTAACAGACATATTGAACTGTTGTACTGTAAGCCTGCCATTACTCTAACATCCCCCCCACCCCCCAACAACAACCATCTCTGTGCTCCATTTGAGCTCATGTTAATTCAGCTCTGAGCTCGGCTGTAACCTTTACAAGTCAAGAAAACTGCTTTTCCTGTCTTCTTTTGCAGACCTGTAGAGAAATAAACCTGACTGTGGTTTATCCGGGCTCTGCTCTGCCACTATTGGCTTTAGGACATAATTAATCCTTTATAGCTCAGTGTTATTATTCAGCTTTTTCTGCTGCTACATCTGCAGCTGAAGGTCTGCTGAAGGGCTGTCATCCTCTGCTGATTTTTTTTTTCATCTTATTGGGTGTAAAAGTAAGAGCAAACAAGAGAGGAGAGACACCACCGCCTCTTCCTCTCTTCCCCCCCAAACCCCAAAAAAACAACAGTTTTTCTCTTGTTTTGGTCCTCACCCAAACGCAACCATAAGGTTCCTACCGCATCCTCCTCCTCCTTCTTCCCTCTCCTTCCGCTCGAGTATATCCCGTTTTTTCGGTTTGGTTTGGTCCCGCAAATTTTCAAATATTTACTTCCTGTACATCAAGAGGAAAGGGGGTCCCCCTTTCATGGAATGCGGAAACATGGGTCTGTTCGACCGCGGAGTCCAGATGCTGCTGACCACGGTGGGAGCCTTCGCGGCCTTCAGCCTCATGACATCATCGCGGTCGGCACGGACTACTGGCTTTACTCCCGTGGCGTCTGCAAGACCAAGTCCATGAGCGAGAACGAGACCAGCAAGAAGAACGAGGAGGTGATGACCCACTCGGGCCTGTGGAGGACGTGCTGCTTGGAAGGTAAGAGGAAAGACTCTCTGCTGCTCCAACAAAACTTTCCCAACACGGGTTCATCTGTGGGGTTTAAACCTGGAGAGTCAGGATCCTCCACAGTGACTGTGTTTCACAACATGACAGGAAATGCACATCAGGGTTTGATTGACATTTGGTGTCAAAGGGCCAGAATAGCATCCAGTAGTGATAGGAGAGCAAAGCTGACAACATTCAAGCTTCTAAACTCTGAGAAATGTAAGGTTCCTGTTTTGAGATGCCCTAAAAGGTCTGAAAGGTGGGGAGAGTACTAAAAGGGCAGAAAAGAGGGAAAATTCTTGTCTAACAAAACAATCTGACAAAGAAAAATCCCCTTTTGGCTGAAATGACACATGCAGCTTGTGACCATTTAAACATTGCTTCATTTTAAAAGGTTGCACAGTGAGAAAAACTTATATAGCGAGGCCATCAAGACTAAAACTCTTCACTTAAATCCAGACCCAAACTGTTCTGTTCAGCTCCTGCAGGCACATTGAAGCAGGTCTCTGTTGCAATATTAATGTTTTAGGGTTGTGAGATGATTACAAGGACAGAAAAGAAGAAAAATCCCAATTCTGCTTCCACAATTTATATTTACTCTCCTAACCTGTCTTTACATTTTGCATATTTCCAGTGAAATACTGGATCATTTGACTTCTTCATGTCTTGAATTAAACAATCCCGCACATAAAAATCTCTTTCCATTGAAATGAGACATGCAGGTAGACACAGCTTCATTTTTAAGGGGTCATGAGGCAAAGAAAACTTGGATATAGACCATCAAGACTCAAACTCTCCTTCCTGTTTGGCTCCTGCAGGCAGGGTGAAGCAGGTTTCTGGTTGCAGCCTGAAGCTGTTGCATAAAAGCCTCCCACACCTCTCTGGAACAGTTTCTCTAGTCAGACATTAGAGTTTAAATAATGAAATAATATATTCAGGAGCTTTAGTTAGGGAGGGATCTTCATCATATATCAGCCTGATGTATTGGCAAACCAATACAGCACTCTAACCCTAATTAAGGGACGCTGCAGGGGTTCTGTCCAGTTAAAGAGGATGTGACAGAGGGCCGGCACTTCAGACAGGGTGTTTATTTTCATAACGAAGCCCCAAAAGTAAAGTCATGGCAGCAGAGATGCAGCCGTCCTGACAACAATGGCGTCGCTTCGTGTAACCTTTGACCTGGCTGCGTCCTGTGCTTTTTGTAGATGTCAAACAGCGTCATGTCCTGAGCACAGGTTTTCTCGTGTCAGACGGAGGCAGCGTGTTTCTTTACTGTCACTGCCTAAGTGCTGACTTGAAGTACGGCGCCGTAACCTTGCGAGGGCGCAGAGCGTTACAAATCTGCTCATCTTCTTAGCTATGAGATCCTGAAAGGCCGCGGCGTCCGACTTCATGCTCCTCTGGCTCCCGCGATAAGCAGCCAGGCTCTGTGCACCTTCTGCTCGAAGCTTATCAGCCGGTTTGAAGTCACAAGTCCGATTTAAAGCTGCAATAATCAATACCTTTACAATAACAGTGTATCAGTGTGAGAGGGTTTGCTCGTACTGATGCAAGATTTTCCAACTGAATCTGCAGCTCCCCCTCAGCTTTATGGAGCTTTTTTAGTCTCAGCTCGTTGATTTAGCCGTCGGGCCACAACTTTACTGTTCTGGTTCACTCTGTCGCTCTCATAGCATTGGTTTCAGCTCTGAAAAGCCACTGAACACAGCAGACAGACACAGTCAGAGAGCAGCTGGTGAACATGGTGGAGCATGTTCAGCAAGTAAAGACGCAGATATTTCCCTCAGGAGGTGGAGGGGACCAAACATAGAGCTAAAAGACAGCGAATATTGGACTTACATTCATCAACATGACTCCAAATTAATGATCATGTAACTGCTGGATGTGTAAATAAGCAACTAACTAATTTGTTCAACTTAAAAGGTTTTGATGTGTCAATGTCGCCCTCACAACTTGTTTCCGCTGCCCCCAAGTGGCCAAACAAATCAATTATTGCAGGTTTTATGTTCGATTATCCTCAGGCACAAAAAAACTTGGTTAGGGAAAGTTCATGGTTTCAATTATGACTTCTTTAAGGTCATGGGGCCTTCATTGTCACGTCATTGTCATTGTTAAAACAGTAAAGAATAAGCACTTCTTCCAACATGGATGTTGATAAGAAACAGGAACATTGGTCTTCTGTGTCTGATGTTTTCTTGGGAGGACAGACTCTTGTCCTTGTCGATATCTGTCCAATAAGAGTTGGCTCCGAACACTTTGGTCTGATTCTTAGTCTTGTTTACAGATTCCGTGACGAATTCTCTGATTTATGCAAAGTGAATGTTTCTTTGTGTTCAGACATCATCCAACGCTGATGTATTTGAGAAAAATACTTTGACTTTTACCTAAGTTCAGTGCTTAGTTACTGTCCAGCACTGCGAGTGTTTTACAGGGAAGCTTGCCAACATCAGTGTTTTGTGAATGGATGAATGAGAGACTAATTGTGATGTGCTTTGGATCAAACTGCTATATAAATGCAGAGTAAGGTATGGGAAAAAGTTTGAGTCTAACTGTCTGAAATTCAAATGTCCCATTGGCACCGCAATCAAAGGTTTCATTTGGTATCCGCCTCGAATTCTGATCACAGCGTTTATACCTCAGCTGTTCCCGAGAAGCTGCTCAGGTGTCAACAACAGAAAACTGTGGTTTTCGCTGTACGAGTCCAGATGTGAGTGTGTTTGTAAGTTTGCGAAGGTGACACAGAGCGTTTCTGGGGGGAAAAAAAGAGTCTGGATAGATAAAAAGAGAAAAACACTGAATGCTGAGGCAGTGCTCTGCTGTATATACTGTTCCCGCCACGATTACATTAAAGCACATAGGATTAATCACAGCTGGAGTGTAATTGTGACAGTGGCTGGCCTTTATCCCTGACAGGCCATTATTTAATTAGCAAACAAAAACAGCAAAGAGTCAAGACGAGATCAAAACATCACACTCTTGGCTCTGTGTGTGTGTGTGTGTTGCTTTTGTAACGGCACAATGAGCCTCTCCCTTTGAATCCAAGATCAAAATGGCAGGAAATAAACCCAGATTTGTCATTTGTGATTCATGAATGATCCCCGGCCCAGAGGAGGCAAAGGAGTGGAAAAAAGGGGGCCAGTGCATTTACTTACCGGGGTCAGATTCATTTAAATTCTGATTCAAATGACTTCCTGCTCAGGAAATTGGGTCTTAAAAAGCAAGTACATTTAATTATAGGTAGTTTGCACATTTTAAATCAAAAATCGGGGGGTGGAATTGAAAAATAGAAAAGTACAGAGCGGATGCAGCTGGAGAGAGGCAGAGATAGGCAGGCTGCAAACTTGTTTCAGCATAGAAATCAGGAAGAGTGATATCAATTTTAACATTTCAGATGTTAATTAGGCTTCAGTTTGCAGCTCGGCTCAATTAATTCAAAGTGCCAAGATGACTAGGATTCATCTCCCCACCCCCCCTCAGCTCCTCTTAAATGAAGTCTTACTCGTGATCAGGCAGTGAGCAAGGCTGCAAATGGTTGAAGTAGTCGCTTGGTCCTTATCGCAGCAGAGAGCACAGACTGTGTGTTTGGCAGCGCAGGCCCACACATCCTGCTCGCCGAGTGGACACAGGTGGGCAACGGTTTGTGTTTGTGTAACCGGCTACTGGAGAGGAGAACCTGTGAAAAAGCAAAATGGGAATACCCACACTGGGTGCTTCAGCGGCACCTCGACCTCTGCTCGGCTCGCTGCTTGTCAGAGAAACACCAACAGAGAAAAATAATCTCAGTCCTGGAAGTATAAAAGGACTGTGCATCAGCACGAGAGCGTAGGTTTGGTTTCAGAGTCGTGGGGAGGCGAAATGAAGGCCTGTAAGTATCGCTTTCTGGGCCAAGTTTTAATGGATCGGTATGCCGGCCATATTCAAGCAATAGTTGGAATAGTTATAAAGATGCATTAAAGGTCAAAGGGTGCAGTTTAGTCGATCAACAGATAGATAACAAGCAACCATTTTGATAATTTATGAATTGATTAGAAGTACAAAAATTCTCCGACTCCAGCTTTTCTAGCAGGATTTGCTGTTTTTGTCTGTTTTATCTTTTTGTTAACTGAATAGTTTTGGGTTTTCAACTGTGGGTCGGACAAAACAAGACATCTGAAGACATCATGTTGGGCTCGGAGGAACTTATAAACTAAAAGATTAATTGATTAACTGAAAAAAAGGTACTGAAACTGAGTCTGTCTGATTAATTGATGATGAAAATAACTTAGATAGTTGTGACTATGGGTCGTTTGGGCTGCTGTTTTCATAGTCCTGAAGTTCAATTTAATTTTGTTTAAACATTTAATATGTTCACTTTTTGAACTTGCTGACAGAAATTTTGATGTCAGTTTGGTCTCCATTTTTACTTGTTCTGTTCTTTGCTCTTAGTTTAAGTTTTGTAAGCTAGTTTAGGTGAAGATGGGATTTTGATGAAGTCACAGTGAACAGTTTG
The DNA here is from genome assembly GCA_023238725.1 of Scortum barcoo. Lineage (NCBI taxonomy): Eukaryota > Metazoa > Chordata > Actinopteri > Centrarchiformes > Terapontidae > Scortum > Scortum barcoo. Next base: position 3,647,315 of record CM041547.1, read on the forward strand.
ATTTTATCCACCACCAAAGGTCGGCAGCTCTGACTGACTATTACGAAAAGAAACCTGCACCTACTGGTCCTGTTGATGTTGTAAAGATTGTAGAAGTGTGCAGTTCAACTGAAACAGTATTAGAAGTCCAGTGATTGTGCCACAAACACTGCAGACAGTGTGCGAGCTGAGAGGGATCCAGCTAGCGAGGCATGAGTGGCGCACACAGTAAATATGTGTGTTGCTGATGAATTGGGCTCTGGAGGCCACCGCTCCTCTGTCCTATCTGGGACGTCTTTAAGAGCAGTCGCTGTGCCCCCCCCCTCGTGCTCCCAGCCAGGTGTAGCGCTCTGCGTTTGCAGCTAATCTGAGGCATTCGTCTTCATTACAGCGCCACCCTCAGGCTCCACGGTGGCTGGGAGGAGGCGTGGGAGAGAAACGGTGGACCCTGCGATGAAGGAGGTCCACTGTGGTGTCTGAGGTTTCGTCTTTTAGTGCCTGTTTTTAAAAAGGACTGTCTGTTAAGGTCCATAATTCAATATGCTTGTTCTCCTCCCTTAAACATTACAAAGATCTAAACTACAATGTATACAACAAAACTTCCTGCATAACAACAGAGCATTTGATCTCTGTTTTGCAATAATTCTGTGTAGACAAAGAAAAAGCAACAAAACCTCACATATGAGAAGATAGGACGGCCACCTCTGTGAAGATGAACTGTGGAACAGTGGTGTCATTAGTTTGGGGAGACAGACAGTCAATATCTTTGCTTTCATTTATGTTTTATATATGGCTTCTGTAAATCAATGCCTTTTGCTGTAAATGCAGAATAACAGTCGAAGAGAACATTGACGATCAACTAAACTGATGTTCAGACAATATGAGAAGATGGTTTGGACAGATTGTATTGATTCAAAAAAGGAAAATTCAGTGTAAATTATGACCTTGAGAAAAAAAAATGTTGTTGATGAAGCACATTTATTTATTCCATGACAATGAAACGCTCATTGGCTCCTTTCTCCTTTAAACTGTAGGTTTGAGTTCCAGACATTATTTAGAAAAAATGTGCTTCTTCTTTTTTTTAGCTAAAATGGCTACCACTTCAGTATGGCCTCCCACAGCTCCTGTCAATCACCACAGATCACAGTTCACACATACTGCCTCATGATTTTATTTTATGTATAAGTATGTAGGAGTATCAATGTCGTGTACATTCATGCATTTGAAAACACATGTGGGAGTATGTTGTGTGTGTGTGTGTGTGTGTGTGTGTGTGTGTGTGTATGTGCTTCTGCTTCAACATGTTTGACTGGTGATGTTTTATGAGTGTGTTCCTGTGTGTGTGTGTGTGTGTGTGTGTACAGCAGAGAGGCAGGATGAGAGGCAGGCCTGAGATAAAAGCAGATAGCAGAGCAGAGCGGCAGAGAAGAGCGGGATTAGTCTCATAGTCCAATCAGATAAGGATTACCCAGCGTGAGTATGCCCACCCAGGCTAATGTCCCGGCCCTGAAGTGGCATTACACTGTATTATGACACCGATCCACTGTACATCCAGCTGCACGGGCCGGATTACAGTTCGTCACTAGTTGAGAGCAGCATGGATGGAAAGTGTATTCGGGGGCCTCGCAGCCACTTGTTGGACCAGAAACTGAGCCACCCCTCCTCCGTCAGGATAGTTTCACTACTCTGGGCTGCCTTTCCTCCCCACCCACTCTGACACCCCCTCACCTGATAGAGACTCGTGTAAAGTGACTGAGCTCTATTGCGCTGCACTGTCACTCCGCCCTGCAGCCGGCGATGGATGGGATTCATTTTGCCCTGCCTTTCATTGGAGCTCCGCTGAGACTGCAGACAGTCACTGCCGAACACGACTGTTTTATTGGTCTCCACCTTGCCCTCTCTATTGCCCACTGAGGCCAAATTACAGGCCAGACATTACAGGATTAGGCTCGAGGCCGGAGACAGTCTCAGAACGGTGCAGGACTCTGGCCTTCGCTTGTACCGCTGCTGAGGTTTCCATTTGTTATAATTCTTCAGCGATGTGCATCAACAGACTCTGGTACCCGGGTATTAGTGTGGAGTTCATTGATTGTGTTCAAGTGCAGCCTCAGGTCTGTTTAGGTTTGATACCACAGCCGCTATGGTGTAGCGCTTTAGACCAATATAGTGTTGCATTTCTATAGACAGTTCTTATATAAAACTATAAAAACAGATTTGTTATTTTCACTTATTCTCCATCTGACCTTAAGGGCAGCCATTTTTAATTTTCATCACACTTTGGGTGAAAAACAGCCACTGTGTAAATCAGTGTTTAACACATACAGTAAGTGACAGCAGATATCTTGTGAACAAGAAATAACAACGACTTCTTGAACAAAGTGGGAAGTTACAAAGCCAGTTAGCCAATTTTAATATTGTATTGCAATGTGTTCCAGAGAATTGTTTATTTAAGTCCGCTGGATACTGCACACTTACACACATAAACTTTGTATACAAGTTAAATGAATAAATAACAGAAAAAAAGGAGGAGATATGTACTCAGCTAAACCAAAGCAACAAACAGGGTTAACTGCATCGCCATTCTATGCAGCCAAAAAGCAAACTAGTTCCCTCAAATGTTGTCATCATTTTGAAAGTGAACAGATTTGGATGACTGTAGAATACCACAGGTCAACAAAGAAAAGTCTCCTTTGTTAAACAAACACCAGAATGCATCTATCATAGGTATTAGCACTGGACAAGTCGATCATTTAAACCAGAATCCCTTCAAATAAAAAAAACTTTATACCTTAAATCCAGAGGACAATGGAGAGGGGAGGAGAGACACCATTATGATTCCCCCCTTGTATATTAATAGTCGTGTCTCGATAGCTCCGTGAAGCAGCATTCGTCCGTCCTGAAGGAGTCTGCGAGATGAGATGGACAGTAGACGGGTGTGATGGCATGGTAATTGGTTTAGTGTATGATTAATGGCTCTGATGGCTTTGGTTGATGGGAGAGGGGCTGTAAACTTCGGTGGCACTCTCCCATAAATGCTGTCACCCGCTCAGCGTGGAGATGCCCCCCCCACACACACACACACACCACCACCACCTCAGAGTCTGGAGAAGTAAGAGCCTTGGTTATAAATCAGAAAAAATAAAGATAAAAGTACAAGTTTTAAAGATGGGACATGCGTCAAAGAGAAGCAGCGTTTCAGTTACTACATAATAATTATCCCCTCTGACCCCTGACACATCGTCATCATCACAGCCAGCAGGACTGTGTGTGTGTGTGTGTGTGTGTGTGTGTGTGTGTGTGTGTTTGTGTGGGTGTGTGGCTCTAGCCTTGATTTACACGTGTTATTTTTAGCTGATGTTGGTCCTGTTGGGCGGGGTCTATGTCTATCCTACATGACCAGAGAACAAATCAATACAAAACATACCCTGGGCCAGTCTTTGTGTAAGCATACTGTGTCGCACCGGACCATGATATGCAAGGACTGCCAGCACAAGCCTGTCCATGTCATCCTGCTGCTGTAACTCAATATATTTTCATTTGAAACAGGGTTTTTGGCACAGGGACAAAATGTAATGGAAACACATGCAGAGGCTTGAAGGAAGACTCCTACAATTCGGTATCAAGCAAGTAAAGCTTGAAAGGCAGCTCTGTAGGCGTGAATCATTAAATGTCACCTAAATTTTCACTCTTTTCTGAGATTTTATACATAAAATGAATAATTGAGAAAATAATAAGCAGATCCATCAATAATAAAAGCAACCAACAATAAAAAAAAAAAACATATCAGCCAAACTTTTCAATCCACTGCACTGTAGAGGTCAGAGGTCAAGAGGAAAAGTAAACTGTGCGTCCAGTGTGATCACAACCATCGTCTTTGTGTTTGCTCTCAGCTGCTGTTTATCAAACAAATGTTGTTTGCTTGAAAATGTAAAGTTTCCACGTTAAAGTGGTTTGAATAACCACTCGATTTTCAGTGAGATTGCACTCTGATTACATAGAATTGATCCTCTTACACTGAAAGTGTAATTACCAGCAGGCCAATCTCTGATTCCACCGCAGCAGAGCTCCTCTTCGTTCCACTTCACCGGCCGTATCCTTAAGCTGTGGAAACATCCCAAAGAGACCCTGTAGTAAATGATAATTAACTGCAGATACAATCCATTCATTTTAAGGAGGTGTGATTCACTCCTTTTTTTTTTCCAATGGCAATGACACAGAGAAAGTACGACAATCTGCCTTTTGATTAATTGGTGGTGTCCGTGGCGCGGTTCATTTGCAATCTATTACACCATATTTGCTTTGTGTCAGAACGCAGCCCAAACACACTGCATCATCTCAGAGTTGGAGGAAGGAGCGGGCGCGGGGTCGGAGTCTGTTTGGTGGCTTTAGCCAAACGTACGACTGCCTGCTGATAATGATACTTATGCTAATAACGATGATAATAATAACAGTACTGGTTGTGTAATGGATGTATCAGGGCTGTAAGGATTACTACTTTAACTCTGATTTATCCCCTCAGAGCTCGTCTGTGTTTACAGTGTTTGTCTTATTTAAAGGGTCAGTTCACCAAATCACAAAAACACATTCTCCAAATTGCAGTGCAGCTTTGGGGTGTTTTTTTCTGCCAAAGAAACAATTCCAATAAAATTTTCCCCAGTTATGATATTGTTTCTGTCAAGACACGCTGCTGTTGGGTGATAATTCAATATTACTCTTTAAAAACTTTAACTGTAGAGCAGAATCAATTATTCAGCAACTATTTTTGATAATCAATATCTCATTTTAATATTGTTTTGAATAAAATCACCATACATTCGCTGTCACAGGAGGAGGAGGATCTGCTGCCTTTCTCTTTTTTATCTGTGTAAATTTAAGATATGTGGGTTTTGGACTGTTTTTCACCATTTTATGACTTTTTGTGGACAAAACAATTAATCAAATAACCATGAAAATATTTTTAGTAGGCCCTAAATCAAATTGTGATCAAATCATTACATCTTGTCATTGCTTTTACAAAGTTTTTATTTCCAGTTCAGCGATTCCAAGCAAATAGTCGTGAAAAACTGAATAAAAATTGGAGTTGAAATTTTTTGCTTCACATGTATTAAGATTTTCCACTCGTCGTTTATAGTGAAGTGTATCTAACATCAATTGGATGTATTCATGTAAATACTGATCAGTCATATCAGCCAGCACTGCTAGAAATGAAGTCATTAGTGGATTAACTGATCAGCTGAATAACAGAAAATTACTGGGCAAAAACTATAAAAAGAAAAATGTGAATATTTTCTGGGTTTCTTTTTCTTCCATGATAGTGGCCTGAATATCCTTTGGACCGCTGCTGAGACAAAACAGAGGAGGTGAAGATGTTATTTTGAGGTCTGGGAACTTGTGATAGGCATTATTTGTGATTTGCTGATATTCTGAAAATCAAATGATTAAGCAAGTGATAAAATTATCATTAGTTGGTAACACATGAATAGATGAATGAGTGAATAGAGTAAAAATATGGAAAGTGTTATTTGGCCGAAGTGAACCTTTAACATGTGAATTTACTAAGATTATTGTAGCTGTTATTGCTGTGTTTTTTTAATCATCACAATGTTGGATTTTCATGCATATCTCAGAAAGATAGCGGCTGTGATGGCATAGCAAAATGAGATCCTATAGGCAAACGAACAAGCTGAAGAGAGGCGACAGAGACGTTGCCACCTCTGCAAAGCCCTCTTAGCACCCGGTGGGAGAGCTGCTGACAGCAGAGGCTCGGGCCTGGACCGAGGCAGGGGAGGAGCGAAGGTTCCTGTAGCCGAGCTGCGGGTCACCGCCCGAGGCCGGGTGGAGGACGGAGGAGGACGGCTGGAGGTAACGCCAGCAGGGCAGAGTCTGAGTATGACAGATGGAGGCAAATATAGAGGGCAAGGAGGAAGGAAACAGATAGCATGATGTGCCTCTGCAGTAATGTTACACAGCCGGTCAGAGAGGATGAAGGTGATCCGGCCCAGATGGCTCAGGATAGTACAGGTGTGTATCTGTATGTATGTATGAATATATGAGCCTTATGTATTCCTCTGAATCTGATGTCCAGTGTGATTGATTTGTTTTTTTGTGCAACAATACAAAGAAAGCAGACAGCGTTGTAATTTCAGACAGACAGTTGATCTGGTGGGATTGATTTTTTTAGGAGGTCAGAGACGGTAACAGGTTGTGCTTACTCCTCCTCACCCATGGCCTCTGTTTTTAGCTGCTTTCCAATGGAAAATAACAAGAATATTACTGCTTACTATCATTGCTTTTTTCCCATAAGTAAGGCTCATCATGTTTTTTAGCTTGGAATACTTGGACTTTTTAACAGTAGCAGTGCCCTCATCATCCACCTAAAAGTTGGATATAGTTTAAAATGCTGCAACTAATAGAAAGTAAAGAGATACATGTAGAAAAATGCAGGATCACCAAAGAGACCACAATTCACTCTCATGAGAGGGAACATGAATATTTGTGCAAAATTTCATGACAATCCACTGAAAAATTATTGAGAAATTTCAGTCTGAACCAAAGTGAACTATCATTGCCATCCTCAGCAATAATTGATGTTTGCACTACAAATCCTTTTTTTTTATTATTATTAGGATTATTTTATTTTATTTTCACCTAGCTATCTGAATTGGATGCTTTTTTATTTATCATCCATACTGATTTAGGAAAAAAATAAAAGATGAAAATATCGATGTGTGTTTGGTGTCTTCAGATTTAAGGCACGTCGTTTGGCCTCCATGTTGATTTTGAAGCCCCGGAGGCATCAAAGTGGCCTCTGCGCCCGCCTGTCGGTCCCCGAGGACGTCAGAGCTGCCTGTCAGTGCGACGCTGCTCAGATGGTCATGTTTACTGCACTCCAGAGCGAGTATTTACTGCAGTCGACAGGACTGGCAGACCCCACTGTCACAGCAAATGGTGCTGTTGGGAAAACAAACAGTTGTAATGAGACTGTATCTGTCAAATGAGACCACTGAAAACCGCTTCAATCCAAAGCACAAGAGTGTAAGAAGGAGAAAGAGGCGAAAGGTTGTTGTGTCACACTGATGAGTTCATGGAGAGGTTGATCTGAGAGCAGTAGGGTTTGACATTTCTTTGGTTGTACATTGGGTAGATGTTGTGAACGACTGAACTGCATGACTAAAAAAAAAAAAAAGTATTTTCATTCCAGCGAATGTTGAATGTGACCTACCTTTAATTGATTTAGACGCTGTTTGTTCTATCACTCACACGTCTAGCCGGAGCAGCTTGATAGAGTGAGTTGGGTGTTTAACCTGAAGGATGATGATTTAATAGGCTTCCTACAGGAAATGATGTAAACCTGGTGTCTGGGAAAGGCTGACACTCGATTATTCATGTCTGTGGAGGTACGTACTGTGACTCTAACACTTAGACAAAGCAGCAGCCGAACTGCTGACGATGCTGCTGATTTTTGTTGGGATAAAAAAGACAATGCCGTGTTAATCTGCAGATCAGAGCGAGTCAGGGAATTTGTCAAAATGAAGTCGCCGGCGTTATCGTCGCTACATCCTGATGTAGGCGAGGATAAAGTCCACTGAGGAGGATGATGTAATTTCCAGGAGAGCATGCTGCTTCTCTCCTCCCCCTCTCTTCTGTCCTGTGTGTGTGTGTGTGTGTGTGTGTGTGTGTGTGCATGTTGGCACATATGTGAGCACCCACCTTCATGTCTCTGTTTCTGAGAGCAGTAAGGAACAGGATGAATTTTTAATGAGGAGCAGCGTGGTTTCCCTTTGCTCCCTCAGATCGCTTTCCAGGACAGGGAGTCTCTCATGATCATAGCAGCATGCACACAGGCAGCTCTGGGTGAGAAAAGCACACACACACAGCCACACACACACACACACGCACACACACACACACACACACACACACACATTTTCACCTGGTAATGACTGCAGATGTCATGCAGATGTGCATGTATGTTTTATCAGCGTGAATATGAGTGAGTGTGTTGTTGCAGTGACGTTTTTATTCCAAGCCCTATAATCGTGTGTCTGTAATCAGTTTGTGTGTGTGTGTGTTTAATGTGTCATGCCGTGACATCACCACTAGCGAGGGCCTACACTGTGCCGGTCTTTAGGATGACTGCATGAACAAGTTGTGAAAATGAATCTTTTATTTACCCACAGTGTTCTTCATACCACTTGCTCCGGGGCAGCTCGGCCACAAAGTCGGAAAACAACCAGCACTGAAGGCTGCGTGTCTGCGAATTAAAATAAACCGAATATAACAGCCTACAGGGCCTCTCGTCCACAGTCCAAATGCCTGCATTGATCACCGAACAAAATCTAATCATCTTTGGCCTGGATGGCGCCATGCCAGTTTGAGTTAAGACAATGAAATAATGTGAATTAGCACAGCAGCCTGATTAAATTTGTGAAATGAGACTGTGAAACGCAGGTTACATGTTGTGGGCATTTTGTTCCTCACCATGACTAAGTGGATGTTTCAGATGCAGGGATTGAACACACAGGCCTGGGTGCCAGTTGAAATCTTTCAAAGATCATTGCTAATTTAACTCTGTAGTTTACTCTGCTGACTGCAAACACATTTTTCTATAAAACCTGTAACTGATTAAGCATTTGGGGACGACTTTCAGCTCTCCAGCTGTCAATATTCAATGCCACAGACACAGTTTGGGTAACACTGAAAAGTAAAAATAACACGCCTTGGCGAGAAAAGCATGAGTGTGTCTAATAACATTAATGTTGGCTCTGTTCCAGTGGTGTGTCAGTGACACAGCACCGAGCATGCCGGCTTACTAGTATAGCTTACTCATTAATGTTATTAGATGCACCTGTGCTTTGCCTGCTGCGACAACACAAAGCATCTCCCTTGAAAAAAGCCCACCTGGGCCCACTGGTGCTCGCAATGTGAAAAAAAGATTAGCATTATTAACTATAAGCTGTAGATGTGTAACACAGCTCTGCTTCGAGTTGTGGGAGAGCATTTGTTTGCAGTTAGAGAAACATTTTTGTCATGCTTACAGGTGCATTCATTCATTTTGCCTGTAGGAGGCTGAAATACTGATAATGAGTGATGTAAGTCAAACTATCCTTTTTGCTCTGGTTTGCTCTTCACCAGCTGCTGAGAGGAAAATGTCCGACTTTCTTCACCAGCAGCTTGTTTTTTTGACTTGGTCACTTGGTGAAACAGACTTTATAAGCATCAACAACCTGTTTGCAAAACCTCCTTTTTTAACAGTTACTTCTAAATAAAACCCAATATTGACACTACTGCTCCAAATATATCACACAAAAGTAGAAGATTACAAGACTGGTAAAAGTAGTAACCATCTAGGAGTAATGCCTTAAGCATCCCAGTGTTTTCCCTTCCCCTTTCCTTTGCATTCTGCCGATAATACTTGAATGACAGAGCTTATTTTTGTATTTAATGAGAATGTGTGTGGGCAGAAAACAGCTAAAGCATCTCTCCGTGTTTTATATAAGGTTCATGTTCTTTGTGCATTGCCTCTGTTTAATAGAATTAAAATAAACATATTTGAAAATCAAAATGTGAAGTCAAACCAGTAAAAAGCTAAGGTGTTGTGGCAGATGAGGCGACCCTTTGACATTACACTAAGTGATTCTGTGTTAACATCAGAAGTCAAATGAAGAGCAAGACCAGTACAGGTGTAACATTAATGGTAGCTGTGTCCATGTTAGCTAGTGTGCATGATGGTGGGATCCTTGAGGTGGCTCGACTAAATGAAATGCAGCCATTATTAATATTATCAATTACACCTGAACTCTTTCTGCTATTACATGTCAAAAGTCAAAGTTTAAAGAAGTGAATCCACATACCACACCTTTATAATTTATTTAAATCTTGTTTTCAGTGCCATATTTTATTAGGACGTTTTCCTCATTTTGACTGGATCTGATCAATCTGTGATTCCACAGAGTCAGACGCACGCAGACGAGAAGCTTTGAAGAAAGATGGACTGTCTGTGTGTTTCATCATACGGCGCAGGTTTGATAAAACACTGTAGCTGTCAGAACGACGTGTTTTATGGATCCCTTCAATGGATTTTTCAGCAGGAATAGTCCACAGTAAAAGAATAATCGGTCACTACTTTGTAGGTTGCTTGGATTGTAGCTTTAAGTGTAACTCATGGGACTGTTGGCAACAACTGGCTTTGTTAAATGAGGCAAAAGTAAATACTAACGGTGACCTTGCTCGTCGACACTGTTTTCTTAGCTTACGCCCCTTTGATTCACCCGTTAGTACTGCATATATATTAATTTCACCGTCTGTTACAGCTGCTGCACACATGCCCTTGAAAGGTCACTTGACGAAACGGACGTTTGCTGATCATCGTGCATGTTTCATTTTCTCTCATTAACTATACGGAGGCAGGCGAGCTGTGTGTGTGATTCTCAAATGGCAAATGTAGGTCACACTCTTCTCTGAACGTCGTCTGTCAGAAATGTGCTCGTAGTACGCGGAGAGACAAGCTCGTCACCGCAAACGCTAACCACATACAGGCTTAATTAAAACGATTACCCAACAGAATTAAATGCCGATCACACGGTTTCTCATCTCCTCTAACCCGACCTCCTTCCCTTTTTTTTTTTTTTTTCAGAGGCTATAATATTAAATTTCCTTAGCAGCTATGTGGGGATTTAACTGAAGGGAAAGGCACAGGGAAGGATGGGAGGAGGAATCAAAAGAGGCAGTGAAGAATTGGCAGGGAGAAAACTGTGTTCAAGACGACGTTTGTCTTATATCAGGCCGTGAGGTGGTGGGAGGGGATGGGAGGGGGGAGTGTAGGAGGGTGGGGGTGGGTTTGCACGCTCACACACACTCACACACATGGACACATACATACCCAGCAGCATTTACATAGATGTAATGAAACAGGGAAATGGATGAATACATGCCTCCATCCATCTAGCCATCTTGCCCTCCCTCCCTTCCCCTTAAACCCCCCCTTTTTTTCACTCCTCCCAGCATGCCTCGCTGCTCGCCGCTGCAGCAGGGCAAGAGATGACATGTGGACACTCAGTGAATTGCCAATCGGCACCGAGAGAGAGAGAGAGAGAGAGAGAGGGGAGGTGGTTTGACGCATCCAGACTGCAACCATTGGCTTTTTTTTCCTACATTAAAGATTAGAAAAAAAGAACTGCAGAGAAGCAATACACTGAATACTGGATGTATCCCCCCCCACCCCTCACCACCACCACTCCTCTCTCTTTCTCCTCTCTCCAAGTCTCTCCTTCCTTACCCCTTTGCTTCGCTGACCCTCTCTCACGCTAGCTCACCCTCTCCCCTCCCTCTCTCTCTCTCTCTCTCTCTCATACTTTCAGCTCAGGAAGAGAAATCAATAGCCACAAATTAATCATTCTGCCTTGGGCAGTCCAAAGGAGGAGGTGGGGGGTAGAGGGGTTGAGGAGGGGCGCTAGAGAGCGGGGCGTTTAGAGAGCTACAGAAAGGTATTAGGAGCGATTTCTGAAGATGTTAAGAATTTGGGGATTTTGGGACCACACACACACACACACACACACACACGGACTATACGAGGAGACTGTTGAAACACTGCAATAGGTGTGTTGAGACTGAAGCCACAAAGCTGTGAGCTGGAGTTTGGGGACATTAAAGGGACAACAAAGAAAATCCAACTGCAGGAGTGAAAGTTTACTTTTGGAGACATCATTTGGGTTGTGCGTCAAATCAGTGATAAAAAAAATGCAGTTGCTGATTTGATGGTAGGTGTGCAGGTTGGTCAAATGGAAATGAACAATCTGGACTAATAACACTCATAATTAATTATTTTGTAATGAGCTCTTTGTGACATTAGAGAATATAAAACAGTAAAATGCAGCAGGACTTTCTGTCAGTCATCAGAATCTGTTTGGGTCCAAATCACCAAGACTGTCCGATCGCTGAACTTCCTGTCAGTCTATATGACTTTATGTTTGCTTCTCTTGGTTTGCTTGTAAAAAATCAGCATGAAAACGAACAAGAGCAGAACTAAAAGGTCGGATTTTAAAAATGTTTTTTTTTTCTGGTTTCCTGTTGAAAGTGACCAAAGTGTCTTCTCTCATAAATAGTGGGCAGTTATCTCTTGCGTAAGTTTGTGACCTTGCAGTAAATATATTTATATTATTATCTCATATTCAGTATTAAACACTTATTTTCCATTTTCCTTTGCTCTAACATGGCCATGGTAAAATACCTGTGTCTGAAAGTCTGGTAGGTGTCTATTAAATCCTATAAGAGGACATCTCAATCACATCTGTGCCTCCATGATGACAAACTGGTGTATGATGAGTTTTTATTTTATCTGTAGGTTCAAACATTAACTCAGAATCAAATATGCTAACTTAATAAAGTTGATCAAGCCAGGATGTCTGCATTCACAGCAAACAGTAGTTCAAAATAATACGCCAAGGCTGCAAGGATGAGTCTCACAGTAAGTTCAGAAATGGGACAATTATGCAGAAACTTTTGAATTTCATCATACATGTTGCTGTAACCTGTGTGATCGTGCAGCATGTTGGCATGAAATGGATCGGGCCAAGTTGTCCAGTGTGCTTCATATAACACAGATGATCAGTGGAGTGAGGAGGTCGGACTGAAATAAGAATCTCTGGCGTCACGAACGCTCAGCAGTCACTATTCATTTCTGTTTTTCCAAAAGCAGCTTCCACTTTATGACACAGCATTTGATATATTTTAAAATAATGGTTGAGACTTCATAAAATAAAAGTGAATAACTCCGCATTTTAGTGTTCGGATATATTATACTGCCTCAGACAATTCAATTTGTAATCCTGGGCATAAAGCAGCTGTCTCGCGGAGCTGGATTTTGTCTCTCCTGCTGATGTGAAATGCCGGGCTGAGTTACAGTATTGCACCTCGGAGAACTCACTGTAATTGGCAGAGATGGGAAAGGTGACTTTGACAGCTCGCGCGTGCCTTTTTCTGATTCCTAACTGTTATCTCTGCTTTTAAAATGGAGCTCGGCTTTGGTGGGAAAAGCTCAGATACCCTTTGGATGAGTCCACAAAGTCAGGCTGCCGTCTGCCGTCGATGGAGCAGCTCCAGGCTGCACGTTTTGATGACATCAGACTCTTTGGCTGGGCGAGCTAAAAGAGAGAGAGAGAGAGAGAGGTTCATGATCACAAATATTGATCAGCCTGTCCGAAGCCCTGGGAATCGTGAATTTGTAAACTGAGTAATGTTTCCACTTGAGAGACATCCAATAGTATCCAAGACGGGACAAGATTTGTAATGTGGGCATGAGATATTGTGTTTACAGTAAACCAGCATTAGTCACTCTCGCAGGCTTATTTCCCCCCCCAGCTGCCCGAGCCGTCATATTCATCACCACCCGGACATAACTGCATTTACCTCACTTCACCTTTATTGGAAATTGCTGCTCTGAGTTTGGCTTTTATGCCTCTCGGTGCGTTTGTCTTTGTGCTAAGACTTTGTTATCTCTCCTCAATAACCTTATCTACTAAACTGCTCGAGTGTTGCTGAGATCTGCAGTTTTTTCTTTTTTTTTTTTAAGGAACGAGAGGACGCTGATGGAATTATTTAAATTGAGTGAATCCTCAGTTTAAATCATTATTTGATATGTGTCTCACATACGCACTGCTGTGGGGGTTTTTTTTGTCAGGATTAGATCAAGTTTAGTGTCTCATTTAGGATCACACCGGCTGCTTTGTTGGCTTTCTCGTCATTTGTCGACCGTTGTTAGTCATTTTGATGATGTGATGAGTGGCCAACGCTGTTTATTGCAGCGATTCCCAACAATGGTCTCTGCAGCTGTCAAAGGGGGTACGTGAAAGGACTGTAGAGTAGCTCAACTGATTTAAAGAAAAGAAGAAAGTTGGTGATTTGAATAAAAAAATCCACATATTAAGACAGCAAGTGTGATTAAGAGTGCAGGAAAATTACTAAATTAAAAGTGCTGGATAAACAGCTTGATACTGAAATAGTAAAATGGACAGTGGTAACTCACACTTTTATATAATTAATATAGTAAAATAATATGCAGATTAAACTAGATTCAGGTGAACAAATTAGGACCATGTTGGGTGCTTCTGATAGAAAAAGGCTGGAAACTGCTGCTTTGTTTTGTATTTCTTATATATTTTGAGGTTATTTGAGTTAAGGTTTCGCCTGTGTGCTGCTGGCAATTTTACAGGATAGGAGGATTCGAGAGGAGAGGTCACTTGGTTTCAAATGCTTTAAAAAAAAAGGAAAAAAGAGAAAAGTGTACAGTGTGTAAAAAGTGGGATGAAAATTTCTACAACTAGAGCCTAAGTTTGCGTTAAAAAGGGAAGTTTGTTCCCCATCTGCTGGTTCTCACTCCACTCAAAACAACGAGTACTTTGTTTGCCTGAGGAAAGGCCTTTCTCTCTCTCTCTCTCTCTCTCTCAGTACATACAGGCACAGTGGTGGTGGGAGTGATCTTTTATCAGACGCTTTTCAGAAGTGAAAAAAAACAGATGAGGGCATTGTACAAAAGAGAGAGAGAGCGAGGGTGTTAAGATTAATATCATATGCTGGGAGGAGAGGGATATCAGGGACCGGGCTAAAGCAAAGAGAGCAGAGGCGCAGGGAAAACCTTACGGGCTTCCTTATGAGCTCGAGGTAATGAAATCGAGGTGAAAAGAGGAGTAACTTCGCAATTTACTCAAGTTGTTGTGCCTCAGTGTTTCTGTCCTACTGAGAGGTGAGAAAAGCACATGAACAAAACCTAAATGATCATTTGCCGTCTTGCCAAGAGTAAGATGAGAAGATCGATACCGTCTCTGCACAGTAAATATGACGCTGGAGCCAGAAGGTAGTTAGCTTAGCTTAGCATAAAGACTCTAAAGCTCATTAATAAAAATGTTTGTGCAGAAACTGAAGAGTTTAAACAACAAGCTGTGGTTTTTCTGAGGTTTATGTGCTGATTTTTGGGGGCTTTTCTGACTTTAAGTATTGCAAAGGAAGGATTTATTGCATTTGTGTTGTTGTATTGTATTTGATGCATTGTTCAATAGCTACTCAGCACTGCCTGAGTCATAACTAGATGTATTCATAACAAGAAGACAGACCTTTTAGTTAGTAAAACTTTGTCTACTTTTTTCATTATATGAGCCAAAAATGCCTAGAAGATTTGTAGCCATAGCAAAAAACTGACTACCCTTTCATCTCTGGTTTGGAAAATATTCCAAGAAAATGTGGAAGAATTAATATATAAAACATAATAATATTACTACTACAACTAAAATACTACATTACAAGTAAAAGTCCTGTATTCCAAATTTGTTTGGGTAAAACTATTAACATAAAAATATGTTATACTGTCAAGTGATCATAGACACACAGCAGTGTGTTAAACATATAATATTATTGTCTTTTTACAACTGATGCTTTGACAGTAAGCTCTATTTTAATATTGAGGTGTAACTCAATCAGCTTTATAAAAGAAATATAAATATGTATATTATATATATATTTATATATTATTATATATTTATTATAAATAATATAAATATTCATTTTTAACACTGCATCTGTTGATTTTTTCAGTTAATCAATTATTGTTGGTCAACATCACACGTATGTAATAATGTAATTAATGTCATAAAACTGTGGAAAAAAGCCGATGACATGACTTAGAACAGAGAAAAGCAGCATTTTGATTGATGCAAGTGAATATTTGGTGTTTTGACTGAGAAATGACATCATCAGTGGATATTGCTGATTATTTTTCTGTCGACTGAATCACTTATTATCACTTATCGTCACAGTTCTACATGTTTTATTTGTCACAATTTTTCCCTTAAAAGACTACAGATGAACAAAATTGTAAAAATTGCTTAGTAAATTTAATTTTACGTAACATGACTTGAGTAAATGTACTACAATAATGCAATCTTATGTATATTCTAGTCTGTTCCCTGCAGGCTCATATTTGTGATGAGTTCAGATAAAGTGATATGAAACTTTCCCAATGCAAACTGAATCTGAGTTACGTTCCTCGCAGTGCAAGGTCAGTCAGGTAATGTTCACTTGGAGCTGCAGTCACACCGACGCTGCAGTAAATAATGATATGATTGAAAAAGGAAACACTTTAAGCAGCACTCATTGGGCTGCTGAAAGCTGCTGAAGTCACTGAAATCGTTCCCACTGTGTCTCAACTTGTTGTGACTAACAGATTTGTGTACCTTCTCCACCCCTGAGCCCATAAAAGGACAGAGAGCTCATTCTTGATCTTTAAAAATCTTGCCACTGATCACACTGTAAGCATTTATCCCTCCATCACTCGAGGAGTTGGCAGTGAGCGGCTGGACCTTTTTTTTTTTTTTTTTATCGAGGATGCGGTGTAACTGAGCCTTTTTCCGGATGATGATGACTTATCGGTCCATGTGTTATTAGCAAGCGATGGAACACAAAACATCCTGTTTTCACTGCAAAGAAAGACTGACATATGAACATAGGAGTGAATCATAATCACGGTAAATGTAGCCAACTGAAAAAAGTATCTCTCACTCCCCCTCTCAGAGAAATGACCACGGCTCTGATATTCAGGTTGGACGGATGGATTGATGCTCAGATGGGCTGCAGAACATTTTCAGCTCTCATAGTCTGAACACACAAGAGGTTTTTTTAGCTGCTATATGTACATTTTTATTCCTTTAATTCACTGAAGAACTTTGCTATCCAGCTCTGATGTTGTCCAGAGCAGCCATGTGATGTATCAGGTGGAATGACTTGCTCTGGATGCTCTGTAGTTATAACCCAAAACTCTGTTGGCCGTCTGAGCAGTATGTACAGTGGAAATGTTCCTGAGTACTACAATACTATACTACTGTACTGTATCGCTGATTTGTATGTTTACAACTCAGGCGATTTAGTTGAAATTCTCTTTCAGGGCCAATCAGCTCTCTGCAAGGACACATTAACATACTTTTATAATAGTTAAGTCATATATAAGATGTAAAAACTGCAAATATTTGTGTTAAATCCATATTTTGTTTACCACAAATGTAATTTTTTGTCTAAAAAGATGTAGTTAAAGCATTTCAATAAGGGATGTGTTGTATTTTATATGGTTAGAAATGATAAAATAGCATTTACAGGGAACAAAGCACATAGAAAAGCTGCCACTTTAGTTTGATATGTATATGAGGTAGAGATGGCTTCTGATAGCTGGTTCCATAATGGATCTGCAAGTTGGTAAAGCACCTGATCTGCAAAGAAAAAGCAGTGGTGACATGTACAGACAGGCACTAACTCAGACACACAGTCGTTAACGCTGACTGACAGACCGCCTTATCGTAAACGTCCCAAAGTGTGGATCCGCCTCGCCAAGGTCAAACTGCCAAACGCAATATTTGATGGAGGATCCTCACGAAACGTCTCTCGCTTAAATATTTATCTCCTGTCCATCATGTTAAAATAAGAACTTGTGAAGAGGTCAAAACTGTTAACCTAGTTGTTGAAGTTGTGCCAGAAATCTCTGCTCTGCTTCTAAAGTCAGAACTTGGGACATTTTTGAGAACTTGAGAAGGACGAGTGCCTCGCCTTGTGCCTCTTTTATATATATAATAACACAAATTACACACTGCTAAAATGCTCATGTATGCAAGTATAATAAAGAAAATGTCCCCTGTAACTGCTGTTCTCTTCTATGTTTTATCATTAGATTATTATTCCTCATGTAATAATGCATTAATTATAGTTGGCAATTCATTTTATGTCATCTATGATTAATAAGCTAATTGTTTTCATATGTTTTATGTGCAAAAATCTTAATTCATAAAGTAAAGCTGTCAGATAAATCTAGTAAGGGAGTAAAAAGTGCAATATCTGCCTCTTATTGTTGTGGAGTAGAAGTAGAAAGTGGCATGAAAAGTGTCTAAAATTTGCACTTGAAAAATTATATGCGTCATATTAGAGAGCGATAATGACGAGTGTTATGTAATAAAAGGCCAACGCCGGCCTGCTGCACCGTGTTTGTGATCTAACCTTAATAATGAGTTCGCAGCACAGATCTGAAGGACTGATATAACTGCGAGTGTTGGATGATCATGTAAAAAACACACACACAGAACAAAGCAGAGAGAAAGATTTTCTTTATAAATAGTATCCAGATAAAGAGAAAACTTGTGTGCATATGGTGGTTTTCATGCCTGTGTGATGTGCCGGTGTGAGATGGTGAAGGGAAGAGTAGGCGGCTGGCTGAATACACAGCATATTTGGGGAGTGTGTGTGTGTGTGTGTGTGTGTGTGTTGCTGAGAGCAGTGCTGAAGTGCATTTAACAGTTCTGGGAGAGCGATCAGGACCCCCAACGCCCTGCAAACAGTGGAGTGAGTCAGCCTACACCACAGGCCTGTAATCCTGATCATTTCAACACTGAACGCACATTTAACAGATTACACAAGCCTACAACACTGTAATATACACTGTTAAATTAAAAAAAAAAAAAACAGGTAGTGGTGGAAAGTAACTAAGTACATTTACTCAAATACTGTGAGTGTTTACATTTTCCACCACTTTATACTTATATTACATTTCAGATGGAAATATTTTACTCCGCTACATTTATTGGATGACTGTAGTTATTCTGCATATTCAGATTAATAACATAAAATATAATCAGCTAATAAATGATGTATTATTATAGGTTAAGATAAAACTTTATTGACCCCTGAAGGGAAATTTACAAACCACCCAGCACTATATGAAGTCATTAAAGTGAGCTCCACCTTTACCAGCTGCAACATTAAAGTGATGAACACATTAATGCATCAATAATTATAATACACCCCTCCTTGAACCGCCACCTTACTGTGGTGGAGGGGTTTGTGTGCCCTGAATGATCCTAGGAGCTATGTTGTCGGGGGCATTACGCCCCTGGTAGGGTCTCCCATGGCAAACAGGTCCTAGGTGACGGGCCAGACTAAGAGCGGTTCACACAAGCCATCATCATGAACAGAAGAACATCAAGGACCGTTACGTTACGTCGCCCGGATTGGCGTTACCGGGGCCCCACCCTGGAGCCAGGCCTGGGCCTGGGGTTGGGGCTCGCAGGCGAGCGCCTGGTGGCCGGGTCTTTGCCCACGGGACCCGGCCGGGCTCAGCCCGAAATGGCGACGCGTGGGCCCGCCTTCCAGTAGGCTCACCACCCGCAGGAAGGTCCATGAGGGCTGAGGGGTGCAGGTGCAATGTGGTTTGGGTAGCAGTCGTGGCGGGGGGCCTCGACGACCCAATCCCTGGACCAAAACTCTGGCAATAGGGACATGGAATGTCACCTCGCTGGGGGGGAAGGAGCCTGAGCTCGTGCGGGAGGTTGAGAGGTACCGGCTAGAGATAGTCGGGCTCACCTCCACGCATAGCTTGGGCTCTGGAACCCAGCTCCTTGAGAGGGGCTGGACCCTCCACTACTCTGGAGTTGCCCAGGGTGAGCGGCGGCGAGCTGGTGTGGGCTTGCTTATAGCTCCCCAGCTCAGCCGCCATGTGTTGGAGTTCACCCCGGTGAACAGGAGAGGGTCGCTTCCCTGCGCCTTCGGGTTGGGGATAGGTCTCTTGCTGTTGTTTGTGCCCTACGGGCCAAACAGCAGTACAGAGTACCCGGCCTTCTTGGAGTCCCTGGGAGGGGTACTTGATAGTGCTCCGACTGGGGACTCCATTGTTCTACTGGGGGACTTCAACGCTCACGTGGGCAACAACAGTGATACCTGGAGGGCGTGATCGGGAGGAACGGCCTCCCGCCGATCTGAACCCGAGCGGTGTTCTGTTATTGGACTTCTGTGCTGAGTCACAGTTTGTCCATAACGAACACCATGTTCGAGCATAAGGGTGTCCATCAGTGCACGTGGCACCAGGACACCCTAGGCGGAGGTCGATGATCGACTTTGTTGTCGTTTCATCTGATCTCCGGCCGTATGTCTTGGACACTCGGGTAAAGAGAGGGGCTGAGTTGTCAACCGATCACCACCTGGTGGTGAGTTGGATCCGCTGGCAGGTGGAGGAGGAAGTTGGACAGACCTGGCAGACCCAAACGTATTGTGAGGGTCTGTTGGGAACGTCTGGCCGAGCCCTCTGTCAGGGAGGTCTTCAACTCCCACCTCCGGAAGAGCTTCTCACAGATTCCGAGGGAGGCTGGGGACATTGAGTCCGAGTGGACCATGTTCTCTGCCTCCATTGTCGACGCGGCAGTTCGAAGTTGTGGACGCAAGGTCTCTGGTGCCTGTCGTGGCGGCAACCCCCGAACCCGGTGGTGGACACCGGAAGTAAGGGATGCCGTCAGGCTGAAGAAGGAGTCCTATCGGACCATGTTGGCCTGTGGGACTCCTGACGCAGTTGACAGGTACCGGCAGGCCAAGCAAGCCGCAGCCCGGACGGTCCTGGAGGCAAAAACTTCGGGTCTGGGAGGAGTTCGGTGAGGCCATGGAGGAGGACTATCGGTCGGCCTCGAAGAGATTCTGGCAAACCGTCCGGCGCCTCAGAAGGGGGAAGCAGTACTCTGCCAACACTGTTTACAGTGCAGGTGGGGAGCTGTTGACCTCGACTGGGGACATTGTCGGACGGTGGAAGAAATACTTCGAGGATTCTCCTCAATCCCACCGACTTGCCTTCCAATGAGGAAGCGGAGGCTGGGGTCTCTGAGGTGGACTCGTCCATCACCCAAGCCGAAGTCACTGAGGAGGTAGTTCATAAGCTCCTGCAGTGGCAAGGCGCCGGGGGTGGATGAGATCCGCCCTGAGTACCTCAAAGTCTCTGGATGTTGTGGGGCTGTCTTGGCTGACACGCCTTTGCAACATTGCATGGAGGTTGGGGACAGTGCCTCTGGTGTGGCAAACTGGGGTGGTGGTCCCTCTTTTTAAAAAGGGGGACCGGAGAGTGTGTTCCAACTACAGGGGGATCACACTTCTCAGCCTCCCCGGGAAGGTCTACGCCAGGGTACTGGAGAGGAGAATTCGGCCGATAGTCGACCCTCGGATTCAGGAGGAACAATGCGGTTTTCGTCCTGGTCGTGGAACACTGGACCAGCTCTATACCCTCCACAGGGTGCTTGAGGGTTTATGGGAGTTTGCCCAACCAGTCCACATGTGCTTTGTGGATCTGGAGAAGGCATTCGACCGTGTCCCTCGTGGTATTCTGTGGGGGTGTGCTCCGCGAGTATGGGGTCCGGGAGCCTTTGCTAAGGGCTGTTCGGTCTCTGTACGACCGGAGCAGGAGCTTGGTTCGCATTGCCGGCAGTAAGTCAGACCTGTTCCCAGTGCATGTTGGACTCCGGCAGGGCTGCCCTTTGTCACCGGTCCTGTTCATAATCTTTATGGACAGGATTTCTAGGCGTAGCCAGGGGCCGGAGGGAGTCCGGTTTGGGAACCACAGGATTTCATCTCTGCTTTTTGCGGATGATGTTGTCCTGATGGCTTCATCAGGCCAGGACCTTCAGCATGTACTGGAGCGGTTTGCAGCCGAGTGTGAAGCGGCTGGGATGAGAATCAGCACCTCCAAATCCGAGGCCATGGTTCTCGACCGGAAAAGGGTGGCATGCCCTCTCCAGGTGGGTGGAGAGGTCCTGCCTCAAGTGGAGGAGTTCAAGTATCTCGGGGTCTTGTTCACGAGTGAGGGAAAGATGGAGCGTGAGATTGACAGGCGGATTGGTGCAGCGTCCGCGCAGTTATGCGGTCGGTGTACCGGACCGTCGTGGTGAAGAAGGAGCTGAGTCGAAAGGCGAAGCTCTCGATTTACCGGTCAATCTACGTTCCCACCCTCACCTATGGTCATGAACTTTGGGTAATGACCGAAAGGACAAGATCGCGGATACAAGCTGGCCGAAATGAGTTTCCTCCGCAGGGTGGCTGGGCGCTCCCTTAGAGATAGGGTGAGAAGCTTCGGTCACTCGGGAGGAGCTCGGAGTAGAGCCGCTGCTCCTTCGCATGTCGAGAGGAGTCAGCTGAGGTGGCTTGGGCATCTGTTTCGGATGCCCCCTGGACGCCTCCCTAGGGAGGTGTTCCAGGCATGTCCCACCGGGAGGAGGCCCTCGGGGAAGACCCAGGACACGCTGGAGAAACTATGTCTCTCGGCTGGCCTGGGAACGCCTCGGGGTCCCCCCGGAAGAGCTGGAGGAAGTGTCTGGGGTGAGGGAAGTCTGGGCATCTCTGCTCAGACTGCTGCCTCCGCGACCCGGTCCCGGACCAAGCGGATGAAGAAGATGAAGATGAAGAAGATGAATTATAATACAATAATGTAATATATATTCTGAAATTATCTCTGCATTATGAGTACTTTTACTTTTTGTGCATATATTTGATGCTAATACTATTGGAAAATTTTGAATGCAGGACTATTTCTACCCTGTGGTATTACTACATGAATGAATGAATGAATGAATGAAGCTTGTATTATAGTGTTGTCAAATCATTGTTTTAAATTTATAAAGATTTACTCTCCTAAATCATCACAGAGCACAAAAGAGGTAGTACTGGAGCTCTGCAACTAAAAAAACCCATTTTTAATTAAGTTAGCATTACAACCCAAATGATCCCAGTAGATAAACAGCACTCATACACTCATGCATGCTCTCTTCTCTTTGTCCTTTTGTCCTTTTTGACTCTCTGCATCTTTACCCCCCCTGCATTTACATTTACATTACATTTTAATTGACACCTCGTTCACAGTGATTTACGCTGAGTGAAGAGGTGGATGGTTCAGTGTCGTGCTCAAGGACGCTTTGACGGGTGACACAGTTCGTGTTAATCGCTGGGACAATGTGCAATTTAGTGTCATTCGGTTTAAATAAAGGTTTTATTGACGTCATCAGTAATTCTTTGTTTTTTTGTAAATGATGTAAAGAAAGTTCAGAAAAGTTCATGTCTGTGATTTGACCCATTACATTTTCATTCATTCATCTTCTAACCTGCTTATCCTGAGCACACACAGGGTCCCTGGGGTGCTGGAGCCTGTCCCAGCTATCTTGGGCGAGAGGCAGGGTACACCCTGGACTGGACACCAGTCAGTCATGCAGGGCTAACATTGAAGACAGACAACCATTCACACTCACATTCACACCTAGGGGCAATTTAGAGTTGTCAATTAACTTAACCTGCATGTCTTTGGATTGTGGGAGGAAGCTGGAGTACCCAGAGAGAACCCACGCAGGCACAGGGAGAACATGCAAACTCCACACAGAAGGGCCGCCCCCCATTACATTTTATTCAGTTCTTATTTACTGACATTAACCAGCCAACAGTGCAGCAGTTCTTCAGTAAAGTACTGCAGATCTGAAACAATCAGTTCAATAAATCATAAGTCGACCAAAAGAAAATAAATCAGCAGATATTTTGAGAAATGTTTTAAATGTTTGTCAGGTGAAAATGCCCCCAAAAAGCCTATATATGTCTGATCTTTGTCGTTTATGATAAAGTAAATTGAAAGAGTTGATTGTTTTGAACTGCTGGTTGAACAAAATTAGCTATTTGAAGGACTTTCGAAAACAATTGATTTCAAAGTACCACCAAAATGAACCCTAAAATGCCACATCTGTTCTGCTTATATCTCAACAATACAGTTTAATGAGCTTTACTGGTTGAAAACTTGTTAAACA
The DNA here is from genome assembly GCA_023238725.1 of Scortum barcoo. NCBI lineage: Eukaryota > Metazoa > Chordata > Actinopteri > Centrarchiformes > Terapontidae > Scortum > Scortum barcoo. Next base: position 3,670,912 of record CM041547.1, read on the forward strand.
GTATTATCAAAGCATGCATATAACTAAATAACGTGACAATATTATCAATAATTACAGATAAATACCTCCTAGTAAAGACTTCATCTCTCTCTCCTTTCTCCTGTATCCTTGCAGCTCTCTCTATCATCTCAGTGTGGCTCGCTGCTCATACAGTAATTGTTATAATCTGGTGAAACAGCTGCATTGACTGCCTTTGATTTGTGATCTTTTAGAGTCGCCAGTAAAAGTAAACCCCCCCTCCGTTCCCTCCTTATATCTGTCCTCAAGTGTTCACACTGTTATTAATGGTGGTTGGGAATCCAGTTGATTTAAATAAGAGCACGGCACGTTCATAAGATCAATGTGCAGCTGTTTTAAGGGGGGATTTATGACACCCAGCCTCTGTCCCGCTGTGCTCACTGTGCAGATTTTTGCGCTGATAACCGTGAGCTCACTTCCAGGGCCTGTGATGTAAATCATAGGAAAAGGGCAGCGGCGGGGGTCAAATCATTTAGGGTTTCATCACATCGAATGAGCATCAGCTACAACTTCATCATCACCAGCACGGAGAGGTGAACAATCCACTACCTCAGCGCCGCTGCCAGTTTATTAAAGGGAGCTGAATCGAGTGTGATGTTTTCCAGGCTGTGGATATAAACCCGAGGTGAGAAAGTTTAAAGGACGCTTTGTTCTCCCGCTCAGATCCAAAGCACAGCTGTGAGCTTCGCTGCTAACACAGAGAGCAGGAGCTGAGCACACACAAGGAGCATTACATCACCCTTGTTTTTATGCAAAACTAAGTTTGACAGCAAGCTGAGAGCTCTCTGATTAGCTTTAGCTAACCGAAAGTGATAAAATGGGAAGAAGCTGAAGTTAGAAATAGACAGAGAAAGATATTGATCACTGTCTTGTTTGCGAGGAGGATGAAGGGTTTGTTCAGAGGGCTGAACTTGAAAATACACTTACAACAACCTTCTGAGAGTTTTTCCTTGCATGCTACATCCTGAACCAGGGATGCATGTAAACATTTATTTATTTATAACATCTCCTGTAGTCAGTGTCCTCGTGTGCTCTCACTGTTCCACCCCACAGCAAACAAACTCACATCTGCAGATCTAATTTGTCGGAGCTGAGGCTGAATTGTTCGAAACACAATATGCAAGAGCACCGACGTGTCAGACGCTCGGTTTGGGATAGAAATTCATAAGCTGGTTGATAAACTGTTGAAAATGTGCAAATGTAGCTCCATCGTGAAAGCTGAGGTGTGTATCTCTCAATCAGACATCAGCTAACAAACACACGTTGGTGGTTAAGGTGACGACCACGAGGCGCAACTTCTCCTGTTTGCATCCTGCTGGAGAGTTTTTTTGCAAGCAGACATGCAAACAGAAGCAAAAACAGAGAAGCAAAAAATATTCTCAAGAAAAAAAAGTAATTTTATTTAGCAAAACGGTTAAAAATCCAAAGGTTTTGGGTCCTCAAATGTAAATTTTCAGATTTTCGTAGTCTACTATGATATTAAATTGAAAGTATTTGGATTTTGATCAAACAATTTGAATATTGGAAACTGCTAGGGGCATTTTTACAATTATAGATTAACTCATTAATATAGAAATCTCTCTCAGTCTTTTAGATAATAAAATGAACAGATCGCACCACCTCCTGCACATAATTTTTTCCATCTGAGAAAAACACAAGCATGGAAGCATCATTACCTGTCATGTTTCCCCTTTGTAAACGGTGTTTCCCGGCTGTTAGCATGTTGCTGTGGACTCTGCAGGACGAAGCTTTTAAGTTAATGCCAGTCCATTAATTCAGGTCTGAGGGATTAGGTGGAGGTTTGTTGGAGTGCGGCGCTGTGCTGCAGGCAGGACTCAGCTCAGTCCTGCAGAGAGGACGCTTTAGGTCCGACAGCGGCGTGGCGAGTGTGCCTGGTGGTTGGTTTAGCTCCATCTTACAGCTCTGCCTCCTGCTCAGTCGAACGGATACTTTACAAAGGATTCAGATCTTTTTATGCCTCACTTTGGACAACAGGCCCCTTTATACTTTGCTGAGATGAAACCAGTCACACATTTTGTAAGCGCTGTTTTTGAATAAAGTTTTTACAGTGTATAGAGGCATCAGCACTGTGGTCAAAGCTTCAAAGATGACAGCTGTTGACGTGCATCAGCTCTCATAAACAGATTCCTATTTAGAAACTGCTACTAGTCACCTTGAATTTATCTGAAGTGCCTCAAACTGACAGCAACAGCATGCAATATTTCATTAGACTCATCCTGCAAAGTGTGACAAGATCGTTGTGGTGGCTTCTGAAAGCGCTTGATATCTATTAAAAGTGGGGAATAAGTGAGGTTCATCTTAAAAGATGACTTAAGGTCATCCGATCATCCTGCTCTGGAGAAACACACCTGAGGCGGTAGACATAAAGGCACGTCCATTTTTTGTGTGTTTAGACGCACAAGAGTTTGACTGACGTTACAACATGACGAGCCGACACAACACACAGGAGCAGCAGGCCATTAAGTTTAGTTGTTTTAATTGACATTTTTCTGCACTCCCATTATAATTTGTGATTTCGGTTGACATCACTCCACGGATGAGTCAGTGCGGACCGGTTCAAACGCTGCCTTCGCATCCTAATTTTTATTCTGACACTGAATTTTCATAATGTTGCAGCAGGTTCAGCAGACAGGAAGCAGCTCTGAATGGTCAGCGTTAACAAAGCAACATTTTACAAGTTTAGCTCTGTTTTCCATCTCTCAGTGTTTTTTACAAGCTCTTACTCACCTCCCTCCAGTTGATTGCCTTTCTCTTGACTGAGTCGGTCAATTTTCTCAGTCAAGACTTAAACTGGAGTCAATTCCTCTTTGACTCATTTTACTTTGCCTGCAGCAAAATGGCATCCATCTTGCCACGTCTGGATTGTTCTGTTGACTGCACGTGTGTCCATGCTGCCTCTAAATGTGGCTTCTCGTTGGATCTGGACATAAAATTACAGTGTCATTGCGGAGGATGGAAGCCAAACACCTCTCGGGTTGAAGTTGAGCTTAAGTGAAATCTATTTTACTGCGTCCGCGATGCTGAGCGTGTTAAACAGCTGTTTTTAAAACGAGCTTGTGCGTGTTTCTAAAGTCTCAGAGTGCAGGATCACAAATAGATGCAAAGCAGTTTTCCCCCCGTGGAGCTGATTACATGATTGTGATTGGCGTAGGTGAGGTGTTGCTTTTGCAATTGCTGTTATTAGCGCGAGGTGTTTACTTGGCCTGCGTTCTGGGAATGCCTCTCTCCGTGGGGGCCGCTGAGGGACTCTTCTGAGAACTGGACGGCTCTCGTTCTGTCTGACCAGAAGGCTGTGACGCACTCCGCTGTGACACCGGTGACTCACTGGTTCCCTGTTCCTGGATCTGTGAAATCTCATCCTACCCTCCATCGTGGTTCCTGCGCCGCTCCGTGACCTCGCATGTCCCAGCGTGTCCACTCGTCTCGACTGAGGCACTCGGATGGACCACAGGCAGGAGAAATCCCTCCCACTCCCTCTGACATCTCCTCAGCTGAGGGTGATGCTGCCTGGCTTGTCTTTGTTTATAACATCCTGACACCTTGCAGAGGAGCAGACAGAGGCGGCCGATTGTCTAGAATCAAAGGCGAAAATGGAAAAATAGCAGGGAAGTGGGGCTGAAAAACAAGAGCATATATCTACATACAGATCTCGCTTTTCTACTTGACAACCTGTAACCTGGATCTTCTCATAACCTGAACCTATGAGAAGGTTTTGACGATATTTCTAATGTATTTTACAAACCTGAATGCTTTGGATTACATGACTGAATATGCAACACTCCTTTAAATACCAGGTCTTTGTCTCAGTATTTGCAGTGCAGTGGAGCTAAAATAGATTTTCTTTCAAATTTGATGACTTTTATGCATCGGTCATGGATTAAGAGGTCAACAGATTGGAGCAAATTTGAGTATGAGACCAGCACTAGACCCGCTCTTACTGGGAAATATTGTTAAGTTAATAATGTACTGCGAATAGATATTACCTTCTTTCTGTAACTGCTGTGTTGCAAATGAACCGATGCATTTGTTTCCACCTGTTACCTCCTCCCGAGCAGCATCAAAATTTAGGCTCAGGACCTGAAAACAGGGAGAGCACCGTGGAATCAAAATCATAATACAGTATAAAAACAGGAGCTTCTAAATAAAGAGTGATTTAAAAAGAGGACTCGAGGAAGCAGTGGGGTGTAGCAAACATGACGGAGAGGGTTTGGCCTCCCTGCAGGTTCTCTGCTCCTTTCTCGGCGGCTCACAGGTGATCTCCTCCTCCCTTCCTGTTTCTTTTCCATCAACACATCATCTTGGGAGTAAACAGACCCACACAGCTCTCAGCCCGCGCACAGGCGCAGATGCGACGTGTTTTCACGTCACAAATGGTGGACGTCCCACCGTTCGGGGCAGAGAGGAGCATCTTTGTTGGGAAAGCGCTCAGAGTCGAGCTGCGGGAGGTCAAACGACTGTCTAACATCTGTCAGTCATCCTCCAACGAGCCGAAAGCTGACGGCACCTCACTGCCTCCATTAGTCTGCCTCCCACATCACCTACAGCTGCTGTGCTGCATACCTGCCAACTTCCTCACAGCCTGCAAGATGCAACTTTATATGCAAAGCTGCCAATATTATATTCTCTCAGTGTGCTTCTTTCTATGAGTGAACACATTTTTTTGGCCAATTTAGACAGAGCAAGTTAGATTTTAGTATTTTATATGACAGATTTCTGTTTTCTTTCTTTTCTTATTGAACTGGTTTAAAGTGGGCGGGATTAAGTTAGGAAATGGTGCGATACGTAAATCCATGCACCAATCAGGATTTAGCTGTTTCTGAATCAGAAGACCATCCTGATGAACCATATTAGCTTCTGAGTGTTTTTCTTAATAAATAATATCTTGTTTTTCTTTTTACTTTGATTAATGCTTTTAATTTAGTCCTAAATGTTTAATGTAATAGTGCTTTAAACTGTGCTTTAATTCTTCTGCTCTCATGGCGTCAAACATATATTTTTAAAGGCATTTTTGATTCATATATCTAAGTCCCTCTCCCTTCCTTCCTGTAAATCGCTGAAGCATTTTTGATGACTCATCTGGCATTCGGGGGCATATACATAAATTATGTCCAATCAAATGTGATTTGGAGAAACCAGCAAACCTCTCTCATCATACGGAGACGTGAAAACCCAGAACAAAGAGAAACCAGAACTTCTGGGCTCTGTTGCAGACGTAAGAAAATGTTGTTCAAAATCCTGCTGATGACAATCCTAAAAATCCAGATAGACTGATGATAGAAAGGCTGATGAGAGATCATATTGTACAGAAGTACAGAAACTAGTGGAAGAGAGAGTCAGGATAAAGCTCAGTTCAAAAGCCTTGGTGCTGATCACTGCAGATTTCTCAAAACTGGGAACACTCGTCCACATTGACGAGGAGATTATGTGACCTGACACAATCACAGAGACTGCAGATAAAGGATTAAAAAAGAGCCACAGTACAGAGTTAACTAGCACACCAGTAGTTAACTAATCTATTTTGTGTTGTAGCTACATAAGAGTATAGTACTTTAAATTATAATCTTGAAGGATTTAATTTAAATAAATGTCTGTAAAGTCGCTATCTATCGTCAAATGATGCAACACAATTATGGTTAAGTCTATGGCCAAATGATGAAAGCGTGCAGCATTTGCAGTATTACAATCCAGGTGTCTGTGGTGATTTTTCCTAGAATCACAAGTGGGGCACACTTTTAAAACAACAGACTCGCTTTTCAACTCATCTGCGTGTGAAGCAGCTGGTCTCTGTAAAACAGTTACTATGTCCGAATAAACAAAGAAAAGGTAGATGACTGCAGACAATGATGATGGAACTGGAAGACGATTTATTAATCTGAATTAAACTACAGCTTTTCACCCAATTATGTAATACATTTTATATTTAAAATAGAGGTTGCAATAATTTGCTTGTTGCATTAATAAGCCCATGTTATAGAAAAACTGGACTATGTTAATTAGCCAGATGACTCTCCACTGTGACTGTTTTGCATGAGGAAATGTTGAATTAACACACATTTTGAGTGTCATACTTCAACTATGATATCATATCTTTATAACCACATAATAAAACACAAATACCAACACTTTCTGATCAGTCACTGTTATAAGACTTTCATGACCAGCTGATCCCAGAGCTGTGTGGGAGAACTGATCTAATTAACGCTGCTACGATGTTTGTCAGACTGCTGCAGAAGAAGAACTCTCATTTTCCTCCTGCTCCGTCGACCCCTCTCGCTATACATTAGATTATGTAACTGGTCAGATATTTCATAAAAATGCAGGCACAAGGTGATCTCAAGCATCCGGATGACGCAACACATTCCCATTTCCAGCTAAAAGACAAAATTACAGAGTCGGAGCGCTTACTTACTGCCGAAACAAGCATAAGGTCAAAAAAACCCTTGTGACCTTGTTAGCTAATGAGATCATGGATTGCAGGTATGTTTGCATTTCTGTTGGCAAAAGCCTTGCTTACATTTCTTAAAGGGAAGGACTGAATTTGTGCCTCCTCCTCCACCTCCTTAACTAATAACACGGGGTGAAGGAGATGTGAGTGGAACAAGCCTTCATACAGGGCTATAAACAGGTCCGGTTCTCCAAGTCATATTTTCAAATCCCCCTGAACAATTTGATCAGATGCCTCTCGGAAATTATAGCCTGTCTGCATATTCTGCTTCCCTTTGAAATACGTCACATTACTTAAGCTAAAGATGCTCTAACTGTCATTTCGCTGTGTCTTTAAGTCTTCACACAACGGTTCTGCTCCGGCACTGACATGAAAAAAGCATGTTTTCACAGCCCGAGATGTCTTGCTACATCTGTGTGTGTGTGTGTGTGTGTGTTTGTGTGATGGGAGAGGGAGAGACGGTGCATATGGGCCTCCCTGCCTTAGCGGGGTCATTACCAAGATGAATATAGTGATTATAAGGATGAATAAGGTGTGATTATGAAGATGAATAAGGCGATTAGGGCTCTTGTCACTGCTGCTAGGGCGGCTGTTCATTAGAAGGCAGAAGATGTCAGCGTGTAACATGCGTGAACCCATTACCTTTTCATCCGCAGGGGATTTGTATGCACATACCTATACATGTATGCACATGAGGACGCTGCAGAGCCCTAACACCGGACCAGAGGAGGCCATTTGTGTTCATTTGTACAGTTAAATGACCCATGTGTGCAATCTATCTCTTTCCATTGGCCGTTCTGTGGTATAATCACGCTTATTTATGTGTTTGACCTGTAAGGACGCGTGCACACCTGACTGCGTTTGCAGACTGCTGTGCGGAGCTAACACTAGCTTTGCAGGCTGCTGTGCTGCTACTGTAACAGCAGCTGACTAATGCTGCATGCTGTGTCACTGACGCCGCTGTGTGTCCAGGGGTTAAAGACACCTCACCGGCTCCGTCCATGTGATCCTCCCCTAGCAGGGGCCAGATAGCTATTTCCATGGCAACCAAAGCGAACGGTTCCGATGTCCACATGGCAACGGCTGCCGTAGGGGCTGAGGATGGAGGTGGGAGGAGGAGGAGGATGTGGGGGACGGGGGGGGGGTCTGGATGCTGACGCACTCTGTGGCTGCCTGGAAAGTTTTTGAGAATGCCGCCCACTGACGAATCAGAAGTGGGCTTGAATCTCTCTAACTAACTCTTTTAAACGGCACCTCCCACTCAGTCAAGAGTCCTCCTGACCCCCTGCAACACCCCCCCCCCTCACCATCCACCCTCCCCATCCCATCATGCACCTCCTCCGTGTTTGTGTTTCATCAAACCTTTGTCTCTGTCTGCAGCGCTGTGGCAGCTGTGATCATGTTTGATCACTGTTTCAGGGTTTCGTGTGTGGGCAGACCCGACCAGGAAGTCTCTCTCCTCAGGCGTCCAGGAAGGATTTGTCCGGTTCCTTTCCTACCTGCAGTTCAATGCAAAGTGATGGTAGCCAGTGTGAATACAACGTGGGGAGAAAGTGTTGTTTTTCATGCACCGGGGTTTGATAGGTGTGGTGGTGTGGAGTTTTTTAACTTCAGTGGGCAGGAGTTGGCATGTAAGATTCAAATAGCGTTGATTTACTATTTTTGTCATCAACTCATATCTGCTTTAAATCCAAACTCTGTGTTAGAGCTTCTAATGTTCTTGTTTTATGCAAAAGATAAATAGATCCCAACACAACAGAGTGGCACCACACAAATGTCGTATAAAGCATCCATTCTCTGTTCTTAAAGTCCTCCAAAATACTGTTCCATTATGAACTAAATGAAGTTTAATTAGCCTCTGTGGACAAAATACTATTTTCACAAAACTGTGCAAATCTTAAAATCTACATTACAAATATCTAGCTGAAAATGTGCTAAAGTGAAATGCCACAGAAGATACTAGCTGCCTCTTGCAACACAGCAGGAACAATTGGTTTGAACCAAGGCCCCACGTCTGAGCGGGGGGGAGGTTTATAGTTCATAGGATGTTTATATTCATAGTTTAGGATAATGAAGTGGCCACTCCCTGAACACGCCGCTGATAGCAAGTGCATCATCTGATACAGATGACCTGAGCAGCGCCATCATAACAGCAGCACATTTTAAATGATCTGAGACTTGTGGTAACTCAGTGCTTCCAATTATTTCATATTATTTGTATTATTATTTATGTTATGTTTGTTTAAAAAAAAACAAACTCTGGGGTTCATTGAATTGATCCCCCAATGGATTCCGGTGAAGTCTTTATTTATTTTTAATTAATTATATCTGAGGCCAACGTTCAGAGGCAAAAGGTCAGAGGGTGGAGGTCAGGTTGGTGGATCAGCAGGAATTTATACCTAACACGAGGGGTTAATGCTCTTATATCATGTTTGTTATCTGCAACACGAGACAGATGGATGTGATCAGAGAGTACTGATAATTAAGAAAGAAAAAATTAAGGAAGGTTTGCCTTGTCTCATTACTGCAGAGGAAACTGTCACTGAATTTACACTCATTTCTTAACTAGTGATAATAGTGTCAGTGGAGATTTGTATGTATGTGTGTTACTGAGAGGGAAATGGTTACTGAGGCTCTCTTCAGCTTGCATCATGCTAACCTCACAGTCAGCCACAGTCAGCTCCACCAGCAAAACACAGACAGCCTAAGTTGACAGTATTTGTGCTTCACTGTAAACCTTTAGCACTCAACTATAAAAAAAACCCAGTTCATATTACGTGTCTTCGACCAGTGTGTTTATAGTTATTCCAAAAGTTTGCAGCCAAATGTGGGGTAAAAAGCTGACTGTCATCGAGAGGGGGAGTTTAAATGCGGGGCTAACAAACACATTTTCCTCGTATTCGTAGTGTTACACTCGGCTTTCACACTTAAAGTGCCAGAAAAAGTTGTGTAAAGAATGAAAAAAAAAGACAGCTTGAGAGAGAAGTTCAAACCTTGCAATCATACACAGTTCAACACTCCACCAGACCCGAACCCAGTGAAGAGGGCGTGATTGTCAGTCATTTGTCAGGTTGTTTACAATTACAGAAATTGTCTGAGGTAGAACAAATAATCCTTATTCCAAAAGACTGACTGGAGGTCACATCTTAAACCACCAACAATGTTTTGGATTTAGTATTTAGTATAAACTTAGCCAAGTGTTTATCTCGGTCATCTCAGAAAAAAAGAGCCGTACACATAAAAAACATCAGGCTAAAACATTGTGTGCATCAGTCTCTTTGCTGCCTGCCTTGTAGTTCCTGGCTTTGTTGTGTGGTCACTTCTGCCATGTGGGAACTGAGACAGGGGAGTTGTGGGGTTGTGGCGGTAAAATGAAGATTAAGTGAGAGTCATAGGCGGCACCAGGCCATCATGCTTGGGGAGGCCATAAAATTCAGTGGTCAAACATAACTGCTTTTGCGGGGGATGAAGGGGTTGGAGGGGAGTGAATGACAGCAATAGCTCAACAAATAAAGAGACTCTTTTTCAGGAAGTCATACTGTTGTCAGGATGGTGCAGAGCGGCAGCACGTGACCACACAGTCACAGCGGTGTTTTAACAGTTATTCTGTACAACGGTAACTGAAGCTGTTCACATGATTGCAACAACCTGGAGTCAATTCTACTGTGTCTCTACTGTCTCATGTTGTAAAGCAGTGTCAACATCATAACACATTTCAAGAATAAAATATAAACTGGAAATGTGGTCAGGACATGCAGGATTACTGAGCCTGGTGAATCTGATGTCTGCAATGACATCTATGACAACCTCTCTGATGTGTGTAGAGGTGTGTGGGATTATTATATAGCAGTGTGGTGTTATTTGCACATGGTTTAAAAAAGGTAAATACAGTGGACAGATGTACGTAATGATTCTGCGCTCTGACGCGGCACCACTGCCGCAGATTTATCAACATGTCTGTCCTGCTGCCTGCAGATGGCTGCAGGGATTTAATGACCTGCGGGAGACACTTTTCATACAGTGTAAAGCAGCTGTGGACCACTGATGATTGAAGAGTCCACCATATTTATTTAAGAGCTCAATGCATACTACTTTAACCACTTTCAAAATGCAGAGTGGTGCAGATATAAAGGCATCAGACAGTGTGTGTACATTTTTATCATTATACCATTATTTTGCTGCATTTGCTACAAATATTTAGTTTGAAATCAAGAGGCTGGCACCAGTGATTCTGAGATGTCTATGCTATTACCTCACTGGAGTGAACCCCCCCCCACCTGTCTACCATGCACTTTGCACTGGACACCAAAATATACCACGCAAACGAGCCTCTTAATAGCGCCGCCGATGGTGAAAGTCAAGGAGGGAGAAATGGATTGCAGTTGCCTTCAAACTTGCAGTAAGTCCTCAGCAGCAAGCCAGAAAACTGTCTTCCCATTCCGAGAAAGATGGCAAGAGAAGAAATGAGGGTTTTCTTTTCCTGTTCCTGTCTAATAAGCAGGAGCCAGGGGGCGTGCTTGTGGTATCAACAGCGCTAGAAAAACCCTCTCAGCTGCATCATAGACCTCTTTTAACCAGTCAACACCTAAACCTTGGAACATGTCCACATTAAGCAGAGCTGTGCTTCAGCTGGAGCCGCTCCAAAGCCCTGCACCTATATGTGAACATCAGCTTGGGGAAAGCTTCTTTTTAAAAACACGAATAAAGAGCAACGTGGCGACGTCACTGGCCCAAGAATAGCTTCTCCTCGTGGTTATGTGTTTGTGCCAGCGGGGCCTGAAAATGGGCTCGGCGCTGACCGGATAAACCCCCGGGTCCCTCAGGAGCAGCCCCAGAGCCTCGCTGTGGTGGGTGACTATAAATCTACATCCACCCACCCCCCTCTTCCTCTTTGCCACAACAACCCCCTCTCTCCACTGCGATCCACTCTTGAGTGCTTCCCTGTCTCTGCAGGCTCTGTGGTAATGAAGTGCTTTATGGCTGCAGAGGACAGGAGGGGACACGGGGGGCATGGGGTTAGCCCATAACTCATTCACACTATAGGGGGGCACAGTGGCCAGCGGTGACTGGGCTGATTGAGTAAGTCTGGACAAACGCCCACCCTCCCAACTACCTTCAAACACACACCAAGACACATCACCCGACCCCGGCGCGAGGGTCCGAGGGAGTTTGGTGATGGCTCAATCCCAGCAGGAGATCTCAGATAACCCGCGCTCTATCTCTTTTAACGACGGCTCCACAAATTATTACTACATGATTTATACTATTGACTCGCAGCTGAGCGGACTACAGTTACCGTCTGGATTTCAGCACAACCCGAAACCGTGCTCTCGACGAGGGTTTAGGGTTTCATTTTTCACTTGTTGTGTTAAATTATCTGAAGCCCTCTGAGACTGTAACAGTGATTAACGGCTGCACAAATAAGCCTGACTCACCTCCCTTAAAGTCAGAAAAACATTTTTTCACCTTGTTAGTTAAGTCTTCATGTCATAATGTTTGCCTTCAGAGAATTAAATGCCAAAAAATGCACAAAACCTTTGCCTTCTTGGATTTTAATATCGAATTCAGTCAGAATTTTCTTCATACTGAGCTGAATCTTATCACTAACTTACCACTGAAGATACTCCCATGTACCAAAACGCTTATAGTAGGAAATGCCAATTTTATCATCTATTAAATCCTACAGACTTTGATGATGAGTTTGATGTTTGTGGCTTCGAGTGAACAACCCATAAACTTTAGTTCAGATGTTCATGTTCCCTCTGGTGAACTCTGGTGATCATTTGGCTTTTCAATAAGCGCCATTTACATCCCTTTTCTACATACATCAACCTCAGCTGTACTCTGTGTTTAGTGCCAGTTAGCAAATACTAGCATGCTAACCAAGACTACATCAGCATCTTAGCATTTTGTTGAAATGACCCTGCACAGCCTCACAGAATGACTGTAGACTCTTTTTGTTGTGAAGCCTTTGAATCCTGCAGCCTGATTTTTGTGTTCGTAACTTAACAGTTAACAAAAATGTTTTAAATGTTTCTCTCCTTCTCCCTGTCGGGTAAATACTAAACTGTGCAGAAGGTGCAAGTGTTGCTCAGTGAATACAGGTGTTTCTCTTTGAGTGATAAGTGTTTTGACCCGCTGCACACCTGAGCCTCCGGTAACACGTCTCCATTCAACAGCGGTCCCTCTGCCAAAGCTCTTAATGGCCAAACGGTTCTCTCCACGCCTCGGCCCTGCGCTCACACTCACGTGGGGAGGTCTCCGAAATGAAAATGCCATTATAAAACATTTACCAGCCTGCTGAGTTTACATGTCTTACAAGAAAAGGACCGTTTGGAGTGGTTAAGTGTCACATAAATCTTTCAGCGCGTTAATTGAAGTGGTTCCCCCAATAGGCCGCTCTCCACAGCTGCTATTACAAATCGCACAACTGCGGATGGGACGGCCAGCTGCAAACCAAATCTTACACCCACTTGATAATGTTGTTAAGACACACACATGGTGCTCTGTGGATTGCTGCTGCTGCTAGTTTGCTCAGACAGCTCCACTGGGAGCGTGCAACGTAGTCGTATGTAAACACAAGTCATCTTTCAGCGAAATGTGCTCTGAGAGGCGGCACAAGTGTGTTCTCCCCTCCTCTCCCTTCTCCTCTCCTGGAAATGCAACTTATTTAAAGCTTATTTAAGCAGGCAAGTTGAAGAGGAACATATTGTTATTTCCAGCAGCAGCCTGGGGGAGTAGTTGCAGGAGGCGGCGGGGTTACACCTACAGTACCTACCAGCTCACATCTGAGAGCTGGCGTGCTACAGCTAGCTGCCGAGCACCTCCACCAAAGCTCCAGTGGATTACGCGCTCCGAGCTTTGTGTTACCATGTTAGTTACCGGAGATCACCTTCCAGCTGATTGGAAGGAGCCCAACTCTAATCTCCAGTCTGCCACCGAAAGAGGAGCTTTAAGTCGCGTATCAGAGCATCGAGTTCAAACCCGCGCAGGTCGGTTAAACTCTGGAGGGCTTTTTCATTGCTCAGCAATTACTGAGGCCTAAACTGTGACACTCAAACTTGATGTATTCCACCTCCCACTCCATCTTCCCTCTCTGTCCTTCAAAACCTCTCTATTCCCTGCCCTTCCTATATTTATCTCTCCTCCTCCTTCCCATTACATTGTCTTTCTACCTGCGTTTTCTCTGTCTTTATCTCTCCCTCTCTCGCCCATCGTAAATTGCCACAGAACCTGTTGATGAAAATCTATAAGTGTTTTTTGATTATGGGCCAGAGCTGAGACACTGGGAGGAAAGAGTGGACACACACACACACACACAGCCGAGGATTACTGGGTTTTTCATGTGGAGGTTTTTGCACTTTCCCTGATACAAAACTAAAAAATGTTTCCTGCCACCAAACTCAGTAAGTGTGTTTCCATCCACCTGTTTTTTTGTGCACATTTTGAATCTACCAAAGAAAAAAAAAACTGAGTGGAAACAAAAATTGCAAAATCTTTGCAAATAAATGGTGATGTCCTTGAAGCACGTGGCTCCACTAAAGAGGTGAAAACATCAAATATGTGTGGCGATGGACAGATGAAGAGACTGTCACCATATTCAAACCTCAAGCATATGTCAAGCATATGTCAAGCATATGTCAGACTAGTTGAACAGCTTCAAATTGCTGATATTTTCACAATAGTAGTGGTTGAATTTGCTTGTTAATACTCATTTTGACAGATGACATTGAGACAATCAAAACAAGCATTCCCCTGATCTGAATACATCCATCCTGAGCTGAGTCTCTGAACAGACGGCGGCAGTTGCCAGCCCGTAGGTAGCCCCGACACAAATACTGTACGCAGGTGGGAGAGCAGATCCAGGGCGCTTTGATGGCTCTTTTTTTCCAGGTGACACTCTCTCTTATGTCTGAGTGGTCATCACCGGGGGGTCCCTCTCGCTCCGCTGCATGTGGGCCATTCACAAAGTAATAACCGCACCCCGCTGTGCCCATCATGCCTCACTGCCAAAACCTCCTCGGCAACACCTGGCACCATGGTAACCAACACCTGTTCACCTAATTAGAGGGACACTGGAGGGAGAGGAGATGAAGAAGTTAATGAAACGCTAATCTGGTCCAATCAAACGCCCAGGCATCTGCCTCCCCACTGCAGCAGCAGGTCGCCGTAATGGCCGCCTTATGCGCGCCTCCCCCGCCACGCCACCTTGACTGACCCCATCAATGCCAAAACTCCACTGAGAGGCCATGAATAGAGGCGAGCAGACAGGAGGAAGTGCGAGGGAGAGGCGAGGGAAGCCGGCGTGCTGCTTCCTGGATGGACAGAGTAGCTGGACGGCGAGGTGTCAGCCAAATGAACGAGCATTAAGAGATGAGGTTCTCTGTGCACAGCAGTTGGAGCGGCTCCAGGTCGCAGCAGCTGCGATGCTCTTGTTTACAAGCCGCCACCTGCTGCTGGAGAGGCTTGGTGCTCAGGTCTGCTTTCTGGAGAGCATCTTCTGGCCTGTGTGAGAGCCATGACTGGGCAATAGAGAAAAGAGTCAAGATCTAAACTGTGTTGTTCTGACAATTAAAGAAATGTGAAAGTGTCGGCAGTGTTATAAGAGTTAATTAAGGATAAAAGTTGGCAGATCTTTTTCTCCTGTTGGTGTCTTCTGGTGCCTGAACTCTACCGATCTGTTTTTCCCAACAGGAAACTTCAAAGGGATGTGTAAACAGATAGACCACTTTCCAGAAGAAACGGATTATGAAGCGGACCCATCTGAGTACTTCCTACGTGAGTATCTTGTCTTACTATTTTAATGCAGAGAAATCCTGCTTGCACGTTAGATGCTCCTTTGCTGCCCAAGTGTTGGAGTCTTGGAGGTGACCACGAGGAAAAATCACATTAGGCTTTTCTCCCTGCGTTCTCTTGACATTTGCTCTGAATATTTTAGAAATTTGTCCCACTTGTTGCTCCGTCTCAGACGGGAGCGCGGTGCCAGTAACTGCTCTTGGCCCGTGTGTCACTGCTGTCTCTGCCTGCTTTTAGCACGAGGTTGGCCAGGCTGAGCCCTGCCAAGCAGCTCGTCTGTTTTTACTGCTTGGCTGTGTGTAACATGACGTGCAGTGTTACAGTCGGCTGTGTACCCTGTAAACACAGCCCATTGATTTCTGCTCTCTTTTCCTTTGTGCAAGCAAGACAGAGATACTTGTCGAACTCATTTGCCTCCTAATCCTAAAAATCACAACAATGACTGGGAGCTCATGATGTACTGTTAGTATTGTTAGCTCAATACACTCTTCTGATTGGCCGGTTAATGTGTTGGAGACGTTATTTGTGAATTGCGTGCTCCATAGTCATAAAGTCCCAGAGTTAAGCAGCAGCATCTTTCATTAAGTTGAAATTAGAAACATGGAAGTTTAATTTACTCACAGGCCCGACATTTGCATCTCCAGTTAGATTGACTTGTAATCTTCATTTGTTTACGTTGCTATGGTTACCGTTCTGCTGTAGTGTCGCCAACTGATGCTGAAGACCGTTTCTATGGTCACCGTCACAGTGACCATAGAAGTTAAAAATGTTTCCATGGTTAGAGCTGTGTTTAACCAATCATACATATTCTCCTTACTGTAATTTAAACAAGCTTTTTAAGCACCTTTTCTGACACACTAAATCAGTAAAATCTGCTTTTACTGTAGAAGTATTTAGTTTAATTTAATAAACTGGATCGTTGCAGTTTTGCCGCTCTGGTCCAATGAAGAGGATTTTCTTTTCCCAGTTGGATGTCTTCTTTGTTGTAAGGCAATCTGTTAAGACAGCTTTTCTGGAGAGCGTCGCTGCATTGGAAGAACATCGGTCTGTGGACCGTATCCATATTTAAAAGTTTACATGGACACGCGCAACAGTAATATTACTTCTGCTTAAATTTGGATATTCTTGTCATCACTCCATGACTGCTGATAGTCTGATAGTCTATTACAGATTGTACATTTCATTAGGGCTGCCCAGAATATAACTGGGAGTTTAAAAGCTTTGGAGACAATTAATGACAAATATTCAAAGTTTGTCATTATTTAACATTTTTTGTGAGTACATCACACACAAGGAAAACCCACCCAACAGATAAATATCCTTATAGTCAAATATTCGGGTCCAGCCCAACATTTTATTATAATCAAAGCTGATCAGTAAATTGGTTACTTCTTTTAGTATAACAAGTAGTAGCTGCAGTACCGATCCCAGTAATGCTCCATGATTTCAGTTTTTAAGTGGCTTGACATTAGTTTGGTCTGTGTTCAGTGGAAGGACTGATGCTGAATGTGCTGTTTATCACACTTCACACAGCTCTCTCTGCAGAAACAAAAAGCTTCATACAACTTTTTTTCACATATGCAGCAGTATTTCCCCTTTAACATAACAAGTAATGTAACTAATTACTTTTGCTATCAAGTGATTCATAAAGTAACAGAACTTTTTTCAGTCAGTATACATAATGTGAAATCGATTAAATAATGAGGCTGATCATAAACTTTTAGTGTGTGTGATAATATGCCACTTTTGCTGCTAATGTTAGCGCTAACACTGTCTTGAGTCCCTGTTGACCTCCCCTCCGCCCCTCCGCCCCTCTCCCCCCGTCCCGCTGCAGCCTGCAGTGGTTTGAAACTAGAAGTCAGAAAGTGTCCGTCTCCTCGTCTCCATCAGCGGGGACAGTAATTGAGGCCTCTCAGAGCGCTGAGCAGTGCGTGCCAGTGCCAGAGATTAAGCCCAGCCAATTAGGCTGTGTTTGACTTAGCGCTCTGAGCGGTTGTTCCCGTCCATATGTGCGAGAGAGAACGGTTATGATAACAGCTCGGATGATGATTCTAACAATGCCGGAGCCTTGGCGAAGGCGGATCAGTCTTCTGAAGCGGTGTCTTTCGGGCTGGGGATGACAGGTTCGTGGGGTAGAGGCTGCGCCCGGGCCCTCCGACCACCGACGCTCGTCTGCACGTTAGTGTGCGTTAACCTCTTCGCAGGCTGTGATTGGAGGAGAAGGCCGCAGTGCTCCCAGTGGCTTGCCAATTAGGACACTCACATCCATAAATATTTCAGCCTCCTTCTTATATAGGTCAGGCCTCTCTCGATCGCTGTCTCTCACACTCTGCCTCTCTTCACCCTCACACCCGTAATGTTACATGTCAGGAGTTTTCCAGTAACAATGTCTGTTTAAAAGAGAGCGTTGTGAGCGTTTTGTCTTGGGTGCATGGAGAGGTCACAGAGGACATGCCATCTTTGGCGGGTGTCTCCATATGAAACCCCGGTGATGTAATTTCATATCTGCCCATTTCCATTTTACGGACACACACCTGGTATTTCCATAATGAGGAGTTTCACGGCGCCTCTGGGTGGCCAAAGACAGAGAAAAGCTGCCTCTGCTCTCACATGCAGGAGAGGGAGAAGGGGGATAGTTATGCAACAGAAAATGATGTCACTTCAGGTGAAGGCCCGGCGGAAGTGACATCACCGGGGAGCTCGCCGGTCCAAAATCGAAGGGACACACCGGTGATGTCATCAAACAGCGTGGAGAGGAGGAGGGAGATATTTGGTGCTGCGGTTGCCGAGCAGAAAACAGACAAATCTGACTATATTCTGCTAAACATGCACCCCCGCTTCATCACACAAACACACACTCTGATCTGCTGTCCTTATGCTGACACACACACACAAACACACCACATATCAGTAGCTTCTGTGTGTGTGTGTGTCTGTTCCGTGAGTCCTCAGCTCTCCCAATAGCGAGGCAGTTTGCACATCCACACGGGGTTATATAAGCCAGCTGAGGCACACTAAAGCGCCAGTGGGTTTTTAGATCATGCCGTGTCGGAGCTCCCATCATCCACTGCTCTACTGGGCGCTAAGCAGCTGAGAGAGAAGAAAGAGGGGAAGAAAACGCCCAGTTATACAAGCCGCTAATACAAACCTGAAAGACGTCGATTCACTGTAACGTAAAGAGGAAGACGATGTGAGGGGAGGAGGGATGTGTTGTCAGAGGAGGCTTTTTTCATCTCCCGAAATGACTTCTAGGAGTATTTTCTTCCCTTTTGGATGACACTGTTTTGAACTGTTTATCATCATTGTCACTTTAATGGTGGACATAAAAATACTCTGTAACTATTTTGGTAATCTAATTATCTTTCAAGTCATTTTTCAAGTTAAAATACCAAATTGCTTTTCACCAATTTATTTATGTGAAAATAAATCCTCTTTTTTTGGGTTGTTGGTCAGAAAAAATAAGCAATTTGATAAATTAACAAACAATACAATACATTACATGCTGCAGCGTTTCATTATTGATTCATCTGCCCATTATTCTTTTGATTAATTGACTCATTTTTGGCTATTAAGAGTCAAACAGCACTAGGGAAAAAATGCCTGTTGCTACTTTCAGAGTGTCGTCTTTAAATGCCTTGTTTTGTCAGACCAACAGGCCAGATCCAAAGATATTTCAACTACAATGACATAAAACAAAGGAATGCAGAAAATTCTTACAATTGAGAGTCAGAAACCAGAAAATATATATATATTTTTTTAGCATTTTTGCTTGAAAACGACTGAGACAATTAATCAGTTATAAAAATACACTTGCAGAACAAACAGACCAGAATGAAAATAATCACGTGCTGAATCTGCAGCAGGTCTTAAAGAGGACGAGGGGGCCGTTTCCAATCAAATGATATTTGATGTTTTATGTTTTTTATTAAAGCTTGTGTGGGTCTGGCATTTTCTCTCACTCCAGGACACATTTTCTTTGGCTTCAGGCTGCGTGTTTGCTTGTTTATCACATCAAAAACCACTTTGTTTTTCTCACCCAGCAGCCCACTGGAAAGAATCATGTCGCATGTCCCAGATCCATACGACATACTTATACTTTAAAGTGTGCACTATACTCTGATGTTGGTACTGCTCTGTTTTAGCAGCAACTCATCAAGAAGGAGATTTGGTGTCATTTTGAACAGGAATTTATTCAAGGCACATGTCAATCAGTTTAGAATCTCTGAATGTCATCAGTAATTCAAAGCAGCAATAATCAATATTTTTATATTAACGATGCGTCGCTTGATTTCTTGTTTGTGAAATAGGTCACTTGTAGTAATTATCAGCCGACTCTGCAGCTCATCTCGAGTCTGCTGAGCCTTTTGACATCTTTCAGCTGATCATTTTGTCTTTCTCGGCTGTAACTTTAGAATCAAAAACATAAAAAGTAATGAGTAATAAACGTATTTCTGTGTACTTTCAGAATATTTCATATTTTCTTGCACCACCACCAACATTTTTTCACTTTCTGAGTTGCTCTTTGATTTCAACTTTGTCACACTTTACCTTATTCAAAGATTGATCCCACATTGAAGCACATTTCATTCATAATGTTCCTGTGTGATTCAAAACACAGATTAAGCATATAGGTTGGAATTAGGGCACAGGATTGGGCCCTCGCAATTCATTTGCAGTGGCCTACAGGCAAGTGGTTTCAGCATGTGAAGAAGTCAATTAAAAATAAACAAAAAAATAGAAAAAGGGGAAATGCAGAGAGCAGTATCAGATCCATTTACACCCCAACTTTCTCATGAACTTTGTGCGGGTGTTTTTGAGCTCTGCCTCTGGTGTTTGCATGCGTTCATCTGAGAGTATTCGCTGACATTGATGACAGAAGGGCAGGCCTGTCACAGCCCGTGTCACCCTGGGGCCTCGCAGCAAACTGGACGCTGGCCTGAACTGGCTTTGGCGTCGCCCGATAAAATCAATGGGTCTGGGGCACAACACGCAGGGGGTTGTAGGGCAGAGCAGGGGGTGGCAGCAGCACTGGCTCATCCACCGGCGCAGAGTTTGTATGTATAGGAGTGTGTTTGTGGGGAGAGGTGGGGGAGAGGCTCACCGGAGGGCTTTAATGTGATCACGTGACCTGCAGTGGGGCTGTGAGAAGAGCAGATAATGTGTTAATACAAGGCGAAAGAAGTCAGCATGCAGCTCGTGCCCCTGTGTTTGCTTTAGCAGGTGTCCCAGCCAGTCACGGTGACATTGGGCGTCCTGTGCTTCTAGTGGTATCCAAGGCAACAAATAAGGAAGCCATCGACTGATACATAAAACACACAGCACACAGACACGGGCCAGTAAATTAAAAGCCAATCATTTTTGTCCTGGTTGACCGAGTGAGTGCTAGCACTCTAACTTTATATCTTATTAACGGGGAATATAGAGACAGCGCAGCTTGTAAAACACAGAGGTGAGAGAGTGTGTCCTCATATTAAAGCGAGATTACAATATACAGGACGAGACGCAGTGTTGGGGCGTCACTGGGGCATCATCAAAAGACGGCTGTACCCTCTCAGATCGCTTTCACGTACACATTTATTCATCAGTTGTGAGCCGTAACAACCTAAAGCCACCGCTGTGGGAGAAGATGGCAAATTATATGCTGGTGTCCTTTTTATCTCCAAATATAAAGCAGCACAGAGCAGGTTTGACCGTTTGTGGGCTTTTTGTGCAATACAAAATAAGAGCAGCTTCAGTGCTGCAAGCCAGATGGAAAAGCTGATCCACATGCAACGAAGAGCAAAACTCTAAGACTCCAGCTGCTGCAACATGAAGAAAAAACAACTGTACACAATGTTCAATAGATGAAGTCTGCATGAGATACATCATACGTCACAGTAAAATAAGGCCTCATTATATCAACATGTTTTGAGGGAAAGTCAGAAATATTTTGTGTTTTGATTTACTCAGCTTCAGTTTGTCTGCACTGTAGAAGATGATGAGAAGACTCGAGTTGTTGTTTTTAACCCTTCCCTTTAAATCTGTGTGCACATCAATACATCAGTGTGCTTAAAGAGGCTCGCAGACACAGATGTAAACCATGCAGGATTTAAAAATCGATTTCAAAACACAGTGTTTTTCTCTTTGAATGTAAACAAACACTGTTTATTGGTCTCTGCTGATATGAAAAATGACTTTACTCAAAACCTTTCCTTGTGATAACACTTCTCTCAACATGTATTAAAAACCCCTCTGACTGAATTTATTTAGAATTTCTGTCTATCGCTGTGGTTTTTCACAATCTCATAATCTTTTCATTATCTCTCTCGCTCCCTTCACTTCCTGTCACCTCTGTGCTACATAAAATGCCAGATTTTTTGGCATTTTTTAGAAAGAAAGTAAATAATAAAATACACGATACATTATTGTGTATGTAGAAATACTGGTTAGTGTGTCTCTCACATAAGTGTAGTGTGACAAAAGTTTCATATTCAGAAACTGCAGTACAGATAAATTATTAAAATCAGTGATTATTTTTAACCATTTCATTACAGTGGGAGGTCTTCTTCCAAAAAAAGATGTAATATGAAAAATTATATCAAATCGTGACTCATATTTGTCTAAACATGAGTCATATTTGGACAAATATGAATTCTGTGAGTCATACAATACTGAAAAATATGACTTAAACTTACATATATAAACTTACATATATAGGCAAAAATATAGGCATTATAACAATATTCATTTTGTCCATATCAAACCTTCATTATTTTTATTCTTATTGAATCTAGCTTGATGTACACACAGCTTAAATGAATGAATGAATGAATGAATGAAAAACTATGGTGATGGTAATGGTGCAGCCCTTATATCACAGTAACCAAAGATAAAACCTGTGCTACGGCAGCTCAGTGTGGCGTTTGCTGACATGTCCCCGCTGACGTGTGTGACGTGTGATGTTGGCCACGCTAAGCTCTGGCGCGGCGCTGTCACGCCAACGTTCAGCCATGATCTGTGGGGACATCAGCAGTGGAGTGGAGGGTAATTACAGTAATTGAAATGTGTTCTGTGGAGGGAACTTTAATTGTCTGAGCGCGCCTGTCATGTGAAGTGATTTCAGTGTGAGGGAGCTCCTCTGCTGTGTTCCACTGACCCATAGCCTGTGTGTGTGTGTGTGTGTGTGTGTGTGTGTGTGTGTGTGTGTGTGTGTGCGTGCGTGCGTGATGTTATGTTAATATGACAGAGCAGTATTTGGTGGGAGGACCACTGGGATCTAATAGAAGCTGTGTGTATGTGCAGGGACGATCCATGTACATCTTTACATACATGCAGTGTGTGAGGTCTGTGTCAGATTTTAAACAGTCTCCTGTGAACCAGGTGGAGAGGGTTATAATCTGTAATTTTAAATAAGATTTCTCTTTTTGATTTTTGGTTGTTTGACACAATCCTGCAGCTTCCACAAAAATTATTTCGGCAGTGTGCTAAACTTTATGATGCATCCCAAACCTTTATCCTACCTATTGTAAGCCCTTCTTACAATAATTCTCACATATACGTATGTTTTTGTTCAGTTTAATAGTTCCTCTTGTTCCTACTGACCATATACAGATTCATGTTAAAGCAATTTAAAGTGGTGAAGGAAGACAAAATCCACACCCTCACCCTTTTATTCCCAGGTCAAAAAATATATTTTATCCACTCCCCAAAGTCTCCTCTGACATTTTTCCATTTGAAAATGAAAACTGATTTAAAGTGAATATTTGAAGTCAAGAATTTTGATGGATTATAGATACAGTACATGTTCAGTTTAGATTCATATTGAATGCTTCAAAATGCATTTTATTAGAAAGTATGAGAGCTTATTACAAAACAGTGACACAACACAGTGTGTGTGCAAAGACTCAAAGTAACTTTCATTCAAGTTTTACTCGAATCAAACCACGTCGCTAATCTTTCTGACTTTGTAGGGGTCAAAGGTCAACATCTAGAATATGAATTTACTAAAGCATGGTGACTTTATGTTCTCATAAGCAATCTGCACTTTCTGTCCAGGAGAAAGAGGCACATCTGTATTTCCCCTCAGTCCTTTTTCTTCTTCTAATGCCCTCCACCCTGGTGAATTTGCACTTGTTTTTTAACTTTCACCTTCTGTAGTCATCAACCTTTTCTTTGTTTGTTTGGCCACAGTAACATAAAAAGTACACCTCAACATGTACAAGTCAGTTTTGATTTTTCCCTCAAACATCTAGTTCTTAACACTGCAAACACTGCAGGCACTGTGGGCCATAGACTGAATGATGATTATTCTGTGATAGATAGTGACTAAATATAAATGAACAAA
Organism: Scortum barcoo; assembly: GCA_023238725.1. Lineage (NCBI taxonomy): Eukaryota > Metazoa > Chordata > Actinopteri > Centrarchiformes > Terapontidae > Scortum > Scortum barcoo. Next base: position 3,694,515 of record CM041547.1, read on the forward strand.
AAAAACAGTTAAACAGAAAATGGAAACACACTAGTCTAGTTAGTCAGTCAGTCAGTCAGTCAGTTAGTTAGTTCGTTTTCTACTGGGACTGTTGGGGTTAAAATTAAGAAATTAAGTCATTTTGTTCCAAAGTTTCCGTCTTGTAAATATAAAACCTCCTCTTTGTGGTGATCCTCTGCTGTGACTCAAACACTCGGTGCTGAACGCTTTTTGTTCTGTGATGTTTTTAAATATTTCTGATCAGGTCCCGATCCTGATCCTGATCAGATGACACCTTCACATCGCTTCCATCCAACAATCTAAAATCCAAAAATATCATTTTACTCAATTTACTATCACAGAGGACTAAAACAGCAGCAAATATTTAGGAAGTCTGACAAAGTTCATTTTTTTTTAAATCACTTAAACGATTAACAGCGTATCAAATAGTTGCAATTACAGCTGCTGAACAGTTGAAATCAGTTATTCTTGTTGAAAGAAAGAATCCCAATATTATCACAATACTGTTCACACCTTTCCTGTCTAAATCTTTTGATTATTGTGGCACTTTTTGTTCTCTGTCACCCTGAGCACAGGTGATTTTTATGAACATTTTAAATGAATTAGTGGATATTCATTTGAAATCGTGAGAAGAGAAAAGGAAAATGGATAAAGCACATAGAAACTGTCAGAAAGAAATAATCGAGACAACATAAATGAGTGTAAATACAAACAATGGGACACAAAATAAAAGCTTAATGAATTCCCAGAGGTGTCTTACAAGTCAAATCTGAACATCTCAGCTCTCACTCTTGCTCTAGTTTATAAATGCCAACGAGCAAGACTTGCATCTGTTTTCTAATCAATTCAAGTCAAATTGCATTCTGCCTGCGAGGTGTGTTGTCAAGACACATAAGCTTTTAGATGCAGGCTGAAAGCTGCGTAAGCATTCTTGCACATTTTGAATTTAGCCACCAAAGCTAATTTCCTTTGTGTATGCACATTGTTTCATGCTGTGTATTTTATCGCTCTCTGCGGACACTCCCGGTGCTTTTTCGGAGATGTTTGAGAGTTGATGGAGGCTGAGGTGGGGTTGAGGGGCAGCGGCGAGGGCGATGCAAGGGCTCAGTATTGAGGAAGAGGAAGAGGAGGAGGTGTGGAGGGGATTAATAAGCGTTTGTAGTATTAAATCAATGTGCCTGGGAGCTGAGGCACCTGATTAGCATGACCCTGTCCTGCACATCAGCACATTCTGGGCTGGGGGAGGCTGATTAAGAGCCAATGCTAATTTCCTCTCAACCCTGTCAATGAAAGAGAGTGAGAGAGAGAAAGTAAGAAAGACAGAGAGAAAGAGAGAGAGAAGTGCAAAGAGATGCCTTTGTAAAGAGGACATTGTGCATGTTTATTCACATGTGCAGTACATGTGTGAACCATTTGTGCACGTGGTTGGTTATATTTATGTGAGATTAATAGAGAAAGCACAAGCTATAGTTTGCCAAAAACGGGTCCAGCTGTGACTTTGTATTTTCTGTCAGTGGGGGAAAAGATCTACAGAGCCCTGGAGAAAAAAGAAATTTAAGTGGACGATTTAGTCATTTTTTTGCTCTGAAATCACCAATTTGTGCTCTCAAAGTAGCATAACATGTAACCTTCATGCCATTAGTCTTGTCTTGTGTATAGGCTGCCCTTGCAGATTTATCTTGGACCCAAATATGTGGATAAACTTCAGGTTTTGGCTGTTTGATACAACATTTTCTTTCAAACAACAAATCTATAAAAATTAATCAAATGTACAAAACACTTCTTTGCACAGGTATCCCTTGCCTCTTATAAGATGATATAATATTATATAGAGGTCACATAAATATTCACATGTATATTTTTTCTGATTTTGACCCCAGGTATGTTGCTAGAAGAAGCGGTGTTGGAAATCTAGGTGACCTATAACTTTAAATGCAATATTTAGAGTCTAACTTGACTCTGTACTTCGAGATAAATATTAAATGCCAGCACTTTGCTATAACTCTGGTTTAGTGGATCGAGTCCCTCGCTCCCTTGTGTGCTTGTTTCCTGGTGCTCCAGGAAATTAAAGCAACTGCCAGTCAGTGGGAGTCTCGGTTGCAGCGCGTGAAGCTAAATATTCAGATTATTCATTCTCAGGTTGTGTGAGTGAAGCCTCGGTGGCGTTGAGGAGGAATAGCTGCTGCCCGGACGTCTCATTAAGTTGTTTGTCAGCCAGCGCCGAAGAGTGCCAGTGCTCGGACACCAGCCTGAGCTGCAGCCGTGCCAATCAATACAGCACACACAGTATCCGCTCTCACCCTGTGTCTCTGTGAGCAGGTTGGCACGCATGCTGGCAGGGTGACAGGCCCGGGCGGGGCTAACCGGGCCTCCATCGCTCATTAGTACGCCTCCCGCCCCGGTGCAGCCACCAGCAGGCCGGGCAGAGCGAGACACCGCCTGGGCCTGAACACCGTCTCCCTGTGCAGACCTGGAGAAGACAAGCAGCCAGTGTCGCTTGTCAGTAGTTAGATGAGATGATCAGTAGAGCTCTCGTGTACTGTATGAACAGCAGTCGAATAAGTATTCAGATCTACAGCAGTAAAAGTAGTAATACCACCGCGTAAAAATACTAAAAATATTACAAGTAAAAGTCAAATGTTTAGAGTCTTTCCTGATACTAGCATCAGAACATATTTAATGTACCAGAAGTGAAAGTATGCAGATTTATACAGGTTATATCTAATTTTCCTGGATTAATTATGCATCATTGTTGGAGCTGATAAATATGGAGGTCATTTTTATAACTTTATATACTACAGAATCCTACAACTTTTAGTGGTATATAGCATTATTTATTAGTTGAATCTATAAAGTAACTGGTAACTGAAGTTATTAAAATAATGTAGTGGAGAAAAATGACAATATTTTCCTCCAAAATGTGGTCTAGTGGAGGTATAAAATGCCAGGAAGTTTGAAATACTTGAGTAAAGTACTTTAAAACAGTAAAGTACTTTCATGAATGAAGTAGGTACTTTTTACCACTGAATATCTGCTCATCTTAGCTCATGAAAAAGTCCAAAGGTAAAGAAATCTGCCCACCAGGACCTCTGAAGTTCACTAATTTACTTGTTATACATTGTTTGTTTAATCCATAAGAAAAATTGTGTGAATGAAAAGTTGTATATTTATAAGGGAGAAGCCAGGATGACTTTTTTGCCCTTTTCCAGTCCAAACTAACAAGATGCTAGATTTAGCTTTTACCGACCTGAGCATCAATCTTCTCATCTAATTATTACCAAAAAGGTGAATAAGCATCCTTTCAGAATTGTTGAGCTATTCCTTCAATATATGACTTATTTCAGAAGTAATGTGGTCACTTATGATGTTTTGTGACATTCCTCTTTTGTTTATTTTTCCATCCTCTCTTAGTTTCTAAAATCTGTGTAACTCAGTCACTTTGCCTCTTCCTAAATGTGTGTATGAAGGATCAGAGAAACCAAATAGTGACGATACTCAGCGTTCTCGCTCAATAAAATCTAAGTAGATGAGATTTCCTCCATCTGGGGAAAGTAAACTTGTGTGCCAATTCTCATTTCGGATGCTGATAGGAAAACAAGCAGCGATGGTGGCAGTAAATAAAGACGTGCCAATCATCACGAGGCAAACAGTATAATAAGCAGTATCAGTAGAAATCAGCTAGAGTTTGAGAAAAGCTGTAATTTTGTTTTTGCTTTGCCTTCAAATATTCAGTCTCATTTCAATAGAAAACACATGTATTTGGTGCAGCTTATTTAGACCGTAAATGTATCTCAGTTGGATTTCAGTCATTATGTAAATGTAGGTAAACTATTATGTAAGTAAAAAAACTGAGTCAGATCTCTAGTTATCAGCAGAAATATATGACTATACAAGGCTTTGTGTTAAAGTTCTGTATAGTATTAAACATCTGTTACCTTAAAAACAACTACAATTGATGCATTTAATTATTTTAACAGGCATGTAACTGACATAAAGTAAATTAATGTTGCATAAAGGACAAAATCTAACCATCAACAAGTGGTAAGTTAATGCTACGTTGCAGGGACATAACACCTCTTGCTTAACAAAACATCCATATATTACGCTTCAAATGAGCACAGACAGAAAGGGTACTAAAATACTGATTTCAGGTTACATTAAAGAAAAAGTAAAATTACCTATATAAAAATGTACTTAGGTAAAAGTATGTCAGTTAAAATGTAAAAAAAAATGAGTAAACTTTGCTGCTATGTTGTTAAATAGGAAAGAGCAGGCATGGAAAAAAATATTTTAATATACAGTAGCTTATATGATGCTACTGTTTAATTAAAGACTGAGTTTATGCTACGTTATAAATTACATTAAACGTCAACTTATACAGCAACATCAGCAACATGAGCTCTGATGTCCGAGCCAACGATAAATGACTTTTTTACAGAGGCACTTTGCAGCCTGTGAATACAACTGGTCACCCATTATAAATATACAATATATAATATATACAACATATACAATATATATATATATATATATATATATATATATATGTACACTAGAACCAGACGAGAGGACAAAACTCCATGAAACTCCACGAAATATGTACTTTTTAAAGTTAAAGTGAATTGGACACTGATTGGCTTCTTTTCCACAATTGTTAATGTTTCCACAATATGAAAAGAAGAACCCTTCTTTAACAGGAACAGAGCGGTGTCTATTTAAAATATTTCAAATCTTTATTAAAGCGCTTTCAAGCTAACACAAGAACGGGCCAGTTAAACTATATATAATATCATGGATGGTTGTAATTAATAAAGAAATCTTGAGTTTCTGTGGCATTTTACAGTACCATGTTTTCTGTCAGACGTTTATATATTAGGAGTTGTGCATAATTTAAATTTTGTTGGTACCTTATGTTCTTACTGGTACTTTATATAACCTGTGTGTGGTGCCTCTCTGTGTTGTGATTGGTAGGTTTATTTATCTGTCATATTAAGACTTTAAACACAGAAATGTGGACACACCACTGCTTTTACTTATTTAAAAAGCCCTGATCTCTGGAAGACCCACCAGAAAGTTCCCTCTCATTTCACACAGTTTTAAAAAGTATGTGACTAAAACAGTCCAAAGGTGTGATCAGTTTACTCTGAGTACTCGTGTCACATGAACGTGGGTGTCGTCGGGGAAGAAACAGAAGATGCACCGCTCCCTCTGATCGTGACCTCGACCCAAATCAAAACAGCGACCTCGGGGCTAATCACCGGGCTCCCCAGAGCATCCTTTCATGTGGGCCGAGGCGAGGGCTTCAGAAACACAAGACGCCGCAGAGGTCGCCACTGTCATTAGCTATTAGCACGGAGGTCAAAGCTTTCATTTGGACGGGGTCGTTGTTTTCCAGCAGCCAGAGATTGACGGTCTTTCTGCCGCACAGGAACCACAGAACTGAAGCCAGAATCAGAATAATGTCACCCCATCTTAGAGGGGATATGATGACCATGGTAATTCAGTCTTTTACCAAATGTATTGAAAAAATCTCACATAATAAGGCTGAAGTTGGGCCATAAATAATGTTTGTCACGACTTGTAACTTGTCACAGTTATTTATATAAAGCATTGAAAACTGCAGCTCGATCAGCTTCAACAGTGAAATACTTCTTATGTAATGAAGAATCTAATAATGGCATTTATAATAATATATCAGTCACAGGGGCCAATTTGCTTTTAACAACAGTACTCTAATATTTTTACACTGTTGTATGAGTACTTTTAGTTGAGAAAAAAATCCAACTTGGCAAAAGCAGGGGGATAAAGTTCAAACCAAAATAATAAGAAACGATATTTGCGTGCCATAGTTACTGAGTCACAAAGTTCCTGTGTCTATTAATTCATCACATCCATAAAAAATGTAAAATTATAAACATACTTTTTTATTTAGTCCCAGCCGTCTGTCAGAATAAAGTCACCCTGGTTGAAACAGTCGGCATTTGTCAGCTATCACAGTTGCTTTTCTTCGGTTTGAGAAAATGCTCATGAAATACAACTGTATTTCAATCTTCTACCAACTCTATACAATTTATCACCCACTGCAAGACTAAAGCATAAAGTGTGTTTTTTAATTGGTATTATCTGTCATATATTTTACCATTTCAGTCAGCTGAAGAAGTAAAATTAAGAAAAGAATCACAGGTTTTGAGTTTTGATCCTTTAAAAACCTTCGTTATGTCAGAGGTGGCTGACATCATTAGCCAGCAGCTGATGTTTAATAGAAGGTCAAATCAACAAATCAATATATTTGTCTCACTCTGTGCAGGACTGTTAAACATGGTGTATCATGGACCTGTCCTTTTTTTCTGCACTGAGCCATCCACAGCAGGGACTAGTTCCTGTCTATCTGTCAGCCTGTCAGTCTCTCCGCCTGCCTCCCCCGGGGTGCTGCTGTTCTTAAACATCCCCCCAGGCAGGATCCAAAAGTCTGACAGGGGCTCAGCCGATCCTTAAAAGATGGAAAGTGAAGATGTGAAACTTTCAGAATGTGGTGAGGAAAGATTGATTTTGGCCTCTGATAGAAGCTGCCTCACCGCCATGGGGCACAGTTATTGTCCCTCCAACGATTCCCATCTTCGGCCGTCACTGCAGGCAACAAGCCGCTCGGAGCTTCGCCTCACGTGTACGCGATGTGAACGCTGACACACTCAGTATAATGCAGGAAAACAGAGTGCATCCTGACATCAAAAATCTGCAGGGACTTCAGCCTTTTCTTCTGAGGTACAGTATGTTCAGCCAGTCCCAGGGGCAAAAAAAAAAAACTGGAGCCTGATTTCAGAGAAAAGCACAGTGCACGCTCGGAGGTCACTGTTAAGGTCACTGCACTTTTCAGCGTGCTGCTAAACATGGACGCTAATACGGAGGACGCACAGGACTGGAGGAGCACTGCATCCTCGAAGCCATGCAAATGAGCTGGATCCTCCTGCCCCGGAAAGCTCCAACATCACAAGCCCAACCGCTGCTTTCAAGATTTCTCAGAAACTCTCCGAACCGGAGGCGCTTGTTCTGTAGAGACTGACTGCCGTGCACAGTTCTTATATCTTTGGACATAATGTGGTTTGAAGAAAGGTTCAAATAATATGTGTCGTTCAAGGCAAATACTCTTATGGCGCTTTGTAGTATCGTGCTAAAGCGGCGACCACCTTTTACTAAGAATTTTTCAGTGTGTGGACCCGGGTTTATTCTTTTTGTGAGAAAAGGTTTAAACTATAATAAATCTATTGAAAGTCATTTAATTTTAACCATTTAGGGCGTCCAGCACCTCTCTTTAGTTTAAGGATGGCATGCATTAGAAATGATGGATGAACAAAAAAAGAAATTAAAGACACAACAATGATAGTATTTGTTTGGCATTTTTAGGTTTTGCAAGTTTGACAAGTTTGACATATTCTCATGATTGTGGTTGTTCTGATTCATTGATTGTAATAACTTCACCACTTCTGCTGTTAAATACGAGGAAATGCAGCTCAACGCAAAATACCTTTATGCAAGTATTTTTGCACATTAGCATTTATTACAGACAATGGAGAGGTGACAGGAAATGCAACAAAGGTCTCCAGTCGGACTCAAATTCAGGAACTTTTTGAATGCTTATGGAGGCAAGCAGCTCAAACTTTTCAAATTTTCTAGTCTGACAAAAGGTAAACACAGAAAGGGATGAGTATTTTTGGAAACTGAACAGGGGTCATCTGAGAAACCAGTTGGCAAATATCTTCAGTAAAAGCAAACATCAAGTAGTCATTGTACACCATAATTGTTCATATATACCATAATTCTCTTTCAACAGAGGAAAGCTTTGCTTGTTTGGTTATTTCTTTATCTGACTGTAGGGTTGACTTTGGGAAGGTTAAACTGTAGAAGCAAATGACAGCCATAAAGATTTTAATCTTAATCTTTAAAGCCTGATTTACTTCTTTCTGGCTTAAATGCTTATTCTTTGTATCACAGATGTTCAGCTTTGACTTTATATATCTACAATTTAAATGCCTGAGTTTGACCAGGCCAAGTTGAGCAACCACTTGAATATTTAGATATGAATTAAGTAATAATGAATTGAATATACCATTATTAGCAACTTGAATTTTTTCTCCAGATTTGTAAGAAATTAAACCACATAAATTGAGACAGATGGTTTTCAAAGTAAAATATATCAATGCTATAACCTGTATATGTGTATTTAGTAGTGATTACATTTGATTACATTACATATTTGCTTCTAAATGAAACACAGTCTCCATCAAGATTTTGACCAGAACCACAAATACTTCACACAACGTGCATGAGGCTGTGTAATATTGTAAAGGCTTAGCGACAGCTTTAGGAACTAAAACATACATCTGTTAGTTTGGACCAAAATGGGAAAAAAATTGAACATGTTCCCGTTTGTTTTGTTGTTTTGGCTAAACGATGACCACAGCGAGATCAGATTTTGTGAATAAAACAAATGAATGCCAGCTGCTTTGTGAAAATAAAAAGGAACGACATGTTACGATGCAGATGAGTGGACGCCTTAAAGTTCAACAGTTTTCACCCTTTCTCTTAAACTTTGGTGTCACCTTGAGATCCCGCACTGTTAAACAGCCCCACTGTCAACAATCAGTAAATTTGGCTGGCCCTCTATCCCTCTTTTGTCTCTGCAAATGAAGCTGATGGATGAAATAGAGCCTCGGTGCCCTCTCCCAGGTAATGTGCTGTGAACGGCCGTGTCAATATCTTCAGGGTTAACAGGATGGAGGCAGAGATGAGGGAGGGAGGGGGGGCGAATTTAGGAAGAACGATGCATTTAGAGCAGGACACAGGAGCAGGGTCAACTCTCAGGACAACTTAATATTTAATCAACCCACCTGACCGGTAACCCTAAACCCCACAATCCCCTCTGGTCGCACAAGGAGACAAGTGGGAGAGGTTGAAGGGGGGGAACAGAGAAAGACAAGGGGAGGGCGAGGCGACATTTTATCTTTCAAACTGTCTTTTTCTTTGACTGAGTGCAAAATAAGTGAGAGGGGGAGATGGAGACGAGAGAAAGATAGATTAGACGAGGGGGGACGTTTTGCTGGGACGAGATGACTGTGTGCGGTAGACGGAGACAGACAGATGAAAGAAAAATGGAAGATGGCGAATAACGGCGTTAAAATCTTCTTCATCACACAGATTGGAGCTCGGTCGCCGGGCCATTTCAGGCAAGGTTAAAGAAAGCGATAAGCACATCATGATGTTGAATGATGGTGTGATGGACGCAGGTGGGACAGGGAGCAGAGACATTACAGTGTCGGGTCAAAACCGCATTCATAAAGTGATCCTTGTCGTGTTATTATGAAAAAATATAGCTTCAGTCCTCCTAATTTGATTGAGTCAAGCTGATTTATACACAAAAACGCAAATGTGAAGGTAGAATAGATCATTTATCTCTTAACCATCACATATTTCTTAACTGCACGTTAAAGGTAATTTAAATATCAAAACCAGTCTCCAGCTACACATGTATGGAGGACCATGAGTGTTAAAGTAATAGTTGTTAACCATTCATTGATATCTAATCAGGCACAAAAATAAATTAACGAATGAACAAAATGATTAGGTCAAATGAAAAAAAAAAGGTTTACAACATATAACAATCAACAAATACATCACATAAAATAATGAATATATGAATATGAATCACTGATCATTACCTTAGCAAATGCCATTAAATCATAACTCACATAACAGAGCTTTTATTGTGAAAACCACGAGTCCCAAAGACGACAAGGGACTTCACATTAAGACTGATTTGCACTTTTTTATTAGCATAAGTCTAAATAAGAAATAAAAAAATCGGTGAGAATATAGAAATGCAAATGGAGAAAAAATTGCCATTTCAAATGTCTGATAAAAACCTGAACTCTTTATTCAGTTGTTTATTTCTCTTTTAAAGTTTTCAAAGTGATTTTGAAATTCCATGATCTAATTAAGTATGCCTGACAATCTGGCCCTTAGATTTTGATATTTCCTGTGTTCAAGTGAAAAGGTATGACCTCATGGTGGCTCAAGCAGAAGGTCGGAGGTGGGTGGGGGGGGTCACCAAAATCATTAGTGTTCAGCCTCTGAGGACCGTAAAGAAGTATGAAATTTCATGACAATCTGGCCAGATCCTGGACAAACAGATTGGTGTCGTTGACATTTTAACATCAAATGTTAATAATTTAAATGGGTTCAGTTTTCACACATATGAGCCTTTCACAGCACAGGTGAATATACAGACACGAAACCTGTGAACATAATGTGCCTCCTCCTGTGCTCTGGTAGTGGGAGGACTATCTCTGTAGCCTTCATATATCTATTTTTTCTCCCCTGCTGTCTTAAAGTTATAAATGCATCTGAAGCAGAAGGCTGTTGCTCCTCCTGAATTTCTTTTTTAAGTTCATTAAAATTTTTATGGAGACTTAAATTATTGTTCTTTTCACCACCTGAGATATTATTTAAGTAGAAGCATGAAGCTTGACCAAACCCCACAAGGTGTTTAACAGTTTGTTGATTTGATTAATGACAAATGCTTTGCACTTGTGTTCAGCTTTTTTACCTTGACTGACAAAGCACTTTGCAATTAGCCGCTCGTTCACCCATTGACACACTGATGGAGGCAGAGCTGTAAGGCAAGATGAGGGGACAAAATGTGCTGATTTACAGGGTGTATTAATAATTTTAGAAACACACAAGGCCTCAGGGAGTGCCGATGCTACGACATTTTGACATGTAGACCGGTGCAGCCAAAGTTCAAACCACTAACCCCGCGACTGGTGGACAACTGCACACTTTCACAATTTAAACCATCATAAAAGGGGAAAATATTATTCAGCATCAAACACTGAAATTGTGTGTATATATGGGATGTCAATAACGGATGGGCCAATCGGTGCAGTGGAGACTCTCTGTTTTGTTAATGAGCTCTACACAACCTGTTTCAGTAGATTAGAAGGGTGGAGGGGGTGGGGGGGCAGCGATGAATGGCAGCAGGTATGCAGGCAGATGGGCCGCCAGGAGCCCCGGCAGGTCCCCGTGGAGGTGCAGGCAGCCGAGTTCAGCACAGAGCCACCCAGCCTGGCGTCAGCACTTTGGGGAGAAGCCGGGAAAGTGCTGAAGCGGCAGCCACGTGGGGAGATGAGGTGAAGTGGTGAAAATTTAACCAGCCTGATGAAAGTTTAAGTGTGCATGTTAAACAGGAGAGAAGGGGAGGGACAAGGAGGGGGGAAGGTACAGTATGAAAAGGATGGCAGGAGGTGACCGGAAAAAAAAACCACACAGGACAAATTTGGGAGGTTTTCTCATTGTTTCCCCTGAATGACTCAAACAACAGCTGCTCGCCCAACTCCAGCATGACTCTAATTTTACCTGACACCTGAGGGTGAAGCGCAGCTCTTTTTTGACCCTGGCTTGGCCTCAAAAGTATCATCTCCCTCTTCCAGTTTTTGCTTCTTGATAATTAGCTGCAAGGACGCTGTTTTGTTTCAAGGACGCGGCGCCTCATCCCTCTGCACTGCGGCCCGGCTGATATACATGCCAGAGCCCCCCGGAGCACTTTTGTTGACTGCCATTCACATGAAGCTACATAAAGCAGCCAGTTTAGCTCAGTGGTCTGCGGGAGAAGTGTGCTGAGAGAGAGGGAGAGGGAGAGTCAAGCAGTGTGATTACATAAGGTTGGATAACAGGCTCACTGTGGGGATACACACTCACTAGACAGTGTTGATGGAGTCTTTCACAGGCCTGATGGGGTGTTGATTAGGATGTGCTCGCACACAAGGAGCAGATGCTGAAATGGATTCTAATGTGCTTTTCCCTCTTTGTTTCTCGCTCCCTCTGCTTTACACTCATCGCCTCTTTCATCCTTGCCCTCGCCGCTGCCATTTCCCCTCTTTCTTCCTTTATTTCTTTTTCTTTCTTTCTTTCCCTGCTGCCCCTCTGGCTGTTCTCCTCTCTGCGTGAACACCAAATCACATCCCATTCTCCGCCTCGCCTCCTCCCCCGCCACCTTCTTTCTTTGCCGCCCGTCCTGTGCTGATTTCCAGGTGCGGTGCGAGCCTCCAGCATCTTCCCCATCCTCAGCGTCATCCTGCTCTTCATGGGGGGCCTGTGTATAGCTGCCAGTGAGTTCTACAAGTCGCGCCACAACATCATCCTCAGCGCAGGAATCTTCTTTGTGTCTGCAGGTGAGTCCAACGCCCACAACACAGGGCAGGAGGGCGGGGATTATTGAGTCTGCAAGAACCTCGTTTTAGAAATGTTTCTTTGAATTAGACCAGTTTTTATGGAACAGTGACAGTGACTGACGTCTAAGACTGCTTCCTGCAGCGGCTTCACAATAAAAGCCTTTCATAGGATCAGTTGTAATAATTACAAATAGTTTGCTTTTAAATTAATTTCCCTGTTGGATGCCTTTCTATGTCTCTCCATGAAGATTTAATAGATGCTGAACATTGACCTGAGCCTGGTTAACCTCTATTGATGGATCCATATACAATTCTTGTCATATCAGTTTATTTTTATTTCTTTCATACGTGTAGAGTTCATACTAGCCCCAGTTTATGCCTGTCATATATCAATACTTTCAAGTTACAAATACAAGTATCCAATTTTTGAAAAATAAAACAATTTCCTGAATCCATCCTCCAACCATCTTGGTGAAAAAATATTTTATCAACTGAGCAGTAAAAAAGATTTTTGTCTTGTTTCTCATGACATCCAGGACGTTGAAAAGTACATATCTCCCTCGTCTTTTGGTAGAACAATAAAAGTATTACAGATTAAAAAGTTACTGCCATCACTATGGACGATGATTATGTGATTTTGTTTTAGGAAGAAAAAGAGTTTTTAGAAAAAGAGGTGTTATATTTCTAAAAGTAAAAAAAAAAGTTTAGCACTATGGTAATTATCTCATTATTTTATTGATACTGAATGAATTAGAAAATGTCAGGCCAGCCAAGATCTCAATTCAGTTTACTGCCAAATAATATTAATTGGATACTTAAATGGGAAGACTGATACCAACCTCGTGTCTTTCCAGTAAATAAAGAGCCAGCCACCTGTTAGCTTAGCTTAGCAAAAAGACTGGAAACAGGGGGAAACAGCTAGCCTGACTCTGTTCAAAAGTGATGACATCCACCTACCAACGCCTCTAAATCTCATCAATAATCACTTTGGTTCTTTTGGTTTAATCCAAACAAAGACTGAAGTTTAGAGTTGCTGGTGGGCTGATTGTGTTACCTTTAGACAAGCTGTTTCCCTTATGTCTTATATTCAAAGTACAGACATAAGAGTGGTATCAATCCTTTCATATTTCCCAAAATGTCATCTTTATACACCATTAATTCAAAATGCCACGTCTGTCTTGGGCTGTTGGTCGTCTCTTGTACTGCAGCTACAAGTCACTTCTTCTATTATTCCTTCTTTTGTCCTCTTTTCTTTTCTCTCGCTCCTGTTGCTGGGCTAAAAGCCACCCATTGGGACTCATCTCTAAAAATATGTTGTCCCTGACACACTTTCCCTACGATCCATCTTCCCAGATATACCATGTCAAACAATCTCTCCGTGCGTGACTAAACTAACAAGTCAAAGCACACATACGTGGATATATGACGGGCTTGAACACAGAACGCTGTACTCTGTCCAAAATGATCTGCATCAAGACCCGAAGCTGCCTTGTTTCTTGCTGCAAGGGCAAATATTGGGAGTCTAAGATCAGTCATGTTGGACGGAGAGTTGGACAGGATTAGTACACTGTGTACAGTGCATGAATCAGCACTCTAAACATAGTTGGTATGATACTGCATATTAAGTTAAGCATACACTAAGAATAACTCGGCCTATGAGCTCATCCCGACTGATACTTTGTGTCTTGTTTTCTTCTTTTCTCTTTCCTCTCCCCCATGAACCCATTACCCACAACCCACCCCTCTCTTCGTGCGTGGACCTTCAGGCCTGAGCAACATCATCGGGATCATAGTGTACATATCAGCCAACGCGGGGGACCCCTCAAAAAGCGACTCGAAGAAGAACAGCTACTCGTACGGCTGGTCCTTCTACTTCGGTGCCCTCTCTTTCATCATGGCTGAGATGGTGGGCGTCTTGGCCGTGCACATGTTCATCGACCGCCATCGACAGCTTCGAATAGGGGCGCGCGCGGCCGACTACCTCCAAGGCTCGGCCATAACGCGAATCCCCAGCTATCGCTACCGCTACAGACGTCGCTCGCGCTCCTCCTCCCGCTCCACAGACCCGTCACACTCCCGCGACACCTCGCCGGTGGGCCTCAAGGGCTTCAGCGCGCTGCCATCCACGGAGATCTCCATGTACACGCTGCCCCGGGACACCCTCAAGTCCTCCGGCACGCCCACCGCCACCTACAACTCTGAGAGGGACCACAACTTCCTGCAAGTCCACAACTGCATCCAGAAGGACCTGAAAGACTCAAGCCACACCAACACAGCCAACCGCCGCACCACGCCGGTATGAGGGAGTCGACACGGGCCGGGCCACCACCCGGCGGAGAGCGGAGACCAGGAGACACGGGGACCCCTGTGGGTGCGGTACGCCCCGGGAGAAGATGGATTTCCATGTTTATAGACATTTGTTCTTTTTGTTCGGCTGCATGACTTTTCCATTACCATTGTTGAGAGAGATTCAACAAGTCTGCTGTGTTCCTGGATTGAATGGCAGAGCAGTGAGAGTGGGTCAGGTTGTCCCGAGAGAGTGAGGTCTGTCATTTTTTTTCTCGCGCAGGGTTTGTTTATGAGGTTTGGGGCTCTGAAAGGGAGGGTCTGGAGGGGGTGGGCAGTTATGAGATAAAGAATTCATGATTTCATGGCCCTTTGGTTTGACAGTTTTGCCCCACACGTTTGGTTGGAGCAACAGGTCAAGCTCCCCCTCAGCCAGCCCACCGCTCAGATATACACCTCTTATTTATTGACTCATTTGTTCATTTTTTGCATTAAAACTGTGAATTGTTACAGCTTGGGATTCAGTAAGAATTAGCCCAATCTGTAATCTCTAACAAAGGTACTATATATATGTATTACTTTTATAAATTAATTATTACGTTAATGATCAAGAGTTACAGACTTTACCGAAGCAAAAAAGGAAAAAAAAACAAGTTAACTAAACCAAGTGCTGTTGGTAAGATGAGAAAAGACTCTTTTAGTATCTGTTCATTTGAAGGTTGAGAACACGAGAAGGTCCTTTAGGCAGCAACTGATGCCGCCAGAGGCTGAGGCAGACAGTCAACAGTAGAATAATATCTATTCTTTTAACAGAACCTTCTCGTCTTTTTCTCAGTCCCTGTTCGCTTTCTTTTTTTTGGGGGGTCGTAACGGGAGAGCTGAACCCCTTAACAGAAAGAGCCAACACACGGGGTCAAAGTTCACAACCGCAAAGACTCCAAACACGACTTCTACAAAATAAAAAGGAAGGAGCAGAGGGGAAGGAAAAGAAGAGGACGCCAAACACAAAAATAAAAACAAGTTAAATATGAAATAGTACAAGAGAAGCTAAGTGACTCACAATTTCAGAAATTAAATGCATGCTATAAAATTACAGCAAATCTGCTCTTGAGAAACTTAAGTTTTAAAGGTTAATAATTATAAGGGGAAAAAAAAGCAAAGACGCTAAAGTTTAAAGTATTAATGTTTTCATGTGTATTTTTCTTATGTTTTCTTTTTTTATTTATTTAGTTCATTTTCTCTTATTGCTTTTGTGAGACAAACCAAACAATCTACATTGAACAAAACTGCTTTTTTAAAATGGTTTGGTTGATTTCTTTATAAATATATAAATATATGTATGTATGTATTTTATTTTTAAAACTCACACAGCCTTAGTCATTTCTTTGTTTCTTTTTGATTTTTAATGTGTTGTTCAAATTGAAAATGAAATCTTTAAAGGTGCCAAAACCAAATGATCCTATACTTGGATGCATCAAGTCCTGATGAATAAAATACGAACCCTAGGGGGGACAAATCACCACGTTTCACTGCGTGTCTCTAACACACTTTACCTGATAACACCTTCTTGTTTGTCACTTTTCAGCACTAACACTTGTCTGTCTGTCACATCATCATATCCACAGTGCTGTTAATGTTAAAGTGTATTATTTGTCTTCATGTTAGGCTGTAAATAAGAGCAGGAGTTTTAGTAGAACTTTTTGGCTTCTAGACCCTAAAGTTGTCTTTGTTGTGCTTCATCGCAGGTGATGACCCTGAGCTGTGAGCACTTCAGCCAAAATCGTTATTTTTGTTGGCCTCAGATTGTTTTATTTGAAAGATTTTAAGAGGCCTGAAAAAAGATGGGCGAACACAATATCCTACAAGGAAATCGCAAATCTAAGCGAGCCACAACTTGAGCTAAAGAACCCAAAGTCAATGTCCACTTACTTCCTTTTTTTGAAAGATTTCATCAGGTTTTTTTTTTTTGCTTTGTTTTGTCCTTTAACTGTTTCACCTGTTCACACTTTTATATCAGGTGACAACGACCGACCCCATTTACAGACGAAGATCATGAGATGCTCCAGAAAAAGGTAGTAAGTTGAGGTATGAATGTTTTGTGAAACCACTGAGGTGAGGAGTGGACTTTGACCTTTAAAAGATAACTGCGTGTAATAAAAGTATGTTTTTCATTCATATATCTGACAAGTCAAAGCACACATATATATTAATCCGGTCATGGGGACTCAACTAATTAGATTAAACCATTTAATTTTTTTAGTTAAGACTTATCTTTAGGGTTATAAATAAGTTTAAATGAAAGCTAAAGTATGAGTTAGACTAGTGATGCAGTGTTTACGGTTAATATTAAGGTAAACCAACAGAAAATCAAAAGTAGTTAGATGAAGTCCAGTGAAGGAAATATGTGAGTAAAGGGAGTTTCAATCACTAAGTTAGATATAGGAAATGCATTACATCAGCAAGAGTCCTCAAAAGAACAGCAGTCCAAATGTGTGCGTACCTGATGAAGAAATGCTGTTCGAGTTTTTCGGCTTCAAAATGGCCATTTTTTTTCAGACACTGAATATCGACACAAAATACTGGCATCAGCCTTCGTACATCAGCCTTTATACAGCCATAAAAATAAAAAGCTGAGCTGTCAGACATAAAACCCTGCGTGCCCCGCTAAAACCACGGCCTCTGCCTGCTGTTGTAAAATGGTGATAACACGCTGTAATCGACCACTGGGACTCGCAATTCAAAAATACTAGCGCTGGCCCTCGAACGCCTGACAAACACCAATGTTGACATGAGTTTAAGTGGATTAACAGAGTCAGAAAACATCTTTACTTCAACTTCCTGCCAATTATAAAAGTATAAGACTGAATTTAATGTATGTACAGACACTTTTTGAGCTTCCTTTTTAATATAAAGCAGCAGAAATTTCTGAAAAATGTTCTTTCCTCAGAAGAAACCACACAGTAGTTTTGACTCCTGCTGCACGGATACAGCTCTTTCATACAGCAGTGGGCATGTTTCCTCTCTCTCTCTTTCTCTTTCTGTTTGAGATAAAACACTTTGGAGAAAAACAGCGTGTAAGGCGCAGACAGTCATGGCATCGTTCTAGGACATTCCCGAGAAAAAAACACAGGTTTGCAATAACAGCACCGGGTTTATTCTACCGGCAGCTTCCCTGTAAAGAGAACATCCGACACCTTTTCTACGCTGGCGCCCTAAAAGCGTCGCTTTCAGGGCCAAACATGCTGCTGTGAGCGTGTATAAGGGTGAGGAGGAGCTCACGTATCCTGTTGAAGCTGATACAAAGCAAATCTATTTGTGAGATAAAGAGGGTTCGCTGTTGAGGACCGAGGTGTGTTTTATTTCTTTGGGGTTGACGGAGGAGGAAGGTCCTTCAGAGAAAATCATAAAAATGATAAAAATAAAAGGTTTTACAGCATAAATAGTTTGATAGTATGTACAGCGTGTGCTTCTCTGGACAAGTTTGGAGGGATATGAGGAAAAAAAAAAAGTTTCTATTAGAAAAAGTGCTGAGATCCTGATTTGCCATTATCTGAGTTCACTGACACAAGCCGCTCTCCATAAATTTGAAGGGAAAATATGTCAAGGTGGCAGTCGAAATGAATAGGGCTTTTTTATGTATAGCCATCTTTATTCAGAATTCATAAGCAGAAGTCATTTTACAAGCCCGGATTACATTAAAGAGAAAGTGTGTGTGTGTGTGTGTGTGTGTGTGTGTATGTGTGTGTGTTCGGGAGGAGGGTTACAGATACTGGCGTTCTCATAAAGCAGCACCTGGCTTTGGTGTCTGGATGTCACATTTTTAATATGTTTTAGGAATGAATAAGTCTCTCTGGTATATCCCATTTTGTCTCTCGGTCTTCTCCCACGTTTCGCTCATCACTTTTTCAGTGTCTAGTCATGAATTTTTTGCTTTGTGTCGCACCTGGACAAGGACAAGTTTAGCACACATTTGCAATATGGGGAGAAGCCGAGCTGTTAACCATTTAAATCAAATCTCTCAAACTACACAAAGGCTTCACACTTCAGAAAATAAATAGTTGATTTGATTTTGAATTGATTCATCTTTATTACATGGGGTCGCACATTTCTGGGGCATAATACAGTCAGATTTTGTACTTCTTTACGTGGTAGTGCAGGCAGCAGAAGAAATATAGTAAAGTTGTGAACAGGTATTTTTCTAACCTAACCTCTAACCCCTCATAATAAAATAATTATTGATTGAATAACAAGTCCCATGCCACTCTTATTCAGGTGCTAAGCTGTTACTGAACAATCACTTTTTCCATGAACTTTTGGTAAAACATTTCTTTTTTTCTGGGGGCCTTAGTAGTTTATAGTGTGAAAAGGTGGAAGAACAACACAATTATATCTGAAAATATCAAACAATCACTAGACTATAAAGGTGCAAGTGACATTAATCTGTGTTACCTTCAATCCAGCTCCTGACAGGTTGATTCACTGTGCAGGTGTGTGATGAAGAAACCTCTCATCCTCTTTCTCCTCCTCCTCATCTCAGAGGGGAGTTGGAGTCCAGAGGAAGCGAGACGTGCCCTTGAAGAGTCAAAGCCATTTTTTATTTCTTTCTTGGCAGGCTAACAGAGTTGGACACTGCACAGTGATGTCAGGGAGGGTCAGGGCGAGAGCTCCAGCACTAATACTAATGATATTAGCGCTGGAGCTCTCTGAACTAATGATAGCTCTGACCACAGCTGCGGCGTTCGGCCGGAGCTCGGCCCCACGACACTCCGAGGACAGATTTCCACGCTCTGTTTGCTGGAGGGCACAAAATGTCGTTTATTGGAAACAGGACAAGAGGAAAGAGAGAGGATGGGGGAAACCTCTCTTCTTGCCTTCAACTGTGTGTTTTTGCGATGTGTGTCTCCCTGTATGCAAACCCCGGACATTGACATATCATCCCCTTTCAAACCAATATATTGAGCTTGTTAGAAAAAAGTTGCTTCTTTACACATCCAGTTACCTGATCATTCATCTGGAGTTGTGTTTGGGTCCAATATTCTCTCTCTTTTAGCCCTCTTTTTGGTCTCCACCCCCTACATCCATCTCTTTAGCTGCTAAATGATCCACCATGTTCAGCAGCTCATCTCTAACTCTGTCTGTCTTGCTGCTTGCAGGTGGTGCACTTTGGCTTTTCAGAGGTTTGAAAACAGCCAAACAGTAAAAGTTTGGGATGTAAAACCTAAATTTTGAGCTGAAAGATGCTAAAAAAATCTCTCTAAAGCTGAAAGAAACTGCAGAGTTAACTAAGACAATTCGTAACATTCACACTCCTGTGCATGGAAAAGAAAAGGGTTTATATAATCTGGCTAAACTGCTTGTTTGCAACAGGTCTTATCTTCTGACTGCTCATGTTTGATGATCCATCTCAGATTTCTACAAAATGACTTCAAAAATAATCCAAACTTCTAGAAATGGTGTCCAAAGCTGACTCACAGGACAATAAAGTTGAAATATCCTTTAAAACATTTTGATTTGGATACAGCACCCAAAATATTTTACCCACAAATTCAGGTTTCTCTAAATTGGCTCTTGATTTAGTCCAATAACATTACATCTCTGCTAACATTAAAAGTCACCGAGAAGCTTTTAAATGTGGTGGTCAAGCCAGAGTGGGGGAGTCCTGAAATCTGCAGCTCGGTGTGGAAGTAGATGGGAGGAATTAGCCTTCGTCGCCAGGTCTCTCCTCTCAGTATTTGACCCCCCTCCCTCCTCACTTTTTCGCTCATTCCTGCTGCGATGATCAAAGTGTCTCTGCAGTGCCATGTGATCAGAGAAGTGGGTGGCAGGTGACGTTGGGGTGGGGGTCACCGAAGGGGAGGTATGAGGTTGAAGAGATGAGGCCCGAACACGCCGTCTCCTCCTGGCCAGGAATATTAAGAGCAAACACACTGACTGACTCTCTCTCTGCCCGGGCCTAGCTTTGTGTCTCTGGCAGGCTGTAGGGTTACGTAACCTCGCATCAAAACCGACTAATGACCTTTCTCTGACTTTACTGGACAGCGTTCTGGGACAGAGAGGCGAGCACCCATGGGAGCTGTGTGGGCGTGACACCCGAAGCCTCCGAAGCCACCGCCAACTTTAAGTCCACTGCAGTGTTCGACGTTCGCTCTCTGTGAATTACTGCTCAAGACAACAAGATGCAACCTGAAGCTTGTGTGGATTTTTGTCGGAGGAATGTTTCTCTGCTTCCTGTGCGTGCAAACACTGAATATGCATGTGCAAGCCTCTGTGTGTGTGTGTGTGTGTGTGTGAGATGCGGCCTGTTTGTGTTTGTGCTGACCAGATAACAGTTGCTGACTTCGCTCACCCCGGGTTATTTTTGGGTCATGCAGAGTTGAGTGGCAACAGAGAGCTATAAGCACGGTCAACCAACTGAAAAAGGAAAAGAAAAAAAAAATCACTGGAGCAAACATAGTCTGAAATGACACATTCACATCACCCCCACTGCTGATACAAGCAGTGTGAAGCTCCAGCGTTTCCTGAATAAAAAATACACGGAGCAAAGAGGAGTCTGAGCAGTGTCACTGCTATTTTACAAATGATCTGAAGCTTTTAAAATCCAGCTCTGAATAGAGGGCAGTTTTTTAAAAAGAGAGAGAGAGAGAGATAAAGAGGAGGAACCAAAGTAGGCTACAGCACACAAAGTGCTCTGGGATGCGTGAAGCAAAGGGAGCGCTGTGCTCTGCCCTCTGGTGGTGCGACGCGGGGACGGAGCGCAGGGCTGCCGGGAACGCTGTGTCCACGAACGGGCCTGGAATACTGATGCCACAGTGCAGGGGTGCAGGAGCTGCAGTCTGGCAGGCCCGAGAGGAACGTTCAGGCCCTCGGATCCGCTGTCCTTCACACGCCTAAAGAGGACTACCGCCTTCTTTGGGATAAAACGGAAAAATGGAGCTTTAGTGAGCGTTACAGAGGACAGGCATGGAAAATCTTTGCATTCAGAAACAGCCAAAAAAAAAACCTCTGGACGGAGAAAATGATTTTCACCTGTTTACATCATGATTTATGTTCATTTCTAGATTTTAAAAAAAGTGTGACAGTAATGTTTTTTACACCCTCTTGTTTGGGATCCAGATAAAAGGAGTGTGTGCAATGATAATGTGTTAAAGCCCCTCATCCACCTAACTCAGAAAATATATAAATGAAGCATCAGCTCCAGCTCCTCCACCCTGCAGCAACCTGCGGTGCATTTAACCTCACCTTGTACAAATATAAGACTGTCACTGAGCTCCAAATAGGAATTATTATTATAAATCGCTCATTACTAAATCGGCAAATGGGATTTCTGATTAATTGATAAATAATTTTGTTTGAGATATTTAAGAAAAAATGGAAAGGGCCCTTGACAATTCCCCAAAGCTCAAGTTGTCAAAATTGCTTGTTTTGTCCGGAAAAAAGGTCCAAAACTTAAATTTACATTGATATAACAATAAAGAAAAGCAGTAAATCTTCAGATTTTAGGATCAAACCGGCAAATGTTTACTTAATATGCCACAGTTTGATAAAGTACATCTTTAGATATTATCTATTGAGTGCAAAACTAATCTGCTTCATCAAAAAAAAATCCCTCAGTCGCTCATAATAAGAAGGTGATTGAGACTAAAGGTTTTCAGGGCCTTTCGGTGATTAATGACAGTATTGTTGTAATATTATTGCAGCAGCACTAAAATCCAGGCAGAGCAACAGACCCGAACAGTCGTCCAGCAGTCAGATAGTCGCTGTTGGACCAGCAGTGGCCCAGCCGGCGGCCTCCGTCGTGTGTAATAATGGTCCTAAGTGTGTGGTCGTCCCTCCGACAGTCTGCCCTCCTGTCAGACACCACGCCGCAGCAACACCCAGTCACTTCCCTCACTCTGCAGGATGGCCCGCTGCTGACTCCGTGCCAGCCGGCTCACAACCGTTGCCAAGACACACACCAACGCACAGATGCACACACCTACTTACATGAACAAGCAACTGCACACTCTCTCTCTCTCTCACACACTCGCATAAATCAAATGCTTGGCCCTCCTCTCTGCTGTCCCAGCATGCACCCTGGTTACCTGGCTGCTGTCCCACTAGCAACAGCTGCTACCTCAGGACTGGACGGGAGGTTCCACTGCAGGATAGCACACACACAGATACACACACACAGATACACACAGATACACACAGACATGCAGTCACATAAAGTAAGAGACACAGACAAACACTGGCTCTGAGGAGAGCTCATTTGAGTTGATGGAGGGCTGAACCAATCAAGGACGGGGCCAGAGGGGCAGCCAGAGGTGGCACTGCTGCCCCCCCCCCCCCATCAGAAAGTGGGAGGTGGTTGGCTTGTTAGTCTTATGGATGGATCACTGAATGGATGCTGTACTGAGTGCCAGTAGAGGGCCCCTGAGCCGACCCTCGGTGTGAAGAGGCTGTTAACATTTGTTGATCAAGCAGCAACACAGAGGCATAAAAGAACCACCAAATGGCACAAAACGACCACAAAAACATACAAAACGACCACTAATTGATGCAAAATGACTACAAATTAAGCACCGAGATGCAAAATGACCACACACTGACGCAAAAGGATCAAACAGTAACGCAAAACCACTATATGAACAGCAACAATAAGACACCAAATTACCATACAGTGATGCCAAACAAAAACAAAAAATGACCTCAGAGATGCAAAATGATAACTAAGTGACACAAACAACTACCAATTGATGCAAAATGACAAGAAAATGATGCAGAGTGACCCTCTTTTTCCAGTCTTGTTCCTCTGGGGGGGGGTTAGGCATCTTTTACATGTCATAATCTGTCCACAGCTATTGGCTATTTATATTTGCCAATCAAAGTTATTAACTGACTGATTACTTCGCATTAAAATATTTAATGTTGTTTATTACACCAAATAAACAATGTAGCTATTAATAATGTAGGATTTTTGCAGTATTGACACATTTTTATCCATTTCCCAAACGTGCCCCGCCTTTCTTTGAATTTGTCTTCAGGTCTGGGCCCCCCCCCGCCCTTTGATGCGTCCCTGGCTCTGAGGCGAGCTCATTTGCGATGATGGAGGACTGAACTAATAGGGTGGAATGGCGCGGACAGGCCTTTCTGAAAAGTGCACAGAGATGCTGTTCGAGCAGATGCAGGGGGGGTCATAAAGAGAGCGGCCGCCGGGACACCTCGCCTCACCTGAGCGGGACAGAGGGAGCAATTAATGGCATAACTGCGGAGCTTTAACTGTCACATTTAGCAGAGGGGGCATTATGTAAAGCGGAGCCGTGTGGGAGTTTTGAACTGCAGCTCTGCGTGTGCTGCAGCGGGGCAGGGGTCACAGCCTCTGGAGCTTTATTATGTAACGACGGTGGCCATCTCCATGACTGTCCTCTGGCCAACGGTGACAGAGGGCTTCACCCTGCTCCTTTTCAGGACTCCATAAGCGTCCTTTGGAGGGTATTTTCTCCTCGACGTGGAACTGCTTTGGTGGAGAAAACATCAGATTCTTGAAATGCTGCTCAACGGAGAACAATTGTCCTTCAGCTCCTGCGACTGCAGGTTAATGGGAAGTAGGTGGGACCTTGAAAATCCTTACAGGAAATCCACATTTCTGCTAAGAGTGCTGGATATTATGCAGAGATGTCTCAGGGAGGCGTTTTGCAGGACTTCTAAATGGCCTGTAGAGCCCTCTCAGGGTCTTCCTCATTACCTGCTGAAGTGGAGGTTTTAGTTTTGGCAGTGATGAGTCAGAATGGATGGTGTTCGGGTGGGTGGGGGGGCGGCTTAATTACTGTGCTGTGACTGCTGGAGTTCTGATGTCAGCCGAATACAAGGCTTACAGCTCAAGGACACATATAGCCGGTTAAAACATGCAACGTTAGCTAAAGAGAGTGTCTCGCTGTCCATCAGTTCTGCATAGGTGGCTGCTCTCATCACAGCTGATGTTGAGCTTTTCAGCTGCGACACGCGAGGCAGGACCGAGAGGCTGATGGTGTTCAACGAGATCAGAGAGAAACTGAGGTACTGTGCTCCAGTATTATCAAATGTGAGGTATTTGTTCTGCGAGTATTGTCATTTCATGCTGTCATACTTCTGCTCCACTTTTTACATTATTGCATTTGACAGCTGGTTACTTTACAAATTAAGATTTTGCATACAAATTTTAAGGGCTTATAAAATATAATGCAGTTACAGATTTAACTATGCAAAAGTATCTATCATTGCTCTAGAAATGAAAAATATTTAATGATTCAAGCTTCTTAAAAGTGAGGATTTGCCACTTTCTCATCTTAAATTATACTGAATAATTTGGCAGTTTGATCAATTGTCAGACAAGACACATTTAGAAGCATCACTTTGGTTCTTGGTCATGAATGGAATTTTTCCTAGTCCATTTCCTATGGTTGACAAACCAAACAACTGATTGAAAGCAAGTCTTGGGTCTACATAAGCTTGAAAAAGATCTACCTCATGTTAAAATTCTTCCATTTATAGTGTACTTTTGACTCAGACGTCACACTTTTGCATTGAGTAGTAGGAATTTTCATCATTGTACTTTTACAGCACTATTTACTTTAACTTCCTCATCCCAACAAAACCATTCCCCAGCATCATAGAAATCTTTTAGGCAACTGCACTACAAAAAGAATATTTAACACATTACATTTGACGACAAACTACATAAATGGACATTCGAATGTCTTTTGTAAGCTGACTAACCACAATCAGCTGAACAGATTTCCTCCTATTACTGCTTTATCAGCCAATATTATGACTTCAGAGTTACACTTAACCTACAAATCTAAGTCACTCCATGTATAAATAAAACCAGACACTTGCTTTGGGTTTGTTTTTTTATTAAATAACTCTGCAGAACAGTAATGATGGTGACAGTCAGCGCAGCAGAGACGTGGCTTCTGGACAGCCACTTTAAGCGGTCTCCTCCTTGGTGATACGGTCCTTCTTGAGTGGTCCCTGTAAGGAGAGAAACATGACCATCAGTCGTACGCCACTTTAAAAATCAGTCTCTTGGTTTAGAAGGGCCGCTGTTCCCAGAGAGTGAACAGGGAGCGAGTACAAAGAGGCACTGCTCCCCTGCCTCACTGGAGCTCACTTTGGCACTGGAATGGAACCAGAGTTCATACTGAACATTGAACCAGGTTACGAACAGTGCAGGACGACATGCGCATAAGGCAGTGACAATATGGCGCCTATAGTGTTTTAAATTTGTGTTACGTCCCACTTAAGACAAGTTTTTTTTTTTTTTTTTTTTTTAAAGAGGGAATACAGACCAAGTGTGTGATAAATACTGAGTAAGATCTTAAGGACCAGGACTAGTCTGATACAGACAGGGACTCGAGTAAATCTTTCAGTACTAAGTCTTACCATGAATGCCTTCTTTTCCTCGATGGTCTGGAAGCGGCCATGACCGAACTTGGAGGTGGTGTCGATGAACTTGATGTCGATCTTCTCCTGGGCACGGCGGCTGGTCTGCACTAGGAGAGACTGGAAAAAGAAATAAACGAACAAGTTTGAGAACAGCGGCTTCAGCTACAAATGCAAGATTTAGATCAATATGGATCAATTAAACTTCTCTGGTTAGATATAGTAGGTTTACATTAATTTTGTACATTTGACTGTACAAAAAGGCAATTTCTGACCCATCTCTGAAGGCTTTGCTAAAACTAGTCAGAATTTAAACACCATCCTCACCTTGCGCAGAGTCAGCACCCTCTTTTTGGTCCCCACAACGCAGCCCTTCACCATGACAAAGTCGTTGGTCACCTCTCCATAGTGGACAAATCCACCCTTAAGAAGAAAAGTAGTGTCACATCTCCACTTCTTCATAGGATGATATAAAAACAGCACAGGTTGCATGAACACCACTTACCAGGGGGTTGATGCTCTTGTTGGACAGATCGTACTCGGTGGAGGCGTTGTTCTTCACCAGCTTTCCATCCTTGGTGTGGTAGCCCTGGCCGATCTTGTAGATCTTCTTGTTGATCTCTGTGCGGTGGTGGTAACCCTTCTGACCAGCACGGGCCACGGAGAAGGCCACACGGGCGGGATGCCAGGCACCGATACAGGCAACCTTACGCAGACCACGATGGGTTTTGCGGGGAAGCTTCTTTGTGTGCCAACGGCTGGTCACACCTGAAGGGGAGACATTTGTTAGAGCCCAGACTAAATACTGAGTAACGTAAAGATGCAAGATCTTACAGAAAAGTCACTCAGGACTGCTGCAGCTATATGCCTGCAAAAAGGTGACTTGAGGTAAGGCAGTTGACCTTACCCTTGTATCCGTGACCCTTTGTGACACCGATGACGTCGATCATCTCATCCTGGGTGAAAACGGTGCTGACAGGGACGGACTGCTCCAGCTTCTCGCGGGCCCAGTCCACCTTGTCGGAGATGGTGCCTCCGTTCAGCTGCACCTCCATGAGGTGAGACTTCTTCTGCCTCAGGGGCAGCAGACGCATCTGCACAGAGAAACACGCAGGTCAGAACAGAAAATCCACAACATCCTTCAAGATGTACAGTCAATATTTTAAGCTGTGTAGTCTCAGAAGGAAGGCAGCATGGAAGGTATCCTCATGTGTGTCGGGCGCCATGCCTGACGCTAGATCCGTGGTCTCATCACTGACAGACAAGCAGAAAACTTCACTTGAAACCAAATGAAGATACTAACCTGAGTGTGGGCAATGACACGGATGACCTGGCAGTACTTCTTCATGGCAGCAAAGTCCTTCTCCAGCTGCTTCTTGCCTTCATCATCCTGCCATTTCTTGCAGTACTTTGTGAATGCCTTCTTCTTGGACTTGTACCTGAGAGCACGCAGTGTAGAGACATAGGTTGCCACAGGTCCTTCTTAACCGCGAAGGGCCAGCGGAAGAACACAGTGCATAGCTGCTCGCCCCACCCGCCGTGTGGACGAAGGGGGGGCTGCATCAGCTAATCAGGATTTCGGCTCATGGCTCAGTTTCTAAGAAGCACTTTCCACTGGCCAGAGGAGCCCGGAGCTCATCAGGGCACGCGGCGCCTGAGCGGAGCTGCCACAGGGGCCACCGTAATGTTAGACTCACTCAGTGAAAACACAGGACTCTTCATTTCCACTGGGAACTAACATCTGCTTCAAACACTTAATCAGATATCAGGTAGTGTCTCACCAGTTCTTGTAGAAGCGACGCTTGCACTCATCGCTGACGTGCTCGGCGAAGATGGTCTTGAAGGAGCGCAGACCGCGGGGGGTGTTGACGTAGCCAACGACGCCGACCACAATCATGGGAGGTGTCTCCACAATGGTCACAGCCTCGACCACCTCCTTCTTGTTCACCTCTGCAGAGAAAATTACAGTCAAGCTTTTAATTCTTCTTGAGATCTTAAGATTACTAATTGGACTTGTCATCTTGGTATCAACTGCGCTCAGTGCTCGACATTCAGCAAGGGGGTGTAAACCCATTCTGTCCGCCCGTCGAGGTCTCATCACAGGCAGACCACCACATCTGATGATTTATTGTCCAGTATATACACACACCCATACTGATGAAGGCCCAGTCCACACGTATATACAGCTAACATAATTTCCCCTATGTTTAAGTAAATGTCCACACAAGCTTCATTTTAAAAAGCTTTCTGCCAACATGCAAAAATGTTTCCATAAACTCAAAAGCAGCATGTTGTGCCACTATGAGGCAATGAAGTCAAATATCACAAGAATATTTTGATCATGTATAGAAAGCTCACTTTCCTTTGGAGGCATTAACATAAGACTAATCGATTTATTTTCTTAGTTATTTGAAAACCTGTAATTAGATCTAGCAGTGCTAAGCAAACAGTAACTGAAAAACAGTGTCAGTGTTGTTTCAGGTACATGCACTTGGAAAGGCCAACACACAGAAAGTACTTATTCCTGCACAATCTGCACAGTTTATTTAAATAAGTAATTGTCCCATTTTATTTTAGTAACACTACATCTTACTTTATCATTCCTTTACATTTATACTTCTGACTTCCCTACTTTTAGTCTTTAGATTTCCCTTGCCGTGTTTATTTTTAGAACTCCGAAAGCCTCCCTTACCATAAACCTGACTGATACGTGTGGACTTGACCTGAGGGGATCATTTTCGTCTCACTCACTTGATCCAGGTCTGTCCACCTCACGGACGATGTGAGTCATGCCGGCCTTGTAGCCCAGGAAGGCGGTCAGGTGCACGGGCTTGCTGGGGTCATCCTTGGGGAAACTCTTGGCCTTACCGCGGTGACGACGACTCCTCTTGCGGGGCAGGAAGCCCAGCGATCCGTGGCGCGGAGCCGAGAACTTACGGTGGGACTGTGGAGGGAGGAAGACCACAATCAGCCTTATTGATCAGGCGTGTGTCCATCGGATTAATGAGGCTTCTAATGCACAAACACTAAACTAATGTGTGTATAGAAAAGAGTAAAAAATAGTGTAGTGGTGCAAAACACGCTTTCTTCAAACATACAAGAGTATATTTGATAAATATGTACATAACTAGACAGTAAGATTGTAAATCCATTTTACTGATAATGGTTAAAATGTTTAGCCTGCATGATCCAATATAATTGTGCATGTCAATTACAGATTTTAAGTTAAAAGCATTTAGATAACTTGCAGGATAACCACGTTGCTAACACATGTAGCTCACTACCTTAAGTATACAGATTTAACTGACCATTCAAACAGACAGATCGCTTTAATTTATCGTTTTCAGTAGCCAGAAACTTCTTATATATCTACCTGACGCTGGGTAATATCAGAGGAGTACTTTATTAATATAATTACTGTTAAAGTTAGAGGTAGCGGCCTTAGTGAAGCTGCCATTTTGGACCCTGAGTGGCCGGTTCACTTTCAACACGCGTCCCGGAAATTCAAGTATTTAATTCAAATATCACAACAATTTACTCAACACATTAGTAAAACTTTATCTAAAAGCAATGTCAGTGTCCAAAGTGAGTAAACTTTGACGGATGGCGCTGATTAGGCCGGATTCATGAACACGAACTCACCATTTCGTCTCCGGTCCGGTTGAAAGAGGCCTTCAGAGGGGCTGACAGTGAATATATACAAGAGCAACTATCGCGGGATTCAGCGTGAATCCCTTCGAGAAGCCCCGCCTCCGAGATTTCACCCTGCGGCTGTGCTTCACTCAATAGCCGCTAGATGCCGCTGTTACTCTTTTATATTATTATTATTATTATTTTAAATTCACTTGTAGTTACATTATCAAGCAAACATGTATGATTAAACACGTTTTTTTCATTTTTATAATGTAAAAAATAAGATTCAGCTGTTTGTCTTTGGCCAATAATATTATTTGGAATATTTTCAATTTTTGATTCAAGCAGTCATACTGTAGTTTCATATAATTTAGTTATATTTGTGAAATGTGTAAATAATATGCCTTTTTGTTCTTTAATAGTTTTATTTAATCTTTTTATCCACTTTATTGAAAAACTATATTTGAATGTGTGTATAGAAGATATTTCAGTTGTAGTTAAATTATCAAATATCAATGATTAAAAACATCTTTAATGTGCTATAATTGACTTGGACGGCCCAAAAGGCGGTTTAGCAATCTATCTTTGGCCAGTAATAATTTTTGGAAAATGTCAGTTCTCATTTAAGCACTTAAAACATTTTTGTTTTTATCTTATTGTTGTGTATATATAAGAAATTTGTTGTTTTATTGTTTACTTTGTTTGAACGTGTCCTGTATTAAATACTCCTTCTGAATTCTAACCAACACACTGTTCATTGAAATTACGGTGTAGTAAATAAATCACACACAGAAGCATACAAATGAAGCTGTCTTAACATTTATTACCATTTCATTCATAAAAAAAAAACTAATTACACACATTTACACCTCTTGGGTTAAGGCAGCAAAATTTTGTCTTATGATCCAGTGTTGTGACAACCTTCAATGTCATGTTTATTGTAGAAGTATATATGTGTGATCTTTTTGAGAAGCTGGTTGCTTAAATGTTCAAGAACCCCTGTAATATAATTAAACCATAAAACATAAAATGCTTACTTCATGCACCCAAATAAATCTAGATTTAATTCAACCACTGGGCCTTGTGTTTTATATGACTTTAGTCCAGTGATGCGAACAGAAACGAGGCGTACATTCAGCAGACATAAA
Source organism: Scortum barcoo (assembly GCA_023238725.1). Classification (NCBI taxonomy): domain Eukaryota; kingdom Metazoa; phylum Chordata; class Actinopteri; order Centrarchiformes; family Terapontidae; genus Scortum; species Scortum barcoo. The sequence goes on from CM041547.1 coordinate 3,725,209, forward strand.
GGTAAAGTGCTAGGAATGATTACACCTATCAGGATACAATTTAGTCAGCAATCTATGTGGATGTCAGAAATGTCATCATTGACAGAAGAAGCATGCAGTTTGTTTCAGGCGATGCAAAATGTGGGAATGAGAACGTTTTCCTCTGAATCATGCTAAAGTACTGATGAAGCCTTTCAGAGGGTTTGAGTTTTCCCATCAAGCACTGTACCGTACACCGCCGTCAAGCACAGTGGACGTTTCATTGACAGACAAAATCTTTTTAAGACTTTATAAGTATTTACTCAAGACTTATAAAGCCTGTGAGCATCTCTCAGTATTCATGCTGGTTGTTCAAGCTCATTTTTAGTTCATTAACGTGTGTGTGTGTGTGTGTCTCAAGTCTCGTCACAGTGTGTGCTAATATTTCAAGAGAAAAGATTTGCAGGGAGAGGCATCGCTGGAGTTTGTGGGCGAATCCTCTTCTTTTTGGGTTCACACGAAAACAAAGAAAAAAAAACTCCACGCCCAGCTGTTCCTCAAACTTCAGTCCTGATATGAAATGTCTGAGTGTGCTTGTTGTTTCACTCTCGATCCAGGTTCATCTTTTGGAAGAAGGCCTTTCCAAACTCATACGTGCTTATCATGACAGCGCAGGCCGGGGCCACTTTGATCACCCTCGGCATGAAACCTGTGGAAAACATACATTTTCACTTTTTTTTGAGCAAAGCAAACATTGTACTCTTACTTATGAAGAGACAGTAGGAGTGTTTACCTGCAAAAAGGCCCTTGTAGCCCAACTCCGCCCATATTTCCTTCATTATGTGCCATGTCGACGTGGTTCTCTTTAAGGGAACTAGGAGAAGTAGGAATGTGTTTAGAATATGCTACACACATTAGGATTTATCACGTCTGCTTGCATCGCCACGTTTAAGTACGGACCTCCCAGAGTATCCATTTCTCCCAGCTGGATCTGTCTCCGCGTCTTCACCACGTCAAACGGCAGCGTCAGGATCGCATGGCGATCTGCACAGCATGACACACAAACAGACAAACAAAAAAAAAAAGAAATTTTTTCCTGTTCAGATTTCATGTTTGTGTTATTTTAAGTGCAGTGTGTCAAAATGAAAAAATGACTGTAAAGTCACACATGTGAGGTTGTGCTAAAAATATTACACCAAACAAGGCATGGTAAAGCAGTTTTTAAGGTGAAATATAAAGGTAAAATCAAAAGTAGTCAAAAACTGCCAATTATACCCTGGACTCCAGAGGGTGAAAAGGAAACTTTAAAATGGGAATACGGTAAAAGATGCAGGACTGGTGTGTCTTTAAATTAACGTCGAGCACTCACAGCTCCAGAGACGGCTCCTGCAGTGAAGCTGATGGAGAAGTCGGCCTGAGTCATTCGGGACTGTTCGCAAAGCCGGGCCTTCACCAGTTCGTAGTTAAACCAGTACAAAGCTGCAAAGACAGGGAGGGTTTGGTTCTTAATTTGTTGCTTTGCTCCACATCACAGTCAACTCACGCTTAATAACCAAAACAGTGAACAATGATGATGTATCATCTCATTTTCGGTTGTTAAAAGGTTTTTGGGGAGTTTTAGTCTAAGGACAGAGCTCGTGTATGCTATACAGATCGTAAAACCTCTTCAAGCAAATTTGATGCAATATAAAAAAAACTGACTTAACGAGTGAAAACATGTCATCAAAAATGGTTTCTGGATAATGAGAATGAATGAATGCAAGAGGTCAGTACAGTGAGGAGGATTATTATAGAGAGAAAGGATAAAGAGTGTCTGAAATATGATTTTTCTGTGTTTAGAAAAAAATAGATGTGATCTGTTTTATACTATATTATAATATTTTCACGGCAGAAAAAAAAAACATTCACATAAACAAACAGTAGTTTTTGCATCACTATAATTTAAAATTATATTTCTAACTAAATATCAAGAGTATAGACAGGACAACCCTCTAACACTGGTTCTGACTGGATGAAAAGACGACTGTTTGAACATACTAAGATATTAAATCACCTCAGCAAAGTGAAATATGCTGCAGGAGATATTTGACAAGTTTTTACAGATAAGACTAATTTTTACACCACAGCAGCAAAATGAAGTCAAGCAATCTAAAAATGAGATTTCAGTATGATCACATCACATTATGTGGAGCTGCTCTCACCTGAGAAAGGTACGTCTCTGAGGACGGTGGGTCCCCAGCCCCTCCACAGGGACAGCAGGCCACCCTGAGCCACAGCCGAGCGGATGCAGACCTGCAGCTCACTGTAGGTCAGCCGGCGGGACTGCATCTTGGTCCTGATGAGCTCCAGAGGGCTGATCACTGTCACAGCTCCCACTGCAGCACACACACACACAAAAACACATGCTGCAAGTCAAAAACAGAAACAAATCACAGCAAAGACACTGTGTGTTTGCGCTTTAATGGACTTACATCTGGCAAGACCTCCAGCGACGAGGGGGATGTGGTTGCCCTGGAAACCCAGACCGTATCTCAGGAAGTCGCGCAGCTGGTCGTAGCAGGTGAAGTAGATGATGGTGGCCGGCACAGCCATAACCCTGCACATATACACACAAAACAACAGGTTTCAACTGAGTGCACTGTGTGTTTCATCATATCAGAACATTTGTACGGGTTAGGGTTAGCCTAACCTACGTGTAATCTACATTTGGACACTCACAGCGTTGGTGGCAGCCCGCTCCACAAAGACCTGAGCCCCTCGTGTCGGGTGATTTTCACAAAAGCATCCTGTGGCACAAACAAACAAACAAAAAAACAAACAAACATATCTGACACGTTCTGTTACCTGTTGTGTGCAGAAAGCCTGCGACACACCGTACTTATACTCACGAGTGTCCCGCTGAAATGTGTCGGCGTTTTGTACCAGCTGGTGCAACTGGTTCCGTTCTGACAGACGTAGATGTGATCCATCAGCCCGTTACAGTACAGGAAACACTTCCCTGTGAGAGACACGACGACCGGCCGTCAGTGAAAAAGGTCAGCTGTACGATCCTGACCCCCCCCACCTCATGACTGAGTAAAAATTCATGATCTGACAGCACTTTTGTTAACAAGCATGTGAATATTAGATTGACTTAATCTGTGAAGTTTTTAATGTTTTCCTGACTTGAGGTAATCAATCCTCCAGCAGAGACAGAGAGGATTAATAATACATGTGGTGGCAATGACCACAGAGTCACACAGGAGATAACATCAGCGTCCTTGTCAGTGCTTACTCTGTCTGTTTATTTAGGGCTGGTTTAAGATCAGCTATTGACAAAAGTTTAAATAAAAAACAAACGCTAAAAAAGCCTCATTTCCTAGCCCGTTCCTACTACAGTGAGCAAATAAGACCGAAGCCCGACGATTCAAACAAAAGCATCCACGTGTAAGCTGACAGATAACACGTGAGTCTATTTGTAAAAGGGGGTTATTTCGCTTTCGTTGGCAGGAGACGTGTTTGTTAGTCGAGTGTGTGCCCGCACACAGAAAGTTATTCTGGTCCAGTGTTTTTGTTTTCTGTTTTTTTTTTTAATCGTAATCGTGGCCGAGTTTCAGCACGCAGCGGTGGCGGGTCAGATACTCACATTTGGACGGGCGGATGACGCCACCCCACGGAGCTGATTCACAGGCCAAAGCTACGAAACAAAGCAAGAGGCAGGACAGGAAAAGAGAGCAAAAAACGCGGAGATGAAGACGGCACTACAGATTCGAAGGACGAGTGTGGAGGGGTTAGAAAAGCATCAACACAAGCAGCTGTCAGAAGCAAAGTCAGTGTTTCATTACCAAAGTTAATGTGCGATTTAAAACCAGAGAAGAAGACGAGCTCTTCGTCCTACCTTGGTGGAACGGTGTCTGCTGAGCCTGCAGCCTGATCTTCACAACGTCCAGCGGTGTGACTGTGAACAAAGAAAGTGACAGATTAAATTATTAGGATGACATGTTGCCAGTTTATTAGGTTCATATAGCTCAAACTAAAATAACAAACATCTCTTCTTTAACTTTTATTCCAGCATTTACTTCTTATACACTTTACCTTTGTGCTGTTTTTTTCTTGGTTTTAATTTTTATGTTGTTGTAATATTGAGTAATTTTTGGCACGAAGTTCTGTCTTATCTTCACACAGCCTCAATAAAAACAGCTAAACTTTATAACCTTCATAGAGGAGGACTTGCTGCAGGACTGTTGCTGTTACACTGCATTCGTTTTAGCTCAGCAACTGATATTAGAGACCATAAACCAACTGTGTGCTCAAGAAGAAACACTGAGGAAGAAAAAAGCAGTTATATTTACAGACACAAGTTTCTTTTTCTGGTCTTTGTTTCCATGATCTCACCAAAAATAGATGTGAGGAGGGCTCCGGTGCCGGAGGCCAGCATCTGCTGCACCGGAGAGATGGCAGCCCCGCTGACGGCCCGCTCCCCCATCCTGCCCACCTGTCAGACAAAGAAAAAAACACACCACACCTCTTCACGATGAGAACAGTGTGTTCTGCAACTAAACTTCAGAGGTGTTTTCTCATCCCGTCTGTCTGACCCCATTACGTAAAACAATTAAGGAGTGTTGGCGTCCTGCAGGATCAAATCCCTGACACGAGTCTGTGTCCTGTTATGTCAGAGAGCTGCTGGACGGATGCCTGCTCCACGCTGATGTCACTGAAACACAACTTGTAAAATGACTGTAATTCACTCTGTTTTCCTGAAGAAAACAAGGCCACATGGCCGACACTCACAGGTTACTGCTGTGCACTACTAAAGACAGACCTGATGTAAGCTGCTAGGCGGAGCTGTCATAATGGAGTCGTTGAAACACACGATAACTTATCTATACAGCGCATATCTACAGACAGCCGGTGAACTCCACTCCCATCTGAGAGAGCGGGAGGGGGGGCAAATAAATAAACGTTTAATAAGCCGAAAACTACTGAAGATAAATCAAAGAATATGTCCTCAGTGGAGTCCAATCTTAAAATAAGTGGGGTCTTTTTTTAAAGAAATTAAAGAATCCACCAGAAACAGACGGGATGTTTTGGTTGAATTTTCTTTAAAAAAAAAGAAAAAACACTGGTTCCTGCCATTTGTGTACCCTAGTTTGTCCAAATTTCAGGAGTTAATTACACTTTATTGTGACAGTCGAAGCCAGCCGGCCTTCAGGGTTCGTCCGAGCTATAAGTCACTTTACCGAGCAAGAAGTGAAGCGGCCGTCTTTTACGGTTTGGTCTGCTGAGACTGCAGCATCTCAACCCCAGACAGGAAGAGACTTCACAGACGGGTTAAGAGGGGCAGCTCTGTTGATCGAGTGGAGGTGGTAGAAAAAAAAAAAAGAACGATGGCAGAGATGTCATTTCTGATGGAAAAAGTTATCATATGATCCTATGTGCAATACAGTTTTTAACATGTAAATTTGTACATGATACAAGATTTTTTAAAATAACTGCTTTCTATTTTCTTATTATTTTATCTATTTTACTTTTTTTGTTTTGTTTTTTCTTACTTAAGCCTCTTGCTATTGCATTGTCCCCTTTCCTGTTATAACCCTGCAGATTTCCCCACTGAGTGATTAATTAACAGATGATTATTTTATCTGATTTTATCTTGCAAAAACAAACAGGAGGCTGATATGAGGACGTGCTGCTTTGGGGGTCGTCCTGTCACCTTCACCTGAATTTCACAAGAAAACTCTTCCATCACACTAAAGTTAAAAAGAAAAAACACTTTAACTACCTTCACATTAGATCAGATTAAAGTTTCACCTCAGATCTGTCATTTAGCCTCATCTGTGTCCAGGAGCTGTGAGAAACAGAGTTAGCACACTCTGTCCTTTTTAGATTTCAGACTAACACACAAGCCAAATGAATATAATCAATGAATACACACACACACACACACACACACACACACACACACACACACACACACACACACTGGAGGAGAGGGGGCATGTTGGAGTCAAAGTACGTTAATCAATAAATTGTATTGATAAAATCTGATCAGCTGCTGTACCTGCTGAGCTCATGGCCCAGTCAAACTAGCGTAACTCACCTTTACTGGAGCTGCAGCGTCTTTCTCAGATTATTTAAATCCTCTTCGCCCATCTCACCTTCATTAACGTCTCGTTTTACGCGCTAACGATGCGCCACTTCGCCGTGAAAACATTTACTGCGGCTGTTCTCTGCGGAAAACATGTTTTTCTGTGAGCCGAGCTCCGCGTAACACGCCTGAAAGCGTGCCTAAGAGCCCGGAATCTCTAAGGAGTTACGCACACTGACGTACGTACGTTACGTATGAAAAAGTATGGAAGCTCATTTGGGCCATTATGTGATTTATCATAAATGAGTTATTATTATTATTATTACTATCAAGAGCAATTTGACAAAATAATGAGTCAGTATTTAAAGATAATTATTAATTATTTAAAATAATGAGTTAATATATCAAGATCAAGCATCATCATTTAAAAAAATATTATCACAAAATTATTCATTATTATAACAAAATAAAAATAGTATCCCAAAATAGAGTTATTATAACAAAAACATTATTTGTTAGTACTTTATCAAAATAATTATTTATCCCAAATATATGGCTTCGCATCTCAAAATTGTGATTTATTATCTCAAAATAATTAATTATTTATGAATAATGTTCTATATTATATATATAATATTATCACAAAATATTGGGTTTAGATATGAAAATAATAATTTACTGTTCAAAGTAATGAGAACCTCAAAGTAATGCTTTATGCATCTCAAGGTAATCAGAGTTATCAACTAAAGATGTATTTAAAAATAATGAGTTAATATTATATAATAATAATATAATATATATTATCATAAATTAGGATATCAAAATATTGAGTTAATGTTTCAAATTAATAACTTAATTATCTTAAAAATAAGGGTTAGGGTTAGGGTAAGATAAAAAATAATGACTTAGTATCTCAAAATAATGAATTTGATTTCAAAGTAATTAGTTATCAGCACAAAAACAATTAGTATCTAAAAATAAAGAACACATCTTAAAATAATGACTTGTTATCTCAAAAAGAATGGATTATATCATAAAATGATGAGTTAGTATATCCATCCATCCATCCATTTTTTCAACCGCTTCCGGGATGAGGACCGGGTCGCGGACCGGCAGCAGTCGCGGACGCAAGCAGTCTGAGCAGACTTCCCTGAGATGCCCAGACTTCCCTCACCCCAGACACTTCCTCCAGCTCTTCCAGGGGGATCCCGAGGCGTTCCCAGGCCACATAGTCCTCCAGCGGTCCGAGGCACATCAGTCTCCAGCTGGTGTCCTTGTCCCAGGTCTTGAGGCCTCCTCCCGGTGGGACACGCCTGGAACACCTCCCTAGGGAGGCGTCCAGGGGGCATCCGAAACAGATGCCCAAGCCACCTCAGCTGACTCCTCTCGATGCTGCGAAGGAGCAGTGGCTCTACTCCTGAGCTCCTCCCGAGTGACCTGAGCTTCTCACCCTATCTCTAAGGGAGCGCCCAGCCACCCTGCAATGGAGGAAACTCATTTCGGCCGCTTGTATCCGCGATCTTGTCCTTTTCGGTCATTACCCAAAGTTCATGACCATAGGTGAGGGTGGGAACGTAGATTGACCGGTAAATCGAGAGCTTTAGTATATCTATAAATTATTAATTATTATCTAAGAATTCCTAATTTTTTATCTTGAAATATTGAGTCATTATCTCAAAATGATAAATTAATATCTTAAAATAAGGTGAATATTTTCAAAATAATTACTCACTTATCTCAAAATTATGATAAGGTGATATACCATTATTTTTTAGAAAGATTGACATAATAATGACTTTTTCCCCAATTTACGTTGGCATAAATGTTCCTCCATACAAACAAAGGTAAACGTCAGAGCTCGCCTGGCCCCGCCCCCCCGCCTCTCTGCTCTCTGTCGCCGCCTGGTGGACGCTGCGCGGCGGCGCGCTGCAGCTGACCGTGCAAACCAGCCAAACGCATCCTGTTTAACGCAACATGCAGAAAAACAGGAGTTTTTCACTGAGTTTAATCTGTCCAATTTTATGAAAAATAACCAGATTTAATAAAAGAGGTCCGGAGAGGCGCTGCAAGGTGTCCGGAGAATCCATAAGTCCTCCCCTCTCCCTCTCTCTCTCTCTCTCTCTCGGGGGCGGGATTAATAAAGTGCTTTTCTATCATGAGTTTGATTTAGTGGTGAGAAACTTGTGACACACCTGACAGCTCACAGCAGCCCTTCAGTCTTTACCAAGGTAAGAGCAGAATAAACTCTTTCAACCCTGAGGATCTGACATTATTCTTAACTGCTAAAATAGATCCTGTGATAGGACTTTAAAGATGTGTGACAATATTTTTACAATAATAATATCAATTTTAATTTATTTAGATCTTTATGATTCTTTATGATATCCCTCCTGTGTTTAATGTTCATTTTTAATTCTGACTAGAGCCGAGATTTTTAGGCAGAAGTCGTTTCCTTTTTCATTTGCAGTCTGAACCTGAAACTGAAAGTGAATTTTATTTGAGCTCTTGCTGTTCGTGCTTGTTCATTGTGAAATTTAACCCAAAAAAAAAAAAAAAAGGAAGTACAGTTGAGGAAATGAATGAAGACATAGACATGAGGCTCACAAACTGGTTTAGGCAGTTTTGACTTTTATTCTCAGAGAGTGATGTGAATTTAAAGAGCAGGTTTAAAATAAGCAGATTAATTTTTATGAGCATGTAGAAATATCTGTTATGTTTTCTGTGACTTCAGAAGTTTCTGCAGGATTGAATGCAAACATCTTATTTTTGATGATGAGTCAAGAGGGGACCTCCACATGCACACAGTACACTTTCCACTCATTGCTGACGTGTGTGTGTGTGTGTGTGTGTGTGTGTGTGTGCAGATGCAGAGGTGGGTTGTGATCTGTTGGGCTCTCCTGGCCCTGGTTGGAGCTGATGAGTGTCCGGATGGAGGGAGATGTGGAGACGGTCAAACGTGCTGTAACAACCCGGACAAGGGCTACGAGTGCTGCCCGTTTGATCAGGTAGTGTATCAGGTGTCAGGTAGTGCATGTTCTGCATCATAGTTCACATTTCTACCAAGATCACAATCCCTCTGCCTGCTGCGGGTGACAGACTTTCACAGTAATCTCACTTTTTGGAATTAGGAATTACACTTTAGTAAACTCTGACTGAGGATTTTGTGAGGGCAGTCACCTTTTTATTGTCGTCGCACCAAATTTTGGCAGCTTACATCCTCATTTCCTGCTAAATCTTCCTCTAAATAATCTTAAAAGTCACCAAAAAACACATCACTCATATCTGTACTTTACTCCTGCTTGTTCCAACACATCACAGATCTTTACACTATACAGATATTCTTCAAAGGAAGAGTCACATAAGAGAAAATAATACATATTATTTCACATGAATTTATGCAGTTTGTCTTAGATTAGATTAAAATAGAGTTGGTACTGCAAAGTAAGCTGAACACTAAATGTGCAGTTAAAACAAAACACAGCTACCAAACAGCTAAATGGCTGAAGAGACAGAGCCGAATAAAATCAAATAAATGAAATGTATTGAAGTGTAAATGCATTTATATATTGATTTCAAGGTGATTAAATGATCAGAAATGAGAACATATTGTGTTTGTTCATACTGTGTCTTCAGATATTCCCTTAAGTTTTTTCCAAATAATAATTCTTTAGTGCTCTCTGCCTCTTTCCAGGATAAACCCCAGTTAATTCAAAGTGCTTCAATTTAATTAGAATACTCCATTTGTCCGTCACATAGTCAAATGTTTATGAGTTCATTATTCTTTGTACTCTTAAATAAAAAGACTTAAGGCTGCACAGTGCTGCTATTCATGCTGAAGGCTGTTTTACTACTTTATGAGGCAGATAAAAAGCTCAGGCCTCATTCAGTCCGTGCGATAGAGGTTTCAAACTTTGGTAGTCAAAACGTTCCTACTACCGCTGTCCTCGTAGGCTGAGTGCTGTGGAGATCACATGCACTGCTGCCCCGGAGGAACAATCTGCGACTTCGCCACGTCCAGCTGCATGAACGCCACCGGCTCCGTCCCCTGGGTGGAGAGAACGTCTGCTGATCAGCCCAGACTCTCTAAAGTACGAATATCACACACCGGCCGCTTTCATCATGAAATGCTGAGCAAAACTTTGGTGTATATTTGGTGTTAGACTCCTCCCCTCTCCCACCTTTTTCCCTGCAGTCCTTCAGGATGATCAGGACCCACATGGGGGAGGAGGACGATAACATCTGTCCTGATCAGTCACGATGCCCGCCTGAGTTTTCCTGTCTGAGGGCCCTGACGAGGTTCGGCTGCTGCCCCATAGCTCAGGTAATCAAACTAACACAGACATTAACATCAATTATCAGGGAAATAGATTTAATAACCAAATTAAATGTACTGATAAATTTACGTTCAAAGAATTGCTACAAGATAATTTAATTGACAAACAGGAAATGTAGAGGCCAAAACTGTGAAACCAAGTCCATGATGTCCTTTGGTAAACCACTTTCATGTTAATCACATAAGTTCACACATTAAAGGTCCTTTATGTAACAATAAACGTGTATCTTCATGGTTTTTTATTGCTAATGTGTGGACAGATTTTAACATAACTTGGTTGCCTGTAACATCTTGTGGGCTGATTTCTGTGTGGAGGACTCGGGACGTTTATGTTCGCTCATTAGTGCCTCGTCTGTCTTCAGCTCCACGATTAGTATGCAGCACAAGCTAACATTAGCTCAGACTACAATGCAAACTCGTTGTAACCACAAAAAAAACAAAGGTTTTATGCGATGAAGACCATCTGGTGAAATGTGAGTGCGACCGATGTTAAGGGGAAAACCCGGGTTAATCTATTACTCTAAAACAGCAGCTCATCAGCTCAGTGAAATGAGAGTTATGATGGAAACTAACACATCAATAAAGAAGTGTGACAGCTCATCTTATTTATAATATGCACTCTAGTTCGTTAACCTGTCATCAACATGATCCTCACTGCAGTTTTATTGTGTACAAGCACCTTCTAAATGTTACATCCAGGACCTTTCAGCAAAACTAAGATTAATTTTGAAGAAGTGCTCTTTGTGGGAAAGAGGACATCTGATTGTTTGATTTACAAACTAAGCTGCTTCACTTCACCAGATACAACAAATGTGTCGGATGTGATTCCTGCTGTTGTGGGAAATTTAATGTAGAAGCTGCAGTTCTGAACAGGCGTGAGTTTCCTGTCTTATTGGAAAGTTTTCTGCTGGGTGTACGTCTATTTTAAGTTATACAGTGAACTGACTTAACCCTTGGTTCTTTATAAAAACATTAATTCATAAATCTTAGAATAAAAATGATAGATTTTTTTCAGTGAGTTGTTCTGTGTGACTTCTTGACCCCTGCCAGGGAGTCCCCTGCTCTGATGGGAAACACTGCTGTCCTGAGGGCCACCAGTGCAGTGCAGACAGCCGCTCCTGCATCAAAAAAGGTGAAACTCTGAAACAATCTTGAATGCTATGTGGGATTTTCCTGCGGGGCCCTAAACTGGAATGAAAACTGTCTGCAGGATTGTGTGAGAGTTTAATTACGAATCTGAGTGAACACAACAATGATTTGCAGAGTTCCCCAAGGCTCCATTCTCGGGCCACTTCTCTTCAAGGAGGGCGGATTAAGGAGAACAGCAGCTGTCTTATCATAATTATGCACCTAACACATAGATTTATAACAACATGACCAAACTTTACCTCCAGTTCAAACAACCCAAAGAAAAACCTAAAAAAAACAATTAAGCGCTCAGCTTCAGTCGCTATTAAACCCAGAGTTCTTGGAGTAGTCATGGATTCAGGCTTAAATTTTAACACCTACATTAAGACAAAAACAGCCTTACATATTTTACATATTTTTAAGAATATATCGAAGGAATATATTAAAGGACTAGAATCAAAACTAAACATAGAAAAGCAGTATTCAGGTTCTATGATCTATCTAGATCAGGAAAAAACTCTCAGAAAATTGAAGTCTGCTCCAACTCTCAGTTCCTTTAAATCAAATCATTTCTGTCTGTCTCTGCCTTTTGTGAAGTAAATTTTGAGACTACAGCATTTATTAGTGTCCCACACTAAAGCTGCACCATAACTTTTATTCTCTCTTTTCTTATTTCTTAATTTACTCATGTCTTTTTATATTGTCCTGTGTTTCTTTTATATTTGTCTCAACTTTTTTAATGTAAAGCACACAGTCTTTTTGTGAGGTAAGGTGCAATACAAATAACTTTTATCCCCAGGCCCTGAAAGTTATCACAGTGATGTGTAATGTTGTTGCAGAGCTGGTGACTTCAGTTCTGTGTGGCGACGGAGAGTCAGAGTGTCCAGATGAAACCACCTGCTGCGAAAACCCAGAGGGCAAGTGGGGATGCTGCCCAATGCCGAAGGTGCCTTTTCATCATTAGCTTCAAAATACTAATTTTACTCCATACCATAAGTGAGACTGTGAATGAGGGAAAAGTCAAATGATGGATTTACATGTCCAGCTATTGCAGCTTTATGGCGTCTTATCAAGTGCGTTTCTAAGGAGGTAGTCCGTGTGTCCGTATTGTCTAAACAGGCTGTGTGCTGCGATGATAAAAAACACTGCTGCCCTGAAGGGACCACATGCGATGTCGAACACTCCAAATGTATTTCTTCATCTACCAAGAAACCGGTGCCAATGTGGGCCAAACTCCCTGCTAGGATCAGAGCAGACTGGGAGAACCAGAAAGGTCGGATTATTTTTTCCTGAAACTTTCTTCCTCAATCTTTTTAATTATTGTTTAAAGTTGACGGTGTGTTTGTCCAGGCTGATCTGTGTGTGTCTTTCCACTTTTAGAGGGTGAACAAGTAACTGCAAAGGGAGTTGATGATGCCGGCTCAGAAACAGCCAATACAGTTCCTCCCTCAGAGAAGGAAGTAACTGTGTCATCTGTTGCTAAGGCAGCTCCAGGTCAGATTTGTATCACACACACCAAATCACGTAGAACAAGCACACACTTAAAAATACAGTAGAAGAGCATCACAGATGTAACATAAGATGTATTGAGATGTATTGATATATTGAGACCAGATGCACATTCAACACAAACATTTAAAGTAGTTATAAGTATTTTGTAACATTAGTAAAGTTTAATGCAGGTTTGTCACTGAGGCACAGCTATTTATTATTGTGATAAGTTGCAGCATTTCCTGCTATGACAAGACAATATTTGTTAGTACCTCACCTACAGCTGTGGTACTGGTAGGTTGTCATTACCCATGACTGTTTGGCATCAGTAACGGTATCAGCAAGGTATTGTATTTTGGCCATGCGGATGCAAGAAGTTTAAAAAATCCTTTTTCAAAAACACCATTGTGGCTGGTGTCTGTCAGCTGATAAACTCTCAAGGGTTTGTCCAGAATGCATTTGTTTCCTGTTTCAGTGTGTTTAAATATAAGTCAGCTGAGTTTTAACATTTAAGCAGTCGTCTTTTTCTTGATTTTTGTTGCTGCATTGGTATTTTTTCCTTGCTGCGTCAACTCCAGCGAATGTTAACGGCAGCGACTATCCATGGAAACCAAAAGAAGGATATGAAACACACCACATGTGCACAATACAAACCAAAACACGGAAGACAAGATGTCACAGGGTGTCTTTAAATGTACCATTCAATTGTAATAATAAAATTACATCAGTTTATTCCAGCCTGGCTGGGACAAAGTCCTTTCTGTCATGGTGGATATTTTAACTCATCAAGTCAAAAAATTCATCCAAGGCAGCACGTGGTGGAAACGATCGTCTCCAAGCTGACAGTAAAAATTAGCAAATTTCTAGGTGCAATAATGGAGTTATAAAAACTGATTGTCAAGATAGGGCACCATATTACCCCTGTAATGCCCAATGACTTGTGTGAGAATCAATTTCTGTTTTATCGGAGACTTAACTATTGGTACTTTTTCCAGGCAATAATGTCCCTTGCGATGATCAGGTAGCCTGTGAAGATGGCACCACATGCTGTAAAACCCAAGAGGGCGGCTGGGCGTGCTGTCCTATGCCAGAGGTACGACTTTGGCTGCCATTTTTCAGACAGTTCTAACTTTGATTTTCAAGGTGTTGCTGATGCAGTCACGTTTTTTCCGTCCTTCTGACCATGTCGTTCCCAGGCTGTCTGTTGTGAGGATTTCATTCACTGCTGTCCAAAAGGTACGAAATGTAACCTGGCTGCTCAGACCTGCGATGACGCCGCTCACTCCATGCCGTGGTTCAAGAAGGTGCCCGCGGCCCCCCGGCAGGACGTGCTGGTGGGGGATGTGGCATGTGACTCCACCCACTCTTGTCCTGATGGATCAACCTGCTGCAAGACCAAAACAGATGAGTGGGCCTGCTGTCCTCTACCTCAGGTAAACACAAAGGGAAGGGGAAGGGAAACACTACTAGCCCAGAGAGCTGCTTTAGATAGATTATCTCATTTTGACAGGGTTTAACAAGGTTCTTCGGTTCTTGTGAAGATTAAACTAACAAGACACCCTCGACAGGTCATCAGTCAATCACAGGGCACGAACAAGATATAACGTATATAATGTTATTTTTCTCAAAACAAGTCCTCAAAATGATGCAGTATTTTTGACCACTTCAACATTATACACAGAGCACTGTATATAAATATAGAAATAGATATAAATATAGATAAACTCAAACATCCAACTGTCACTTAACATTTGTGGATGAAAGTTTTCTTGTGATTTTAATCCGAAAAGGCGGTCTGTTGTGACGACCATGAACACTGCTGCCCTGCTGGCACCACCTGTGACCCGGCCGGCCTCAGCTGTGACGGCGCCTCAGGCAGGACACCCATGCAACGCAAGATACCTGCGTTTGTCAAAGAGGGACCCACTACACCCCAAAGTACCGTTATAAAGGGTGAGGATAAGAAAGAGCCTGAGAAGGACGAGGTGAAGCCACATCATGAGGAAGGGGAGAGTAAAAATGAGTTTTAACATTTAAGCAGTCATCTTTTTCTTTATCTTTGTTGCTGTATTGGTATTTTTCCTTGCTATGTCATCTCCAACAACTGTTAATGGCAGCGACTATCCATTGAAACCAAAAGAAGGATATGAATCACACCACATGTGCACAGTACAAACCAAAACACGGAAGACAAGATGTCACAGGGTGTCTTTAAACGTACCATTGAGTTGTAATAATAAAATTACATCAGTTTATTCCAGCCTGGCTGGGACAAAGTCCTTTCTGTCATGGTGGATATTTTAACTCATCAAGTCAAAAAATTAATCCAAGGCAGCACGTGGTGGAAACGATCGTCTCCAAGCTGACAGTAAAAATTAGCAAATTTCTAGGTGCAATAATGGAGTTATAAAAACTGATTGTCAAGATAGGGCACCATATTACGCCTGTAATGCCCAATGACTTGTGTGAGAATCAATTTCTGTTTTATCGGAGACTTAACTATTGGTACTTTTTCCAGGCAATAATGTCCCTTGCGATGATCAGGTAGCCTGTGAAGATGGCACCACATGCTGTAAAACCCAAGAGGGCGGCTGGGCGTGCTGTCCTATGCCAGAGGTACGACTTTGGCTGCCATTTTTCAGACAGTTCTAACTTTGATTTTCAAGGTGTTGCTGATGCAGTCACGTTTTTTCCGTCCTTCTGACCATGTCGTTCCCAGGCTGTCTGTTGTGAGGATTTCATTCACTGCTGTCCAAAAGGTACGAAATGTAACCTGGCTGCTCAGACCTGCGATGACGCCGCTCACTCCATGCCGTGGTTCAAGAAGGTGCCCGCGGCCCCCCGGCAGGACGTGCTGGTGGGGGATGTGGCATGTGACTCCACCCACTCTTGTCCTGATGGATCAACCTGCTGCAAGACCAAAACAGATGAGTGGGCCTGCTGTCCTCTACCTCAGGTAAACACAAAGGGAAGGGGAAGGGAAACACTACTAGCCCAGAGAGCTGCTTTAGATAGATTATCTCATTTTGACAGGGTTTAACAAGGTTCTTCGGTTCTTGTGAAGATTAAACTAACAAGACACCCTCGACAGGTCATCAGTCAATCACAGGGCACGAACAAGATATAACAATGTTATTTTTCTCAAAACAAGTCCTCAAAATGATGCAGTATTTTTGACCACTTCAACATTATACACAGAGCACTGTATATAAATATAGAAATAGATATAAATATAGATAAACTCAAACATCCAACTGTCACTTAACATTTGTGGATGAAAGTTTTCTTGTGATTTTAATCCAAAAGGCGGTCTGTTGTGACGACCATGAACACTGCTGCCCTGCTGGCACCACCTGTGACCCGGCCGGCCTCAGCTGTGACGGCGCCTCAGGCAGGACACCCATGCAACGCAAGATACCTGCGTTTGTCAAAGAGGGACCCACTACACCCCAAAGTACCGTTATAAAGGGTGAGGATAAGAAAGAGCCTGAGAAGGACGAGGTGAAGCCACATCATGAGGAAGGGGAGAGTAAAAATGAGTTTTAACATTTAAGCAGTCATCTTTTTCTTTATCTTTGTTGCTGTATTGGTATTTTTCCTTGCTATGTCATCTCCAACAACTGTTAATGACAGCGACTATCCATTGAAACCAAAAGAAGGATATGAATCACACCACATGTGCACAGTACAAACCAAAACACGGAAGACAAGATGTCACAGGGTGTCTTTAAACGTACCATTCAGTTGTAATAATCAAATTACATCAGTTTATTCCAGCCTGGCTGGGACAAAGTCCTTTCTGTCATGGTGGATATTTTAACTCATCAAGTCAAAAAATTAATCCAAGGCAGCACGTGGTGGAAACGATCGTCTCCAAGCTGACAGTAAAAATTAGCAAATTTCTAGGTGCAATAATGGAGTTATAAAAACTGATTGTCAAGATAGGGCACCATATTACGCCTGTAATGCCCAATGACTTGTGTGAGAATCAATTTCTGTTTTATCGGAGACTTAACTATTGGTACTTTTTCCAGGCAATAATGTCCCTTGCGATGATCAGGTAGCCTGTGAAGATGGCACCACATGCTGTAAAACCCAAGAGGGCGGCTGGGCGTGCTGTCCTATGCCAGAGGTACGACTTTGGCTGCCATTTTTCAGACAGTTCTAACTTTGATTTTCAAGGTGTTGCTGATGCAGTCACGTTTTTTCCGTCCTTCTGACCATGTCGTTCCCAGGCTGTCTGTTGTGAGGATTTCATTCACTGCTGTCCAAAAGGTACGAAATGTAACCTGGCTGCTCAGACCTGCGATGACGCCGCTCACTCCATGCCGTGGTTCAAGAAGGTGCCCGCGGCCCCCCGGCAGGACGTGCTGGTGGGGGATGTGGCATGTGACTCCACCCACTCTTGTCCTGATGGATCAACCTGCTGCAAGACCAAAACAGATGAGTGGGCCTGCTGTCCTCTACCTCAGGTAAACACAAAGGGAAGGGGAAGGGAAACACTACTAGCCCAGAGAGCTGCTTTAGATAGATTATCTCATTTTGACAGGGTTTAACAAGGTTCTTCGGTTCTTGTGAAGATAAGATAAGATAAGATAAGATCTTTTATTGATCCCACAGTGGGGAAATTCCACTGTCACAGCAGCTCAAAAAACAAGTAAAAGAGACATTAAATAGTAGATGAAAAAAAACACACAAGACATAAAAAACAGTATTTACAATAAATAGTGAAAATAGTAATAATAATAACAGAAAAATAAGAAAGAAACAGAAACAGAAACAGTATTTATATACACAGCCTCACCCAGTTTGATGTGCTGTGGTGAGGTGTTATTGCACAGGTGAATATGGATATGTAGCAGATATGACTGAACAGTAGAGTAAATGAGTGGAAAAAAAAAAAAAAAAAGACCATAAAGTGCATGGCTAGGACATCAGTAAACATCAGTAAACATCAGTGCAATGATGAAACATCAGTAAACATCAGTCCTGCTGTGGTATGGAAGTGTTTGTTACGATGACAAAGGTTTATAGTGCAGCATTAAACAGTCTGATGGTGTTTGGGATGAAGGACCTGTGGAAGCGCTCCTTCCTACACCTTGGATGTCTGAGTCTGTTACTGAAGGAGCTGCTTAAGGCCCCCACAGTCTGATGCAGAGGGTGGGAGGTGTTGTCCATGATGGTGGACAGTTTTGCCAGAGCCCTCCTCTCCCCCATCACCTCGATGGAGTCCAGGGGGCAGCCACAGACTGAGCTGGCTCTTTTAATCAGTCTGTTGAGCCTCTTCTTGTCCCGCTCAGAACAGCCCCCTCCCCAGCAGACCACTGCATAGGAGACCACAGACGCCACCACAGTCTCATAAAAGGTCCTCAGCAGTGGCCTGCACACACCTGAAAGATCCCAGCCTCCTCAGCATGTACAGGACGACTCTGACCCCTCTTGTAGAGCGAGTCAGTGTTGTCAGTCCAGTCCAGTTTGTTATTTAAATGAACACCCAGGTACTTGTACGTCCTCACTCTCTCGATGTCAAGTCCCTGGATGTTCACTGGTGCAATGTCTGAGGGTTTCCTGCTGAAGTCGATCACCATCTCCTTTGTCTTGCTGGCATTGACTTGAAGGTGATTCAGCTCACACCAGTCGACAAAGTCCATGATGACCTTCCTGTACTCACAGTCGTTCCCCTCTGACACACATCCCACAATGGCAGTGTCATCGGAGAACTTCTGGAGGTGGCAACTGTCCGTGGAGTACGTGAAGTCCGATGTGTACAGGGTGAAGAGGAAAGGTGAGAGGACTGTTCCCTGGGGGGCACCTGTGCTGCAGACCACCACATCGGACACACAGTCCTGCAGCCTCACAAACTGGGGTCTGTCAGTGAGGTAGTTGGTGACCCATGCAGCCAGCTGGTCACTGGCCCCCGCTCTCTCCAGCTTCACCCTGAGCAGTGAGGGGTGGATTGTGTTGAAAGCACTGGAGAAATCAAAAAAGGTAATCCTCACAGTGTTTCCAGCGTCCTCCAGGTGAGACAGGGATCTCTGCAGCAGGTAGATGACGGCATCATCCACCCCAATGCCGGGTTGGTATGCAAACTGCAGGGGATCCATGTTTGGGCTCACCAGGGGGCGGAGGTGCCTGAGGACGATCCTCTCCAGTGCCTTCATCAGGTGAGACGTTAAGGCCACGGGTCTGAAGTGGTTGGAGCTCCTTGGGGCGCGAAGTTTTAGGGACTGGAACCACACAAGAAGTCTTCCACAGGACAGGAACTCTTTCCAGACTCAGGCTCAGGTTGAAGATGTAGCAGACCACCTGACAGAGCTGGTCTGCACAGTCCCGGAGGAGTCTGGAGCTGATGCCATCAGGACCCGTGGCTTTCCTGGCTTTGATCTTCTTCAGCTGCGTTCTCACCTGATCCACTGATCCACCTGATCCACCAAGATTAAACTAACAAGACACCCTCGACAGGTCATCAGTCAATCACAGGGCACGAACAAGATATAACGTATATAATGTTATTTTTCTCAAAACAAGTCCTCAAAATGATGCAGTATTTTTGACCACTTCAACATTATACACAGAGCACTGTATATAAATATAGAAATAGATATAAATATAGATAAACTCAAACATCCAACTGTCACTTAACATTTGTGGATGAAAGTTTTCTTGTGATTTTAATCCAAAAGGCGGTCTGTTGTGACGACCATGAACACTGCTGCCCTGCTGGCACCACCTGTGACCCGGCCGGCCTCAGCTGTGACGGCGCCTCAGGCAGGACACCCATGCAACGCAAGATACCTGCGTTTGTCAAAGAGGGACCCACTACACCCCAAAGTACCGTTATAAAGGGTGAGGATAAGAAAGAGCCTGAGAAGGACGAGGTGAAGCCACATCATGAGGAAGGGGAGAGTAAAAATGAGTTTTAACATTTAAGCAGTCATCTTTTTCTTTATCTTTGTTGCTGTATTGGTATTTTTCCTTGCTATGTCATCTCCAACAACTGTTAATGGCAGCGACTATCCATTGAAACCAAAAGAAGGATATGAATCACACCACATGTGCACAGTACAAACCAAAACACGGAAGACAAGATGTCACAGGGTGTCTTTAAACGTACCATTCAGTTGTAATAATCAAATTACATCAGTTTATTCCAGCCTGGCTGGGACAAAGTCCTTTCTGTCATGGTGGATATTTTAACTCATCAAGTCAAAAAATTAATCCAAGGCAGCACGTGGTGGAAACGATCGTCTCCAAGCTGACAGTAAAAATTAGCAAATTTCTAGGTGCAATAATGGAGTTATAAAAACTGATTGTCAAGATAGGGCACCATATTACGCCTGTAATGCCCAATGACTTGTGTGAGAATCAATTTCTGTTTTATCGGAGACTTAACTATTGGTACTTTTTCCAGGCAATAATGTCCCTTGCGATGATCAGGTAGCCTGTGAAGATGGCACCACATGCTGTAAAACCCAAGAGGGCGGCTGGGCGTGCTGTCCTATGCCAGAGGTACGACTTTGGCTGCCATTTTTCAGACAGTTCTAACTTTGATTTTCAAGGTGTTGCTGATGCAGTCACGTTTTTTCCGTCCTTCTGACCATGTCGTTCCCAGGCTGTCTGTTGTGAGGATTTCATTCACTGCTGTCCAAAAGGTACGAAATGTAACCTGGCTGCTCAGACCTGCGATGACGCCGCTCACTCCATGCCGTGGTTCAAGAAGGTGCCCGCGGCCCCCCGGCAGGACGTGCTGGTGGGGGATGTGGCATGTGACTCCACCCACTCTTGTCCTGATGGATCAACCTGCTGCAAGACCAAAACAGATGAGTGGGCCTGCTGTCCTCTACCTCAGGTAAACACAAAGGGAAGGGGAAGGGAAGGGAAACACTACTAGCCCAGAGAGCTGCTTTAGATAGATTATCTCATTTTGACAGGGTTTAACAAGGTTCTTTGGTTGTTGTGAAGATTGAACTAACAAGACACCCTCAACAGGTCGTCAGTCAATCACAGGGCACGAACAAGATATAACGTATATAATGTTATTTTTCTCAAAACAAGTCCTCAAAATGATGCAGTATTTTTGACCACTTCAACATTATACACAGAGCACTGTATATAAATATAGAAATAGATATAAATATAGATAAACTCAAACATCCAACTGTCACTTAACATTTGTGGATGAAAGTTTTCTTGTGATTTTAATCCAAAAGGCGGTCTGTTGTGACGACCATGAACACTGCTGCCCTGCTGGCACCACCTGTGACCCGGCCGGCCTCAGCTGTGACGGCGCCTCTGGCAGGACACCCATGCAACGCAAGATACCTGCGTTTGTCAAAGAGGGACCCACTACACCCCAAAGTACCGTTATAAAGGGTGAGGATAAGAAAGAGCCTGAGAAGGACGAGGTGAAGCCACATCATGAGGAAGGGGAGAGTAAAGATGAGGAAGGCAGGGTTAAATGTGACGACCACACCAGCTGCCCTCAGGCCACCACCTGCTGCTTCATGTCCTCGTCTCAGAGGTGGGGCTGCTGCCCGCTGCCAAAGGTGAGCTGTGATGGATGAAATCACCATGTGTTATGTGAACCCAGAGAAAATTATCACCAGACTTGGTAGACCCCCTCAGCTGCAAAGAGCTTTTTGAAATCATTCAGCTCATTTCTTTGGTTTTTCAGTCCACAACTTTACTGTTTTCGTTCAGTCTCGCTGCTCTCAGAGTGTCAGTTTCTGTGAAAAAGCTCTAAAAACTGACTGTACACTATCTGCTCAGCAACAAACAGCAGTCAAACACAGTTAGACACCAACAGATGAACATAGCGGAGCATTTCACAGCTGAAGAGACAGATATTTCCCGCAGGAGGTGGTGGAAACCAAAAACGGAGCTAAAAGTGAGAGAATATTCATCAGGTGATCAGAAACACGCCTCCAGGTCGACGAAAATGCTCTGTAAATAAGCAACTGTTTGCACGACATCAACCTTAAAGGTCATTATAATTCATCATAGTGATCACATCTTGTTTCAGTTCCACAAGGTGGCCAAAAATATCACATACACTGGTTTAAAATTATGAATTGATTGTTTTAATTAACTGTTAATCCATTTCCTTTAATCAAAAATTGACTCAATAAAACTGATCATTTCAGCACCATATACTGTATATAGTATATATAATCCTATACAGGGCTTTAACAGTTCATCATCCTGCTGAGCTTTCTGGCTTGTAAAACTGGTTTCCAGATTTTGTTCCTTTATGGGTAAAAAAACTCCCCACCCACACTGCAAACCCACTTACAGTGTATCGCGGTACCATGAAGAACTGAATAGTATCACTTCCTTCTTCAAGAGATAAGAGACAGTATTACCATCACTGTGCATTCCTTTTCACTTCCTCTTCTGCAGTGGCATCTCTATTGTCTTCTGTGGCAGTAACAGTCAATAGTAATCAGCTAAACAGCCTCCGGTGCAGTTCATCACTTTATAATGCACATTCACTTGTTGCTGCTCATGTGTCTCACTTTTCTGAGTTTCTCAATTTGAAAGAAGAACCAGGAAAGTAGCACTTCCGCTCTCACTTCTCCCCAGGCGGTGTGCTGTGCTGATGGGAACCACTGCTGCCCCTCCGACTACAAGTGCGACGAGCAGAAGAACACGTGCCTCAAGGGAGAAGTAGTGATTCCATGGTACACCAAGCTTCCAGCCTCCACCACCGCCATCCGGGCTGATCCCAGCACCGTGCAATGTGATGAACACAATCAGTGTCCAGAACAAACCACCTGCTGCCAGCTGGCCACCGGCGAGTGGGGCTGCTGCCCGATGCCAAATGTACGTGAGCGCTCTGTGTGGAGATTACTGCGACGAGTGTGGCTACTTTGACATGAAAATATAAGACTATACTATCGGTATGCATTAGCTTTGTCAGGGTTTGCGCATGTAAAATAAGCAACTTCTCTAACGTTATGCGTGCTGTGTCTGCAGGCTGTGTGCTGCTCAGATGAGAAGCACTGCTGCCCTCAGGGTTACGCCTGTGACATCGCCTCCAACTCCTGCCAGAGGGTCATCCTGCTGCAGGTGGAGATGGTCCCGCTGACACAGGTGTTTCTGCCTGAGCGTCAGCCCCAGCTCAGCCCGCTGAGGGACACGGACGTCAAGTGTGATGATCAGACCAGCTGCGAAGATGGACAAACCTGCTGCAGGATTTCTGCCACCGAATGGGGCTGCTGTCCATTACCCAATGTATGATGAACTGTAGTTATTTCAACTTTCAATATTTGGGGAAATATTCTTCTTCTCTTTCTGGTTTACAGTTGGATGAAAAGATTTATACAACTCTAAAATCTGCATTGGTGGAAAGTAACTAAGTACATTTACTCAAGTACTATACAAGTACTATACTTTTGAGATGCTTGTATTTTATTTGAATACTTTCAATTTATGCTACTTTTTGCTTCTGCTCAACTAAATTTCAGAGGCAAACATACTTTTTACTCAATATATTTGATAACTTTAGTTACTCATTTCTTTGCATATTTAGATTAACAATAATAAATTAGTATTATATTAATGTTGTTAATAGTCATTTTCTAAATTAAGAGAAAACTTCATTGATCTTTTGAAAGTTATTAAAATTATGTGATTTAAACGGTATGATTTATAGCAGCAGAGTCCGCAAGTCTATTGTACGTGTATTGCTATTTTTACTTAATTGTAACCTTTTAAAGTGTTTTTCTTGTAGTTGAGCATGCTTTTTGCTGTAGTACATCTACTTTTATTTTTATTAGTTTTATTTACCTAAAGCACCTGATTGTTTATTGCACCACCATTTGACAGTGTTACCTTCCTTCCTCTGTCCTCTCCCCAGGCGGTGTGCTGCAGCGACATGGAGTACTGCTGCCCTGCCGGCTACACCTGCACTGAAGGTGGAGACTGCACCCAGGACACCAGGCTGCACTGGCACATGTTCCTTTCCAACAAAAAGAGAGCTCTGATCGTGTGAAAACACCTCTCCTGCGCCGTCATTCGTCTCTGCAAGCAGTGCACTAATGGAAAATGAGAGAAGGATGTTACGGTTTTTGTTTAATGCTTTTTCTCTGAGGATGTTGTAAAGTTGTTAACATTTTAAAAATCAGATACATCCTTGTTATTCCAAGTACACAGTTTACTTCATGAACTGTACTGTATCTATTAAAAAAAACAACACTTAACATGCAGTATGATTTTATTCTCTGAAATGTTGTGTTTCTGTGTTTACTGCTTCAGCTGCCTTGTGTTGCAAAGTGCACTTTCTTTTGATTAATAATCAATCACAATTTGGTACATAATTCAACATGATATCTTTGTTAATTTTGAATATGAATCTTCTGTGGAAGGCTTCTCTGGTCAGTTCTCGATTTCTGTGAGTTGTTTGACATCTTTGCTGGAATGATGGTTTAAGATCCAAAGTGGTTTGAGTTTGTGCATTTTGTTTGAATTCAAGAGACAAAAGACATGGAGGACCATGACTGGTTCTGACTCCATCTCCTCAGGAGTCAGAGAGATCTCTACACTTTCCATAATAAACAAGATTTGATGTCACAGGATTACAACTTGTCAAGACTCGTCATTAAACACCAATTTAAAATTCAAAACAATAATATCATTCAAATTGATCCTGTGTCTCTAACCTGACATAATTAGTGACTCTCATGTCACTGTTTGTGGACACATTGTTGTCTGGCAGCAAAAACAGAAGTATGTGAAAAAAAACGATGATCAATGATCAATTGTGCATTTTTTAAAACATTTACTTCTGGGATGAAATTCCTCTTTTTATGATGACATCATCCTGTTTGAGCCTATTTCACTGTTTTATGTAATTATTATTTGGGTTCACACCTAACTTAACGCAACAAAAAACATGAAATATAAAAAATATCCACTGCACAGAGACTTTATGAATTCCAAAAAAGATACAAGTTAAGAAAAGAAAACAAGTACTATTTGATTGGAACACAATACAGTGAAAATAACAAAAAATATACTACATTAAATGCACTGTATAGATATATATGCACAATAAATCCAGTAGTATAACTATGGCATGTATGAATTATAAATGCAGGATGAATGTTAATAAGTTTTTTTTATTAATTTAGAAGAAGAAGAATAACACCTTTTTACTTCATTTGTTAAATGTGGAAGTTGATTTAGGAACAGAATCATTTGCCTAAAATAATAATAATGCCCCAGTTATCACATTTTTAGTCAAATATTCAAGTCTTCTCCTATCTAATCTAAGACTGTTTCGTGGGTCTGCCATAGTTTGCATTTTCTACATGATTGTTTTTTTCAGTTTGGTGCAGTATTATCATTTTTGTGATTATACTTTACTGTTGCTTTTAATGCAGGTCTTTTACTTTTAATTGTGCCATTGGTACTCTTACAGAAGAAATGGATCTGACCACTTTCATGCTACTGACAGCACAACATGCGACTCAAGTTTTAATTTGAAGGTGGACTTTTATAACGGAGATGCTTTTATTCTGAAGGTGTACGTGCCTCTCTTCCGGTGCTCGCCGTGAGCTTGACGTGTCCGTTGACGTATGAATCATCCTTCCCAAGATGGCGCAGCACCTGCTCCTCTGGCGGTGATCCTTTTCGTTGTCTGCGCAGAAAACAACGGAGCACCGCGAACGGACCGAAGCTTCACCGGCTGGAGGGAAACTCCGTCATGTCCACCGAGGAGCTGTCAGCCTCGGACAGCGAGGCCGTGGTCGCCGGCGCCGGGGAGCGCTGGGCTCCGGTGGGCGCCGTGGCCAGCCCGGAGGATGAGAGCGGCGGCGGGAGCGGGAGCGGCTGCCGTCCGACGCAGAGGGGCTCCTCCTCGGCCACCGACGAGGAGATGGCCGCCCGGCTGGAGAAGCTGGAGGAGGAGCAGGAGCTGCTGAACTCGTCCCTGCTCGCCCTCACCTCGCACTTCGCCCAGGTGCAGTTCCGACTGAAGCAGATCGTGCACGCCCAGAGCGACGAGAAGGAGAGGATGCTGGCCGAGCTGGAGGAGTTCGCCTTCAGGGGCTGCCCGCATGTGGTGGGCTGCAGGGCTCTGGACGCCAAACAGCTGGAGAACTCGGTGAGCAGCCAGACACAACCACCAGGACCCTGCACACACACTCTGACACACTCAGGGAAGAGATTAAGTGATAAAAAAAGTGATGAGCCATATTACTGTTATTACTCTGTTTTTTCTATTTCCATCCATGACCACAGGTGCCGTATTGACTGATTCTTGTGTGTGCATCAGCATTAGAGACAAAAATATTGGTAGATTAATTATTTATAAGTTATTTTTGAGGCAAAG
This sequence comes from Scortum barcoo, assembly GCA_023238725.1. Lineage (NCBI taxonomy): Eukaryota > Metazoa > Chordata > Actinopteri > Centrarchiformes > Terapontidae > Scortum > Scortum barcoo. The sequence continues at coordinate 3,751,519 of CM041547.1, forward strand.
GTCCACAACAGCTTCCACTCCCAAACTCTTAATTGAGAAGATTTGTGGCTTTTCTTTGCCTTGTGTGCATCTTTAGTGTATATTTGTGTTTTAAATGGTCAGTTTAATAAAAGACGCAGTCAGAAATGATATTTATGAGTGTTTTCGTACATTTTTAAACCAGAAATTGTCAGATCAATCAGTAATACACATACTATTCTGACACTCACTGACACTGCAGTTGAATATATCCATCCATCTGTATCTCCATCTGTATGTATTAATCCATGAATGTAAATATAGACCATACACTTTACATAACTCTTTATTTGCAGTCTCTGACTTAGACACACGCATGCACAGTGAGTCTGTGGTGTTAAAGCTTCACCTCAGCGGCTGTAAGGTTTCCTATGAAAGCTGATTAAAGTGCACCTGTTGCATCACACTCGAGGCTGCGCCCACCTCCGTTTTGTTCCCAGAGATCTCTTATCTGCGTTGGAAAATGTTGCTTTTCTGCCACGAGTGTTGACTCACAGCTCTGCAGGCTCAATGGACGTGCCTCCAGCAGATCATTATCTGTTTTAATAAAGCCATCTTGTGTACACAGCAGCAGTAAAGCAACCTGCTTTGTCCCTGCCATTGTTTACTCCCAGCCTCTTTACATTTAGTCTTAACTGAAGCTTCACGTACTAATTGTTTACCTCACCCTAAAGGCCTTTTTATGTCTTTCTTCCTCGTCACATGCTTTACTTGCAGGGCGATCTGGTGAGTATGATACCTGACGTCTCTTTGACAATTTGGTTTGTGTATTTTTGTGCAAATGGTTGTGACACAAGTAATAAAAGATGGTCAAGATGTTATCACTGTGTTATTGTGGTCACTCACTGCCTGTCTGTCGAAATTAAAGCCACTCTGTGTGTTTCTGCCGTCAGACTGAGAGGGAGAAGAGGGAGCGTCTGGAGGCTCAGAGGGAGAAACAGAAGGATCTCATTTTCCAGCTGAAGACGCAGCTGGACGATCTGGAGCGCTTCGCCTACCAGGAGGGCAGCTACGACTCTCTGCCGCAGTCTGTCGTCATGGAGAGGCAGAAGGTGGGAATGCGTCACTCACCACTGTCGTGAAACGATGTGTCACATCGGCTGCAGGTTGTCTGGTCAGCCGTCAGTCCTTGTTACAACATCCCAAGCAAGAGGCCCAACAGATATGATCTACAAGCTTATGTTCAATCCAAATTTGGCATGTTGAGCACATAATTTGGTGTTTACCTGGTTCAGATCAGTTGAAATGAGTCAAACATCTGCTCTTTAAATTCTTCAGGATTTAGTGTCAGTGCATTGTTGTGTTTCTCATAAAGAGAGCCTTTCCAAACACATATGTCTCATACAAAACCTTTTTTAATGTTTGTGTTACTACTCTTTTAAAAAGTGTATATTGAAAAGACTAACAGTCTGCAGTCTACAGCAGTACTTTGATCTAACATTAATTAAAGCTGGTGTAGGGAACGTTTGTCCTCCTTCTGTAAGTAAAAATAATAACATAAACACTGTCGAGGCTGGTTTATGAAGTTACAAATACAGAGATATTTTCACACTTCAAAGACAAAAAGTAAATGTAATGTCTACAGAGCATGATCCAAATATTTTATAAATACCAACCTGTCAAAGATCAGTAATGTGTCCCTGTGTGCCCTCAGTCCCTTATCTTTTTTCAGCGCTCTCCAACAAAAAGCTACACCAATAGATATTTGTCTTTGTCCTCACTACTGATCGCTTTCTTTTTCCGACTATAATCCTTCCTCAAAACGTTTCTTTTTTGTCAGGAGCATCAGAAAATTTTCTTGGACTCCTCTTAAGTTTTTCTGTCATACTCCTGGTTGCTGTAGCCCCCAGTTTACTGCGAAATACAGAGCGACGTGTAATGTTTATCATTATCTACAGCTAAGGCTGAAGAGAATCTCATGAGTTTCACAAGTATTTTGTCATAAACCAAAGTGTTCACTTGTCAATGTTCACACAATTCATTTGAATGAAATCACCCTGAATGTGTGTGCCAGATTTCATGGTAATAGTTGTCGATATTTTAAGCTGGACTGACCGACATCGCCACCCCCAGAGCCATGACCCCAACATGTCTAAATATTCCCTGATAAGAAATTAACTTCCCACCAAGACCTTAAAGACACCAACACCACTAGAAATCTACCCAATAAATTCTCCGCCAGTGAAACAGTGTTATATAATACATTTCTTCTTTAACTGTCAGTTTGATATATTTTTCAGGTCATCATTGATGAGTTGATCAAAAAACTGGACGTGAACCTGAACGAGGACATCGGGAACTTGACGCCTGAGGAGCTGAGACAGAGAGTGGACGCTGCCATTGCTCAGATAGTGAACCCAGCCCGGGTCAAAGAGCAGCTGGTGGATCAGCTCAAAACCCAGATCAGAGACCTGGAGATGTTCATCAACTTCATCCAGGGTACACAGTCTCAAACACAAAAATAACAGTCTATTTCTGTGTTTTGATTAGACTTTTTTTAGTGGTTTAATGAATGACTTTGTTTTTCCCTCCAAAAGATGAGGTGGGGAACCCTCTGTTACCTGACGGGGGACTCAGGCAGCAGCCACAAGCAGCAGGGACCAACGCCAGAACTCCAGGAGTGAAGAAGAAAGGTCAGTCACTCATGTTATTTCTTAATTAAATTTGTTTATGTTTGTTATGTAATTTGTTTGTTATGTCAAATGACCTAAATGTTTTTACAGATGTAAGCTCTTAATAAAGCCTTTATAAAAAGGAAAGTTTACTGGAGGTGGTGCTCTAATTCACCAGTATTGCTTCTGGTTCTCCACCTGTCATTGCAGTGGACCCAGAGCAGGCCCAGAAGATGCGAGAGACCGGCCTGCAGCTCATCCAGAAGGCCCTCGCCGTGCTGCAGATCTTCGCCGTGAGCCAGTTCGGCTGTGCGCCCGGCCACATCCCTCAGAGCGTGTGGCCTCAGGAGTCGACGGGGCAGGATTACGGGGCCCTGCTGCAGTGTCTCGAGGTGGCCGTCGAGAAGGTGCGAGTGCTGGGCTCGTGCAGGCAGCCCTCCCTCGAACACGTCGTCAACTACACCAGCAACACGGCGCTGGGGCCTCGAGACGAGCTCACGACGACCGTGAGAAAGGAGCTTTCGATCGCTCTCAAAGACCTGTTGGCTCACGGCCTCTTCTCACCCTCCCAGACCATGAGCCTGGTTCTGGCGCCCATCTCATGTCTGCTGCCTTACAGACCATCCCCACAGACCATGCACCCGTGGGAACTCTTTGTCAAATACTACCACTCCAAAAACGGGAAGGCCTTTGTGGAGTCACCAGCCCGCCAGCTTTCACAGTCCTTCAGCCTGCCAGTGGGGGGCGGCCCGGTGACCGTCACCCCCAAACAGTCTCTGCTGTGGGCCATTCACACAGTGCTGAAGGAGCATGGACGCTACAAACGAGGACCAGACACGGAGTTCAAAGCGCTGGTGTGCATGGCCCTGAACGAGCAGCGCCTGGTGTCGTGGCTCAACCTGCTGTGCAAGTCTGGGACTCTGATACACCCGCACTACCAGGCCTGGAGCTACATGGCCCAAACCGGCTTTGAAGGAGCCCTGCGGATCCTGGGCCGCATTAGCCACCTCAAATTCAACCTCCCTGTGGACCTGGCTGTTCGGCAGCTGAAGAACATCAAGGACGCTTTCTGAGGAGGCAACGAATCCGCAAAACGTAAAGACACATCAGTCTCAGAAATCAAGTGTTTTATTAGCTCTGCCGCTCTTACCCATGTTCAGGACCAAAAGCATGACTTTGTGCTTGAAATGTATAACCTTTTTAAAGGTTATTTAAGTAGCCACTTGTCTAAAGTAAAGTGCAAGTATGTGACGTCTTCAGTACACGCATGGATGATTATGTTGTGTGAGCTTCAGCCATGACCATAATCTGCATATCCCACAGTGTTTAAGATGCCAAAATGTCAAGATGATGATGCTACTTGTACTGTAAACATGCCTTAGAATGGAGATTACCTCATCTTTAGTGAAGCCTTCCTGACCTTTGCCACCTGTGCTCCTCATACAGTATCATTCCTCTGTGTACATGACAGTGCTCTAACCTATGCAGCAGAAAGGGAGAGGTTGAACTCGTACAGTAATCAGTACTGTAATGTGGTCGCCACTAAGACAATCCAGGAAGTAAAATAATGAGCAGAAACACTTGTTGACACGTGGCTTGTCATTCACAGTGAAAAACCCATAAAAACTTCTGTTATGGAGTTAATTATTTCGGTGTGTAGCAGACTGGGTGATCGTAAAGCGAAGCAGCAGCACTCAGGTCAACTTGAAGTGAAAAATGTCTCACAGTTTCCGTCACAATGCAAACATGAAGTTAAAGTGTTGTGTGTATGTGTGTGTGTGTGTGTGTGTGTGTGACATTGTGCGCTCGCTACTCCTTTTCGAACCTCCAAAGGCTGTTACCTTTTCTTGCACGTCGTGTTTCATGTGCGTGAACAAGAATTGGACCCTGTATGAACTGCTGCTTTCCTCCTATACCAGGTGTGATTAAAATGACAGTGCTGTTGTACAATAGGAGTTTATCTAATGATGTAAGAGCTTACATCCCATATGTAACATGATTGTAGGATATAAAAGCTTTAATTTTATTTTCCCCATAAGATTCTGTTTTTTGCTCCTGAGAAAGCTGAGCTGCACGGATCATATGTTTAAATACTGAATGTATAAACACTAGATGCTATTAAACTGAGGTTAGCTCATGTCTGCTGTATGTTTCCCTGTTTATGGGATTGAAACCACGTGTGTGTATCAAAACTCTGAGAGTTGGCGTGCTGTTAAAAGATCACTGCATTTGTATTTCTTGAGGTAAACAGCTGATTCCAGAACAGTGCACTTTGTGACTTGAGTACACATTTTATCATTTATTTCATGTTACTGTGTAAATGGAGTTAATATAGTGCTATATTTTGCTTCTACTTTTCCCATTTTTGTTGTGTTGTTGTGATTTATGCAAAGAAGCATTTATTTATTAAATTGCATGTTTTATCTCAACTCAGAACACTTCGTTAAAGTAGCTGCTGGACTGTCATTCAGTCTGAGAACCATCTACACACTAAATCATTTAAATTGTGTTATTTTATTTTAATTGCTTTAATCACAAATACTGTATTGGGAGGAATGAATTGTGTTTTTTGTTTGCTTGTTTTTATCATGTTTAATGCATATCCACTGCTGTAAACAAATTCCATCCATCCATCCATTTTCTATTCCCGCTTTATCCTGACACACAAGGGTCGCAGGGGTGCTGGAACCTATCTCAGCTGTCATTGGGCGAGAGGCGGGGTACACCCTGGACTGGCCAGTCAGTCGGTCACAGGGCTGACATAGATAGACAGACAACCACTCACACTCACATTCACACCTTGGAGTTGCCAGTTAACCTAACCTGCATGTCTTTGGATTGTGGGAGGAAGCTGGAGTACCCAGAGAGAACCCACATGCAGGCACAGGGAGAACATGCAAACTCCAGACAGAAGGGCCCGTGTCAACCGGGGACTGAACCCAGAACTGTAAACAAATTAAACATCATAAATGAACTTATGAGTCTTTAGCCTCTCAATTTTAACAAGTTTTGTTTCAGTATGTTCGGCTCCCAACTTTAATTTAACACTTTATAATTAAGAATCAGGAATCATTTATTGTCATCATGTTTTCACATAACGAAATTAAGATTGGTGACTTCCAGCTTTAAACATAATAAAATATGTAATATGTACACAAATATACAAATCCAAAGTCCAAAGTTGTAGCAGCATTGCACAGTAGGGGGAATGGGGGTGGGTCAGTTGTTCAAGTGCATGTCTCAAGTTCTCAATAGGGGGAAATGGATTGAACAGCTCTGGGGAAAAAGCTGTTTTTCAGTCTGGTAGTTGTTGTCTTTATGTTTCTGTACCGTTTTCCAGATGGAAGCGGTACATTTGAACAGTCCATTTCCCAGTTGGGTAGGGTCGGCGAGCAACATGTCGGGCCTTCTTCTGCATCCGGCCAGCGTATATTGAGTCCAGGTCTGGAAGAGGACTTCCCACAATCCCCTGTGCTAAGTCTTTTCGGCCTTGTGCAGTGCAGCTGCCATACCACACTGCTGCACTGAGGCAGAGGATGCTCTCTATTGTGGCCCTGTAGAAGTTTGTCAGGAGCTGAGGGGAGAGTCCAGCACGTTTCAGCTTCCTGAGGAAGAAGAGTCTTTGTTGAGCCTTCTTTACCAGGTGAGCTGTGTTCATGGACCAGGTCAGGTCAGATGTGATGTGGATGCCCAGGAACTTGATATTGTTGACACGCTCAACTGCTTCCCCGTGGATGAGGAGAGGAGCGTGCTCTGTCCTCCTGGACCTCCTGTAGTCCACTATGACCTCCTTGGTCTTGCTGGTGTTCAGAACAAGGTTGTTGTTTGAGCACCACTGAGTAAGGTGCTGGATCTCCTCTCTGTAGTGGGTCTCATCATTGTCCAATATGAGGTTCACTATGGTGGTGTTTATAATGAAAATGAAAATGAAAATGTTTAAAAATGAAAATATACTACATTATAATAAAATATTTTAAGGGATAAAGAGATATAGGAAGTAGTGAGATAATGTGACACGGCTGCTGTCCTCTGCGTCATCTTGTCTTTGTATTAAAAACTATATAACTATAATTAGATAACTATAATATACCATAATAATATTATAATATTACAAACGGTATACAAGCAGTGTTTTCAAGTGGACAGAGTTACAGCGTGGCCTCTGGAGGGCACCAGGTCAAACATAATGACACCATGAAAACTTTCAAAATAAAGGTAAGGGTGCGGTCACGTGATTCCTGTCATCCTGCCGCGGTGCTTTTACTGTGAAAAGTCCGAGTGGTTTAACGCCATTAGCTCCACTTCTTCCCTTTCAGGGCAGGTCAGGCGTCTTTCAGCTCAACCAGCGGGGCGTTTATTGTCACATTAACTCCCCAGGTAAGCTCGCCAGCTGGTTTCTTTTTAATAAGACTCGTTTTTTTAGGAGAAAGAGAGGAAAAACACGAACCGGTTGTTTTGCGCTCAGGATCCGGTTGCTCCCTAGCAACAAGGTGCCCATGCTAGTTAGCCACTGTTAGCATGCTAATGCCAGATTTATTACGTGTGTGTGGGGAAGGTGCTGCTGGGGGGTGGGTCTGACACTCTGGTATGATTAGAGCTTTTGATTTAATCCCACACATGTCATCTGGTTGGCACATGTTGTTAGTTGCGACACTGTTTTAAAGTCACGTTGTTTTAGCCTGTTAGCTAGGTTGGCTAAAGTTAGTTGTGTTATCTTTCTGGTTGATTATTCACCAGATTTAACCACGAATGGTTTAATTATTACGTGTTACAGAGCTTAGCCTGTCTGTCTCCCCCTATATTTCCATACTGTTTATTTACATGTTTCTTATTGATATATTTTAGCTTTATTCCTTCCTCTTTTTCATTTAGTCATTGTTTTCCAGCTGCTCTCAGTCCTCAGAAAGATTCAACATTCAGTGTTTTTTCAATTTGTCATGTTAAAAACATCAGATTCAAAACTTCAGAGAGATTAAAGTAAACTTGGATCAAACACTTATTCTACAAAAGAGTTTAAGAAATTAGAGTTATCATCGAGTTATATTTCAGTATCTTAGATAAAAACTAATATCAAGATTGCATGTTCATAAGGTCATGTTCATAACAATAACAATTGTTACAATTACAATTTCTACATAAAACATATAGAACATTACATTTTCTACATAAAACATATAGAAAGAAAATCATACAAGTACCACTAAAGGTAAAGACATGGGAATAAAATATAGTATATAAGATCAAATATAAAATTAAAATAAATAGAAGTTATAAAATAGAATATCGACAGAAATATAACACTGTTGAGGTAGTTGTGTTGAAGGGAGGTGCAACCATAGTAAGAAAGAGATGTAAAAATACATAGGCAGTTGTGGGGAAAGTGACAGTATTAAGTAGCAAATTAAATTAAACCTGAATGAGGTGCAGTTATTAACAAAGTGCAATTAAAAGGGGTTTAAAAGTATTGTAGCCTGGGGATGAAGCTGTCTGGATGGAGGTTTAACTCGTTGGGATTTGTCACATAATACCCCCAAGTGTGTGAGCACAGACTCACTTGGTAACTGTTGTGTGGACCGGTTTAACCAGTCACAGCTTATCAGCTCCTCCCAGAGGTCCAGCTGAGTCCTCCTAGTTTGTTTAATATTCACACGACAGAGTTAACGGCTGTTGTCTTGAGGTAATAAATTACAGCAGCCACACTTAATGATCTTATATTACATTGATTCCCTGTACTGTTGATTTATAAAGCATGAAACATTTCCATTATTGACCATCCATTGTGATGGATTAAATTATTCATTTCTTTCATCATGTCGAAGCTGACTAACTGATTTGACTTCTTCACCTTTCACTTTTTCTTCAGAGTTTGTAAGACTCCTTCCTGTTTATACTCGGCATGTTAAACTTCTGTGTTAGACCTTCTCTTCAACAACCCTTATTTACATGTTGTCCTCTCTGTTGCATCAATCATCACTCTTTCACTCTGCTTGTCCACATGGGTGCAGGTCCCACCATGCGCAGTGCTTATCTCCTCCTCATACCGGCACTGCTGCTCCTCCTGGCCCTTCCCGTCTCCAGGGGACGCTACAACGACGACTTTGACGATGGCGAGGACCTTGCGGACTTTGATGACAATGACTTTGCTGAGTTTGAGGACATGAACGACGACCCGGCAGCTGAGGCAGAGACTGCCCCTCCGCCTCGCGTCTCGCCATCCTCGCAGCCTGAAGAGGATGAAGATGAAGATGAAGCTACTGTGGAGCTGGAGGATGGCCAGGATGGTTTTGAGGACTCTGAGACACAGGTACACTGCTTCTATTACCGTTACCAGCTTAAGTTTTGAGCACAGCTCCCATCATAAATCATCTTTTATTATTTAAGGCATTATATTTATGTGTGATGAAGATTTAGTATGCTAATTCAACATCATGTTTTAGGATCAAGACATATACAGCAAATATGACCAGGAGGAGTTTGAAGGGATTGGAGATATGGAGAAGACAGGCCACTCCATGAAGGACCCCCTGATAATCCACACGGTAAACCGGACTAAAATCTTCTCCGTAACAAGTTTCACACACTGTTCTGCTGACTGAGGCCTACTGAGGCCTGCTGAGGCTCTGACTGTGCACACGATGTCTTCTGCTGCCTTCGAAATACTGAATATGTATTCATCTTTTCAGGCACTATAAGGCTTGATTAATGATGTGTCTGTAGTCATTGTAATGATAATGCCAATTTGCAGCTGTGGGAGGCCACTGCGAGGAACATTAACACAGTAGAAATGCAGATTACTCTACAACGATTCAGACAATTTACATAAACTGTTGTCATGGAAGCTTAGCAGTGGCAACACTGAAATTGTAGCCTGAAGCAACTGATTGCTTCCAGCCTAAATTACTATTGTTTCATCTGCATTGATGCTGGTTAGAGCTCAACCAATAAATTAGCCAGGCCAACAAGTGATAAGATACAGCAGTACAGACTGGGTTTGAGGTCATTTAGAAACAGTGTCATCTTCCATAGTTTGGCCACCAGAGGTCCCCGAGCACCCTAGAGTGATCAAATGACATCAGTTTTTCCAATACAGTATGTCAAAGTGAAAGACAAATGGTCAGATAATAAAGGTTAAAAAAGATACCAAACAATGGCAATTTTTTAAAAAGGCTAAATCAAAAGTATTCATAAACGGCCCAAATAGCCCAAGACTATTGAGGGTTAAAAACAAATCTAAGGCATCCACATCAAGATTGTTTGTTTGTTATAAATTCCTGTAAATGAAAAAAATGTTACCCTTAGTGTTGATTGTTGCATTATGAGCACTGATGGTTGCTTGTTGTTTCTCTGCAGGTTCCTGCACATCTGCAGAACAGCTGGGAGAGTTACTACATGGAGATCCTGATGGTGACCGGTCTGCTGGCCTACATCATGAACTACATCATCGGCAAGAACAAGAACAGTCGCCTCGCTCAGGCCTGGTTCAACTCGCACAGAGAACTTCTAGAGAGCAACTTTGCACTAGTGGGTGAGTCCTTCCTCCTCCTCCTCCTCCTTCAGTATACAACAGCGGCATGTGAAATACCACTGCATGTGTTTTGTGATTAATTAGATGAAATGGTGACAGTCGGCATGAAGCAGATCTTGTGCTGATTGTTAGTCATTTGTATGTGTAGGTGATGATGGCACCAGTAAAGAAGCAGTGAGCACTGGGAAGCTTAATCAGGAAAATGAACACATCTACAACCTGTGGTGCTCCGGACGTGTGTGCTGTGAAGGCATGCTGATCCAACTCAAGGTATGGGCAGAGTGATGTGGGTAGAGGTGTGTGTGTGGTTATCACTGTTTTATGTTAAATATACAGTGGTGTAATTTCCTCTGTGGTCTATTCAAGTTTCTGAAGCGTCAGGACCTGCTCAACGTTTTGGCCAGAATGATGAGGCCCGCCTGTGACCAAGTGGTATGTATTAATCAAATAGCAATTCAGAAAAGTCTCCAGAACACCAAACACAGATGCTTTGGACTGTGCTTAGTCTCACCATCACAATCACTGTCTTTCTGTTCATAGCAAATCAAAGTGACTCTTAACGACGAGGACATGGACACTTTTGTGTTTGCTATTGGCACCAAGAAGGCCATGGCCAGGCTTCAGAAGGAGATGCAGGACTTGGTAAATATCCTCCACAATTTGTGCACATCAAATTGAAGGATTCTTAGCCATTTCTGTCATATAGCACTTTTGTTACAACACATATGTTTTGGTTTTATAGTCCTTGTTCACACTGTTAAACTAATTCTAATTCTTTAACCTACCAGTCATTAAGATCTAAACACAAGTCTTGATTTTTGTTCTGTCTCCACAGAGTGAGTTCTGCGGTGACAAGCCTAAGTCTGGGGCCAAGTATGGGCTCCCAGACTCCCTGGCTATTCTTAGTGAGATGGGCGAAGTCACAGATGGAGTGATGGACAACAAGGTAAAGTTTTGTTTCTCTCACACACAGTATTACTACAAAAGGCTCTGCAGAGTCTCAGAATAGTGAGCAGATCTTTGTCCTGATTTGGCCATTGTCTGTTTTAAATGCAGCTCTCTCATGTGTCTGGATCTGTTTTTGGTATTTTTAGATGGTGCATTACATCACCAACCATGCTGACAAGATTGAGTCCATCCATTTCTCGGACCAATTTTCTGGTCCAAAAGTTATGCAAGAGTAAGTATTTATTTAATCTTTTTGTCTTTTTGATCTCTTACATGCAAGTTACATAGATTTTTCTTTTTTCTATGAGCCACTAGATGTTCCGTTATTGTTTTTCAGGGAGGGTCAGCCCCTAAAGCTGCCTGAGACCAAGAAGACGCTGCTGTTTACATTTAATGGTGAGCATTTTTGAAAAATCTTCACTGTACTTCACTGTACCCCATAAGGAGATTTTTACTGTGTTTAACAACAGTTTGTGTGTGTTTCTGTGTGTGTAGTGCCTGGCATGGGCAACACTTCTCCCAAAGACATGGACACTCTGCTTCCTCTCATGAACATGGTGATCTACAGCATTGATAAAGTCAAGAAACTCCGTCTCAACAGAGAGGTGAGCAGGATTCAAACGCTCTGGTGCCTCAGAGTGCAGCTAAATGACCACTCCTTTATTTGCTAGCCTTTAAAGTGCAGTTATGAGTCCCTGTATCCTTGCTGTTTTTTTTTTGTTTTTTTTTAGGGCAAACAGAAAGCTGACAGAAACCGGGCCCGTGTGGAGGAGAACTTCCTGAAGCAGACTCATGCTCAGCGTCAGGAGGCAGCCCAGACACGCCGGGAGGAGAAGAAGAGAGCTGAGAAGGAGAGAATCATGAACGAGGAGGACCCTGACAGACAACGTCGTCTGGAGGTCTGAAACCTCACAAAGACATTTAAAGAAATACTTTGACGTCTGCTTTGTCACTTTCTTGCAAAGAGTTAGATGATAAGATTTATAATCCTTAAGTATGTTTCTCTGTTTCTGTTTCTCAGTTTCATGTGATTGTAAACTAATGAAAACATAGTTATGAATGTTATATTCCACATTCTATAGCAGTAGATTCTCCTATATCCTACACACTGCTTCTTTTAACCATAGATAACGTGTTAACTGAGTTTGACAAGTCTTGGTAGGTGGATTTTGTTTGGATAGAGACAGGGTAGCTGTTTCTAATCTTATAGCCAAACAAGCTGTAGTTTCATACCATTTACAGATATCAGTCGTATCAGTCCACCCATCTCTCAGCATGAAAGAAAATCAGAATATTTAACAAAATTTTGAACAATTCCTACAGAGAACACACACATACATATAGAGTTCTCATTCTCACTGTTCATTTTTATGTCTTTAAAAATGTATTTTTCTTTCGTGCTCTCTCCAGGAAGCTGCCCAGCGCCGTGAGCAGAAGAAGATTGAGAAGAAGCAGATGAAGATGAAACAGATCAAAGTGAAAGCCATGTGAAAGGATCGCAGAGAGGTAGTGATACAGGCATATGCAAAAGCAGCACTCAGCTCAGACAGTTTCCTCCAGCTTCTCTCGCCACAGTCCACAGCTCCAGCTACAAACAGACATCCTGTGCCTCCGGGTGTGTCAAGCTTAGCTGTCTCTGTCACCACCTGCTCCATTCGGTGTGGCTGAACCTTAACGACTGAGCGTGAACTGTCCGTATCAAGTGAGGGGACTTTTTCACCGTCACTATTCATGCCAGGATTTGTCTTTTTCTGTTTCTGCAACCGTCTTCTCAAAGTTAATCTAAGCTCTGTCTGAAGGCTATTTTGTGGTATCGAGCCACATTTTTAAAAGTAAGAAAACATTGCTGTGGTTTCATTGGGAATTTATTAGCATTATAATCTTAAACAATACTGTCAGTGAAATTTTAATTTATATCTGCTATGAGATTGTTTTCTTGCAGCCTGTTTCTAATGAATATCTGAGCAACCATAATAAAGTGCACTGGAATCTGTTGGAAAACTTTGTTGTTCATTTCAAGTCAATGATTTGATTTACAAGAAGATTTATGACTTACATCAAATGTGGACTGCAAGTCTTAAGACAGTTGTGTGCAACATAGAAACTGATACACAGTCCTTTAGTAGCAGTGGTTGAAAGTGTGGGTCTATAACAGGACCAGAAAGGGTGAGGCTTAATGCTAAATTTAACTTTCAGATTGTGTCAGCAGTCTGAACCAGATTCAGTTACACGTTACATGGTTGACAAGCTAAAACTGATACAATGACCGTGTCTATCCAGATGTATGATCAAACCTACAATCCCCTTCAGGTTACATGGAGACACCTTTGGTCTGTGTTTTGTCCACATGAGCTCTTTATTTAACAAGCACTGTTTAGATTGTAAACCTTTCGTGATCTGGAGATCCAACGATGCATATAGTATGATCTACTTCCAGAAATCTGAAGGCATAATTTATTCATATCCATTTCAATGGATCTTAATTCAGTATGCCTAATTTAATTCAAAATCCTACCATAATTATTTGAATGTAATGTATCTACTGTATATGTAATATATACACTATATGTCTGTCTACTTTCCTGCTATGGCCATTAAATGTCCTCATGAGGTTAACTCAGGTTTGTTTTATAAGAAAATAATATAATGTGGGCAAATGGTTGCCACAAAAAATACTGAAATTCCCAAAATGAGCTTTATTGGCCAAGTATTTTTATTATTTATTTTTTTACAATACTCTCAATGTATGAACACAGAAATGACATAATATACAGTTTTAACCAAGTACTATGTAAAAGTATCTATCTATCTATCTATCTATCTATCTACCTATGTATAATAAAGGAATAATAACAGCAGTAATGTTTAGAGAGTATAACAATTGGCAAAAGATGATTAAATAAAACAGATAACTGCAACATGTGGCTTTAAATACATGACACAGGCGGATATGATGGTATATGCAGTATAAACAGTGTGCAAAGATTTGTGTATTTAAAAAATGAGAATATATTATTTAAATGTCCTGTGGATGCTTGTGTTACAGGGTTATTTTCTAATAGTCCATCATTATAATAATTCTAATACTCCTGTGATAAATTGTCCTGAAATAACTGTACCACTCAAATGTGCAAACTGAGTCTAAGAATGAAACAAATCCTCTCCAAAAAGTAATTTAGGTTGTTAATTATTTCATGGTGAACAGTATACCAAATAAATTATATTATTTTATTATATGTATTAAATATTTGAACTACATATTAAATATTAGTCCACACCTAATTCAGATAAAGTGTAATAAGATAAAATAGGATAAGATAATCCTTTATTAAACCCTTAGCGGGGAAATTTGCAGTGTTATGACAGAAAAAGAAGCAGTGCAGTAGCAAGAGGCATAAATAAGATAAATACAAAAATAAAAATATAGCAATAATAAAATCAATTATTAAAAAAACAACTACCGTATAAAAAATAACGACTAATAGATATAATTATATAGTATAGTAAAATAAATTATCATTAGTTTAACTGATTTTTTTGTCAACACCATACCAAATTTATCAGTTAATTTTATACCAAAAGAATGTATTTTCTATCTATTATGTGAGCTACATATCAACATTAACCCTGTCTGTGGTTAGTCCAGAAGGAGTGTGACGAATCGATCATTAGTTTATCTGATCAGCCTTTAGGGGGCGTATTGATCACTTCCCTGTGTTTGTGTTCGCGTGAGCACATTCACAAATTTTTTTTTTTAATTTATAAATTCCAATGTTTATTAACAAATAAGATATTCTTAACTGCTTTAAAAAAGATCTACACATATTTTTAAATTATATTCGCCGTGTTACACATTGATGTGAATATTTATTTAAGTTTCGGTGACCGGGGTGTTTGTGTGGAAAGTGCGGCAGTGGTAACGGCGCACACTGATGGAGAACAGGCGAGGCTTTCAGGTCGGTACCGCGATGGCGGCTCTCAGCACAATATCTGGATTTTAACGCTAAAACAGCGGCCTTTTCCCCCGGAGAGAGGCGCAGCTGCTCCGAGTAGCTACCGGAATGATCGCGGCTCCGTTTTAGTGTTTCGGTTTGGCTCCAGCGGCGGCTCGGAGCTGTTTCTCGTCGCTGCGGGACTCTGTGTTTTTCTTGTCCGCCTCTCGGGGCCTGGCGGCGGCTGCGACTTTCGGATGAGCGGGCAGTAGCTTCGGAAGAGGTGGGGCTGTGAAATGAGTCGAAACAGAGGCAGAGCAAGCCAGCATATATAATAAATAAGTTTAAATCCTTTGTGTGAATGTTTCGGATGTGAGCGGAGGGTTTTTGTTTTTTCAAGAGAGATGTTTGGCTCCGAACTCTCGGCTAGTTAGCATTAGCCAACGGCAGCGGCAACTTGGCTCATTTAACATCAGATTTGGGTCGAATTACGCGAAATTAAAGGTGATATTTAGTCCGTGTGTTTGCTCTAGACTCATGTAAACTTGCCTGTTAGGCCTAGCTTCGTCTTTATTTTGGAAAAGCTAATTTTCTCTGCGTTTTGTCGGCGCAGCTAGCATGTTGCTAGCCGGACTAACTAACTGGTCAGTGACGTAACGCGGGTCATTGTTTTGACAGCAGCCCAGCTCATCTTCTTTATTATCATTTTATATCTGTTTTTACCTCTATTTTTAACAAATATATGTGGGGGAAGTTAATGTTGGGATACCTGGTGTGACGCAGCTCACCTCTCTGTTGTAGTCTACCTGCTGCCAGCCTCCAAACCTACTTTATTATAATCAATAAACAGGTTTATCGATAAGAAGGATTTCACATGCAGGGGGTTTGTATTGATATGTGGGTGCAAAAAAGATCTACTTAGTTAGTAGGAAAGGATGAAGCAAGTGCTGAATGTTTGAACTATAAATTGAATATAAAATATACAGTATTACAAAGTCGACAGTAGCATGCAATGTATAAGACAACATGTGAAATATGGCTGTTGGATGAATGTGGCTAATATAGTATAGATCAGAAACAGATTTATTGCCATATACTTATAACATACAAGGAATTTGTCTTGATATGTTGGTGCAAAAACATAGTAGTAAAATAAAGAGATGTGCCGTAATGTGACAGGGTTTTTTAGCTTCAGCTGTAATTACTGCAGTATTTCATGTCAGTAAATCTCTATTCTGCAGATGATTTGTTAAAGCGTCACTCACTGCGGGCATGTTTTCTGATGTGGTTTTGTGCATAAACAGCAGCTGATGACTGAATTCATGTTTTTGTTTTTTTGGCTTGTTTTGTTGCTGTGGCCCTCAGTTGTAGGATGGATCCAGACGGCGGGGCAGAAACACAAAAAGCTGTCAGTTTGCAGTGGAAGAGTTACAAACTCGTGCAGGACCCAACTATCCGACGGGTCACACAGAAAATCTACAGATACGATGGAGTTCATTTCAGTGTGCCAGTGAGTTAATTTCCCGTCTTTCTCTCTGTAATCCCTCTGCCCAAAACTGCAGCTTTGATCTGTAACCTGCCTTTTTTTAGGACTCTGGATTCCCCCCTGTGGGTGAACTGCGGGACCCCAGACCTCGGAGACTGTGGTCCAGGTATACAGAACTGTCCCTGCCAGTGCCGAAGTTTAAGGTGAGAATCATCCTATCCTGTCTGATTTTATGAATAGCTGGTCTGCATTCATTTTGCACATTCCGGTAGCTTCATCTATTGGAATCACAAGTTCTTCTCCCTGATTTTGTCCTTTTCCTTCACAGCTTGATGAGTTCTATGTGGGTCCCATACCCCTCAAGGAGGTGACCTTTGCTCGACTCAATGACAACATCAAGGAGCCCTTCTTGGCTGAAATGTGCGCCAAGTTTGGTGAGGTGGAGGAAATGGAGATCCTGTTTCACCCCAAGACCAGGAAGCACTTGGGCTTGGCCAGGGTGTTATTTACCAGCACCAGAGGAGCAAAAGACACAGTCAAACATCTGCACAACACCTCTGTCATGGGAAACATCATTCATGCCCAACTGGATATTAAAGGTAAGTTAAAACACCTAATCTTAGTCATCTTTAAGGTACACTTGTGGACAAAATTGTTGGTGCCCTTCTGTTAAAGAAAGAAAAACCCACAAAAGATCTCTGAAATAACTTGAACACTGACAAAAGTAATAATAAATAAAAATGTACTGAAAATGAACTAATGAAAATCAGACAATGCTTTTGAATTGTGGTTCAACAAAATCATTTTAAAAAACAAACTGGCCAGGACAAAAATGATGGTGAGTTTTTCTTTCTTTAACGGAGGGGTACCAACAATTTTGTCCACATGTGTATATGCTAAGAGTTATCACAGTGTTGCTACAGACAAGTTACAGTGACCTTTATGACAATGTTTACACAGTGACAAATAATAAGCTGGTATAAACATGCAAACACTTAAACACTTCTGTCTTGTCTTAACACAAATTTTAATACATCATAATTCAGTTGCTAAAATAAAAAATATTTGCACTGTACACATTAAACTAAAATGCCCTGAAAGAGTGTTTATTTCCTCAAGGAAGTTCTCACAGTACGCATGATAATACATAGTAATACACTTACAAGCAGTGTATTTTAGGAGTTCTAATAATGATATGACTGAAGAGAATGATCACATTAAAACATATTTTATTAATAGAAAATAAATGTGCCCTGGTTAATTTCTAATGGATTAATCATAAGTACTAACTTGTCAATAATCAAAAACTGTTTATACCTCCACCCTCTTAAAGGCTGTTACAGAGTTACACCACGAGGAAAATAATGAAAAGTTTCAGTAAGACATCTGATAAACAGCTAGCTAGTCAAACCCTGCTTTTCTTCTCCCTATTGTCTTCTGTCTGCTTCAGCTTCTAAACCTTGACTAAAAGTTGAACTGGTCTCACTGGGATCACTGGGCTGCTCTGCTCTCTACTCCCACTGCCTGGCTGAGATGCCAGTCAGTCCTGCAGTACTTGATTATAATTATTTAAGCAGAGACTGGTTATTGAAAAATTATTGGAAAAATGAGTGAAAAGGGTTTATATGTTTTGCATTGCATCTGCTCCTGTTTTCAACCGGGAAAACTCCCTGTGCTCCTGATGGCCAGTCCAAATGCCCGTCTTGTAGAGATGGAGGTAGCATGAAACATGACGGAGGCGGCCGACTCGTGATTCTTTATCTAGGAAAAATCATCCCACAAACCCTCATTGAAATCTGTTCACAAGTTTTTGACATGTCCTGCTAACTAACTAAACAGACCAACCAGCACATGAGACAAAACAATTAGCTGCCTTTTGGTGGTGGAAGTGAAAAGTAATGGAGTTTAAAACATCATAAGTAGATACCGTTTATGACTGCGATGAGCTCATTTCACAGCATGTATTTATTTTTCTGTGGCCTTTTTTTTTTTTTTTTTACCCAGGCCAGCAGAGGCAGAAGTATTACGACCTGATCGTTAACGGGTCCTACACTCCTCAGACGGTGCCCCTGGGAGGCAAAGCTTTGACAGACAGGCTCCAGCCTCAGGCCCCAACGCAGCCACAACCACAGCCACAGCCTGACACGGTACTGTCTCTGCATAATTGTCACTTGATATTTAATGATCATATGGAGTTGATATGTAAATGGATATTAACAGGACTTCTGAGTGTTTTAGCTCGTATTCATGCACTGTACAACAGATACTTGCTCGTCTTTTGAATTCTGATGTATATAATTGTTCTGTACAGTCATCAGAAATCAGGCGGAGGCTCTCCAGTGAGCTTGCAGTTTTGGCAGCGGGGGTCCAGGCCCTCACATCAGGGAACATCACCCCCTGTTCTACGGATACTGGCTACAGTGATCAGCGCCTGGACACGCCACCCCCCTCATCCATGACAGGCCCCTTCACCCCAGCCTCCTCTGCTTCGTCTCAGGGTGGTGGAGGAACACCGTACAGCTCCAGATCTGGGACTCCTTTCTCACAAGACTCTGGCTTCAGCAGCGGCAGGTTAGTAGTTGATTTTAGCGTATCGAGAGATTCACATCAAGATTTTAACATTGCTTTAGTGCTGTTGTTATCATGAGGCAAAGTCAGGTCCTAGAGTCAAAGCTGAGACGCTCTACATCTTCTGTCTATCTATCTGTAAATGACCAAATCATAGTTTAATGAGACCTCAGGAAAGTTTTATCCGTACCAGCTAATTACAGTTATTTTACTGTGAACATGTAAAATAAAATGTAAAATAATGTGAAAAACTAAGTTTATGATCGTTCTTCTCTGCTGGCGGTTTTGGCATATGTAGTCAGTGAAAGAGCCAGAGTCTGTTTTTGCAGATTTGTGAGTGTAAATCATGCTTAGATCCACTAAATAATAATTTAATCACCTCATTTCTGTCTTGCAGGCATACTGGCTACAACACTGGCACTTTGGGCAGCGGCTACCCTCCCCAGGACATGCTGCCTTCCTCCTCCTCGTCCTCTGCAGTCTCATCTACTGTTGGAGGATACAAAGTGACTCGCTACTCCGAGGATGCACAGGAACCTTCAGTGTATCATCGAGGTCGCCCTATGTACCCCCCAACCACATCTTACCGTCCCAATGAGCCACCGTGCTACCCCCCATACCCCAATGTTGGAGGTCCTGGGCCACACATTGGACACCACTCCTCAATGCCTCCCCCACCTCTTGCCAGCCAATATGATCAGCCTCCAATGTCAGACAGGGACCGGGACCGTGACAGAGACTCAGGGGGCCGCTATGCGGCAGGGGGGATTGGCTCCAGAAGGTCATCTTACCACCACCAGCAAGACACAAACTCTTCCTCAAAGTACCATTCCCATCACTCCCATCACCACTCAGACCGCAGGGACGAAAGGGGGTACCGGCGAGACAGCCTGGGCTCCCGATCAGGTGACCACGGCCACCAGAGACACCGTAACCACCACCACTCTCACAACCACCATGGCAGCAGCAGCCGCAGAAGGAGCAGCCATGACCGGGATAGGGACCGAGACAGAGATAGAGACAGCGACTACTCTAACAGCTCAGACCCCAGATACAATTCCAACTCCCACCGTTCTTCCTCTAACAGCATGTCTCCTCCCCCCTCATCTTACTCCGCATACTCCTCCTCCAAAGAGCCTGCCCCAGCCCCTCCTCAGGGATTGGACACTTCCACCCGTCTAGGGGGCGCAAACCTTGCAGAGAGGAGCTCCCTGCCTTCGGTAGGTGCTGACAAAGACTACCACGCTGGTCACCACAGTGCTCTGCCTCCACCCCCACCCCCACCGCCACCTCCCCTCCCTCCAGCCTCAGTTATCGCGGCAGCTGTGGCTGAGACACTTGGAACGCTGGACTTCAATCAGGACAGCCCAGCCCGCGAAGAGCAATGGACAAAGCCCAAACGCCGTCCCAGCACCCCACCTGCACCGCCCAAGACACCCCCGCCTTCCTCCCCACCCCACCCCTCTGTCGCCTCCTCCTCTACATCCCCTTCCTCAACCTCCCTTCCCCACCATCTTCCCTCCTCCTCCAGCTCCCCACTACCCCCTCAGCGTGACTCATCCTCCCCAGAGCCAGATTCCACCAATGAGAGTTTGCCATTCGTCTACCACAGCAGTAGCCTGGACTCTCGTATTGAGATGCTCCTAAAGGAACAGAAGGCTAAGTTTTCTTTCCTTGCCTCTGATGAGGAGGATGAGGAAGATAGGAAAGAGGAAAAGCAGAGGGGCATGCGTGGAGATGGAGGAGAGAGAAGAGGTGGGTTGGATAATCTAACAGGGGAACATGCAAGTGGTAATCAGGTGGGAGACAATCGGGAGAAGGACCACAGACGGAAAGGAGAAAGAGACAGAGATGGTCACAGAGGAAGGAAACGGGGAAAGGGGGGAGAAGGTAGGAAGAGTCCAACTGTACTTACAGCAACCACACCATCCTCTTCCACCTATTCCCACATCCTGCCCCCAGAGGAGTCCCAGCCCCAGGTTGGCCTCACTGGGACAGGAGCTTTGCAGGAAGAGTCTTCACAAACTGGATCTGCTGATACACGGAGCAGGACGGGAGCACACACACCACCTTACAATGGACAGAGTCAGGTGAGATCAGTAGCTTGGAATGAAACTCCAGGGTTCAGGCTTTTTTTCTTTGGACAAATAAAAGTTAAACAATGCTGAAGTAGAAGTAGCATACAGGCAGGTCATTATGTTTTGCAGTGGGGGGTAAAACCTTATTGCTTTGGCAAAACAGCCCAAACAAAAATGGTCTGTAAAAATGTTTCACGTGTGTTTGTAAATGGGGAAAATTTTTCTATTATTATTTCAAAATGTCTTCCTACAAAAGAATGTGCACTGACAAAAAATTTCTTTGGTGCAAAGGAACTAAAAGAAAAAGAAAAATACCTTTAGTACCCAGAAAAACATTGTTAACAGCATGGGTACAAACTAAGCATAATGTCTATGTTTTACTGTATTATTTGCTTTCTTGGTTGTTACAACTTTATGCTGTTTTCCAGCCTTACACTTCCTGGCTCTGTGGTTTTGGGCCAACTTTTGAAAGTGTGGTTGTCACATTGGTAGTGCTTAAACACTTCACGGCTTCCAGACTTAAAACATTAATTTCTTGTTTTCTTTCAGTCCTCCCCTCATTCCTCAGGGGAAGACATGGAGATCTCAGACGAGGAGGAAGTGGAAACCACCATAACAACGGTGACCACCCACCAGCC
Source organism: Scortum barcoo (assembly GCA_023238725.1). Lineage (NCBI taxonomy): Eukaryota > Metazoa > Chordata > Actinopteri > Centrarchiformes > Terapontidae > Scortum > Scortum barcoo. Next base: position 3,773,324 of record CM041547.1, read on the forward strand.
CTCTGTCACCTCGGGTTCTTCACCCTCTTCATCGCAGGCTGCCATGCCTTCACAAACAGCAGACCCCTCATCATCACCCCCACCCATCTCTGACTCTGCACAGCACTTTGGCACCTCCATGCACCCTCCCATACCTTCTTACCCTCCTCATTTGCCTCCTCCGCCTCCTCCTGGTTACTCCCTCCAGCCCCCACCTCCCCCTGGGATCCCTCCCCTGCCCCACATGGAGCTGCACCCCGAGTACCCTCCTCCCATGCCCCACCACATGTACGACTACGCAACCTCCATGGAGCTAATGAACCAGTACAGCGGTGGGGCTCCCATGTCCTTCCAAATGCAGACCCACATGCTAAGTCGCCTCCACCAGCTCCGTATGTCGTCATCCAACGGCACCCCAGGCCCCGGCGAGGCGGCCACTGCAGACTACACCTCCTATCATCTCCACTCTATGCCACCCCCCCACACACACCACCCCTACATGGACCAAGAGGGGAGCGGGGCAGGCTCACACTATGACCAAGACCACCGCTACATACCCACCCACATGCCCTACTCCTACGCTGACCCCCACAGCACTCAGATACCTCCCCCTCCACATCACAGCATCCCGCCCCCCCATACCGCCTGGCCACCACATGTCTTACAGCCACACTACCCCTCCTACATGCCCCCGCCTGGCTATGGCACCATGCTGCCCGGGGACGGAGAAGAGTACAGGGCTCCTGGGGAGGAGATGCCCATGCTGGCCGAGAATCCGCACGAAGCCACCGTGCAGATGGTCCTGGCCACTCTGATCCAGGAAATGAAAAACATCATGCAGAGGGACCTGAACCGCAAAATGGTGGAAAACGTTGCCTTTGCGACGTTTGACGAGTGGTGGGAGAGGAAAGAGACCAAGGCCAAGGTAAGGAAGTCTAACCACTGATGGCATTGTCTTAGTTTTTAAACTTGCAGTTTGGGTTGTTTTGTGAAGGTAAGAAATGCTGCTTCATCGCTGTCTTTGCCCTTTTTAGAGATTTGAACTTTCCAAAGCTTTCAGCATTTAATGGCAGTTGGAATTTGCCTTCCTCCTTCTCAGCAGCAAAATGATCGTGCTTACCACATTGGTTACTTCTCATTGTTATACGGTGAAGTGGAAAAAGGGAATAAATACTAATTGTAATCGTTTTCCTCCTCCAGCCTTTCCAGACAATGGTTAGAGGGGTGTCTGCCTTACGTGATGATGAGAAAAAGGAGGAAAAGGTAAACCGTCCTCGAGAGCCTCTCACGTCTCTTGTGGACTGGGCGAAGAGTGGGGGCATGGAGGGATTTTCTCTCCGAGGAGCACTCCGACTGCCTTCCTTCAAGGTAAAAACACCACACTGCGGCAGATCTTGGACTGTATCTCTGCGTTTGGCAGCTCACACTGATTTGATAAATGACTTACATCTACTGTACAACTCTGATTACACACACTGGACTGAGAAGTGTCCAATACACAGTTACCAAGAAATGTTTCATGATCATTTCATGCAGTCAGTTTGAATTATTGGTTATATTTAAAATAAGACATTTTCTGACAGTAATAGCAAATTATTATTATTATTATTATTGTGTCAGAATTACACAGGTAGGACTCCAACATAATCGTATATAAACAAAGAAATGCTGTTTTTTGTCAAGGACAAACATATAGAAAATATCCTGTTGTGTTTTTGTATTGGAGTTGTAAAAAATGGCTTATATTGATAAAGTTCATTCTTGTCTTTTTATTGATTTATAAAAACCATTGTCGTGTCTAATTGCAGGTGAAGAGGAAAGAACCTCAAGAGCTTGAAGAAGGAGACATGAAAAGGCCGCGACCCTCAACCCCTCCAGACGAGGATGACGAAGGTTTGCAGAGCTGATGTTGAACATTTTAATAGAAAGGATTAACAGGCCTGCTGCAGTCTTAAACTCTTAAATGGTTGTTGTCTTGTTTCCAGCTGCTGAGGGAAGGATCCCAGAAGCAGACAGACATGGAGTTGAAAGGGACAACAAGAGGAGGAAAAAGAAGCCAAGAAGTCGTAAACCTTGGGAGCTCGGCAGTGAGGGAGAGGAAACATCTGATGGCTCCTCCACTGAAAAAGTATGTTGTTGTTTTTTTTTATTCAGCTTTTTTGTTTGTTTGTTTGTTAGTTTGTTTATCAAGGATCCAACAAAATATACACTGAAGAACAAGAACACGTACAAATTAGGTGCATGTATCCTTTGAAAACAGTTTTTTAATCAAATTTATTAATCAAACAGCAGGCCGATGTGTATACTGTTGTATATGCAATAAATATGAATGTTTAAAATAGAGGTATGTAAGTAGTTGGATTTTTCATTTGCTTTGTGAGCAAGTTTTGTTGTGTTCTCACTCTTACCATACCAACAGCTAGATGGCAGCATTTCACAGTTATCTTTTAGTGCTGTAACTACAACCTTTCTTTATGTGTAGGAGGATGGTGAAGAAGAGGAAAGTGAAAAGGATTCTGATGGTAATCAATCACAACCTGTAATCTGATTACTATTTCTGTTTACTCTCACTTTCAGTTGAGGCAGTTATTATACCAAATATGTATTTTTTCTTTCTTTTTTATTTTTTATTAGATGATGCCCTTAGTGCTGATAGTGATGATGAGAGCCTCTCCTCATCCTCTGAGGGTTCTTCCTCTTCGGCATCCTCATCCTCGTCTTCCTCTGAAGATGAGGATGAAGAGGAAGGAGAGAGGGCTGAGAGCGAAGGACCAGACTCAATGGACGAATCAACCATGGACAGCATAACTGGGAAAGAAAGCGACAGGTATGAAGTTTGAAATTCTGTTTTAAGCCTTATTATATTTATTTATGAGCATTGCTAAAGGAGATCTGTCTTCAGAAATACATTTAGTCTGTATTACACAGATAATGTACTTTTTTAATGTGTCATTATTGCTGGCTCACAATTTTTTATTCTGCAGGGAAAATAACACAGCTGCTGCTCCAAAGGCAGAGGTCAAAACAGGTAAGTCCTCATTAACAAATGCATATCACACACAAGTGCTAAAATAAAGATATCACCATCAACCAAGTTCAACCATTTAAGGACGTTTACCTTTACTTTTCAGACTGTTGTTGGGAAAAGTTTTGTTAAGTACATTGTGTTTAGTTTGGATCAGTCTGTCAAAATTCTTATTTTCTCTCAGGTGAAGCCAAGGATATCAAGACAGATACAACAGGAGCACCTACCAAGCATCCTCCATCGCCCCAATACCCCCGTCCTTCGTCCCCTATTGTTCTCGTGCCGCCTCTCAAGAAACGCAGGAAGACGGTCTCATTCTCCACAGTCGAGAATGACAGCAAATTGCAGCTCCCGACCGCACCGTTATCTCCTTCTCCCTCCCAGCTGTCGGTTGAACCTCCCTTCCTCTCACCTGCCAGGCCTCCAGACTTTCCCCTCACCCCTTCCCCGACCCCCCCAGCTCGTCCCACTCAGGGCATCCAACTGCTCCCCTTTGCCTCCAAACCAGGTGAGGGCAACGCCCTCATCCTGCCCCCGTCTGGGCGAACCCAGGATTCTGATGAGGCCAAAAAGGGACCACTTGCCTCTCCTCAGCCCACCCTTGTCAAATCCCCTGGAAAACGAGGTGCAGGCAAAGAGTCCCCCAAACCTCCCGCCCCTCCCGTTATGGTGTGCCGTACTGTGCAGAACCTGCCATTGGACCATGCCTCTATGTGTAGGATGGCCTTCGAGGAGGCCCCTCCACCACCTCCCGTCAACAAACGGTCCAGAGGCAGGCCGCGGACGACCAGCTTGTCCATGTCTTCCTGTCACTCCCTCAGAGAGGAGGATGAGGATGAGGAAGAAAGTGAGCAGAGGTTGAGACTCAGAGAGCAGCTGGGTGCTTCGAGCCTCCTGCAGCTGGCCTCGGCGTCAACCACCGACCTGTCCGTGCTGGCCGACGTGGCCCTGAAAATGGACCCTGAAGGCGGGGACTCGGAGGAGACGGAGACATCTGACGAGGCTGAAGAGCAGAAGATGGAAGGGGATCTCTTCTCCCCAGAGTCACTGGCCCTGGTTATGAGTCCAGAGAGTGTAATTGTCCTTATGGAGCACAACTACTGCAAACCCCCCGTCCTATCAGCACCCCCCGGTACCAAAAGGACTTCCTCCAAACAAGACTCCTCTGTCTTGCTCCCAGCAGACCTCAACACTATTTCCGGGGTACTTGAAGCACCAGAGGAGGTTATCGGAGAGGCACTACCATCCAGGGGAGATGCAGGAGAATACTTATCTGCCATGGGAGTGCTGTGTGAATCTGAGGACATGGCTAAAGCTCCATCATCAAAGAGGATCGGGTTTGGTAAGGGTTTCGAACTCGAAAACGACAAAAGCAAAAAAAGGAGAAGAAAAGACAAAGAAAACCTCGAGATTCATCACACAAAAAAACAAAAGGAGCAGCCAAGCAAGAAACAGAGGAAGCGGAAACTAGAGGTGCGTGGGACTTCTGTTATCTTCCTGTAAATGTTTGTTCCTGTAAATGCTTTTACTCTAAGTGTTGACATCCACAACCAGTCTCAGTGTATCTGGCAGAACAGGAACATGACTCATTTGTGGGTCCAGTTTGAGGTGTCTGTCTTGGTGGCACGTAAAGTTGTGGTGTGTTTTTTTTTTTTTTTTGTAATGTCATCCGTTGTGTGAAAAATGACGATGGATGAATGTCTGATATGAAATTGGGCTTATTCAATAAGAACACCAACATGCTATGAAATTAAATAATAATAATTAGATGAAAGTAAAGTAAAAACCTTTTTAAACTGGCATGACAATATCTATCTATCCATTCGCTCTGTGTAATGACTGAGATTCTGTCTAGAGGAAGCAGGCAGAGGGGCAGAGATGAAAACTGGAAAAACAATTGGATGTTTTTCTGTTTTGCAGTTTAATTTTCAGCTAATTGCTACAAAACAAATGCTAATCAATCAGTTTCATCTGCTGAACAGACACAGATACTGAGGCATGTCTTCTCTTGTGATCAATTTAGTTGTTAGACTATGGTCCAAACAATAGCCTTCCTCTTTAACTGTTTGGCTTTTGCTGTGATTTAGTTTTCAGTTTTCTTGTCTTTAAAGAAATTAAGAGAGACTGTCCCATAAATGTGTCACCTGCCATGACACCATGTCAATGGTATTTAATGTTCAATGTATACAACATTGGAAACAAAACCTCAGACAGACTAAAAACTAAAAGGAAACAGTAGTTTTTTTTTTTTTTTTTTTTTTGCTTTAGTCTAGACCAAAATAACTGAACTACACAAATGAACACAACCAAGCACCAGGTCTGTCCATAGCTGTGTTAGTTCACAGTTCATCGGTAGTAATATTCCTCTTTCTCGCCGCAGGACTCAGACTTTGAAGAAGATGTGGATGTGGAGGAGCTCGAGTCCGGGGAGCTGTCCAGCTCAGACACCGAGGACGATGTGGTGGAAGATGTGAGGAAGAGCGAGCGCCTCTTTCTGCAGGAGGCAGGCGTAACCACGTCCCAGCGCTGGCCCAAACCAGTCCCGGCGCCCGAGCCGCCAGCCGTGAAGTTTGAGAACCGCAGTGAGTTTGAGCAGATGACCATCCTTTACGACATCTGGAACACCGGTCTAGACGGTGAAGACTTGATGTTGCTGAAGAAGACTTATGAGAAGCTGCTCCAGGACAACCAAAGCTCTGACTGGCTCAACGATACTCACTGGGTCAACCACACTAATATCCTTGTCGGTGACTTCAGTCTGCATTAAATCTGTGTGACTGTCATAGAAATTATCTGCAGTTATCAGTGTCCCATCAATCCCTTTCTGTAAGTGGTTAAATGTGTTGTTTCTTCATGTCAATGTGTGATTTCCTGCTATTGCCCTTGACCTTTGCTCTGCACTAACCAATCTGCCGAACCCTCGGCGTAAGAAGAAGAACGCAGGTGGACAGCTTCGTGAGCATGTGACCGGTTGTGCCAGGAGTGAGGGCTACTACGCCATCAGCCGCAAGGAGAAGGACGTCTATCTGGACCTGGACCTGCCTGAGCAGGTCATACGGGAGGTGGAGAACGTCGACAGCTCGGTAGGCATTAACTTCCAGTTTCATTCTCTAAGCTCATTTATTTTTCACGTTCCTGCTTGTGGAATCTCTTTATATTGCAGCAATGGAGTCAAATGTGTGGTTTTCCAATGATTTTACCAACGAATTTTAAATTATCAGTCTATTTAATACAGAAAATACAGTGGAAGACTTAAAAGCCATGTCTTAACTCTAAAGGAAAGCGTAACAAATCCTTTTTTAAAGTTTGGTAAGCCCATTACTTGAAGGGAGTTTGCATCCAGCATCAGAGGAAGGTACTTGTTTGTTGCTGGTTGAGTTGGTGTGGTGTGGAAATATGGTGGGTTTCATTGTGTAGAAAGTTGAGACAAAACTCCCTAAATAATCTCTGAGTGGTTCCAGATGGTCTGGAAATAGTGATATTGCCCAGCTCTGCGCTGGCTCTATAAACAAACTTCAGGAGGTCCAGTGCTGAATATGATTATTATCCACGGTTAATATGACGCTTGATGACACCCCTTATGAATTTAAAAGGGAGGGAAGTAAATTCAACTGACTCGCTGTCATTTGGCTCAGATTAACTATTAATTTTTGGGGGTTGAAATAATAAGAGGGGACTTCCAAAGAGTGCAGATGGTTGTTAACATGGATTTTCCAAACCACTGGTCTGCACAAAGCTTCATAACTTTACCATTAATGTTTTCTGTTATCAGACAGTACACCGACTTATTTTTTATTGCTCATATCTTTTAACATTACAGATTAGTCTTCCAGTTTTCCAGAATCACATTTTAGTAACTTTCTGAAATGGAAAAAGTGGATAGAAACTTGACCGCAGTATAACCCCAAAATGCTTTTTTTGAAATGTTTTAAAGATACAGAAGGTATTTATTCTTTGTTTTGGCCTTTAATTTTAAGCGTTTGGAAAAGCTCATCTTACCTAAATATTAAAAGTTAATTTGAGCCTTGGATTAAATCCTGTTTTTCTGCTGCATCTCTGCAAGAAAAGTGCCATACAAATAAAGTTATTATTATTCAAAGATAAAATTTCCAGTAAAGGAGTGTAACTGCTCTGAGATACAGGTGGCTGACAGATGTTTAATGTTCTCTAACAACAATTTGAAAAACACTCGAGTTTTTTGGCCGGAGAGCTTATGAACTCAACCAAACCATAATCAGCCCCACCGCAGGTAAAACTAACTCGGCTTTATCATTTGATTTGGCAGCGATTGGCTGGCCATGGTCGACATCCTAAAGGTTTCCAAATTGTTATTCTGTTTCCACCTGATTCTGAATTTCATTTATTTCACTGTTGACTTTGAAAAAAAAAAAAAAAACAAAGCGAACAAAAATAATCTTGAGAAGTCACATTGTGAAATGCTCATGGAGGGGTAAACATTTCATGCCTCCTTTCACCAAACCCACCAGATTGAAAAGCTTTTTTTGTTTTTAAAATCCCAAACCCACTGTGACATGTGTGTGTCATGCAGCACATGACACACATGTGTGCATTACATTTATACTTTAAGGTGATATTTAAAGGAACCTGACTCACTTGTCATCACCCTCTCACACACACACAGTTTTTAATCCTTTCAGTTTTTCCAGATTTAGTCATTTTCAGCTGCTGTTTTAATTAGATGTGCTATTTTCAGTGTTTAGTTATTCTCAGTTCCTCAAAGAAAGTGCCCTTTCCTCTCGATTAGTGTTTGGAGCTGAGTTTAATTGGATACCATCAGGGGTGACAGCCTCCATATGGCATGCACACATCATAATGCAGCATCCGTGAGTGTGTTTATTATTCACACACCACCAAGACGTTGTTATGGAAAGACGTGCAGGTCGTTTCTCTGATGTTTGGCTTTGGTTTTGTATTGAGGGGGAAATCTACATTTTTGTGGCACGCTTTTGTGACGCAGCTTAACTTTTCCAGTAATGTCTTTTCCATTGTGCCTCTCTGCTGTATGTCACTGTTACCATGGAGAAAAAGCATATTTCTTTATATTCAGCACACACCCTTCACATTTTTCTATCACCAGTGGCTCTGTGTTGTTGTAACTAAGAGGAACTGTCTCATTGCTTCGGCACAAAATTAGATGTAATCACTCAGCATCTTTTATGTCCTGATCAAAGTAGGAACTTGAGTATATCATATATCATATCTGTTTCCTGAGGAGTGGGTGCTCACCTGTCCCAGGTACGCAGTGATGTGGTTTAGTCTACCCGGTGGTCTGAATGTGGAGGAGTAAACAGAGGAAATATTCCCAAAGTACAGACTGATTCTTCTGTTATTATCATTATTACACAGGTTATTATGTTGGTGGTATTAAAGAACTGTCTTTAATCATACAGACGTTTAGGTTGGCCGTCAGTAACCTCGAGCGCCGCCCTCGTTCTCCTCAGTATGTCAGGTTATTGACCCAACGTTTGGCACACATAGAGCTCACCCACAAGCACAAAAAGTGGAAGCGTAAACTGTGTTTTTGGCCGAGTTTGATCCCGAGAGCAATTAAATTGTTCTCACTAAGCATCATTATTGTCTCTACGACTCTGTGACAGCTCTGTTACCTGCGACTGACCTCACACCTCCATCTGCAACATCAATATTTTGTGAAAACGATTTTTATCCACGTATACACAAAATGAAAACAGACACAGATTGTTTATCTGTAATTCAATACATATACTATACTATACATATACTTCAATAAAAAAAACTCTTAGGACACAACTTATTCTTCTTTATAAGCATTGTTAAAGGTGTAAGTATTATCTTTTTATTACTGTATTAACAAGACATGAGCTGTTCCCCCTATTTTGACTACACAGGTTACTTCATTATAAATTCATCATTGATTTTCTTCAGGATTAATCAGTAAAGAACAGTACAGGCGCCTGCGGTTTTTGTTTTTACAAACAATCTGTCAGACAGAGTTAACACCAACTTGTGTTCCCGTTTTTGCTTTTCATCTTAATTTGAGTTGTTTTTGGTGCTTTTTTTTTTAACATTCATTCCATTAAATATGTGTAATAATCGCTGATATCACGTAGAAGGAAACACAATTCAAGTCAACAAACGCAGGATTCAAACAAGTTGGATCCTGCTTTTGTGAAATGCTTAATAGAGGACTGTACACCCTGCTGACGTTTTTCTCACTAAACTTAAATAGAAATAAAAGAGAAATGTGCCTGCTCAGTCTTATCTGCTGTCTCACTAACTGTTGTCGAAATGAACCTCACCCACAGTAACACACATTCGGGTCAAAGTGCTTCTCCAGGTCAACCTCTTCCAGCTCAAGGCTGCATGATAACGGGTGAATTGTGTCCGTTGCAACTTACATAAAACTCGCCATCTGTTTCCTTTGCTAGGGAGCTAACCGGGTGCTATCAGAGAGGCGATCAGAGCAGCGCCGCCTCCTCACCGTCATCGGCACCACGGCCGTCATGGACTCTGACCTGTTGAAACTCAACCAGCTGAAGGTACAGACACCAACAGCCATGTGCCCTCACAGTAACGCACTGTACAGTTTCCACCACATTACTGTACTCTTCTCATTCTCTATATTCAGACCTTACAGGCAAAGTTTTGATAAAGTGCATTTCATGGTATTAGAATTTCACAATACAATTATCTTGATATGGAAAATTATCTCAGTAAAATGAAATGAGCATTAAAACATTCTAAAACATCACACAATAATGGCTGGTTATGATGACAGGAGTGTGTACTTAAGGTTTCTACTTAAATTTCTCTCAGTACCTTTTTTGTTTTGACAGATTTAATGTCAAGTCTTTGCTGGCCAAATATTTCTATGTCTTCAAGCTGCCATGATAAAACAGGTGTTTATCCACAGCAGATTAAAAGCAGGTGGAGCCACATAAGAGCTGCAAACATGCGATAATATTCTGACATATTCTGAAAAATGAGGACTGTACTTTCATTCATCACTGAAGAAAAGCATATCTCTGTTCAGCCTGTGTGTTTAATACAGAGACAACACTGAAAATAGGAGTTTTTTCCCCATAATTTTGTATCTCCAAATACAAATGTGTTTCACCAGTGTAGAAACGAGACATTTTGGTTTATTTACTCATTACTGAGGCCTGTTTCATCTGCATCCAGCCTTTGTGCTGAACAAGGCTTTACAGTGCGGATATTAGTCTTCCTCTCCATTCGTCAACAAGGCCCTGAAGAAGGGTGGTGATCGAATCGTAGGGTGGTGCTCATGTCTCTGGGTGGATGATGTTTTACACTGTAACTATGATAAATCTGCCAAAAAACCACTCCTGTAACAGATATGCGTCATCATTTCCTGCTTACGTGTACATGTCCCTTGTTCCAGGCTGGAGTTTGAGGAAAACTCAAAGTATATATTCACCTCTCTATGGTTTATACTTTATTCCTTTAAAATGTTGTTACGATGACTCTTTTCTGTCTTTGTGCAGTACCGCAAGAAGAAGCTTCGTTTTGGTCGCAGCAGAATCCACGAGTGGGGCCTGTTCGCCATGGAGCCCATCGCTGCTGATGAGATGGTCATCGAGTACGTGGGTCAAAACATCAGACAGGTACGGATTCCAGTTTGATGTCCTAATATTAACTGTTTCTGCGAGCATCTCATTGTTGGTGCATTTGATATAAACCATGTAAATATGAGAGTAAATTCAATTTTACTTGTGTACCTTTTATCATATTTCTGTATTTTGTGGTCGGTTCAGCGTTAGGCGGGGTCAGTGAATAAGTATTTGTGTGTTTGCTGTGTTCAGATGGTAGCCGACAATCGAGAGAAGCGGTACGCACAGCAAGGCATCGGGAGCAGCTACCTGTTCAGAGTGGACCACGACACGATTATCGACGCCACCAAGTGTGGCAACCTGGCACGATTCATCAACCACTGCTGCACTGTGAGTCCGAACGTCCTCAGTCACCAGCGTTTTCAGACGCGTCTGTGGGAAACACGACTGCATTTAACTGTTTCATTTCTCTGTCCCTCTAGCCAAATTGCTACGCCAAGGTCATCACCATCGAGTCCCAGAAAAAGATTGTGATCTACTCGAAGCAAGCCATTGCCGTCAACGAAGAGATCACCTACGACTACAAATTCCCGCTGGAAGAGAACAAGATCCCTTGCCTGTGTGGAACGGAGAACTGCCGCGGGACACTGAACTAGTGGACGCTCTTCTCTTCCTCACTTGCCAATGGATAGTTCCCCCACCCCACCCCCCCACACACACACACACACACACACACACACACACACACACACACACACACACACTCTCCTGGTTCACCCCCCTCCGACTTTACCCCGAAACAAAGCCACCCTCTGACCACCCTCTGTTTCACCGGATGGCTGAATCACAGCACCCAGGAAACAGAGAGGCTCTGAGCTGCACATTTCATGCCCATTTTTCATTCACTTGGTAGCTTCACAAGCCAGTGTGTGTTTGGGTGTGGGAGGAGGGGGTTTTGTGTTACCTGGTATGTGAATAGGATGTGGGGGGGGCTCTGTTTCAGCATTAACTCCTCTGTGGCAGTATTGTTGGACCTGATTGGGTTACTGGGAATAAAAGTCTCTCTATTTCCATGCCAATGTCCGTTCGAAGGAAGACAATGAAAAACAACACTGGGTTTTTTATTACTACGTCAGCTCACATAATCTAGCGCTTGGATCACTCCTCCAGCAGCGAGTCCCCACCCGACCCATCCACCCCACCCTGCGCCGACCCACACAGATCCGCACACAGACGCACAGGAATTTCAGACAAATTCAGGGTTTTTAAAAGCGCTCGTTAAGGGCGTACTTTTAAGGTGACAAACTTCAATCAATTTGGTCTTCAGTTATGCAAGATTTCCAAGAGTGAAGATTGTTTTCAAGCTTTTTTTTTTTTTTTTGTTTGTTTTTTTTTTTTTAACTTCCTTTCATAGTATTATATGATAATATTACTGTTGCTGTTATTAATGGTATTTAGTTGCATTAGCTGTAAGCATCTTACAGTAAAATGAGCTTCAGTGTGCCCACCCACTGTCCTTATTAGTGGCTTGTGATACACCGGCCCTACAAAACACAATTTCCCGTCTCCACTGTGCGTTACTCTCCTCATTTTGACTTCTGTCTGGATGAGAGTAAAAGTCCTATAAACTGTTGTTTTTAACCAGTTGTGTCAGTTAATTTGTAGCTAAAAGTTTTTTTTTTTTTTTACTTTTTTTTTTGTTTTTTTTACATGGTTGCTGAATTTTTGTCTGCACGATCAGCACAACACAAACTTGGCCTGCTTTTTTTTTTTCTTTTTTATTCACCCCCTCCCCACCAAGTTAAAAGCTGTGTCAACAAAGGTCTTGTGCGGATATCAAGCTGAGTGTTCGTGTCTTAGGATCGCTCTCCGTCTGTTTGGCTATGTTTAGTTGTTCCTTCCATGTTATTCTCGTATTTAGTTTCAAGCGACAAATGTCAGATTCCTATTCTGAGTCGCAAGTTCTTCTCTCTTCAGCTGCTGCAGCAAAGATTACCACCAAACTCTTGCAGGTCCCAGTTAAAATGTGTGATCAGTAATTTAGTCGATCTGTGTGCTACAAATGTTTTTAAAAGGCACATTTATTTGATTAGATCAGGTCTCCTTAAAGTAAAGTTTTGTTTAGTTTCTTTTTCCCCGTTCCCCTTTCCAGAATTTGTTAGTATATATTATTTGAGAGTGCGGAGTCATTTGTCTCATCCAAAACATCCCTCCCTGGAAGATTTATTGGCTGAAGGCAAACACATGTCCTGCTTACGATTTGTTTGCAGTGAAGATGGGTAGAAGGGATACACAGACGAGCCTCAGCAGGTTTGTGATACACTGCAGACGGCGGGATGTACATGGCCCTCGTGTCGTGTCCATTTTCTCTTTTTTTTTTCGTATGGCTGTGGCCGTCCAAAGTTTAACTTTCATTCTGAACTTTTAATTAGCAGAAGACTTTATTTTCATCCCTCCCAAACAGGAAAATGTGTAAGATATTTTTTGTTGCAATGAAAGCCTTTCAGTACAAACCAACCCTCTTTACTACAGGACAAAAAGATGAAAGGAAAAAAAAAAATCAAAGAAGTACATGTAAATATTGTAGAGGTGTTTGTTTCTCGTAGAAACACACTGATTTCAAGCTGTAAATATGTTGTTCCTTTTCCTCTCTCCATGAGGAGGAAACATGTACATATCTTCCATTCATTTATTTTTTATTGTTTTTCCTTTTAATTTGATGATTATTTTAATATTATTTGCAATATTTCTCTTGTATTAATGCGTTGGACCCTTTATTAATGGTGCATTAAAATATTTTTTAAATAAATAAAAATCTCATGTCAATCATTTTGCGTCCTGCAACTGTTAGAAGCTCTGCTGTTCGGAGGATTTTTGAAATAAATATTCATGTCTGCTCTGACATGAGGTACATATAAATAACTACCAGATAAAATGTGGTGTTTCTACAGGAAGTTGCATGCAACAAACAACATAGTCTGATCTGGTTTCTTACAAAGCATCTGCAACTATTTCCTGTTTAGAGGAACGAGAGAGGAAGAGCTCTACCAAGACTAGATTTGATAAATTGGCAGATTATGAATGAAGGAAGCAGATGGTGACCTGAGCTGAAAAACTCAAACATTTGCCAAGTCTTTTTTTCTGTTACAGTCAGACTCAGGTTTTTAAGGTGCTCTTTTTGACAGAGCTTGTGACTTGGAAATTGCTGTGGCGGAAATGTAATTTATGATTTTCCTCTGTGTCATGACGAGGCCGGCCGTAACTGGAATTTGCTGGATGTTGCTCGCTGCTTTGTGGACGTGTTGCAAACACCTGAACGCCACAGTTCAACAAGTTCTTGCCTAATTCTTTCAGCAGCTCTTCCTGTAACAGTTGAATAAATCTGACCTTGTATAGTCTGTTCCTGTGCCATGAAAACCCACATGACTGGAGTTTGCTTTGATTTAATACTCAATGAACTGCAGGAATGGGAAGGTCACATTTTAACTGAAAAAAAACATCAATGAGATCACATCAAAGTATGTCTACGAGTCTGAGGCAGGACGACTGCATGTGTGAAAAGAGTTGTTTAAAGCATTTTTATTTCCCCAAAAGGAAGCGATGCAAAGCCTGATAAACTGCCTCGTGATGTCACTTGAGTCAGTTGAAGACTACAAGTTTGGAAATGAAAAAAAAAAACAAAACAAAAAAACTTGAAGAATGAACTTACCAAACCTCTGTATCTCCTCATCTCTGCTCGAGGCAAAATTAACAAGCTTGATACGACTGAATCTCCAACAGAACCACCTTCTGTGGGTAATGTAGACAGCAGGAAAGAAGAATACGCCTAATAATTAAGACATTATCTGTGTTTCTGCTGCATTTCGATCCTTTTATTTTAAACTGCCCATCACCAGTCCAGTAACGTTATGATGAACATTATAATCTGTTATATTTAAAAAAGGAACTTTAACTTTTAACTTTTAATTCATATTCCCCTGAGGATAATCTTTTAAAATGGTTATATAGTTGTCAAAATGTTTGTTTTTCTACTTTTATTTACAACCTGAAGGCATTTCTATTGGCCTTGGCTGTACTTAGTGTTTACTTGTGTTTACTTAGTGCCTCAAACTGTTTATGAAAGTAGTTCAAGTTTATTTTTTTAAAATGCAGTCAGATCGTGGAAATAGGTCCAAACAATAAGATCCAGTGCACAATGAGTCCACAATGAGAGGCAGAGCTGAGAGAGAACAGTCACTGACATCATGTGGGCCTGACTCTTATATAACACACAAAAACAAGGAAAAACCTTTGACCAGGTTTCCTCAGTTAATGTGTGACCTCCAAATGATGGTGTGCTAAGGCATGGACACCAAATTCAGCCCCATTTCACAGACAAAAAGTAAGGATTAACTGTGGGATTAAATGTCACTTTATTAAGACAAACTAATAGACATGCTTAATCCTCCAAAAGTCAAAGTTAATATCAGTCAAATGAAGAATTATTTTATTTCCATACAGTGAAAATCAATTACACATGGACGACAAAAACTAAAATGTTTGTATTACTTGGATTGTCCATTATTTATAAAGGTGAATGTCCCTTAAATATACATAATATAGAAGAAAGACAATGCCGAACTGGGCTGGATCGATGCTCTAGTTGTCTTTTATTTTTCATTTTATACTGTATTTTTAAACCACAGAGCACCTGATGTACCAGGAGGTGACAAAAATTTAACATGTACCAACGATATAAAGGTATTTGCTTTCACATAACAATTTGTTCATTCAAATGAAACTTGTTTGCATGAGATAACCATCACCACAGTATTTGGCTCACACCAGTTAATATCTGGTTCCTGGTTTAGCGTGTAAAATGAAAACTGTGTTTTGTTTATTTGGTTGCCAAGTTCAAGCTCGTGCCAACTTCACGTGAATTATCAGTATTATTAGATCCTTGCCAAGGTGGGGGTGTTGACAAATCCACTTTTAATGGTTTTAACTAATGGTTTTATTAATCAGAACGTGACCAAGCTCATGGTAATGGATTAGTTATACCTATAACTGCATTTTTACCAGAATTTACAGCTTATAAACCCTTTATGAAGTGTGTTTTTAGAAAGTTTTTTTTTTTTACTATTATTTATTTTATATTTATTTATTTATTTATTTATCTAATTTGCTCTTTATTATTACCTATTATTTATTTATTATTTTATTATTTTATTTTATTTTCTCGTCCTCCCAATTCACACACCATCACACTCATAAACACCCCACAACAGATGAGCTGTGACAGATTTTCCCCCAAAACATTCATTTAAATCACAGTAACTGCATGACGTCACAAAAATAACAATAATAATAATACTAATCCTACTACTACTACTGCCAATAATGATGATAATAATAATAATAATAATTAATGAATGAATGAATGAAGTAGTCGCTAGCAATGAAATTCTTGAGTCTTAAACAAAATAGTTTAAAAAGAGAGACCATACATGCAAAATAAAAATAGATATAGAACTAAAATAAGTAATAACCTTAGCAATAAAATAAAATAGACGTAAAATAATAATAATATGACTAGGTGCAATTATTGAACAGTGTAATTAAGTGGAGTCTTATTAACAGCTCTGGGGTGATCTCGGTGGCCTTCTTCCTCCACCGCTGGGTGCAGAGGTCCTCCATGGATGGCAGCTCCGTCCTGGTGAATGCGCTGAGCAGCTTTCACCTGCCTCTGTAGAGCCTTACGGTTGAGGGCGGGCGGTGCTGAGCTTGGTGACGAACTTGGTGATGAATGCTGATCTGTAGTAATAAGGAGAAATAATGAAGGAGCTAAAAGTCTGAGTCAATCAAAGAGACAGTATCATGTATATTATAGTATGTTATATGTATATTATGCCATCCACTCCACAAACACGATTGTAAAGTTTGCAGATGACACCACCATAGTGGGCCTCATATTAGACAATGATGAGACCCACTACAGAGAGGAGATCCAGCACCTTACTCAGTGGTGCTCAAACAACAACCTTGTTCTGAACACCAGCAAGACCAAGGAGGTCATAGTGGACTACAGGAGGTCCAGGAGGACAGAGCACGCTCCTCTCCTCATCCACGGGGAAGCAGTTGAGCGTGTCAACAACATCAAGTTCCTGGGCATCCACATCACATCTGACCTGACCTGGTCCATGAACACAGCTCACCTGGTAAAGAAGGCTCAACAAAGACTCTTCTTCCTCAGGAAGCTGAAACGTGCTGGACTCTCCCCTCAGCTCCTGACAAACTTCTACAGGGCCACAGCAGAGAGCATCCTCTGCCTCAGTGCAGCAGTGTGGTATGGCAGCTTCACTGCACAAGGCCGAAAAGACTTAGCCCAGGTGATGAAAACAGCACAGGGGATTGTTGGAAGTCCACACACACACACACACACACACACACACACACTAAACCATTAATAAACACACACAACTCTAAATCTTTAGATATTTATGTACATACATATTACATATTTTTACATATATTTATGTTTAAAGCTGGAAGTCACACCAATCTTAATTTCATTATGTGAAAACATAATGACAACAACAAAGATTCTTGATTCTTATTATATTCATTTATACTTTTAACTGTAATAATAAATAATAAATACATAAACAAAAAGAAAGAAATAAACATAAACAATAATAATAATAATAATAATAACAATCATCTCTCTGTGATTGGTTGCTATGGCATTGCCATGGCTGCGCGGGCGTGGCTTAATCAGACAAAATGGGCAAAGGGTTTCGGCGTCTCGCAGAAGCAGCGCAGGCGGTCATGGCTACGCACAAGCCGGCTCTCGTCTACCTGATCACCGGAGGCTGCGGCTTCCTCGGCCGACACCTGCTGAACGTTTTGCTGGAGAAGGAGAAAGACCTGACGGAGATCCGCGTCTTTGACAAGCATGTGGACTCGAGTTTAAGTGGGCTGAGCACAGGTGAGGCGAGCTGCGTGCGGAACCGCGCTTTAAAATCCGCTCATTTAAAGTTTTCTTTGCTTGGTGAAATTAGAGACTTTTATAAGATAAAACCTGAACTGTGTCTGAATAAATACGCGTCTTCCTTCAATTCGGCATTATTGTGATACACCGTGGAGCTCTTTCTTTCATTTGATTTCATCTTTTAGAGCTGTCTCACAGTATTCAAGCTTATTTTAAAAATCCTGCGTTCTTCCTTATGATCAGTGGGATCCTGCATTTCTCTCTATCTCTCTCTCTCATACAGTTGCAGTATTTCTCCCTCAGTCATGTGCTATGTGCTGATTAACTTGCCCTTTATGAATAGCCCTTCTGTGTGTCCTATCACCATATAACATGCTGTTTTCATGGAGCAATTGATTAACAAACTGGAGCTGTAAATGATGTGTAATGTATAACAGAAGATGTGAGAGGAGGAGATGTATCTGCATGAAGATGATATTAACATTGCTCAACACTAATTTCCGTCACTGGGTTGCAGAGATGACCGCTATAGTGGGTTGAATCCAGGATGTCCAGCTCCCTTATGTTTCCTGCAGCAGGATAAAGATGTCAGAGTTTGATTTTTGGCTCTGCTTTGTTGTGTATCTGTCATCTGATTACCTGGAAGATGAACGTAGGTGTGTTTTTTCCACGCAGCCAGGAACTGTGGCTTGAGGTGAGCGTCACATTCCTGACACCTGCACTTTATGGGAAAGACATAAACGACAGCGAGGTGTAGTTTATCCCTGGTGAAAAGGCTTTTCATAACCTACAGTAACAGTAGGTTTCTCTTTCAGCATTATCTGGAAGGCATCCAACGACGAACCTTTGTCCTACATTGGAAAAGGCTTTGTTTAGCTGTCATTGATGCAGTGCTGTTTGAAAAAGACTCTCCCATTTGGGGCCTCAAATTCCAGGGAACAATGAGATGTCCGTGTGTGTGTGTGTGTGTGTGTGTGTGTGTGTGTGTGTGCCTTTAACTGACTGATCTGAATTAGTGGAAGGGAACGACACGTGTCCAATAGTTTTGAATTAGAAGTTGTTTGCGTTCAAAAGTCTCTCCATATCAGCCACAGGACTCTGTCTTCTCTCGTTATCTACAAGGACGTCAAGGGCAGTGCATGGGAGCCGAGATAAACCCAAAGGTGCAAGACCTTCACAAATGATGATGACAGTAAACTCAGTCTGCAAAATGCGAAACATCTTGAAATCCCACAAAGACTCTGTAATTGGGAGAGTTGGGTGTGATGGCATATGGCTTGAGTTAATTAAAATGTACAATTTGAAAGAGATTCTTGCTGTTTTAAGTCATTGTGGGCAATGAGTTGAATTACTGAGCAGGACTGGTTTTTTTGGCTTTTTGTGTTGATGTGGCAGGTTTTTAATTAAGTGGGTGAAGCTAAAAACACATGCATGTTTGGACTTTTACACCTATAATTGTTTCTCTGTTCACTTTCCAGGATGTCTGAGGAAAGATAGTCCAGATAATCTGGAAGTTGCTGAAACAAGGCAGCATTGTCTTGTGCCATAAGAGTTTTGAAATGTTTTTATTCGTATTTTACTCTCCCTAGATGTTAAAAGATATCAACTGTGCGGCTTAAGAAACCAGATCTCTGTGTCTACCATTAGAGGGTTTTATAAGAACGTGACTTCTCTGTAAGTTCTCTCTGTGTCGAGATGTCTTAAGACTTAAGATATCACATCACCAAATGGATGCAGAGTCATACTTTTTTGCAGAATAACAGAATATACAGTAACGCTTGTCCTGCTTTGTCAGCTGAAAGCCCCAACAGGAAGAAGGAAGTAAAGGTCTGATCAGGCGATATTAATGTGACATTGTTCAACAGTGTGACATGGGCTCACTCTTTGTAATAAAAAGATTTTGCATGGAAGAAACTTTACTCCGTTTCCACTTAATGAGTTAATAAATAAATTGCTTGTGTGTTTGCTTACCACACGGTTTAGATTAAAATTTCTCCCTGTTTCTCCCTCAGAGCGGACGGAGGTGGTGGTCATTCGGGGGGACATCACAGACTACAGCAGCGTGTTGGAGGCCTCCCGGGGGGCTGACGTCGTCATCCACACAGCCAGCTTGGTGGACGTTTGGCACAAGATCCCAGAGACTCTCATCTACTCTGTCAACGTCACAGGTGAGACTTCTGGGGGACAGTGATCCGAAATGATGGCGAGGAAATGGGATGGGCGAGGAAACATCACTCAGTGATTCAGTTTTATGAATGCCTTATTATAAGGAAAGTAAACAAAAGGAACAAAAGGAAACCACCACCTGGTCCCACTTCAGAGGATTTTCAAGGACTCATGTCCAAAAATGGTGGTCATAATAAGCCATGCGAAGTATTGTGACGACATCAACATTCCTTCTCAGCCAGGCATGTTGCCCATGTCTCCTCCTGATACTCAAACTTGGATTAAGGGCTGGTTTTCATGGCGCAATTTGTTATTTAAATTGTTCACAAATATATTTCTTTTGTAAGTTACAACATTTAGTTTCTCCTTCCAGTGATAAAGCACTGTCCATCTGTACTGCTTAATCCTATTAGTTCGGGTTTTCACGGTGAGTTTAAGTGTCTCATGATACGTTGTTTTTTCAGCCCGACAAGAATTCAACACAAAAGGAAGGAAGTTATTTTATGATCCATAGACTGGCTTCGCAGAAAATGTAATGAGCATTGTTTTTATGTTTGATGTGGCCTGGGGTTCCCCAAAGGACCCACAAAGCTTCCCTCTGGGCTGCTTCCAGTCACTGTAACCCTGACTTACAGTAATAAGGTTAACGTTGTATGTGGGTGTTTACCAAGCAGAACTGATGTATGTGTGGGCACATGCTGAAGTTTTCACTTCATAATCTCCAGGCGCCAAGTAAATGAAAAACAAATAAGTCGCTTTAAAACAACAACATTAAAAACCTGGATCGTACCTGCTGCCCAAGGTACCAAGATCATTTGGCATTCAAGCATTTCCTTTTTAGGTCATCATGTGCAAATAACTATGGTTAGCCAATTACAAAACTAAAAAGAGTAAATACCCCCCGGCCATCTCTTGTTGCAGCACCTGAATACATCAATACTGCTTTCAGTTCTTTTTTTGTGTTGTTTTGTGTTGTAATTTAAACTCGAATGTAAAAGCAAAACAAAAACACGTATGGAGTCCGTCTCTCTGTTTTTCCAGACTTCCTCAGATTGTCTGTGGCTTTCAGCCCGAAGCTCATTGGTTCCTTCTGAAGACTCAAAACTTTAAAACAGTCACAGGAATGTAGTTTTGTTTGTTGAGAAAAGGCAGAGCAATTTCCCAAAACAGCTGCCCACTGTGGTGTTGAGCAAGCGTTACTAAGTCAGAAGAAAGTGATGCATTTGTTGGGACTATTTTCATCGTCGGATTAATACACATTTGACTTAACAGTGGGGCTCACTGATGTGTTTTTGGGCAACAGTGGAGCTCTACGGCACAGAGGAATAAGATGAACAGTGTATGAGGCTACTACAATACTTGTTAGGAGGATCACGTCATTTTTTTGTTTTGTTATTTGTTGACAAAAAAAGGTCTCCAGGAAATACATAATGTGAATTTGTAGACATCTATGGCCAGAGCTATATGTAAGTCAGGAAATGCTGCACTGTTCTGTTTATAGCAATGTATCAGATACTTGTGATAAAACTAGTTGAATCATGTAAATGTAATTGAGATCCAGACAGAGAAATACTGTTCACATAAATAGACTGACTGATGAAAACAGTCTCCGTATTCAGTGTCTGCGTCTGGGTTTATGTCCGTGGGTTGTGGTGAGGAGAAGTCGCGGTTTCTGGCCTGGAATAGTCTGCAGTGATTCGGCATGGACAAAAGATAATCTAGTCATCAGTCGTGAGTCAGCTGTTGGCTTTTCAAATAGTCTCACCCACAGCTGACGCTTGAAGTGAATGAATAACATACTCATTCCAGCCTGGAATATTTTAAGGTGCTAGAACTCCCTGGGCTAAATCAGATATAATGTTCTTTTATTTTCATGCCCCTAATGTCAGTAAACCTCTGCAAAGTTTAAACTGGACCACCTGTGTGAGGACGAGGAACCGAGGGAGTGATTCGATGTGGACTCCGCTCAGCAGAGGGCTGAGTCCTCCAGTTTGGAAATCTCACAAGAATTTTATATTATTTCCACTGTGTTGGTCTCAGAGGGTTCGTCTCATTCCTTCATCAGGTTTCACATGACCGGTAACTCCTTCTTCCTCAGCCGCAGAGTCCCACTCCTCTTCCCAGAAATATTAAAGCTTGCAGGCCACACCTGCAGCTGTTACAGTGTCGTACTGTTGAAAAGATTAAACTGAATCTAAGATTAAGATTGAACAATTCATTCTGCTCAAACGCTTTTATTTTCTGGGCTTGAGGTGCTGGAGCACATACCAGAGGTTTTTATTTATGTGAGTTAGCGTGCCTGAAGACCATTTTTATATTTTAAACCTTTTTATTTAAGAAGCCCTTTAATGAGGTGTTTTTAGAGCTTCAATTCAGTCATGGAAAATTTATTCTGGACTACCTGAACCTTGACTCCTTTTAGAGATTTGTAGTTAGCAGATGCTTAAGGATAGCTGTATATGTTTTTGTGCTGAGGCCCAAGTGAATTATCTCAACATGTACTTGGCAAATATTTAGCTACCTGCAAAACTAACAACACAACAATCATTCTTATCATTGTATTTAATAATGATTAGCAAATCTTAGCATGTTAATATGCTAAACTAAGACAGAGACAAGGACAAGGAAACAAGGAAAACGTTGTACCTGCTGAACATCAGCATGTTAACACACGTGCTGTGAATGTGCATTTTTAATCTTTCTTGAATACCCAAACAAAATCTTACATTTTTCTCCCACGAAAAAAAAAACATTTAAACCAGATGAATTTCAGATGAAGCTCGTCTGTGTATTTTCTAAGTCAAACCATTAAAACCAAGGTCTGTTTGTGTTGGAGGGTCTCAGGATCGGTGGCGTCATCTGTTTTCTGCCTGCTCCTGTGTGGCTAAGATACCCTAATAAAGTGTAAACCATGCATTATTGTTCTTGAAGCAGATTCCCGCCCCCTCTCACTGGGACTTCTTTTCATCCTCTGCCAAACTGGACCAGATGTGACTTCGCAGTCTGTGAACTGTGTCCTCTGCTCCACCGTCTGTGACCACAGTTTAACATCAGACTACTAAAAGTCTGAAAAAGCCTTAATGAAAAAGAAAACTTAAAAAGCCTTAAAAATGTATTAGATGTTATAATAAGAGGTCTCATTTCCTCCACTTTGCAATGACCATTTGTCTTTCTATCGCGTGTCCAGTGTGGGAATAATGGAGGCCAGATTTGAATAGTTTTTCATATGAGCTCTGTTTAGCAGATGTTTTCTTCCTGTCTGCTAAACAGAGCACATATGAATCTATGAATCTAATGCATCCTTGTATATGAATTTCCTGTTGATCCTCTTTTCATGCTTCCAATTGTAATTTCCAGACTTTCATCCTGTACAGTATTACAGTGTCCTGTTACAGTGTGTTTCAGACATTTTGACTAAATGAATCTATAATTTAAATCTGTAATTTAAAATAAACTTCAAGATTTGGCAGTCAGCTCTGCACAGACACGCTGAAGAAATCCAACTGTGTCAAAATCAGCCGTGTGACTTTGGAGCAACTTCTTTGTTAACAGCAGTCTGATCAATTCCCCACCTCTTAAATGACCGCAATTTTTGTTTTCTCAGGGACGGAGAATGTGATCAACGCCTGTGTGGAGTGTGGCATCCAATGTCTGGTCTACACAAGCAGCATGGAGGTGATCGGCCCCAACATCAACGGAGACCCCTTCGTCAGGTGAAGCTCAAAAAATATAAGTCTGTGTTTATGTTACAGGGCAGCGTCTGACTCCTCGGCCCCTTTTTTTTTTTTTTTTTTCTGCCAACTTGCACGCCGCAGTATCAGCTTTTTTCTGACGCAGGCTTGGCAATACGTATATTTAAGCACAGATGATATCTGGCCTGGTGCCATGAGGCGTGTGAAGGGGTCTTAGCTGAGATAGGTGACCATTACGTCACTATTTCAGCACCACAGACAGCGCCACACCTTTACTTTGCGCCTCCTCCTGCTGATGACGGAGAATAGTTCAGAAATGAAAAAGATATTTAGCAATCTTCTCATGATCCCTTCTTATATGTTTTTTTATTCTTTGAAACAGTAGCCTTCTGTTGTTATTTAGCCTTTCTAAAGCTATTGAATCGTTAAATTAAAATCAAAGCTGACTATAAGCTGTAAAACGGGAAGAGCAGTGGTAGTCCGAGGTAGTGTGGCCTTTGCCAGCCATGTTAACCACACACCAACTAACATATATTATAATATATATGATATATGTAATGCAGCCAGAGAGAGACGTCACAGTTGTGTCGTTCCACTCAGCACTTCGGAGTGATCACTTTCAGACATTTTGTAATCCAGCCTGGACAGCAGTTTGTAAAATATATCCATAATAAGAAATCCAACACTGAATGTATTCTGTGATCATGTATTTATTTTATTCGGGCCTGTGTAACCACAAATTAAATGGGCTGTTCCAAAGTCAGATATGCTGTGGCCAAGATGTTATTTCATTTCCCACATTGCTGGCATTTTCCAGAGTTGCTAAATGGCCGGTCCGAGGCCGGACAGGGGGCAAAAGTCTACCTCACAGTGCACACATGGTTGCACTTTGCACTCCCATTTTAAGAGGTGGTTTGACTTTCTCACTTAATGTTTCTGTGGTTACTGTCTTGTGTTGTTTCTCTTTTCTTCTCATGAATGCAACATTGCAGAAAGCAGTAGGCCTGTGCAGAAGAGATATGATCGAGTGGAGACAAAAGCACAAACAGTTTCCTGCTGCTCAGTGCTTTAATCAGGGAGGGTCTTATATTACTTTAGGCAAAAAGAATCTGGAATGAAAAAGATGCTGAACAGAGGCCCTGTCCACATTTATCTTACCATCACACTGATGCGATATATTCCCTCTTATGATGTTTTTCATCATGTCTGCAGCTAGCGACTTGTCTGCAGCTTTGCTTCCAAACATGCTTAACCAGCCGTGATGACTTTGTACAAGAATGGGCCTGCCTGAAGGCATCCGTCATTTTAGTACTGTGGTTTTAAATGTTGAATTTAGCCTGATGTTCACCTGGGGAAGGCAGCGGCTGGTGCACCAGCCGTCAACCACTGCTGATGGTTTGATGAATGGTGTTTCTAAATACTGACTGTCTCAGGGGATGTTTGCATGATTCAATAGGGTGCATTGTTCCTTCTGGAGTAATTGTGGGATGTTTTTTTTGGTGCACAGATTCACAGACGCCATAACAAAGACCATCGTGCAATGATAAAATCGGTGATGACAAAAAAGGTTGCAGCTCATAATGACTCAGCTATATGATTATTTCTCTGAGCACTGTGTTTGCTTGTGTGGAGGGAATGAGGTTGCCCACACTGTGAGTTTACTTAAAGGTTTGCATGGCCCGGAGAAACCAGTTTTTGTATTGCTGTTGACAGTCTCTTCCTGTTACAGTGTTTTTACATGTGTAAGCCTGTTTACTACAAATACATAATGCATTTATATCACTAACAAATTTGAAACACAATTCAAGTCATACTGTTGGCTTGTCTGTTTGCTCGATGGTAATATATCTTAAACTTTTTCACACGTTTAAATTAAGTTTGCTAGAAGCGAGCCGACAGCCAAAGAACAGTTTATCCATTTTCTTGGAGCAGATCCTGTTCTCTCACAGAACAACATTCATACCTTTACTGTGATAGATTTCCAGTCTCAGCATGTCTCTTGTCTCTTATAGGAGTTTCTAAGTCTGTGTGGAAATAAATCTGTCGTTAAAGAGGGTAAACACATCCAAAACATTAAAAAGGTCTCAAAACATACATGATTTGTAGTACTTGGATCAAAATCTGTGAAAACAGTACCACGATCCTCTCGTAGGTGTGGATCTTGATGCCAGAAGATAAAAAAACAACTTGCGGTGGTGAACTGCCAGCATCCGTCTGCTATGTTGAGGAATGTCTGTCCTCCAGATGGTGTGTGTGTGTTTGTTTGTGTGGAGGTCTGCACGTATCCGCCTGAACCTGTGGCCTCAGAGCAATAGTTGGCATGGCTCTCTTTGTCAACGTCACAAGATTAAGTCAAGGTGTAAGAATTTCACCTTTGTCTCCTCTTGTTAGAGAGACCGGCACTGTTGAAGCCCTTCAAATGAAAACAGGTTGAGATGAAACATAAAGAAAATCACACGGAGAGACATGATTCAGGCTCTCTCTTTCTCGCTCTGTGCAAGGTTTCCCCTCTGAGCCACAGTTGTCCATTTTAAACACATTCCTCTCATACATGTGGCAGTTCAAGAAAACACTTCTGGCATACTTCCTCCTGAGTCCTCCTCTGACTGTTTGCTTCTTTCTCTACAGGGGCAATGAAGAAACGCCTTACCGCGTGCACCACTCTATCGCCTATCCGAAGACCAAGTCGAAGGCAGAGAAAATCGTGCTCGGGGCTAATGGCACTAAGGTACATCTTACAATGCCAACAAAGCGATGGTTGATGTTTTCTACTGAAGCAAATTAAGCAAGCGCATATTTGGAAAAGCAAATTTATCAAAAGCAGATTTCAACATGGACACACTGAAAAAAACTGGAACTGATAACTATTATTGGCGTCCAGATCTGTTTGTTAACGTTTATTACTGAGTTCTGTAAAGCTGAAAATTAGATTGTTTACTGTCATATCTTAAACTCATCTTAAGCTAAAGACTGTGTAGCACACTCTGAAAGCATTTTGTTTTGTAATGGTCATATGTGTGGTTGCAGACTGGAAATAACATTACGAGGAAATTTCTTGTGCAACTTGCCCGCAGAATGCTAGATCATCTCCCTCATGGCCTTTGTGTGTGTCCCTCCTGCCATTTGCAGTCCAAATCTGCACTCTACCCCAGCTCTACCCTTTAACCCTTAAATGCGAGTGTTTTTCAGTCTGTACAGCGCATGTCTGGTTCCTGATGCTGACCTTTATCTCCCATCCAGGTGAAGGGCGGAAAGTGTTTGCACACATGCTCTCTGAGGCCGACTGGGATTTACGGCGAGGGGCACGAGCTGATGAGGGACTTCTACAAGCAGGGTGTACAAAGGGGAGGCTTGATCATTGGGGGCGTCCCAAAAAACTCCGAGCACGGGCGCGTCTATGCAGGTAAAAGACTGCTGTTTTTGTGAGTCATAACCAACACTTTACAGACATGTCAGACGCTGCGAAAAAGGCTTCTGCTCACACTAAGACTAAAAGCAGAAGTCAAGTTGTCGCGTAAAACAGCTTCCTCTGCGTGCCACAGGAAGTGTCTTTTGTAGTTTATAGATTTTACTTTACCGTCAGTCCGGATGATAGTGAATGTATAAAAAAAAAAAATGCTCTCATGAACTGTTGGTCAGTGAGTGACAAGTTGCGTGACATCAAAAGACGGGGATGATAAAAATATGATTCACATGTGGGAACCATACAATAACAGTGCACTGTGAATACTATCAGTCAGACTCAATCTTTACAGCTGTATGAACACATCTTAAAATAAATCTCCTGCCAGATTTGATGATGACTTATTTAAAAGAGGCTGCTGGTGTCAGTGCCTGGGAGTTTTTGTTACTCAGTCGTAGTGTCAGCTGTTGCCTTTGACCATGTTCTTATGATATAAACCGACTAAGGGTGCAAGTTTCCTGTTGGTACATTAGATCTTTTGTAAATTGTAGCACGCATCATCAACGATGATATCAGTGCGATGTGCTCAGAGGGGTGAAACAACAAAGCACATTTACTCAAGCGTCGTACTTCCGCATAATCTTACTTTACGGATAATATTGATTTTCTCTAATTGCATGGCACAAAACACTGGTGTCACTGGTGAAATTTTGGAAAATAATGTCTTGATTTAGCTTGTTGGACAGTATTTTTGTTGCCTAGCTCAAAAGAATGGTAGCGTTTGTATTTTACACCCCTATATTTATTACTATTGAATGAACAAATACCAGCTACATGAATATTTATATTTATATTTAATATTTTAAGTAATTTGGCACTGACAGGAAGTACTCCATATATTATATAGTAATTCTAGCTTCATACCGTGTTTGGTAAAAGTCCCAAATTCAGCTTCTTATAAAAATGTTATTGTTATAAACTTTTTATAAAGAAGGCTGTAAAATGTTCTGTAGAAAGGAAACGTCAGTGGTGAAAACAAAGAATCCTTCCTCACAGTCAGAGTGAATACTTTTTCCTGCTGGTCCACTTAACGGCTTAAATATTTCCACTAAAGTAAACGTTTGTACAGCTTCCATCATTGAGTGTGTTGTTTGTGTTGCTAGGTAACGTGGCGTGGATGCACCTTCTCGCAGCCCGTGCCCTCAGAGAGCGGCCACAGATGGTGGGAGGCGAAGCTTTCTTCTGCTACGATGACTCACCCTACAAGAACTACGAGGACTTCAACATGCAGTTCCTCTCCACATTTAACTTTCGGAAGGTCACCATGCCCTCAGTGGTGCTCTGGTTCATGGCGATGTTCAATGACATTCTCCGCTGGTTACTGAGCCCGTTTTACAACTACACGCCGCTGCTGAACCGTTACACCTTGGCCGTAGCTTGCACATCCTTCACCGTCTGCACAGACAAAGCCCTGCGTCACTTTCAGTACCGCCCGCTGTACGACTGGGATCAGTGTCGAGCCCGCACGCAGAAATGGGTCGACACGTTTTCCCAGGTTGACTCCAAAGACTCTTAATGCAGCATCGACTACTGCAACATGCATCAGAAGCTACTACATAGCCAAGCAGGACTGGTATACATGCATAAATGTGCAACCTGCCACAAGATAGCAATAAAAAGTCAATAAAAGCAATCATACGTACATATACAGCTTAGTTATTTGGTCAGATGAAGCACATACGTTAAGAGACTCGTTAAAGAAGTTTTGTTGGTCCAGCTGGCTACGTTTTGTTAAGAATTAGCTGTGGTTTTAATGTCAGAGATTATCAAACAAGTAGCTTTTTTAAGTATGTCAATTATAACAAATGTAAACACGATTTACAAGCATTAACTATATATCTACATGGAATTGTATATAAGTAATAATAATTTCTTGTATAATTTAAATGTTAGATTTTTTATAATGACTTTGTGACAACATCTTGAGTTTGTTAAATTGTCATTTTGTTTAATAAATATGATTTAATATATTATACGTGGCTTTGCTTGTGGTGATTTTTGCACTGGGTTCACGTTACAGGGAAAGGCTGCATCTTTGTGTTTTTCTTTCCACAACGGATCTAACGTAAATATTTTGTAAACACGTACATTGCGTATCACACTGAAAGTCTGCGCTGCCTCGAGATGTGACTCACAGATTTAGTTTCTGTGTGTATATTGTAATTGTCTTTTCTATTTTTAAGTGGTTTCTCCACTTCCATGGAGACAGACTTTGTTTACTGACATTGTAATGGGGTGAGTCCCTCACTGCAGGCTTGTGGAAACTTGTCCTTAGACACTGTGATAACCAGCTGTAGTATTTATGTGTGATTGACAGTATATGGGAGTTCCCTCGCAGAATAACTTGACATGTCTCCAGCACGCATGGGTCTCCCCAATGTTCAGTGGTTTACCATGGCAATCCTAACAACATCAATATGGCAGCAATGAAAAGGAAAGGAGTGACTCGAATGGAAAGGAATGACTCATTATCTCCAAACAAACTCTCTAAAGCTCACTCCAAACAAAACGTAGCAGTTGTACTTATGAAACATTGAAGCTGGTATTGATGTATCCGCTTATGTAATCCTGCAGTTCACCGCAAATAATGTGACACCTATGAGCTGGCGTCAGAGTGAGTTTAATGAAATGTGTGGCTTTATACAGCATACGACCCTCCCTCCATCTGCCCTGCCCTCGACTTGGATGAGGGAAAACTCCCCAAAAAGTTTACTGGGGAAAAAATGAGAGAAAAGATGGAAGAGTGCCTGAATATGTAGGACCTGATCCAGACCACCTCCTATCTGTCCTGGAGAGCTGGAAAAAAGCAGGCCAAACACATATGTGAGTGTGTGTGTTGAATAGATGTCTTTCATTGAACACCACAACCGCTGAATCTCCAGGGCCTTTAAAACTCTTGTAATTTAAGGGGATTGCGCCATCTGCTGGTGTAGTGGAACATACAAGTGAAGTAAAAAAAAAAACATTAAAGTGACTAATATTCTTCATTGTGTAATTAAAATCTATTATTTACACAAACATTATTGTCTTTAGTATCATGTGCAATAATACATCTTATTACTTATTTCAGTATCATTGCCAATAATATTCTTCAACATGAGGAGCATCATTTTTAATTTTTCTATCTTAGTTATTTATTTGAATAATTTATCTTATTGTTATTCTATTTTATAATGGCATTTATGTCTTATACACTGCACATCTGTAACTCTATTGTTTCTTGTTTTTAATTTTTATGTTGCTGTAATTCTTATGTTGCTACGGTTATTATTTATTTTAGTTTAGCTATATCTCTTTCTAAAATATTTTGAGCATTGTTCATTTCATTGCCAGAGATTACTCTATGTAATTGTTATGCATATGAGAATAAATTAAATCTTAAATCTGTTAAATCTGTAATTTCACTGTTTATCTTATCTTATCTTAACTTGGAAAATATCTTATTCCTTCTAATATTTTTAAGCAATTTCTTTTTGTTTGCAACTTTAACAATACATGCTGCAATGAATATGTGTGATTGTGATTAAATTAAATTAAATCTTGGGCATAAAAGAATGTGAGAAATGCTAAATACGATGTACAGGAGCGTGTCCAGGGGTGTTTGATGAATAAATCAGACTTTTGTGCCACTCCTGCATATGTCTGTGCCTCACTTGGGCCACCCCAGTCAAAAAAAATCTGGACATGACTCTGATAACATATAAGTGAATGTTTTAATGTTTGCTGTGGAAGGGAAGCTAAATATGCAAAAAGGTTAACAAGGAAAAGAGAAATAAGTATGGTCATAAAATATACCAAGCAAAATAAAAGTAAATGGCAGAAAGATTGCCAGAGATTGAAAGAGGAAACACAGACTGATACTACAACAGCAGGGAGGGTCTGAACAGCACATTACACAAAAAGGAGGTGGATACGGTCATTGAGGACACAGACAGGAGACAGACACTTAAAACAGCACTCAAAAAGAACTCTTTACTAGTATCATTAGAATCTGGGTGGTGCAGGAAACAGGGCTGTCTTCGGATATTTGGAAGGCTTAACAAGAGAATTTAATATCAAAGTATTTAAAAAAATCTGCTTCACACTCCAATGCAGAAAATGTTATCTGTAAATTAACATTTATGAATATCGAATTTGTTAATTATGTATTTATAAGTGTATCTCTATGTGTCACTGTCCAAGAGGCCAAACAATGCACTCTTTCAAAGGAAAATAAAACTTTAATCAATAATTTCAGAAATATAACCAGGTGTTGCCAGAAATCCTTCACAAGTGGGCAAAATAAAAACACAAAAAACTTTCTGAACATCCATTACAGAGGGTACAATTCACGTTAACATCTCTAAGAGTTTTTTATTTTGTTTTTATTGTTTAATTATTTCATCAGCACATGTCTGCTGTGGAAGGGAGGCTCCTGTGCGTGAGCGTACGTGCGTGTGCCCGGCGGCGCTGACGTGAGCGCGCACGCAGCTGTCAGTAGGAAATGCGGGCTGGGGGAGTTGGATGGTGCCGCCTCTGCCGCTGCTGATTTCGGCTAAATTAAACGCAAAAAGTGCTTTTTTGTGTGTCAGAATGAAAACCAATATTTAGTAAGGAGGTCGCCCGAACAGTCGCAGCGAGTCCGACTGATGTAAGCGACACAGTCAGCCCGCAAGCTAGGCTAACAAGAAGCGCTGCTAACGTTAAGGTAAAATAGGCTAAGTTAGCATAGTTAGCTTCTCCGGGTCGGCGGTTCCTTCCCCGGTGTTCGTGCTTCCTCTCGCCGTGTTTTCATCCAGGAGAGGCGGAGGAGGAGGTTGTCGGCACCGTAGCTGTGGCCGTGGAGCTGTCCAGGGGGGGGACGTGCGGGCGCGAACCCCCTGGCTGTCCGGGCGGACGGATCGCTGTGACACGCCGGCCGCAGGTGAGTAGATCGGTGGGGCTACAGGCTGCGGTTGACCGGGGCGGCCAGCTGGACAAGGCCGAGGACGGTGCTCGGTCAGCGGCCTGACAGACAGACAGACAGGCGGGGAGGGTGGTGGCTGTTATCTGTGACTTTTAGCTGTTCGTAAGCCTGCTCCTGTGAGCTGCATGGGGAAGTTGAGTCAACACAGGCCTACAGAGAGGACATGACAACTAAGTGGCTGTTATTATTATTGTTCTCAGTGTTATTGTTAATATTGTTATGTAGACACGAACTCGCTTGGTCAGGACGATCTCTGCTGATCTGTTGTCATGTTAAACACCAGTGTGATGGTGCATCTGTAGGAGGAACTGATAATGCAGCTCTGCACAACAGTAGTGATTAAATATTATGTGCAAATAGTCTTTAAAGTTAAAACTGTTTGCACATCTGTAGAAAACATTTTTGTGCGATTTTGTATAGTTATTTAGCTTTAATAACAGATATTATATTAGACATATTGTCTTTATTATACATATTATTGTCTGTTTTATATTTAACTTAAATGTTTTTAACTTAAACATTGAGGTGATGTGCAATTTACTGTTGTTGCGTTTTTTTTAACCAGAAGCAGCTTCAAAATCTCCAAAAAGGAAACACAAACACAAATAAAGTTAATCGTGTCAGACAGAAATTGATGTAAACTAGGCAGTGCATAACTTCTGATCTCACGCTGTTTATATTTTTTGCATCAACATATCAAAACAAATGTCTCATGCGAAAACCTCCAGGGCAGTAAATGTGCTTCTGATTCTGGTTAGCCTGCTGATTAAGAGAAATATCATGTGGTTGTAGTAACTTTTTGATCTCTTGTATGTGTGATGTCTGCTGGGAGCTGCTTGCGTGTGCTTTTCAAAAAAGAATAAAGTTGCTGAATTTGCATATTTACTTAAAGTCAGTTTACTCTTACGATGTGTTACAAAAGAGGACGAGATGAACATTGATGTGAATATTAATATTTGCAGACACAATATTCCAAAATATCTCATTGGAAGTATAGAGAAGAATCAATCATGGCTGAAAGTGGTTTGAGGTTATAAAAACTGCACATGGCGGGTGTATGTCTGCACTGTGTTTTCCAATAATTTCCACGACTTCATGTATAGTTCATTTTTTGCCTGCTTCTCCAATCCAATCCTCTGATGCAATTTTAAGAAGAGGAACTATGTGCCTATGCTTCATAGAAAATGGCTAAAAGTTTTTCTTTTTCATAGAGACTTTTCTAAACTTTTGTGTCCACCGTTGACCTTTTAAGTTGCCACAGTCGTAAAAAATATATGTATGTATGTATTTATTAACAGACAGCTGCAGGTTTTGGCTAAAGATAAACTCACCTCCATCATTTTCTCTCTCTTTTATAAAAGGAGAGATCAGAGTGGAACCATGGCCGAACTCTCCACCTTATCCCCGTCACCACCTGCGCTCGGTGATCCTCACGCAGCTCCATCCATCCTTCCCTCCTTGTCGGCGCTCCCTGCTCCCAGCAGCCCTGCTCCGGGGTCTGACAGAGAGATGCCCCTTCCCAAGTCTTCCCTCTACAATGACAAAGCTTTGACTGGAAACACTCCTGCAGCACAGTCAGGGAGATCACCCTCGACTACCCATCCACTCTCGAGTCCTCCCAAACTCACTCCTGAGACCAACCGCACATTACCGGTACATGAGGCTGCTCCACAGAGAGAGGAGGCAGCAGGGAAAGATGCAGAGACTGGAGCTCAGGTTAATAAACAGGAGACGATGACCACTACTGATCCAGCAGCTGCAGAGGTCTTGACTGCTGAAACAGAGACCCCGGCTCTGTCAAATGAGCCATCAGCTCAGACCGAAGTGCAGCCGGCCTCCCCCTCTCCTGATCTCAATCCTGGTCCTAATCTCTACCCCAATGTGCATGTCACCCACAATCCAAATCCTGTCCTGGATGATGGCGCAGCGGGTCAAGCCCAAGCGCCTGCTCCTCCAGGATCCGCCAATACGGCAGCATCAGCAAAGGTCGAAGAGGAGAAACCTCAGCCGCTCCAACAAGCACAAAACCTCCAAAGTCAGCCGCCTCCTCCTCCTCTCTCCCCAAAGCCTGACATTCCCAACGATGCAAGGAAAGCAGAACCACCTAGCACCCCCACCCGAGCCGAGCACCACAGCCCGACTGTTCCGCTGATTCAAGAGCCGGCCTTCCCGCTGCCCAACCCCCGGCCGGCCCCCGACACCCTCAGCTATCTGGAGTCAGCCAGCCTGATGTCCGGGACGTTGGAGTCTCTGTCTGGGCTGGGGGAGGACGGCAGTTCGATTGGCTCGGACTCAGAGATCAACGGCATGACTGTCAGACGCACTGATAAATATGGCTTCCTAGGTGGGAATCAGTACAGCGAAAGTGGGTGAGTATTCGGACATGAACTAACTAACACTCACAGCCACCGTGCAATACATCAGTAATTCCACTGTGTTACATCATTATATTTAACAGCTAGGTCTAAAATATTCTGATACTAGAGATGCATATTTAGCAGAGTTGTTCGATGGAGTGGGGAAAAAAAGCCACTTCTCTTTTTTAGGTTCCATGCAGGCAGTTCGCTATTTGCAATAATCATAGACATCCTTAGACTGTGGCCAGAGATTTGGTTTACACAGATAAATATAATTCCGGTCTGGCTATCTTCCTTTTAATCAGCCTCTTTGTCTTTTCCTGAACATCTTATTCACTCTGTCATCTATCTGCCCCAAAGAGGTCTTCCTCTCTTCTCCATCTCACCCTCTTCTTCCCTGTCTCTCTGCTCCAAACATGTCTGTCCATCCTTTATCTGCCTTTGGTCTGACTCAGATAATGCTGAGAGCGTTTTTGTGACTCAGTGTGTACTGACTGTGTGTCTCTGTGGTATCACCCCTCACACCCATCTGCTCTCTTCCTATTTTTTTTGTCCGATTTGCTTCTGCGTTTCTGGTGAGCTAATTGCTTATCTTCTGTTGAATAATTAAAACTGTATTGATTTACCATCACTGGTGGCACTCTGTAAAGGATGTCCTTTATTTGAGCAATTCAACGTAATATTGTGCAAATGAGTGTAGGAGAGAAAGTGAGGTCATTCGTTTGTGCCATTAGATAAGAGATAAGTCACAAATCTCTAAACATATGAGAGTGCAATATTTTAGGAGGGTGAAAAGGAAAAAAAACACTCCCCAGTTCTGTTGCTGATGAAGTTATTTTTATTATTACTCACGTTTACAGTGAAAAGGAAATTCGAGTTGAAGTCGCCAGGCAGAGGGAGGTAAAATGGCTCGACATGTTCCACAACTGGGATAAATGGGTCAAACATCGCTTCCAGAAGGTATGCACGTCAACATACATTTTCAGATGTGCTTTAGTTATCTTAGGATTGGTCATATTTTACATTATGCTGTAGCTAATACACTTCATGTTTGTTTGTGTACTGCAGGTGAAGTTGCGCTGCAGGAAGGGGATCCCATCTTCTCTCAGAGCCAAAGCGTGGCAGCTGCTCTCCAACAGCCAAGAGCTCCTAGAAGCCAATCCTGGGAAATTTGAGGTATCACTGTGACCATTACTCTACGGCTGATGTGTATAACATAAAAATGTCTAAGTCTAGGGTGTGGTCAGTAATTCATAAAGATAAATACACATTCACAGGTCATTAAACTTGCATTCAGGAGCAGATACTCCCCTAGTATTTCGACAAAAAGGAGAAAAGAGGAAGAATGTTAAAAACAAAAAAAAGGACTCATCAGTGTCCATTTCCTGAGAATAACGATCCCATTTCATCCAGTATCTTTAACCCTTATTTTTCTGGAGTCAAAGGGAGTAAATCCTCTTTTCCATGGAGCATAAATGGTCGACAGTGTCCATGAGAGGGACCATTGTAAGAAAGGTTTCTCTGAAGTCAGCTTTTGGTGACATTCGAGAAGGCAGATATGATTTACACAAACCTTTTAGGCACACTCCGACTGTTAAAATATTAGCAACAACACTAATGTCATCAAAACCACACAAGGCAGAGAGATCTGCTTTGGTTCCCACAGTCCTGAAAATGTTTTTTAGACACTTTCCACAAAAGTACCTCTTTGGAAACATGAGGATTTAGTTTGATCTTTAATTCTTCAGACCTACTCTCTAAATTCTTGTTATATATAAGTTGGGTGTAGCTGGGTTGAGAATATTTAAGGACATAAAAGAAATGGTGTTTTGATTATTCACTGGCTCAAAGTGGGGACTGTTGCAATGGCGTGTTGTGGCTGAGTGGGGCAATTTTAGCTACAGGGGTGCTAAAGGGGCGCAGGCGCAGACCTAACGAGCCCTAAGCCTCTTATCAGGACCGGTAATCCTGCCTGTCAGGGCCCTGCCTCCGTGTCCACGCTGGAGGGGGGTCTGGCCTCAGCTGGACCCTGGTCAGCAGTCTGCTTAGGGTTGTTTGTGTTGTCTGAGGAAGACTCTCAAACGTGGTCTCATACAGGGCTTTGCAGTCTAATCCACTCTGATGGCTAATTTGGAAACTGACTCCGTGAGTTAGAGAGAAAACTTTCTAATTTGTTTTTACTGCAGGAGCTGGAGAGAGAGCAAGGAGAAGCTAAATGGCTGGACATTATAGAAAAGGATCTCCACAGACAGTTCCCCTTCCATGAGATGTTGTTCGCCGCCCGTGTGGGGGCCACGGGTAAAACAAATAAACACAAACACACACACACACACACACACATACAGTCTGCACACTGACTGCGATCCTCCGATTTCCTCAAACCACTAGCAGACAATGTTTTGATCCGGGGTGGATCTTTATCAGGTTACTGTCATAAGTTGATTTGTAATAGCCTGATTTGTAACTGTAGTCATGTTCATATATCTGTCAGTAAGTATGCATGATTTGGAAACAGATTACAGGATACAACCAAAACAACATTGTAAATTACAATGAAGTAAAAACATCAAAAATAGCAGAACTGGTTATAACAAAGAAAATTCTATCGATGCAAGACACTGAAAATGAGGAAACAATAAAAAAAATATGAAACCACAATGCAAAGTTACATTCGAAGGATTCAGCATTCAGACTCACAGATTTACCTTTCTGTTTGATTTAAATTTTTGCCCTCATGAGTCGAGGGGATGTGCACAAACTAGTCAGGTACTTTGGATTTGGCCCCTAGATGATTTTGTTGTTTTTTTTCCCGCAGGCAACAGGATCTGTACCGGATCCTGAAGGCCTACACCATCTACCGGCCTGATGAGGGCTACTGCCAGGCCCAGGCTCCGGTGGCTGCAGTGCTGCTCATGCATATGCCCGCTGAGGTGAGGGACTGAAAATCTGTTACCGCCAGTGGACTGTGAATGAAGAGAATAATATTAAATGTGTGTTACCTGATCCGTAAATGTCTCTATACCCCCAAAAAAAAACATCACACAAGATTGTATCGCGGATGAAATGTGTGACAGACTGGTGGGCACACAGGAAGATGAGTAAGATGTCTTTCTGAGCGGTAATGCTCGAGAATGATTTATTTTTATCTTGGCATGATCTCTCTTTCTTTTCTCACCAGAGATATGAATCAAAAGAAAACAAGAGTGGATGTGTGAGAAAGCAAAATAAAAATGAAACCTATCTTTATTTGGCTTTATTATTTTGGTCAGTTACTACATTAAAAATAGTCACGGAAAGCAGACCGGTGATGCTGCTGAAACTTCATTGATTGGACTGAAACAGTCAAGGTGTCCTGCAAATACCAAGCGTGTGTGATACAGACAGAGCTCAGGTTACATTTGCGTCGCTCTCTTACAGCGGGGCGACCACATGGACCCGCCTCATCTGCTCTCTGACAGTTTGAAACCTGAAGTCTTACAGTCCTATAAATAAATGGTTGATGTCTGTTTGAACGTTTTGTTGTGAAGTGATGACACTCAGGTTGCAGTGTTACTTTTTTTAATGACACTTGGACAGTTGATGTCGTCGAAGTCTGTGAGCAGAAAACAAAGCAGCACCTTTATCTGCTGAACGTGTTGTCACAGTTTCAGTTGCAGGTTTTCTGCTCAACGGAAGGGTTAGGGCACGTATATAGTTATTTTTCATCTTTCCTTATATATAAAACCACATCACCACACAGCCGTGCTGTCATTTGTGCACAAGAAAAACAGGAAGAAAGAAAAGTGAGAAGATTTAGTCAATGAATAATGAGCACATTGTTCTATTTTTAAAAGATACAACTAAAGAAGTGTGAAACAAAAGTGGGAATTGATGCAATCGTGTTTTAGCTCAGTACTTTCTGATAACATTTAAAGCTCATTTTTAACTGTTATAATCTGGTTCTGTTTCACAGCAAGCCTTTTGGTGCCTAGTCCAGATATGTGAGAAGTACCTGCCTGGCTACTACAGCGCTGGACTGGTGAGTGAATCAACTAACTCACCTCTGTCGTTGTCAGACCTCCATGTCAGTTTTCTCACCTCATTATCGTTCCGTCATGTCCGTCTCTCAGGAAGCGATCCAGCTGGACGGCGAGATCTTCTTCTCCCTGTTACGGCGCACGTGTCCGATGGCGTACCGTCACCTGAAGAAATTCAAGATTGACCCGATTCTCTACATGACCGAGTGGTTCATGTGTATCTTCTCGCGCACCTTACCATGGGCCTGTGTGCTGCGTGTGTGGGACATGTTCTTCTGTGAAGGTACAGCTCATATCAACACGAACTGTAAAAGGAGAACAGAAAAAGGATCGATTTTCTTCCATCTTGAGTTTTTATATTCTCTTGAGTAGAAAAGTTTGTGGCCGTTTTAAGTGTATGTCAGATTCAGTTTTATTTTTACAAGATAGTTTGACAGATTTTTTTGGTTTCAGGGGTGAAGATAGTGTTTCGTGTTGGCCTGGTGTTACTGAAACAGATGCTTGGCTCTGTGGATAAACTTCGGGAACTCCAGGGCATGTATGAAACCATGGAGCGTCTCAGGAACATCTCACCTGACACCATCAGAGAGGACATACTGGTACAGGAGGTGGGTGTCTCTCTTTCTCTCTCTCTCTCTCCGTAGACCACGCACATAACAAAACCTGCTTCTGTTTTTACTCAGCAACACGAGTTATGAGTCACTCTGTCCCGTAGTGCCCAGTATCAATCTAATCTTCACTTCCTCTCTCTGTCTTGTCCACGTCTGACGCGTCGTCCAGATTGTCATGCTCCCTGTGACCGAGGCGCTCATCGAGAGGGAGTGCAGCATCCAGGTGAGGAAGTGGAGGGAGTCCAGAGGGGAGCTGACGCACCAGCCGGGCCGCCGCCTTCACGGCACCAGGGCCATCTTTGAGTGCAAACGCCGCGCCGCCGCCATCAGCTCCGGTGGCAGCTTCTCTTTCCTGGGAAGCCCAATCCCTCCACCGGGACCCCTCAGGGCCTCCTCCAGCCTCCTGTCACTCCCTGGCTTCCGCAAGTCCAAGGCTCCTTTCCACACCCAAACCAAGAAGGGCTCCTTCTCTGGGCCATCAGGAATGGGCTATATGTCCCCGCCTGCAGTCATGACAAGTCCGGGACGAGACGCCAGCCATAAACCACCCATTCCTCCAGGGGCAGGTCAGTGGGCACCAGCACCCCACGTTCAGAGTCCCTTAGTCGGGGGAGCGGCTGGCTCATCATGTGGGCCTGCTCAGGCCTCAGAAGCCACCTCAGCACAGGACCAGCCCGCTGCTCCAGCCCCAACACAAAGCACAGCGCCACCCAGCACTCTGTCCCCCTCCCCAAAGATCGTCTCCGAGCAAATCACTCCCACCATCCCCTCTCCCACCGCAAACAACGCCCCTCTGCCGCCGTGTCCAGACACTAAAAAAGAAGCGGCGCCAGCGGCCGACGCCACACCTGCAGAGGAAGAGGGGGGGAAGAAGAAGAAAAAGAGCAAAGAGGACAAGAAGAAGGAGAAGGAAGACGAGAAGAAAAAACTGAAGGAAAAGAAAGAAAAGGAGAAGGCTGAGAAAGAGAGGCTCAAGAAGGAGAAGGAGAGGGTAGAAAAAGAGAAAAAGAGAAGAAGAAAGGGGGGAAGAAAAAGGACAAAGGGGGAGGAGAAGCCGAGGACAAAAATGGAGCCACAGCAGCGAGAGATTCGGCCTAGTTTTCCACCCCGTCATTCCAGGATGATGAAAAGGGACGAACAAAAAAAAAAAAAAAAAAAAAAAAAAGGTCAGGGGAACAAAAGATCCCCAGAAACAGACAGAGTGATTAATAAAAAAAATGGGATGGCTTCCTGTATAAAGCATCATTTCGAACACTTAATGTAGTCCCATGACTATGGTGGAGAAAACTGGATCATGGTTTTAATAGCACTTTACTCGGGGGGCTTTTTGCCTCGCTTAATGCTTTTTTTTTTTTTTTTTTCACTGAGTTTTAGTAAGATGGGATGAATTTCCTTTTTCAACTGGAGCATGGACTGTGAATCTGAAGATTACAGTCATTATCTCTTTTAGTTTTTAAATTTTTTTTTCTTTTCTTTTGTATTATTTTAATCAGGCTGTGGTTAGAGAAACATCGACTCAAGGGATTGTTGAGCTGAAGGTTTGCAGAAATAGTTATGGTGCCATAGTGTGTGTAAATAAAAAAAAAAAAAAAAAAAAAGCGTACTCACAGTACTTAGGATCCCGTTAGCGCTCCATATGCCCCCCGTCAATTCTCATCTGTGGACAGGTCATCTGGATGCCTGGAACAAAAAGAAAAGAAAAACCCTTCAAACTAAACGCAGGCACTGAAGACAGGAAATGCTAGTAATGTCGTTGAGGATGTATTTATTGTCATGTTAAATGTTGTGAGTGAGTGTGTGCCTTAGTAGTATAGTGAAACGTGTTACTGTTCTATGTGTGGCCTCCTGGTTTTTCAGTCTCCCTCTGCCTGCTTGTTTTTAATTTTTTTCATCCCCAGTCGAACCATCATTAAATCCGATGTGGTTCTCCCCAATGTCTTATGTCATTGGAGTAAATCTGATGAGAGGGGAAAGTGGAGGGATGCCCGCAGACGAAAAGAGGGAGAAAATTGAAAATACAACCAGACACCATGCAGCGGTGGCTGTTTTTTTTTTTTTTTTTTTTTTTTTTTAAACAGTGTGTGTGTTTCTACAAAACAACACACAGGGAGCATTTTTATTGTTTTTATTTCAGGCATCAGTTTGAATTTTCTGGTGTCTGATGTTTTCTTACATTACATTATACATAAACCGGTCGCATGAAAAACCGCGAACAAGTCCTGCAGATGAAATGTCCACCTGTAAAATTAGTAGTAGTAAAAAAGTAGTAGTATTATTTTGCTTTTGGTGAACAAAATCCTATATGTATGTTTTTTTGTTTTTTTTTTTTAAAGCCAAATTTGAGTTGGCGTGAGAGCTGCGGTCCGTCAGCCCAGCAGAATGTGATTTATCTTACGAGAAAGAAGGATGATTTTTTTTTTTTTCCTTTGGTTGTGATTCTGTCACAAAGCACCACTGAAGTCGACCACTCCGTTAGCGTAGTGAACCACTCCGTTAGCATAGTGACGTAGTAAACCAGAGTCTCGACAGGCCGGTTTCACGGTTTGAAGTCTGTGCGTTGAGGAAGTATAGGAAGCCACTTGACTGGAGGTGCCAGGTGTGCCAATGTAGCATTAACCTCTGATCTTTGACATTCGGTCTCGGATGTATTTATGTACAAAGTGGTTAATTTAATCAAATATAGTATATTATGAATTATTATTATTATTATTATTTTGGATCTGACTATTTTTCTATGTGAGTAAGAGACACCTGGTTGACTGGAACGATGGCCGGCTGCATGCGATGTAGCTGCGGGGGGATCATTTAAGTGTTTTATTTTTGACTTTTTTTTTCTTTGCACGCTATGTCCGCTGCTTTCACACCACAAACTCAATGTACATCTCTTCTTTTATTTAAGTTTACCGTCATTGTTGGAGCTTTGGGTTTCATGAGTCTCCGGTTTACTGAAGTGCAGTATTAAACAGACTTGGGTGGGAAAATGGGCCTCCGACAGAACAAACAGTGAGACGAGTGATTCAGACAGAATATTTGGGAGCTGAAGGTCTTAATCGTACTGTATAATATACTAAGAGGTGATTCATGAGCTTTGAGGTAGTTCTTTAATTCGAGATCTTAAGTATGTCTGTCTCACCGAGTTGTGTTGTAACATTCATAGTGACTTATAAACTAACTCCCTAACCTATTTACACTCAGTGTTCTGTACTGTAAGATATTTATGCATACATTAAACTGCACTGAACCCCATCAGTATATGATGAATAGTGCCAGGTAGTTAGTGTAAAACCATTTGATGGAAAAAAAAAAACAAAAAAACATTGATGCTCTTTGACTGTACTGTTTTTTGTAGTTAAGGAATAGAGGGACTTTCATGTAACTGTAGCCGACGTGTCCTCCATATTCATCGTTTTCACGCTTATTTCAGGTCTTCACATGGCTGTCATTTGAATATACGAGTATCTCACGCTCCCTTCCTCCTCTATCTTTGACGGCGGTGCGTTTTTATAGGCACAGATTAGCGTAGTGTTAGTGAGGATAAACTGAACACTTCTATGCAAAAAAAACCATCCTCCATCATGACAGTTGGCGGCGCGTGGCGACGGCAGCACTGATTTCACCTTTGATTGTGACGATCAGATCGGTGCCACGGAAAAATTAATTAATTTTGTGCTCCAATAGGTCTTTTTTTTTTTTTTTTTTTTTCCCTTTGGAGCACACTTTCAGGCCCGTGGACTACGATGTTTTACGAGCAATACGTCCTCGCAGCTCGCGTCTCGATGATAAGGTCATTTCACTTTGTTCAGAGGGCATCATGATGATCAGATTAATCTCTCGCTTCTGATTCCCAACCTCCTCCCTCCGGTGGGATTAGCACTTAACTCTGCAGTATTGAGGGCGAATCAAGAAATCCATTTCTTCAGGTCCTTCATGCATTTCCTGCATTGATCCTGAAATCATTGTTCTTGATTATATTTGATTGGGAATGACCTCGCTGATGCAAATATTCAAAGATTCAACTGGTTTTTTTTGTTTTTTTCTCTCCCCATGCCGTAATGTCTTTCGTGTTTTTAAGTTTACATGTCACTCTCTGGTGAAAGAGAAATAAAAATCATAGCTAATTGAATTCATTCCTTCAGATCTACAACTGATGTATTTAATTGATGATGATAATGACATTTGTGATGAGTAATAAACCATAATATATTAAAACATCCTGGCATTCGTGTCTTTCTTTTGAAATGTGGAGGATGTTCTGCTCAGGTGTGACCGTCGTGATAAATTTGTGACGGATGAAGAATTTAACCACGAGATTATGTCATGTGTCTGCTCATACAACTATTGATCATATTCTTGGAAACATGCATTTGGGGAGATCTAAATGAACTAAATTTAAATTTTAACCAGGGATAGGCAGCTGGTTTGGTCATTTATTTACTCAAAAACACTCAGTAGGCACTGATTTTTAATTTTTTTTTTTTTTTTTACCTCTCAGGCTCATGTTTGAATGCGCAGATGTAAAGATACTCCACTAGATGTCACTAGATGTGCATTCGGTTTTGCTTTGTCCCACAGAGCCACTGAAAAGAGACACTATTGTACAAAAGGAAAGAGATTTTATTCACAGTTCGTCCCTTTTATTCGTTACAGAGGAAAGGCGAGAAAGAGTCCGGCCACTGAAGTCGAGACAGCTTATGGAAAAAAAAGATGATTTCACAGATGCTAGAAGGAGCGGAGGGAAAGAAATCGAAGACTTGAATGTTTTCTTTCGTCCCTTTCTCTCCTCTCCGTCAGTTTTTTTTTTTTTTTCACTTTTTTCAAAAAGTTGTCGTCACTTTAAGGAGGCAACTTTTCCCTCTCTAACCTGCAAAAGCTCTCCCTCTTTTCACCTCTTCCACCCAGGAGGACATCTTCAAAATTTGGAATGAGGTCCTCATATTTTATGTGCACCCCGCCCACCCCTCTCTGTAATAAAGATGTCTTCTCCTTTAGACACTGAGGGGAGCAGAGGGACACATTTCATTTAAAAAACCTCAGGAGTGACAGGGCAGACAGACAGATGTGGAGGTGAGAAGACAGAAGGTGGTTGCAAGGAAAGAGAAGGTTTTTTGAGAAAAGCTTGTGGATGGAAATGATGTTGCAGGATAATTTTATTGAAAATCACCCTTATTCCCCATAAGCAAACATAGACATCCCACGTGAATCGGCCCTCTCATGTGTCAGTGTGACGAGTCTTTGGTTTGAACATGAGCAGCTGAGCACATGGGGTTTACACAAAAAGGTTGAGCGGGGAGGAAGAGGAGGAAAGAAGAAGGGTGAGGGAGGCAGAATAGCAAAGGGATTGCTGTCTTTCTTGTCTTCTAGCGCTCTCTTTACTCCTCCTTCTCCTCTCCGTGTGTGATGACGTAGCAGATGTTCTTGTAGTCTACGTTGCCGGCAACATCTGGGGGGAAGGCGGCCCACATATTCTTAATCTGAGGGAGAAACGAGGGTTGGAAATTCAGCATGGCA
Source organism: Scortum barcoo (assembly GCA_023238725.1). Taxonomy (NCBI): domain Eukaryota; kingdom Metazoa; phylum Chordata; class Actinopteri; order Centrarchiformes; family Terapontidae; genus Scortum; species Scortum barcoo. The sequence continues at coordinate 3,817,627 of CM041547.1, forward strand.
GGGGAGTTACTATTTTCCTGATCCCCTGACTGTTATGAACAATAAAGTTTAGAAAGGCAGCTTACTCAACAAAATTAAGTTTAAAGATCTGACATCTAATCTTTTTTTCTCCCAATTAACATACTTTAACAATTAGTCTGAAAATGAGATTCTCAACAAAGAAATGAGATAACAGGAAGACTCTCCCATAAATAGAAGAAATGGACCAAATGGACATAAAGAAATGTATTTTGTTTAATTATTTTGTAAAATATATTTAAAAAATCATCGTCAAAAAGAGTAAATCTAGTTTGATTTAAAATTCTACTAAAACTTGTAAAAGCAAATCTTTGTGTTGCAGGTGGAGGACTGTTAGCACTTCGGGATGTGTTGAGTAAAACGAGACAAAGGAGACAAAAACGTGAACTATTCCTCTAACGGGTTTTCAGATTTTACCTCCTCTGGGGTGAACCTGTCGCACTGAGTGGTCAGGAGCTCCTGAAGGCTGGAAATGAGCAAACAGACAGTCAAAATTTGAATCAATCCTATTTAGACATGCGTGGTGAACATTAAAATCATTAAAAAAACAAAGTACTTAAAAAAACAAAAAGTACTCACAATTCCTTCTTGATGGATCCGGTACCCTCGGGGTCCAGGACCTTGAAGGCGCTAAGAATAACGTCCTCGGGGTCAGCACCTGGTGAGGAGAAGAGGTGAGTTAACCTTTACACCGACTCATGGAGGCGGAAGAAGCATTCAAAACTTCAGTAAAAGTAGCAGTAACAAACAAAAAAATACTCTATTGTCAACAAAAAAATCTACTTAAGTAAAAATAAAGCAACTATATATCTTAAACAGCTCCAGTTAGTGCTGTATTTAAATATTATATATATTATATATATAATATATTATATTATATTATATTAGATAATATATTATAATATAATAATATATTATATATATAATAATATAATATTATCACTTGTGTTTAAATGTAAATAATGTTAATGTTATATGTTAATTGGTGGAGATAATTTTATCTACTTTAAACAGTGAATCATTTGTCATAAACTTATCACATTTATATATAAAAAATTTTAATCTTAATAAATACAAAGGAGTAAAAAGTCCAACTTTTCCTTATGATATGTGTTAAGTAGCATAAAATGGAAATACTCAAATATAACTATAAGCATAACATTTTACTTTCCAGCACTGAGGACTGAACATACAGCTTCAGTGTAATGTAAATAATGTAAATCACACCACAGTTTGGTGGTGAAAATTAGACGCTCACCCTTCAGCTTCTCTCCGAACATGGTGAGGAAGACGGTGAAGTTGATGGGGCCGCTGGCCTCCTTGATCATGGCCTCCAGCTCCTCATTTTTCACGTTCAGCTGGCCTGAAAAAGCCCCGGAAATCCCAAATCAGTCTGAGACAATATAAAAAAAACACACACACAGTCACACATGCTTCTCTGCTGCAGATGAATTCCCTCGTTCGCTCACCCATTGAAGCCAGAACGTCTCTCAGGTCATCTTTGCTGATGATGCCATCTCTGTTCTGGTCAATGATTGTGAAAGCCTGCAACGCAGAGGAGGAGAGGAGGGTTATGCCATGAAGGAAGCATTAAGAACAGGTGGGGGGGGGCTGTGTGGATGGACAGGGTGAGGCCTCTTTACACTTTTAGGGACACCAGTTTGTCCATCATAGCAGCAGCTGGGGAGTGCCGTATCCTTAACATAGTACAAATGTTAGAGGATCTTGTGCAAGACAAGGGCTGCACCCGAAAAGTCAAACATGACTGCAGTGGCCTTTAGGCAGCGGTGCTGATGGGGGTGCTTAAGGTTTCCCCGAGTCTTTTCTTACATGTTAATCTGGGAAGGTATCATTAGGGAACAGCTGTCTGATCTGCTCACCCTGCGCAGTCTGTGAAACTTAAGATAACCTCTTGGACTCGAACTTGAACTGTGTCACCGACCTTTTTTTTCACCACCACCCCTCCCATCCTCACTTGCTCTCCTCCCACCACCCCAATACACACACACACACACAGATGAAATATACATCACCCCCCTCCCACCACCCCCACGGCAGCTATCTTTCCATCTGTGCAACGTGCTAAGATCACCCTAATCATCATGTCGTACGTTCCCGAAGTGGCACTCAAGAAGGCTGTATCACTTATCGCGAGGGGAATGTTTCCTCTATTCGCAGTGCATATCCCTTGACAACGCACTGAAAACATGGACACCATCATTATCCCATCTCCTGACAGCCTGTCCTTATAAAATCCCATCTCCCCTGACCTCGCTGAACTCAAGCGCACGCCTCATTTTTACGCCCTCTCCTTTTGGGCCTTCATCCTCTGCTCATCTGATCCCTTTTAAAAACTGATTCTAAAACTGAGCACACATAAAAAAATAAAAGTTCAATTTTATTGTGCCAAATGCTTCAAATCTCTTCCCTGTTCTGCGTTAAAACACGCCTGTCGAAGGTCCAGCTGGCCTCGAAGGTCCAGCGGAGAGCCTTAAGGAGACGCGTGAGTGACAGCTGGAGGGGGGAGGTCAAAGGTGAACCAAACGCGGAGAGCTTCAAATAGTGTGAGAAATTTCAGAACTCCTACTAATGACATTCTCGTGCTTATTAAATTGTCAGGGGAGTAGAGGGCAGCACGCAAAATAACAACTGCTGTGAAAATGGATCCGCTTAACCAAACTCTAATTTTGGTCGCCGCCTCTGAGAAATTTATTTGAAAACACGCCAGTTTTACGTCAGAATCTCACGTTCACGTCTATCAATCAGCCAACCAGAGGTAATCCAGGTGTCTGACGCCTCCAGTGAATGATGCTCATGCAGGAGAATAAATAGGGACTCTTGTCAGGATCGAGCATCTCCGGGGGGAAAGGACAAACCTCACCTCTTTGTACTCCTGAATCTGGCTCTGCTCAAACATGGAGAAGACATTGGAGGAGCCGCCTTCTCCTGCTGCCTGCCTCCTCTTGGCCTTCTTTGGTGCCTGGAGGACAAACACATGAGTGAAACCTTCAAGTAAATCGCTTAACTTTTGACTTAAACACACAGCGATGCTTCTTAGCGTTGTTGCATATATCATTCATATAACCACAACTGCAAAGATTAGAGAAAAGGTGGAAAAAATGTGCATGACTTTTGTGCAGCAGAACAATACTTTTCTTCTTTCATGCCTCTTAAACTATGTCACAAAACCTCAGATTTATCTTGTTAAAGAGGTCTTGACCCTGCAGATGTTTTTACATGCAATCTGGAGTGCATTATGAAAGTGATGTGCATCTCCAAGAAAGTCCAAAAATTCAGGAAAAAAAAGTGTCACCAGATCTGCTGCAAGTGATGACAAATGTTCTCATCTTTGCATTAATCAAGATTTGACAAGAAAAAAAAAGCATCAAAAAGCAGTTAATCCGTGGGGCTGGTTTGATTCCCCCCTTTGCAGATATTTCCACCAGCAGAGAGCAGAGATGTGGGAACCCACTGTGGGTACTCACCATCTTTAGACGGTATGAGTGGAGGTTCGGGTGATCAAGAGGGAGAAGACAGTGTGAAGCCGCGTTATACGTACATCCCCGGGGGCTTATATACCAGCAGCAGGCCAATCTAACTTTAGCCACAGCCTCAAGTTTGGATGGGGGATAAAGAGAGAGAGAGAGAGAGAGAGAGAGAGATGGTCAAGGATGAACTGATGGCAAAAGTGAAGGAGACAGAATGGCGGGAGTGCATATCACCTTACAGGAGATCAGAAATAGACCCAGGAGTCTTGGAATTAAGTAAACCTGATAGCTGAGGGACCACACTGCAGGTTTGCAGTCCCACGTGGACTAATAAGGACATTCGGGACATGGATGCTTGTTGGACCGCTGGACACTGTCTCTCCACCCGCCTCCCGTCCACCTCCATCTGCCTGCGTGGAGGCACAGCGGCCACTCGCTGACTTTATTTTTGGTTTGTGATGTCCATTGCGATATTACAGACTGGGACACAAGCATTCTATACCCTCAGCAACCGATGCAGCTTTTACCCTGTATGTGCACGGCTCTGCTTTTTTATTTTAAGTCGTGACAAATTAATGATGCTAATGTCAAATGTGGGCTTTTCCCATCGATGTGATGATGGGAGGGGGAGCCGCGAGTAGCACCCAATATGTACTATTGCATGGATAAGATCTGGCTCGCTCCTGAGATTCATTAAAATATCTGTTCACACAATATGGAAGAATAAATAATTATAATGTATAAATGCATGCTCACATGAGTATATATTTATTATTATATATCTCTCCTGATGCATGAATCTAAACTGAACTTTACTTTTATTAAGGGCACCACTTTATTGATTTAGTTTTATTTTTCTTCATGATGAACTGGGGGCACTTACAATCTCAAGTTTCATGATTATATTTTTAGCAACTATCTAAACTTTAATTAGCCATGATGAATTAAGAATTACTTCCTCTTAAGCAACTTAAAATACTCCTCATAATCATCATCATGACTGTTTTTTATCAATAACTTTGGAATTATCAAACTAAATACATTGATAAATAATAATTAAATTAAATCCTGATTTAGAGGATACAAATATGCTAAATAAAACATGAACACAAATATTAATTCACTGTGTGCTATAAGATACAAAAGTGTAGTATACTTTATATACTTTTATCTAGTTTAGTTCAGTGGTTCCCAACCTAAGGTTCAGGCCCCTTCAAAGGGTCACAAGATAAATCTGAGAGGTCGTGAGTTGATTAAAGAGAGAGGAAAGAAGAAAAAAAAAAAGCTCTGCAACAAAAATGTACTAAAGTTTATCTTCATTTTAAGGATTTTTTTGTGAAATATTTGATCATTTTACCTCTTTGGGTCTCAAACATTATTACAGTGAAACCATCCAGGAAGAAAAAAGGAAATCTGTCACTTCTGAGTCCCATGTAGGCACAGATTTTTGATAAGTCGCTTTAATTTGTCCTGTCAAATAAGTGTAGTGCAGTAAAAAGGACAATATTTGACTGTGAAATGTAGTAGAGAGCAAGTATAAACTGTTAAACAGAACTAGTCAATTAAAATACTTAAAGTAAATGTACACAATTACTGTTATATTCATTATGAGCAGATATCACTCAGATGTCTCAAAAATCATCTAATTTTACCAAAGTTGTGTTTTGTGGAAATGTGTGTGTCTCATGTCTGTTTTTTCAGGATGTGTTTTGAATGTCAGCCTGTCAGTGGAGTGAAGCTCCGTTCACCTCTGGCTGCTCTCTCATCACTACAAAGGTGTGTGTTTGGTGATTGGTCTCAGTCGTGAACACTTTCCCACCTGTTTGCCCTCCCCTCAGCCGCCCACTCGCCCCTTCCTGTACAGTCTCCCGCCATGCCTCCCCCTTAAATAAAAGGGGATTACTTGGCAGGGTGATAGCAGCAGACGTTCCCAGAGGAACATAAAAGGGACAGCTGAGGGCGACTAAAATAGCTAAATAAACTTGACGGGCTGCCAGCGTGCCGGGCCCTGAAAACGAAATGCTTTCCCTCATTAGTTTTTTCAGGTTTTATATCCAAATTTACCTCACAGATAATCTCTTTTCATTTCATTTACAACTTTGTTAATCTCGTCTATCGGAGGACTTTATTCTTTCCCCCCCTTTCGGCCCTGCGGTCGTGACTGCTTGTGTTTCCACTGATCACTCCGACGGTCCCTGATGAGTCACGTCTCTGCTCGTCACCGCTTTCCACTCCTGCGGTAATTCGGATTAGAGGGACGTTTGTTTTTCTTGGACGTTCAGGACATCCAGAGCCCGGACGCTCGCTGTCAGTCCTCGTCTTGTGTTCCTGTTGACCTTTGACCCCTGCCACACTTGATTATCAACTCCTTGTTGCAGGAATGAAATACGTTTCGGCACACGTTGTGATGGTGATTTCTAGTTAAAAAAGAGACATCGATTTTACAGATCAGTTGAATGTTAATTAGTTTTAAATTAACTATCAAACAAAACCCCTTACATATAAACTGTCAGCTGTTTTTCTCATTTGTTATATTACTTGCAGATATTTGCATTCTGTACTTTTTTGGTGATCAATTAATTGATAAGGATAATAAATAAACTATTTTGTATATAATCTTTGTGTGGAAAGATTTTAGGAATAAACCAAATATCCTTCATGTACTCTTTTTACCTCATATGCAAGTTGTAATTTGCAAGTTTTTCCTGCATTTTCCATTTGTGATTTCTTTTTAAGTGACAAATGATTAGTCTTGTTTAAAGAAATGTAATTGATTATTCAAATATGTCCTGATTAAGAAATAAAGAAGTTAAAAGCTTTTTTCTGTAAACCGAACTTGCACTTTTGGACAGATTTGTCGTGAGTCTCAGGTGATTCCTCCAGTATAATAATAAGCTGTGACAGCTCAGACTTTTCACAGATGAATCAGCTGCCGCACTTCGCTGATTTTACAAGACGGTCGTTAAAAAACAGAAAGCTCACACTTCACAATGTGTTTACACGCTGCTATCGTGAGGAAGTGTTTCTGTGCAGATATGTGTGCATTTCAGGGGGCCGTCGCTGTAATGTGACACTTTGTGCCACGCTCCCCTGAAGCCATCTATCACTTTTTAGATGATTGGTATGTCTGGTTGTAGGGTCTGGTATGTGGAGAAGCTCCCGGCTGAACCTATGGAGGAGGCTGACCTTAAGGAACCTGCATGACATGGGACGCGTCAGAGTTTGTTATGTTACACACTGTTTTTCATGGCCCACCAGCTTCAGGTCAACCTGTTTTGTTATTTGATCCCACAGAGGATTGCCTTACATCAATTGGCATTCAGTAAATTTTCTAAGTTTAAGGGCTGGTCAGATTTCAGCTTTTGCTTTTTTCAGTCTGGTTGAACTTGGAGGAGGCGAGACCTCTGGGTAAACACTTTAATTATGAAGCTCATTACACAATTTTCAATTATCTTTCTTTGTTTTTTTGCCTCTGAATCATTTACTTTATCTAATTAAGTGGGTGGATTCAAAGAAAATTTCAGTCAGACATGTTGTAATGAAGTAAATGAGCAGATAACTCAATTAAAGTCGCTTCATTTGCCCAAAATATTTTGTTTTATTTCTGTCGGTTTTAACACCAGCTGTATTCTTTGTGCCTCTTGCATACTTCCACAAATGACTGTGCTTCTATATTTGACTAAATCATGCTGCTGAGATTACACTCTTTAAAATCAGACAGTTCACTTCAGCCCGGAGTCAGAAGACGGCAGCGCCCCCTGCTGTTTGTCATCCTCCACTGACTCTTTACAGGAAACACTTTTTATAGATTCTCCATCTCCGTCTTATGTTTTGGTTCATTAGTATGGTCTGTTCCTCACTGTGCTGTGTTTTATACTGCAATTTAAATGTATTTTCATGTTTCTTCTCTTGTCTTTTCTTTCATTATTTAGCCGACACATTTTCATTTTTCATGTGTGTGTTTGTAAAGCACTTTGTAACTGTGTTTGTGTTTTAAAAGGTCCATATAAATCAAACTTTACATGTGTTAGTAAAAGAAAAGAAAGAGCAGCTTCACTTCCTAAGCTTCAGTCTTCTCTGAGTTCTCCCCACATTTGCTCTTTAAGTTTCTTCAAGTTAAGATAAAATATTTTTTCTCCACTATATAACAACCTCATACATATAATCCTCTGATATACTGAACAAAATCATCCTGTTCATAATTTAGATTAATAATCAAATACAAGATCATGTTTCCTATAACTGTAAATTACTGTAAAACAAAGTCAAACTGTCATGACACTTATAAAAGCACAGTGGCATCATTTATGTTAATATGTTAATGTTAATGTTAGTAGTATCACCTGTGTTTTTCCTATTGTGACAAGTCCAAATGCCACAAATTGTTGTCACAGTCTGTCCCTCTGTCCATCCTTTCAGTTCCTCGGGCCACATCATTGCCATTTTCGATCCCTCTTACAGATGTGATCACCTGACCACCCCGCCCATCTTCACACCTGTTCCCACTTCCCTCATCTGCTCTGCAGTTGCCTAGCTGCATACACTGCCAGCATACTGCATACATATGTATTTCCCTGCAATTCTACATTTTTATCATTATCAAATGTCCCTACCTGCACAAGAATATGAAATTAAGTTTTCTTTGTATTCTTATTTTATATGATTGGTATTATAGAAGTATGGGTGTGTATATCAAGTAATTGATTATGAGACTTTTAAGTCAAGTTTATTTTTTCATGCAATGAAAAATATATAATACTCTTTGATTAATACTGCATCAGACATGGATATATGCACTACATGCAAATATATTAAACTGCTCAGGGAACTGCAGTCATATCGTACAGTGTTCAGTGCAATTAGCAGCAGGCATGCAGGTTCCAGTTAGCCGAAAGTTTTTCATGGAGGATGTTTTGAAATTTAGGAAAATCATAAGAATAAATAATTAAATGAATGTCATGGCTTAATGTTATTAGCAAAACCTGTACTTTTATTTGACAAGTCAAAGAGTCTGCTGTGAAAAGGACTATTCTCAGTATTTATATTTTTCCCAACTATATGCAGTTTAAAACAGATAGATCCCATTTCTTTATGACTTTATGTGCAATGATATAAAATAGAAAATTCTAGCTGCCTCATGGCCATATATTTCCTTGTGATTCTTCCAGAAACATTTGTTTTGTTTTAAAACTTAAAACTTAAACAGCAGACTGATTATGAAACATTTAAGTCAGACCAACCAGGACAATTTGAATTTTTCATGCAATAACAAATATATAATACTCTTTGCTTAATACTGCTTCATAAATCCTTTTTATGCCATGGATGATAGCGTTAATTGCACCACATGTGAAAACTTAACTGTATGCAATTAGCAGCAGGCTTAACAGGACACTTAAATAAAATGGGGAAATTGTCAAAATGCTGTGAAAAAAGGTCGATCAGCACTCTGCTTCATGTCCAAAAGGTGCAGATGTGCAGACACCAGCAACATCTGCACCTCTGACCCTTCCCTGTGGACACTTTAAGGCCGGCTTGGCTCAGGAAAAGCAAAAACAAACAATCAAATGCCGTCAAGTGAAATGGAGGAACATTTAGCACATTCGCAGGTGTCTGGGCCTCAGACTCTTAAATATAGACGCAGCACTTCAGCTTCAGTTCCTCTTTCTTACTTCCTCTTAAATGTCTCTAAACTGTCAGGTCTGTGCTCAGCTCAGGTCGATGAGATCTCCGTCGCTGTGCTCCTCCTCTGCCTGTCGACTCCTCAGCCATTCCTCTCTCGCTTTCTTCACTTCCTGCCCGTAATAGTCGTGAAGTTTGCTGAACTCCTCGAGCAGGTCAAAGCCTACCAAAGGCCATTCGCCGTACAAAGGTGCCGGGCCATTGAGAGGCGTGACGTGAGCATTTCTCCTGAGCCACAGCTTAGGGGACTTTTTAGCCACCACTTTAGCGGGCACTGAAGTTCCTTGTAAAACGGTGGAGGCGCTGAGGCTTCTCCCCTCCCGGACCACTGCCGTCGGCCCCTGCAGAGGGAGGGAGATGCAGGTCGTGGACTGTTTGAGGGCGCTGATGGAGGAGCTTTGATGGGATTCACCAGAGCCTTGTTGCTGTTTAGCTTCTGCAGATGGAAACAGGAAATTTACCAAATTTATAGGCTACTTATAATAGTTAACAGTCAATATTCTTTATAGAGTTTGACATTTTAGGTAACATGCTTGTTAATTTTCTGGCAGAGAAACACATGAGAGGATCAGCATCACTCTCATATCAGTATAACCAGCTTAGTTTAACACAAAGACTAGAATCAGAGGGAAACTACAGAGATCACTTATTAAGCTCTTATACACTGATAGTTTCATCCATACAAAAAAAAGAGGAAAAATAACTATAGTTTTTATAGTGACCATTTCTAACTTATGCAACTTAACTTATACAGACCTGCACAAAACCAAACCTAAAACTCCTTGGAGGCGGTGATAAGCAGATTTGATTAACTTTGGTCAGAGTCTGGCTAGCTGTTTCCCCCTGTTTCCATTCATTATGCTAAGCTAAGCTGCAGCCTTATAGACAGTATAGGGTTAGGGTTTAGAATAATCTAAAAAATATCATCTTCAATATATAGAAATGTGTATTGGCAGCAGTAAACACTCATAACACACCTTCATACTGCCTCCCCAGGTCTCTCACCAGCAGGGAGAGGTAACAGTGGCTGGCTGAGAGCAAAGCTTTCACCCAGCTCTCCAGACTTTGACGATCCACCGCTGCAAGTCTGTAGGTTTTGAGCCCGGGCCCTTCGAACACCAGAGAGAAGGCGAACTGTCCATCAGACTCTGAGCGCCGGACCACACACCCCTCCAGCACGATGACACCCATCAGGTGTCGATCACCTGGACGCTCCTGGTAGAAGAGCAGGTTGGCCTTCAGGACAAACCACCGCCGCTGGTAGGTGGCATTTCGCTCTTTCTGCGAAGACAGATGTGAACGTTAAGCAGAATTACTACATCTGGAAACTAAGATTCAGTAATTTCATGCTGACTGTTTGATGCTCATCCAAACCTTTTTGTAAAGGTATCCCTCTTTATCTACTGGAGAGGTGCACGACAGGTAATGAGTCAAAATCTTCTCATGGAGCTTCATCCCAACACCTGAAGAAAAGAGAGCGACTCTACATTTTGAGTCTGAAATACTAGAAACTGCATGTTTGCACCAGAAAAATGTACTATGAAAAAATGTTTTAGTTTTTAGGGGTTTTTTTTTTCATTTTTCTGTTAAATTCAATTCAGTAGATACATATCCTCCAATTGTCAGTTCAGTTGATGTCTGAAAGCAGCCCTGAGTCAATGTAAATAAATAAACATTATGATATACCTACAGTATAATTACTCAGTGTACTTAAGCACAGTTTTAATGTACTTCTATGTTACTTGAGTTGTTCCATTTTAAACTACTTTTACTCAACTACTTACTTTTTACTTTTTACTGTCTTTCACTAGATTCACAGGTTTAATCACCATCAGCATCATTAGCGATAGATAGTGACCTAACAGACATGTATTTAAATAAAAATCTTTAAGGTACATTTTGCTTGCAAGACTACTTTTTATTGAAATTTAGCTCTGTTTCTCATCTTTGATTATTATTATTAATAAGAGAAGGAGATTAAAACTTATATCCAGTATGTTTGAGATTTAAAAGCAGCTGTCAATGTCAAAGACAGACAGACAGACAGACAGACAGACAGACAGACAGATAGATAGACAGATAGATAGATAGATAGATAGATAGATAGATGAATAGATAGATAGATAGATAGATAGATAGATAGATAGATAGATAGAAAACAATATAAAATGAAAACTGAAATAAAAAAACAGGATCCAAATATACAATAGTGACTCAGGCAGCAGTGACAGATCAGAATAAAAGTGACTCAGACTTACCTTTGCCAATGTTGAATCCCTCACAGGGTCACTTTACCTTCCACACAGCCTTTACATTATTTACACTCACAGATATTTTCTCCTGCTCTTCCAGCTTTCTAAACGTGAGGCTGATTGTTCTCTGTCAGTCCGACGCATCCAGAACCAGACAATGTTTGAGTATATAGTTTCAGGTTACTACCACCGGTTCTCCCTCGGTATACGAGAGGACGAGTGTTGAAATATAAATAACTCGACCCACTTCCTGGTAACAAAATCCTGACACATTATATTCTCTCTCCTCTACGCTTGGACCGGCGGATCGGCCAAACTCAAGCAGGCCGACCTCTCCCTGACAGGAACGGCCACCTGTAAGTGAGATGCTGGATGTTTGAGGTCTGATGTGCAGCGTTTGCCTCTCGTGCATTCAGCTCTCTCACTTCTGCATTTTGGGTTTTATTTTATTTCAGCTGAGCTTTATTTGTCCCTTGGTAGGTGGTTGTTTCTTCGGGGAGGTGCAGAGCTTCTTTTTCAGATGTGTTGAATAATTCTTGATGACTGCATCAGCATGTCAAACTTTACTCTCTCTTTTAAAAAACAATCTGTCGTATCTGTCTCTTTATTAATCTCTAAATAAAAATCTTTTTTGCATCAATAGAAAGTAAAGACAGACATTACATGACCTTTTGAAAATGTGCCTCTGCATTTCTATGCTTGTTGTTTCTATTTTTGACACTCACTTATCCTTTTATCCTCAAGGACCTCAAGGAATTTCTAATCTAAAAGAGTGAAAGGTGAAGAGATTTACAGGGCTTTATATACCATGAGGCCTTTACATCACGTCTTCACAGCGTGAATCAAGTGCAAGAAACATGAGTTAAACCTCAGTGCAAAAACTAAATGCAAAATAATTTCAACATATATATTTATATGCATAACAAAGGGCTGACGTTTATCAGTTTATAAGTGTTATTTTAAAATGCAACATCTATGTCATGTACCTTGATCAGCACCTGTTTCTATATTGATAAAAAATAAACTGTACAATGCAAAACTTTGCTTAAAATGTCAAATTTAGTGATTTAATGTATGTCACATTTTAGGAAAGATAATATTTTTACTGAATATTAGAACCTACATATATCCATCCATTTATATCACAAGATATATGCATAGAAAGAGTCACTTCCTATACTTAACTGGGTATACTGATGTTGATAATCTACTAAAAAATATTTCTGTTTATAAAAATGCTTTCTTTTGGAGGCCAGGAAGCTCACTTCTGTCTGTATGAGACAATGGTGATGTAATTTACAGGCATGCAACTTAATCCCTACTTAAAAAATGGATTCTGCATAATCACACTTCATTACGTTCAGTAACAAATGCAGCCTCGCACACTCACAGTTGCATTTTATGTGATTATTTATTTCAGGATGGTCCTCTCTGTGGCAGAGAAAAATGCACATGTTATTTATTGCATAAAACACTAAACTATCTACTTATAGCTGCAGCTTTTTATCCTTTCATACCAGCAGCTGTAGCACTACACCTACAAGTCAGATTGTCTCCTGGGTGCGTTCAGAGCTTGGTAAAACTGCTCTTTTTATGCACCCTGAGCTGCAAAGTATCTTAGAAGTACTCCCTTCTTTGAACACCTTTAAAGGTCTTTCACAAGCTGCCCTGAAGGAAACTTGCTGCTCTTTTATTTAATCCCTGAGGTGGAATGTGTTGGCTGCTGTGCATCTCATCAAAACATTAGCATTTATCATTTGGATATTTGAGCACTGCAGATATTCTTTATCACATTGTTCAAATTAATTTATACACTTTGAACTTTTGCACATATTTTGCATAGTTGTACATATATTTGTACAGTACTTTCATTTAATTAACAGCCATATTGTACACATTGTCTATATTTATTATCTTTATTTATTCTATAACATTTTCCATATGCTTAATGTCTATTTTATCGTATATTTTTATATATAAGCTATACTCTTACTATACTTGCTGTCACTTTTTCCTTTTCTTATATTTTTCTCCTTACAGTGTTTGTATGTTGTGCACCAACACACCGGGTGGGGGCAGTGATGCGCCCTCTCGTTGTTTAACAGGCACTATAAACATTCAGGAAGAGAAGGGACGAAGAAGAAACGAACGAAGCACGTCGTTTGAATTATTTCTTGAGGTTTTTGTCACATTTTCCCGCTAAATCTACATTTATCGTTATCGTTTTTACACTTTAACACCAGCAGAATATAACAGATGTGTTGCAGAAGTTAGCTGAATCTGTGAAGTGTGATTTTCACTTGTGCATGCGATGTGTGTCTTTGTGGCTAACATGTTTTAGCATCCAAGCTAACAAACATTAGTCCGTCTTCACAGCATTAATGGAGGGTTTTTTTTTCGGTGTTTTAAAGTTACTCACTGGTGCTTCAGCTGAGCCTGAGGAGTAAAACAGTCCATCTTCTCGTTTTCTGCAGCAGCATGCCGAAGAGGAAAGTGACATTTGAGGATGGAGACGGAGAGTTTGACATGGAGGACGAGCTCCCAAACAAAAAGGTAGATGTGCAGATGTTTACATCACCGTGGAGATGCACCAACATCTGGAAATGAAGTAAAAGTACCAGTAATGTCATGGAGAACCCTCTGTTTCAAGTTAAAGCCATGCAGTAAAAATATAATTTAAGTAAAAGCACACAAGCACCTAAACAAACTACCTGGACACAGTTTGATGCAGCACAACAAGGACTACAAATTAAAATGTTCAGTTTTTGTTGACACTGTCGGAAACTTTCTTTTATTATTGAGGTCAGAATCAGGTTTTATAATTTGCTGTCACTATAATATAACGCTGTGGATATATAACCTCTTTAGTACATGCAGTTAAAGTACACAAACCAGAAATACTACTTAATTTACTTGTCAACAGTGGTTCACTTTGTGCTTGTCTTTACATACTAATGGACAACCAAATCCATAATAACATATAATAATGTATTATCTGATTTATATTTTGTATTGATAATGAAAATTTGCCATGTAACTAAGTTGTTAACTAATGTTGTCAAAGTACTTAAATTTTTATTTAACTACAATAATTAAGTAAATGTGCTTTGTAATATATTTCACTGCTGTTTGAGAAATCTAACCACCTCACTGATTTGTCAGTTAAGACTTTAGAAGTGCAAATATATAACATTTAACTATACAACTTGACAATGAAATGATCACAGTTGATTTCACTTCATTAAAGATGTTCTATAATATATAATAAATAAGTTACTAAATCTAGGGGACATTCTTATAATGTTTAGTAATGTTGTGTGTAATACTTTTATTTTCCTTTTTCATACTGTTGAGCTAGAGTTGTGAGGCTGTGAGTGGACCAGGCTCCAGGTTTAAGGGAAAACATTCCCTCGATAGCGATGAAGAGGATGAAGGGGATGAAACAGGCAGCAGCAAATATGATATTCTGGCCAGCGATGATGTGGAGGGTAAGACTTGTTTGTTATTCGAACTGTAACAGTCAAGTTATTAACTTTGATATGACATGCAAATTTAAAATTTTCCCCCATAATGATGGTTTGATTTCAGGAAGCTTTTAACAAGAAGGGGTTGAATTATTTGACACTGACATATCTTTGTCCATTTCTACTCCATGAGTTTAGCAAGATAATGTTTTACCTAAACATGTTGTGTCAGTAATTATGTTATCTGAGACATTATTAACTCTGTTTTCAGGCCAGGAGGGTGCAACAATCGACTGTGATGAGGGAGTTCCTATTACTCCTTTCAACCTGGAAGAGGAGATGCAAGAAGGGCACTTTGACTCAGAGGGAAACTACTTCATCAAAAAGGAACAACAGATTAGAGACAACTGGCTTGACAACATTGACTGGGTAATGGCATTTTAGAGACCTGTGCTTCATGTTAGGAAAGTTTTGTAGGAAACTATTTGTAATTAATACACGTTAAACTTCTTCCAGGTGAGAATACGAGAACAGCCTTTCAAACAAAAGAAGAAAGGTCTTGGGGCCAAACGGACACGCCGAGTCGGTGATGAGGATGAGGCTGAGGAAGAGAAACGGAGAGAGGAGCAGCAGGCGGACAAAGAAAACGAGGGCGAAGAAGAGGAGGAGCCTGAGCCGGCAGAGGACCCGCTGGCGTCCTACACACAGCACCAGCTCACAGAAGCTGTGATCGAACTGTTGCTGCCTGGGGAGACGGTCGCCGCGGCGCTACGACGGCTCGGAGGCCTTGGAGGACGGAAGAAGGGGAAACTGAGGGAAGAGAGCGAAGCCACGGAGGAGACCAAAAGGGATACAGAGAAGCTCGACAGGCTCACGGCTCTAGCTGACAGACTGGTTGGATCTGGCATGTTTGAGATCTACCAGCAAACGTACGAAAAACTGGCCTATATGATGAAGAGCATGAGCAGCAAGCGACCGGCTGTGAGATCCAGCGGGGATGGTGACGATGATGATGACGGTGATGAACTTGACATGTTTGCGGATACTTTGACTTTGACGAAAAGCATGGTGACAAATCGGAGGATAAAGATGACACAAGAGGTTATTAAGTGTTCCTTGTATACATTTCCCTTCAGTATCACAAAATATCTTGTTTTCTTTATTCAAGTTTTGTTTCCTTTCAGTGAGCGATGAAGTGATGTGGGAGTACAAATGGGACAACGAGGATAATTCAGAAGTTTATGGCCCCTTCACCAGTCAGCAGATGCAGGTATTCTTTTATATGAATTCTGTGTTTTATGATTTAAGCACATTTTGTCATCAGAAATAGTTTCTAATCAAACAATACACCGTAGAGTCAAGTCATTGAATATTTTCACCAAAAAAGAATCCCTTAATTAATTAAGTGCAAGCTAAGCGTTGCAGTGTAACAAGAGACCATTGATGTGTGTAGTGATTTTGATGACTCTCCACTGTATGAGAGTAAAGGTATTTAATATTTTTGTAATACCTCTACTCAGTTTCGCAATTTTTTAGATTTTAGGACATTTTAGATGTCCATCTCAGAGGACGACTCGTTTTGATCATGCTCTATCTGACAAAACTTAACGCTTTTAAATTGGATATTCGAATCTATGAATATATATTTCCAACTTTATTGACCCCACAGAGATCAGTAGACTGCCCATAAATGCCTCCAGAACATTGCAGCATAATTTTTATCAGTTCATTCAGTTTAGACAAAGTAAATTTTTAGAAAGTCATTTGAACTGAAGAAACCTTTTGGATCAGGTGAAATGTCTTCAAGCACCTCAAACAAGTTTACCTGAATTTTTTCTAACTTTTGGAAATTACCATGATGTGGATGACTGAGAATGTCACTGACACAGAAAGACTTTTGTTTTTTTATTATGAAAATGGGACATAGTTCAAATGTTTAAGCTTATTGTAATATCACAAATAGACATTTCTTTATGCTTTTTATTTGTGTATAATCAAGTACATGCAAAAACTTGTAACTTTCATTTATACTGACACATTAAATAGCAACTTTATTTAAGTATTCAGACATTTATTTAGTTTTTCTCCTTCAAAGTTAAGTACCTGCAAACATACTAGGAGATCTCATCATGTTTACTAGTTTACTGGTTTGCAGGCGGGTTCTACCTTTAACCTCAATCTGCCCAGGTAGGTTTTAATCTTCTTATTCTTTGTTTTGCAGGATTGGGTGGATGAAGGTTATTTCAGCAGCGGTGTGTATTGCAGGAGGAAGGACCAGGAGGGATCTCAGTTCTACAGCTCCAAGAGACTCGATTTTGAGCTCTATACGTGATTATTTCCAGCATCAAATGAGTCACGATTATCACGATCAACGTCTGCAGTCTTGTTTTGCCCTCAGTCTCTTGTCAGTCTTTTCATTCAGGGCTTTAGTGTCAAATCAATCATCATCATTTTAACAGGAGCTTTGTTTTTCTGTACATTGTTTTTAAATAAATAACATCTATGTGGTGTTGCTATCAGCCTTTATTGCCTTTCCCTGAGCACCAAATCAAATTTTTGGTTCATTTTATGGCTCATTGATGATTTAATTCATTTAGTGAAACATACACAATCTTTCACTTTAAATTAATTTTTGCAGTTACATTTGATAAATTTATTAAATTATGTTTTTACTGTAGAGTATTTTTGTGTACTTTTCATACCTTTAAAAGTTAATGGCAGTTTTCATTAGAGTTGAATATGAAGATATTTAGAATGAAATTTAACTGCACACCGTTACAAGTATTTACAGGCAAGGCCATTTGAGTATATTCAAATTCTTTATAGTATTTAAAATCAGATCACGTGAAAGATCAACAAACATAATCCAGCGTGGACATGGCTTACTGCATACATGCAGAGTTTTAGCGGCACAATTTAATGTAACAATTACTCAGTCCCAAGGTATTTGACAGCTGTATTGAAAGTTATTTTAAACACTTTTCAAGCAAAAATGCCCAAAATTTGATGCTTCCAGATTGTCAAATATGGCTTTTTTATGCTAACATATATTGAATATTTTTTTGAGTCTCAGACTGTTAATTGCATCACTTTATTCCTTAATCTATAAATAACTTTATTAATCCCAAACCTGCACAATATGCTCAAAATGAGCTTTTGCATCAAATTTGACTTAGATTTAAGACATATTTAAATACTTTGATGAGTTGTATTAGGAGTTTAAATAATATTTTGTGTAATAAATATAAATCTAAGTGTCGTTAATGACTTTGAAACGTGTCACATCAATTATACTTAATAAAATGAAGGTCTCTGTACGGGTCACTCGAGGACAAAAAGACTACAAAATTTACGAGCCGCCTTGTGCTCTCCTATTGGCTGCCCTCCAACCAAACTCTTCCGCCATTGGCCAGATTTCAACCGCGGAGCGTGAACGCGCGCTGTGATTGGCCGGCTGCGTCCCCCCGGCTGTCTGGTTCGTACAGACGGGTAAGCTGCTGCAGGGCGCCGTCCGGCATGCGTTGTTTACGGTGAGGTCGGAACAGCAGCCTTCGGTCCAGATAACCTGCTCCGGTAAGTTTGTTTAATCTCTTTTAACCTCCATAACCATTTTATGCTAAAGTAGAAAACTGTAATACATCCAGTCGCTCCATAGAGAGAATATGAGCGGGAGAAGATGACAGCTCCGGGCTGCGGCTAATCCCCGGTGCAACTGCATGTTTCTCTCTGTATGAATATCAGCTCGCACTGTTAGTTTCAACCAAACTGCGCTTTTATGAGTGCCTAATATGTTTAATTAACTTTATTATTATCGTATTAACTGTCATAAATACGACAACGTTGGCTGGTGTTGGCTCATATTTTAAAAGTTTGAATGTGGGACAATGTGCTCCAGCATTTAGACGGCGCTCAGTTTTTTTTTTTTTTATGCAACCGCCGCTTCCGTTTGATTGAAAACATCCACAGAAAGTGATTTTATTAATTTAACGCTCAATAAAAAAACCTGATTTATTCCTCTACAGCACGGCCGAGATTATCGTCTTTGTCATAAATGTGATCAGGTGAAGCTGAAGGGATCAATAGGACGGATATTGATCAGCTAACGACAAAGACTGAGAGCTCCAATTCAAAACACGAGTCTCATGATTCATTTTAATTACTGATATTGATCATTTACAGGCGATTTACACAGCTTGAATTATAAGTACTGATAAAATATATGCACCCAGACATCCTTGCATTTAATTAATCCCTTTTAGAGAATATTAAAAATTGGCAGAGACCTTTTTTACAAGATATAAAATGCTTCTGTTGACCTCGTTAAAGTCATTGATCTCAACCAGACTGACTGATTATCAAAATAGCTGCCGATTAATTTAATAGTTGATGATTAATCGACCAAATTTCCCATGTCTCTCATCTGTTGCAGTGTGATTAAATGTTTATATGATATTTCTCCCAATCTTTGTCGCATTTAAAATACATCACTTCTGTATTTTTTTAGAGAACCAATAAGTCGATTAATGAATCAGTTGACTGACAGAAATCAATCGTACACTATTTTGATAATCAAATAATTGTTATAGTCATAATGTTCAGAGTCATATGTTGTATCCCTGGTTGTTTTACATATGAAAGTTCAATGAAAGGAAAAAGAAAATATATAAAAACGCTATTATTTTTTATTTCAGATCTAAACAAAGGCCCAGAGGTGAGAAAAGTGAGTAAAACTTCATTTTTAAGACTTATTTCGAAGTGTTTTCATGCTGATATGAAACCCCGCAGGTCTGGTGGTCTTTGTTTTTTGTTTTTCTTTTCTTTTTTTTTATTTCCGTTGTTGTTATTTACAGAAAAGGACAGACAAGGAGAGAAAGAGAGAGAGCAAGGGGATGTTGACTTACCCCTCTGACCCACTCCCTCAGATAGTTTGTCCAATGGAGGAAGATGCTATTCCCCCAAACAGTTTCTGTAGTGCACCTCCCCACCGTGAACCTCCACCACCTCTCCTCCCCCTTTCCTCCATCACTCCCAGGTATAGTTGTCCCGACACCTTGTGCTTTGGTTTCTTTTGCTGTAGCTGTATTTTCCCCTCCTTGCTTTTTTTTTTTTTTTTTTTTTTGGACACCTTTTTTGAATGATTTAGGTCTTGCCGCCGTTTGGAGTTCATACTGTGAAAAATACATTCTCTCTATTGGGGTTTATCCTTTATACTAACATGAGTGGTGCAGATTTAGATGTCTACTATTACTGTTAAGATGTATCACAACATTTTTTCCAAGTGTCTTCAGTCACCAATGGAGATGAGCGAAATGTAGAAAGCCTGTAAAACTTGTGCTGATGTTGTGAATCAGTCAACACACCTTAAACGTGACTCTGACTTTGACCATTGCATTTGTTTTAATGCTTCTTTAGTGATGATTGAATCTTCAAGTCTATACAGAAAATGTTTAGGTTTCTAGTGCATATGAATATGAATATTCTGTTGTTCTGGTTTGCTCCGGCAGTATAATAACTATGCACATGGTGATTATGTTGACCAGTCAAGAGAGCCGTGTTTCTAGAACCACCTTTAATCTGTCAGTTATTCCAGTAACAGTATTTCAAAGTAAAAAAATAATTGTCAGGTCATGAAGGTTATGCTGTTCTGAAAAAACAGATACTAAACATTTGCATGGTAAACATTTGTTAAAATGCAAAATAAAAAGTAGCCCAAGACTCCTGAGGGTTATATATCAGGTCAGTGTGCATCAACAGGAGATTTTCTGTTGGCACCATCCACAACTTTTGACAATGGAAATAGAAAAATATCTGTTCTAATGTGTAACAAACTGAACTGGACTGCTTAGTGCAAACACAGCTTTACAGTACCGTGTTTTTATCTCACTGTACATGGAACAAAAAATGCCCCAAACCGGCTAAAATCACTGATTTTATTTGTGTTTTTGGGAACATTGACAGCTGTGCGAATGATGGAGCATCTGGCCACAGGAGGAGTGGTCGCATTCAAAGCATCAGAGCACAAACTCCCCAGAAGCAGAGCAGTACAGACGGCAGAGCAGTTCAGAGACCACCAAGACAGAATCCGTCCCCCTCGAAGAGACAAAGGGAGAGCATGGTAAGAGTTTAACTTAAAACGTCTTGTTCATATGCTCTTTGGTGAACACAGAGTCAATGCTAATGCAGCGCCGTGCACCTCTCTGATTTGCAGGTTCAAGTGTCACAGACCAAGCAGCCAAAAGTTGAAGGCACGCCCGGACACGAGAATCAAAATGAGGTCAGTTTTTATCTTCCCTCCCTCTTTGACGGTCTGTCTGCATGCCCTTGGCTCTGATCTTCATGCAGTGAGGCTTTCAGCGTGTAATCTGTTTGTGGAGCAGCTGTACTGTATGTCTGTGTGTATCAACATTGGAGACCCGTACACTAAACTAGGCGTGGGGGTTAATTGAGTGATTTTAATCCTTCTTCACGGTCTGTTGCATCTGACACAGACGAGCAACAGAGGGTCTAAATGTGACCCACTAACATGTCGACTGCAGATATGCCCGAACACAATGCATCGCAGTGCTTTGTCTTGTTCTCTTCTTATGCAAAATTGGCAGATATGAATTAGATAACTTGACACACTAACCCACAAATTTTACAGATTGAACCAGTCATGAATGTACAGAACTGAAAGAAGTTCGGAAAACATGTCTGCACCTTTCTTTCTTTTAGAAACAGCATCTGATCAGCTTTAGGTTCTTATTGAGTTGGTTTGATCATCAGATGGTATCAGTGCTCAGCCAAACACTGCTTGATTTTCTTAAAACAGCTGTAATATGTTTTTGTATTTATTTTGCAGGAGGCGTTGGTGTTTAGTTGTGCAGCAGAACACCAAAATAAGTGAGTGTCGTTAAATTTTCTCAGCTTGTGTATATATGATGATTATTTAGTTGTTATTTTCACTCATACATTTTGTTTATGCAAATGTTCATTCTATTATTCTATAAAGCTTTTACAATCTTGTAATAAACAATTATAATTTAATAACAGTCAAAAGAAGAAGCAATATTGATATTCATACTGTATGTTTTTCATGAACAGGGAACTAGTGAGCGGTCGGATGGCAGATACATGTTCTTGACATTAACATTTGTTGATGCTTTTACAAGGAAATTATGTTTTATTTGACATGATGACACCAAAGATCCTAATTTCCCTTTTTATTGTTTTTATTATAGAAAGAACCAGAAAACCCCTCTGAAGAAACCGGCTGCAGAAGATGTAGCTGAGCAGTTTGCTGACGACTCTGAACAAAATCCCGACGCCGCTAAATCAAACATGGACGCGTGCGGAGGATTGGCTGTCGGCCACGCAGTCGAAAATACGTCTGCTCCGAAGGGATGGGTGATCGGCCCCTTGTTTCAGTCACTGAAGTCAAAGATGGCCAGTTTCACGGAGATCGTCATGAGTCCAGTTAAACTCTTCAGGGCTAATAGTCCTCCACCGTCGATGGACCATCCAGACGAACTCGGCGAGTGCGAGCTACAGGCCAACGACATCGAACTTTCGGAACCAAGTGATTTGTTTAACCCAGTAGCACAAATTGAGAATGGGAATCAGGAAACCAAAGTTAATCAGCAGAGACTCGGCGAAGTCGAAGGTGCACAAAAAACTGTCGCTCTTAAATATTCTAAAAGATTAGCATTTGACTCGGAGTTGTCAACACGCAGCTCTGAAGGGACAGACGAATGTTCAATAACTCCGAAGGAAATGAACTCACCTGATTCTGTGCCTTTGCATCACAGTCCCTCACCCTGCGTCGCTTCTGAGGAGGTTTCAGAATACGTTGGGTCTTTTATTAAATCCTCGATTCTGCCGCAGCCCTCTGTCAACGTAAGTGCCTCACATGAATCCGACTTAAAGATGCACAAAGCCGTGGAAGGCCAAAAAGGTAAACTAGCTGTACGGGGGAGACCACAGCCCAGGAGGTGTATGGGAACTAGATCTGAAGCAAAGAAAGTCACCTCCAAGACTTTAACGTCTGAAGTCACAATGGACGAGTCCTCAGAGGTTGTCGATGAGCAGGTTTCTCGTGCAGTTTTGGTCAAATCAAGTGAGGATGATAAAACTCTGTCAGTATCTTCCTCAGTCTGTTATACTCAGCCTGATGGTGATGATGATGTTGATGATGGCAGGGAAATAGGAAGCTGCCAAACCCTCGGGAATATCTTAAATGGTGGTGCCAATGGAAGGACACTGAGGCCTTCTTTAGATTCTCAGCAGCTGAACCCTGAAACTTTTCCAGCTGCAGGTCTTGGAAAGGTAAAGAGGGGGCTGCAACTGGACTCCGATTCCCAAGAGACTGTGAAGAGGAAAAGAATTACAGCCGATACAAACACAAAAAAGCAGGAGTTATTAACTCTGGCTTCAGACAGAGACGTATTGAGAGGGTTGAGACAGACGAGAAAGGAAGTTTTGTCGACAAATATTGCGGATATGGAAGAAACACTGAAACCTGCCAGAAAAAGACAGCCTGTTTCAACAAGAGCAAATAAGAAAGGAAAAGGTGGACAAGACATGCTTACCACGATAAATGAAACATTGCCAAGCACACAAGCTGAAATTTCCTCTGATGCGATGTCAGTTTGCTCACTGGAAAAAAGTAGCAGTGTGTCAGAGAGCAAACAAAAGAAGCCCAGCGCTTCTCACAAAAGACTGAAGGCGAGAACAGATCTTAGTAAAGCTGATGTAAACATGGATAGCTGTATGGATCTGGAGACCACCGTGGCAATCACCTCTACAAAAGAAACAG
Source organism: Scortum barcoo (assembly GCA_023238725.1). NCBI lineage: Eukaryota > Metazoa > Chordata > Actinopteri > Centrarchiformes > Terapontidae > Scortum > Scortum barcoo. The sequence continues at coordinate 3,841,325 of CM041547.1, forward strand.
AGCCGCAGACGTTACCAGAAGTTCTCATCCGTCCTAATATAAAGCAACTCCAGAGCACAAGCAGGAATATCAACAAGAAACCACTAAAGAGGAAATCTCCAAACCAAGCAAACCAATCAAATCCAGAATCAGGCAGCTCAGAATCGGCTTCTGCCTCATCAGCACTATCAGTGGAGCCATTCGAGCTCACGTCCACAGACTTTAACGCCTCCGAGCATGTAGAGAAACAGGAGAGCAGGAAACTAGCAATGAACCAGCCGTCCAAGAGACCCAAAAAGGGTTTTAGAGGTGCTGTTAAACCATCTGCGTCAGGTGGGACTCAAGAGACAAAGCAATGTATCCAAAACAATAATTTGATAACCAAAGAAAACCAGTCTGAAGAGGGCGATCGTAAAATGTCAATGGACCCTGTATATTTTGAAATGACACCTTTTGAAAGTAATCACCAAACTGTTTCTTCAGGCCCTGAATCTCCTTTGGACTGTTCTGTACAATTAAATAAAGACGATTCGCATTTCTTAGATGGGAAAGAAAAGAACTCCATCTCTCAGGAGGAGTGTTTTCCCAAGGACGCTGAAGCCGGTAACCACAGCAGCGTTTTTCGGCTAAGGTCAAGCGCAAGAGGGGCCAACGTGAGGCCGAGGAGAGACAAACAGAAGAGAAAGTGCAGGGTTCTCCAACGAAGGACACGAAAAGGTGACGAGGAGACAAACTCCGTCACCATGGATGACGCAGACTTGGCCACAGCAGGACGCTCGTCAGAAAACAGCCTGTCCAAACGCCTGCTGCGCAGCTACTCCTGCCCAGAGATCCCCTCTTTCCGTCCCCTTGAAGCTCCCTGGACGTCCTCGCTGCACTCACTACATCACAGCAGGATTCACACACATCACCACCATCAACCCCCACACACTCCTTTTCCCAGTCACGTCCACAAGTCCCTGCGGCGAGCTCGGCGACACACTGTCTGCAGCGTTGAAGTGGAGAGGGAGATCGCCCCACTCTGCCTCCGTAAAGAGGTGTACCCGTCCAGGAGATCTTTCCCATATGACACCACCACACAGCACTTGTCTCCTACTCTCGCGCTTTCTCCAAGCACTTCCCTCTCAGCCCTCGCTTCCAGTTTCCTTTCCAGTCCGTTGGCTTTCCTTTCTAAGAAGGCTGACAGCAGAGGAGGTGCAACCAGCCCCAGCACTTCCACTCACGTCTCCTCTCCCACCTCTTCTTCTTCTTCGATATTCTCGTTGAGCCCCTCCACGTGGCGCCTTCCAGGATTCCTCCCAAGATCTGACTCCTCCAGTGCTGCCTCCGACTGTGGTAGCAGGTAACATGTTGTTTTTAAAAAAAACTTGGAATAAGATGCTCAAATGTTTCTGGCTCCTGGCTGATAAAAACTCTTGGCTCTTTTACAGCGGGATCCCTCTGGAGTGTGAGATTGAGAGAAGACAACAGAGTGAGGAGGAGGATGACGGCGAGGACACAAGCTCTTCCAGTCAGGAGTTTGAAGATGTGGGGCTGAGAGAAGAAAAGGCTCTGTCTGACTCTGAAATTAAGGTATACATTATTTCACAGGGTCATGACATCTTGTACGACGGCTGTAATAACACACTGTTATTGTGCATTATTTTATATTATTTTCGTAAAATGTCTTTGCCTGATTTACACTCCACACCTAAATGCCACTAATAGTCTGATAAAATAACTAATAACTAATAGTCTGATAAATAATAAAATAAATAAATTCTTCTGTCGTAATGGAATAATAGAGGTGGTGATTCAATTTTATACTCATCTGGTTGCTGTAATTTGTCACAGTAATATTTCATGTTTCCAGATCGATTAAATTCCTCCTTCTCATCATCACAGGTGGTGCAGAAGCACGAAGAACGAGGGAAGGTGTCGTCCATTAGAATCCGGAAAACGCTGCCCAAACCGCAGAACAACCTGACACCGATGGGCCTGCCCAAACCCATCAGGTACAAACCAAAGTCATTGTTGACTTTGACAAATCAGTTCCTTCACCTCTTTTCTCATGAGCAAGTTCATGCAGTCAGAGTCGGGTGGGAGTGGGGGGTATCTGGCACAAGTAACTCTGTAAAAGGCGCTGAGGATATGTAAGTATTGTGATTCCCTGTGTAGCGAGTTCAAAGGGAAGTCTTAAGCAACAACTGGTGTTACCTACATGGCTGATTGCCAAACACTGGGTCGCATGTAAAGGTCTGAGAGGTTTTTATAGATGTAACCTTTTAGTACAAGAACCTCTGCTCATTATAAATATACACGGTCATGTTTGATCATTTGAAGCAAAATCAGAGAAAGAACACAGTTTAATAGTCGTGGAGAATTCCCTCCTTTTTCCTTTTTAGCTTTTAAAAGTGGGGCAAATTGTACTGTGCCATACGTTGGAAATTATTTTTATGTTTGTGTTGTTGTCTATTGAACGCTCACTGATCAATATTCACACTGATTGCAACATGTTTTGTTTTTTTCCCCTCATTTTGCACCACAGGCTGAAAAAGAAGGAGTTTAGTTTGGAGGAAATTTACACCAATAAGAATTTCAGCAAACCCCCAGAAAGGTAAGGTGCATGTCATGTGATGCATATCAACACACACACACGCACACACACACACACACACATGCACACACATACACACACACACACACACACACACACACACACACACACTGTTTTCGCTTTAGACTTTGGAACACTAAAACTACTTTATCTGTCGCTGGATGTCGTTGTTTCTGGATGTATGGATGTTGATCTTCACCAGGCCGGAGCATTTTATTTCTGTAAATTCTTGAGTCAGACGTTTAATAAATCTGAGTTTTTTCATGTTACACAACATGAAAACGTGTGTGATTTAACACAAAATAATCGGCATAATGTCAGCCTTGGCGCCACCTCGCTGTACACATGTTACAGACAAAATGAACCAAATGGACGCACAAACAACTCTGTGATGATCTTTACAAAACAAAAACTGTTGGATGGATAGAAAATTGAGGCACGTGCTGTATTACAACTGCATACTAAATGTACAGAGCGTATACCTCATCTTTATGGTACGCTATATGCAGGAAGTCAACATACTTCACTGTTAACTTGCCAGAGATAATCCTCGTGCAGTCTGCAGTCAAACCTTGAAGCAAACTGTTGTCCCAAAACACTTGATAGTCGTTGCTGGAGCCGTATCTCCACCATCCAACTCCTTTTTTCCTTTTTTATGCCTGAGATGGTGGGATTGTTTCCACTTGAACGCACTACATAATTAAATCTGCTTATAATTAGTATCTGGTCTGGATTTGGGACATTACAACAGCTCCACCATCCTCGTGTTGTTGAAGTTTTACCAGAAGGTGGCGTCAGAGGAAAGATCTCTTTGATATTTAGAGTTTTGTGCCCTGTATTGTTCATGAAGAAGTGGCATTTGTGCATCATAAATAATTATTACTGCTTTAATGTTCTGAATTTGTCGCTCGTCTTTCAGCCGGCTGGAGACCATTTTCGAGGTTCCTCTCAATCGACGGAACGGCTCCGAGTCGTGGTTTGGCCAGAGGCGTCTGAAGCGATTTTTGGAGTTCCTGGAGGTCGGCGAGGCCAGAAAACCAAAGAAGCCGCTGGTTGGTTTTGCGAAGGCGGGAAATTCCTCTTCCAGGACGAGGCGCGGGTGCTTCCCTAAAGACGAGCCGTCCCTCTGCGTGCAGGACGTGGACTCGCTCCTCTGTGCCAAACTCGATCAGCTGAACTTGTGGCTGATTCACGATCAGAACGACAGCTGACAAGACGGGTCGGGAATCGATTATTTGGTAGCTATAAAAGCTTAAAAAAACACACTGCAAGAGATAATGCTGTTGATGTGGGTATTTGTAATGTATCTCCAACATGCAGCTCTTTTTTTTTTTTGTCAGCACAATCAGTGTTTAATTGTTGTGGTGACATATTATTATTGAAGAATTACATTTTCATTCTGTAGCACCCGTAGCCTGCAGGTTAACACAGAATGGCACCATAAATGTATTGCCTCATAGAAGTTGGTTATAAACAGTGTTTTAAATGATTATACAGTAAGTTTTTAAAAACCTCTGCCGTACATTTTCCCCCGGCCACGTTTCATCTGTGAAAGCATCTAGAAGCAAAAGTTGACATTGTTGATTTAAACTTTTGTACAATATCAAAGCATTTTCTGGTATATCTTTGTTTTTGTTTTGTTTTTTTTTAAATCCCAGAGTTTAACAAATCTGCACGACCTCCCTGTGTGAGTGATGATGCTGCTCCATCACAACGTCTTTCTTTTATAAAAACACATCTGAATTTCTTTTTGCACTGCCTCCTCATTTTATAGAAAGTAGTGACTCGGCAGCATCATCCTAAGTTATTCTATAAGGGCAGCTATTTTTTATTAAACGCTGAATATAATTTTTACACGCTCCAGCAAGAGATTTGTACTTGCTGCGACTGACCTCACAACCAAGTTTGCATTTTAACGTCGAGTCGAGTGCGTCTGCAAGCGAGCGTGGACTGTAAATCATTTTTACTCAGCTCAGGGCAGACCCTGTTCAGCTGTTTGGTTATTTCTGTTTGTAATTTCATGGCTGAAGAGGTGTTTTGTTGTACAGACTATAAATTTGGAAACAAAACGGCACTTAGAGCATTTTTAATGAAGAGTAGAGGGGCCCAACTTCCTCTGCTAATCAGCTTTTCATTACCTGTGGATCTCTCTGGTTTGTTTTGTGGTGTCTATATTTGTACTGGAAATGTAACTTCTTGATAAACTACCTATGTATGATGTGTTGTTTTTTGTTTTTGGCCAAATTTTTATGAAGTTGCCTTATCTGTAAGTTTTGTTTAAATAGATGTTTTGTAGGCGTACTTGTAATCGTCGCTGTTTTTACGAGGCCACGTTAAGATGCTTCAAGGAAGTCAGAGCACACAAGTTTCTGTCCTTTTTTATTAAGAAATTGTTTATATGTTAGTATAAAAGTACAGCATATTAATACATTTGACATTAATAAAGATAATATGGTACACGATGCAATAATGCCAAGCTGACATTGGCACAGCGAGCAGGATCTTGTAATTTTCTGAAGCACTGCCACGATGGTCACTGCTGTGCCCTTTTTTTAAATTCTCAGTACAGACCCAATCCTTGATGAACAAACTTACATTGCCACATTTTGGACTGACAGATCGAGTTATTTATTAACTTTTGTAGTATCTGCGCGTAGATGCAGCATCAAAGAATGTATATTAAATTGTAACAGCACTCAAGGTGCAAAAATATTAAGGCTTGGGTCGTTACTGGTTACATCTCTAATATATGATGTAAATGTGTCATGTAGTGTGATGTCTCAAACTACAGTTAATGCTGGATTTTATATGGTCAATTAGACTTTAAATTGTCCATATGTTCATAAATTGTTAAATAAATATTACAGCGTATAAAAAAAAAAAAAACACGTGACAGGGTTTTAATACCATTTTCAAAGAAAAGCTAAGTGTTAAGAGGAAGTAGAGAAGCGTAAACAGACACAGCAGTCTGTTTATCAGCGTCTTTTTGTTTCGTGTAACTATCAGTTTCTTCGTATCTTCGTAGGTTTTTAGAAGTTGAAGAGCAGCTCTGTATCTTCTGTCTCCATAAAAATCCAGAGTCAGGGAGGTGGCCGCTCGCCTTGCTGTAGACGTTTATCAGAGTTCAGTCTTGCAGAGTGAGGAGATACGAGATCAGAACTATCAGTGCGGGAACTGCAGCGAGAATGACAAGCCACACCACGATGGAGATGATGCTTAATTTTTTCGCCCGTCGTGAAAACTCGGCGGCTTCCTGTGGATTTGCCGTCTTCTCAGCCTGTCGAAGGATGGACAAGACAGTATTTTGAATAAACGTTTAAATCAGACAAAATAATACAAAAAGTTCATCATGAAACTAAGACTGTTTAAACCTGTTGACATGAAATTGTTAAATTGTTGACTTTTTAAATATTATTTCTTTTCTTCTAATCCCAATATGTAGAAAAGTGCAAATCTTACCTCTCACAATTTTCACATCTGACTTAGGTCTCAAATTATGTCTTTATTTGATGTCGTGACAGTGTTTTATATGTTATATGATCTATGGGCTGTCCAGGAACAAATAAATGTTCCTTTTGTTTGTCATTCACAGACAAAAAAAGCATACTGAGTACACAACTGAGTCGACTGGGGAATTTGGAAGAAGTAACGCTTTGCAAATAGACCCGTCATCACCAGTCACAGATATAAAACTATTAAAATACATTTCATTTAACCATTATTTATAGCTCTGAGACTCTAAAAAGAAGTTATGCACTATTTTCTGTGACAGCTTCTGAAACGTGATCAGTTTAAAATCCTGTTTTTTAGTAACTTATAAAATTAGAAGTCGTGAAGGATCAGCATGATAAAACAGTGTTAGGTGTTTGTTTTTAACCTTTAAAAGAGGAGCTCAAACACAACTTTAGGTTATCTGAAGCTTTGTAATTTGAATCCTTTGAGACTTATTGTGAAAATAAGTATTTTATTGGACAACCTCAGATTTTCTTTGAGGTCACTGATGGTGTGGGGAGGACTTAAAAAATATTTAAAGGCTGTCTTAAAACTGCACTTGCAAGTCCATAAGTACTCTGAAAGAGCGTTTGTTTGCTCTAAATAACTTTTAAGGTAATTTCAGTGTGACTGAAGGAGACAATCCACATATCTCAGTCTAATTTGAATGTATCATAGAAAACAGCAGGGAGGAAGTGTTTTGGATTTTGAACAGATCAGCTTTGTGGTGGTAAACTTGACCCTGCTTAAGCTCTGACAAAAAAAAAAAATAGCCACATACCCAGACTGAATAGATCAGAGCGTTGATCCCGATGCAGGAGAGCCCGCAGATGATGCTGTAGATGGCGAGTTTCCTGTGGTGCTTGTCCTTTTTGCAGCAGGAGACAGCTCTGTATCTGGGGACAGTGATGACTTGGTGATAGGTGTCATTGTTTTGTTCTTCACCCGTCCCCGGGACGGTCGACAGCAGGGTCCGGTCTTCCATATTCAAGACCGTCTGAGGTGAGTTCGACATTTCTGCAAAACATAACGGCATATTTAAGAAAGGAGACACGTCTGCTGCTGAAACCACTTCATGATTTGAGTGAGTGATGTGTAGAAAAGTGCTGAAAATCAAAGAACGGGTTTATGATTTATTTTATCGTCTGATTTGTGGATTTAACTTTGTCGACGTCTGATAGAGATGTTTGTCTATCAAGATAAAGGCAGATTTAAGGAACTGGTTTCACCCTTTGCGTGAGGGCAAACCCTGCTCAAGTCAATTCAATTGAAATGCCCCGAGGAATATTTTCTGTGGTGTCTTTGGGACACTGTTCAGACACAATGGGGCAGATGGCCTCAGAGTTAACTTGTTTTTCACCGTTGACACAGTTTGTATTTGATCTTTTCTCTTCTATTCATCTTCCTGCTCACATTCTTAACACGTTGGCCTGACGTCAGCTCCATTTAATGTCACAATGTCAGAGTCTCCCTTCATTATTAAACATGAATAACACTGATTAAGACTTGTGTAACCATGTGAGAAGTCTGCCAAATCACTAATGTGGGTCCTATGTTTAGTATTTTTGATTAAGGTGTATGGATATTTAAACCATTTCTGTAATAATAATAAGACTACATTTTTAACCCCTCTTAAACCAAGTCCACGTGTTTTTTTTTTTGGACTCAGAATATAATTTGAGTAATTTGTATGGCAACTTGGCCCAAAGTGAATATCTGTGTTTTTGATAACTTGGAAATTGATCTCCAGTCTGAAAAACGCTGTCCCTTCCCTCACTCACTGCACTGCTTTAATATATGCTAACAACAGAGGCATGTGTTTCCATGCTGCTGTTGTGACCTGTAATGTACTTATATTAATTGTTAACAAGGTTGGATGAGTTTATAACAAACAGTTTGACCCTCTGACTCCTCGAAATATGATTTTTTAAAAATACTCTGTACTAACAGACTGTATGATCTCTCATTCATGGGAATTTTTCTGGGTATTTCCAACGTGAAACAGAAAGTAAGGCTTTGAATGGTGTAACACAGGGTGCAGCGTTCAGTGTTACAGCTGCAAAAAAAAAAAAAGTAAAGTAAAGTAAAGCCTGAAAAACTTGTTGAAGCATCCTGTTCAGCTGGCAGGTTGTCATAGCAAAGTGAAAACATAAAATGTAACTTATCTGATCCAATCAACAAGCGACACACCAGCATACTCTGAGTGTTTGTGACTTGGAAAATGCATCAGTGGAGAGCTGGCCCAGATTAATAAAAGGTTCAACACACCCTGTTGTGCTGGCCTGTGAATCATTTTCAGTAAGAAACTTATTGATCCCACTCCTGTGGGTCGTCCAACGTCACAGGGATTGTTAAAGGTGAGTTAGAAAGAATAAGAAAGTTTCTGTTCCTTGATTCTACGCAAAACTAAATCTTTAAAACAACATGATATTATACTTTGAACACAAATAAATGTCATTTAAAGATGAACTTATTACAGTACAAACCTGAACAAGTTTAAAGGGTCTGTGTTCACTCTGCTCCTCAGTCTGATACACTCCTTCAGAGAAACAAGTGACTTCTGAGTTTGCTCAGTGATATTTGAAGAGATATTGTGTTTGTCTTCTTCTCTCCTCAACAAAACTCCAGTTTGAGCTGCCGCATAGAGGTTATTCCTTTAAGATGTGAAAGTTTCAGTGAAGATTTCCGCACGTGGTCAATCCAAACACAGCCGCCGTCACTGCAGAAGAGTTCAAAAGACAGCAGGCCGACGTGCCCCTTTAAAAGCTCGACGTCGTCTAAGTTGATGAGTGACAGGAGTCAGAGCTGCGACTGAAACTCTGTGTGAAACCTCCACGCCCATTTAACTTCAGGCTCCTTCCTTCTTCTCCTTCCTGCCCTCCCACACGCACTTGTCACCCTGATATAGTCGCTCTCATATTCTGTCCCTCGCAGGTGAGGCTTCCCCTCCTTCTCATTCGTTAGTCAGAGTTTCACACAGTCTGTGTTGTAACCTTTCCCTCACTTCTTTCCCGTGCAGCATTCCTGAGGCCCTGGATAAGGTGTGTCAGCACTCGTCTAGCCTTGAGGGTAAAATAGCCAGTCTGCTTCTTTGACTTTTCTGAATTCATCTTTGGAGAGTAAACAGATCTTCTGTTGTCATCTTTCTTTCAACTGTCCTGACACCCAATCTTAAATCTCTTTGAAACAAGGACTCTCCTTCCTTTGGGGTCTAGAGGCTCGAGCAGGCCTCATCTTGCTGCTCACAAGTTTTGGTTTCATCTCCTGCCTCCCCTCCGCTTTATGACCCACAGATAAGAAGTATTTACTTCCCCTGAACTTGACGATTGATGGCTACCTGACTGCATTTTTTCGGATCTGATGCCACCGGCTGCACGGCCTCACAGACAGACTGGCTCGACTGAAAACGAGCATCCAGTCGTCACGATTCAGCAGACCAGGATTCAGCTCTCTATAAAAATTGCGTGCTTAAACTATAAACGCATGTCAAACCTCAGTGAACTGGGATCTTCTGGTTATGATTACCTGTGTGTTTCCTCCTAAATATATTCACAACAAACTGGTCTCAAAAAATTGGTTCTCCTGCTTAAAAGTGTTGCCGGTCAGAGCAAGACTGGAGAGTGTTTTTTTTTTTGGCTCAAACAAACAACAGGATGCTCAGAGAGGGCCCAGTTTATCATTGAGGCTGATCCTTGAGTCGTGCCATAAAACCTCTCTGTGATTTTCCAGCAGGAGGAATGGGAACACCCCCCCGATCAGGTTTCTCCTCCGGGCCTTCATCCGCTCCGCTAAGCGAGTACAGACACAGTATTTATTGGATGTCATGGTATTTTTTAGCAGGAATGGCACAATAAGTTATTATTAATGCATCATTAGCTGCTGTGATTTGTCTGATAATAAAGAAATGTTAGAATATCTGTTTTTTTCCACTTCATCTTTAATATTTTTTTATTTTGTCTTTTCTGTTTTTATCTATTTTAATTTAGTTGTACTCTTTTAAAACTTTTCCTCTGGGTGTGATCAGTATTTCTGCCTCTCCCATACTTGTATTTTTACTTTTATATTTATAGTCTATGTATAATGGCAATAAATCTGTCTAATAAATCTCAATATGTGCAGTTTGGTGGGTGTCTCCTCTGAACGTCACAGTTTCTTGTACAATAAACTTTATGATAGGAGCGTTATACTTCCTGTCTCTCTGTTCATTGACTTGTCGGTCTAAGCTCCGCCTTAAAACTCCGATTCCACCAATCAGGAGCGCCGAGGCGGTGAGGGCGGAAAAGAAACACGGAAGCGATGTGAAAGGGAGAAAAACACACAACAGGACAGGACGCCACGTTGGCTGTGTGTAGTTTTGACTTATATTGAATTTAATTTAAATGATATTATTGTGCGTGTTTAGCTCAGTGAGCAGCTCTCTGTTTGCAGGCTGAATGGAGAAAGACAGAGGTGAGGTGTTGGCCACAGAGAGGTATGGCAGTGCAGAGTCCTGGAGGTATACTGGGCAGGATGGGGTGATGGAGAGGAGGAGAGATGGGAGCGCAGGTGAATCGAGAGGAAATTCTGTGGTTGGAGTGTTTAAAGTAAGGACTTATAATAATACATCAAGGTTTTCATGCAGCTGCACTGACTGTTCACACACACTTCTTTAACTTTTATTATTTCAGAGTGTCTTTCTGCCTCAAGGGTACCCAGAGAGTGTGAGCGGTGATTACCTGCAGTATCAGTTCTGGGATACAGTGCAGGTAAATGATGCTCCATCACTTGTTACCACCACCTAAACTCTCCATCCACACTCATCTCTCTCTTTTTCTTTCTCTCTTTCTCTTTCAGGCTTTCTCCAGCTCTCTGTCGGGGACTCTCGCCACTCAGGCCTCCCTCAAAGGCGTCGGCGTTGGAAATCAGGAGGCGACAGTCGCCGCGGCAACGGTCACCTGGTTGCTAAGAGGTGACCGCTTAAAGTGCAACCAGAAGATTATATTTTTTTCCTCAGTCGTGTCGGGGTGTCACATGCTGTGCAGATTGTAAAGCCCCTTGAGGCAAACTGTGATTTTTGCTGCGTGGCCATACAAATAAAAATGACTTGATATCACAGCTGCATGGTGAGTTTAACTTACAAACTAATGTCGTCCCCTCCTGCAGATGGCACGGGCATGTTGGGAAGGATCCTCTTCGCTTGGCGGAAAGGGTGGGCTCATGTTTGTGTCTCTTTTTTCCAGTCAAATAAAGGTTTTTGGAGCTCTACATGTTGTTCTTTTTTGTGCTTCTCTTTTGCTGATGGAAATTCTTCCTAAAAAAGTTTTTTTGTCTTTGTCTCAGGAGTAAACTGGACTCAGAGGCCAAAAAATGGAGGTAAGCATGGAGTAAAGGCACTAAATTTAAAGGTTTAACTAGTAGGGTTTGTTTATTAATGGCAACATTTTAGGTACAGCTAAGATGTATTTTTTATGTAATGGTTTTGTGAATTATATTTTACATTTTGGCTATTATTAAAAAAAATAATCTAAGTGATTATGCACCAATTGATCCAAGCTGCACAACTAGACTGTCCCAAAACACCAGTTGCATGTAAGATATGTGACAGGTATACAGTCCAAATCTACCCACTAATAAGAGCCCACACAACCACACTTTGGACATACGTACAGCCCAACAGACATTTTGAAGTTGTTTCTTTACTTCCCTACCAGACTTTTTGCTGATGTCCTCAACGACATTGCTATGTTCATGGAGATATTGGCTCCATACTTTCCTGCCTTCTTCACCCTGATTGTGTGTACTGCAGGAATATTCAAGGTAAATAAAAACTTTAAATAACTCACTGTTTAGTCAGTGTGCCTTTCCCAAAAGTAGGAACTAAGTGAATCTGAAGTTGACAGTTTTTATTACCATATACTGTAAATGTTCCCAGAGTCCAGGAAGAACCTCCACGTTTAATTGATGTCTTTATTTAATTATTTTTATTTTATTATTTTATTTTTTTTAGCATCAGTTCAGTTATCAAGAAATTTGTTGGATTGCCAGTCAAAAGAGACTTAAAGTAGTCAGCTTAACACTTAATCAGCTCCATGGTTTAGGTGTTTATTGATCGAAATAAGCTGGTTATGTGTGTTTGTCCTCTCCAGTCCATCGTTGGAGTGGCAGGTGGTGCGACTAGAGCTGCTCTGACTGTCCATCAGGCCCGCAGAGACAACATGGCTGACATCTCGGCCAAAGACGGCAGTCAGGTACTCAGGCTGTTTATCTTCATACAAATCTACAAAGTGACAAAAACAAAACCTCCTGTCAGGACAGTTTGCTGCTAAGAAGGAGTTTCATCCTCGTCTCGTCTTCATATTTTTCATTTCCCACAGGAGACTTTGGTGAATCTGGCTGGACTGCTGGTCAGTTTGGTGCTCATTCCCCTCGTCACTGATAATCCGGTGTAAGTATTATAATACACAACATAGATATTTATATTACTGTAGTACAAAAGAGTCCGTCAGCTCATTCCTTTCTCTCTTTCTGCCCCTCAGACTGACTCTCAGCCTCTTCTTTCTCTTCACCGTCCTCCACCTCTTCGCCAACTACAAAGCTGTGCGTTCGGTTGTCATGGAAACCTTCAATGAGGCCCGTCTTTCGATCGTTCTGCAGCAGTACCTGAGTGACCGACGGATCCTGAGTCCGCTGGAGGCCAATCAGAGAGAGCCGGTTTTCTTGGGTGAAAATCTTGAATTGAGACACAGCTGTGATTTGTTAACTTTGTGCATTCGGGCATTTAAATTCTTCTGTTTTTCTCTTTTATTCCAGAGTGTAGGAAAACCGTGCCAATCAAACTTGGAGTGAGGCTACAGGAGGTTGTACAAAGGTAGTTTTTGCTTATATGATGAAGAATTGCACGCTAAAAGGTATGTTAACATAGTTTAAGAAAAGTATATTAACAAAGTTTAATGCAAGTTTCCTTGTTTTGCAGCCTAGAGGAGCTGGACTTGGCTTTGAAGAAAAACAACATGCCTTACCTGTTAGGAGTACGAAACGGTGTGTCATCTTAAATCTGCCTCCACAGGACAACAGTGTGTTTAACAGCCACATGACAAACTCTTAATGTTGTTTTAACTCATCTATCGTCCTCTCAGGCTGCGTTAAGGTTTGCTTGGGACCACGAGCATCAGTGCGAGATGAAATCAGAGCGATGTGCCAAGCTGTTTGGCTCAGAAGCATGTTGAGCTCTCCAAAGTCCAGAGATACTCCCACACAACAACAACAACAGCAGCAGCAGCAAAGTGAGCCTTTATTTCCTATCATTTACTTCACTTTGCATTAATCCAGGTGTTTCCTCTCTTATACAGAAGACACTCTTTTATATTTTTTAAGACTAATCCAAACACCCTCATCTTGGCCTCACACATCCCTGAACATCTGTCAAGTACCTGATCCATTACTGAAATACAACTTTAAAGTGTTCTTGCAGTGCAGTGAGATTCATATCTGTCCTGTTTACTGTCAAGATGTAAATTGCAAGTGGTGAGGCAGCAATGATAAGATGTAAATTTGTAAGTTCAAGTAGTTGGATTTTTTTTTTTTTGCTTTTCTATTACTGTTATTGTCTTAATTGTTTTTATCAACTTTATTTTTATCTTGCCTTTTCTTACTTATGCCTCTTGCTATTGCGCTTCCACACTGAGCGTTTACAAAAGGATTATTTTTAGTTCATATTATTTTATTTTACACTATTTCTACTACTATCTCGTGTTATTTCTGGATTTTATTGTACAGCTTTCAGCTGTATCTATTGTATTTGATTTACACTGATCGACAACCCACATTACAGTATTGTACATCTGTCTATCTATATCTATAGGTCTCTGGGAAATGGTGCATGAGAGTCACAAGTTGATGGACACAATTTTTAATCCATTTCTCAAAGGTGGGTACAGATGCAAAACTGTTTTAATCTACAAATCATCATCTTTTCTTGGTATTTTATTTTTACTAGTAGATATATGATTTTTCTGATGTATTTTCAGGTGTGGAAGCTGCAGGATGGGACATCAAACGAACTCTGCTGGACTGGGATGAGTGGAGGGTTGAGTGGAAAACAAAAAGCAACTGACCTATGAGAGACTTGGAGGAGTTTTTATATAATTTAAATCACATTTAACATGAATTAAACATGTTTAGTAAATTCTGTGTTCAAATCTCATTCCTTTTAATGGGAGGGATACACGTGGAGAAAAAAATATGTATTTGTATGGGAATATTTTGGATTTTTTACATGTGTATTAAAAGTCAAATATGAGGGATTGATGAGTGAATGTTATTGATTAAACCCTCTTTAATTTTTGTACAGACATCAAAAACATTTGTATTTGCAAGTGTAAAAATGTGTCTTGAAAATAAACTGAATGACTGCCCTTCTGTCTTTTATCCATGAGGGGGTGACATTGAGGCGGGCGGGTATAAATGTGCAATTAAAACAACACAAGGAAGAAAAGGGCTGCATTCATTGGCTGAACACTTGTGTCAAGTTAAAAGACTTTTTGTAGATTAATACCGGAAATCTATTTGCATCAAATGAATGTTATGAAGAAATTCAGTTTACTGTTTAAGCTATTGTGTTTTTTTTTAAGAGAAAGTAAAATATACCTTTATAAACTGCATTATGAGATTTATGCCTTTAGTTTGTTGACCCAAAAGCCTTCGATGTTTCAGGAGGCTATTATTTTGAAAATCGTAACCAGATATGAAATGTATCTCTGCTAACTTGACTGATTCTGTTCAAGCTAACAACAAAATCTGTTAATTTTGTCGAAAATAAAAATATTTTTGGACTAAATGGGAAGATATAAATGCGCCTACGAATGCGAAACTCCCAGCGATTCAGACGTGAAGTTTTTCAAGTGAGTTTTGACGTTTTTTACTCGAAAAAAAGGGGAATAAGTGGCAGATTTATGAAGAGGGAAGCTAACATAAACATGAAGCTCATCAGCTTTTTTGTTTGATGAGGTTTTAATCAGTAAATAAAATAAAAATAGTAATAGTAATAAAAATAATAATGAGCATCA
Organism: Scortum barcoo; assembly: GCA_023238725.1. Classification (NCBI taxonomy): domain Eukaryota; kingdom Metazoa; phylum Chordata; class Actinopteri; order Centrarchiformes; family Terapontidae; genus Scortum; species Scortum barcoo. The sequence goes on from CM041547.1 coordinate 3,856,436, forward strand.
GTTATATCTGTCAGAGTCAACCAAGTTAACTTAACTGATTAGTTGATGGACAGAGAATTAATCAACTATTTTGACAGTTGATTAATCAATTTAACTTAATCAGCTTCTCAATTTCCTGGCTTCTATCGGTTATATATCATTGTAAATCAAATAAACTTTATTTTTGGGTGGTTTATTGGACAAACAAAGGAATATCTGTGGACTAAGATGGGAAATTTTCACTGCTTTTATATTAAACTCGATTATTCATGAAAATAATTGGCAAGTTAATCAATAATGACAATAATCATTATCTGTAGCCCAATAATTTAGTCTCTTTCTTTAGATGTGTGACTAATTAAATTGGCAACTAAATGTTTTTGGATGTATTTTGCTCATATACCTTTATATTTCTTTATATTTAATGTGGGAAAGATTTGTTTTACTATATGAACAAAATAAATGAATATATAAATACACATGAATACATGAATAATCAAGTTTATATAATAATCTTTATTGCAATATATGTATTGTTATCTTAAATGCAGATTATATTACTATGAACATGTAGAGATTGTCAGTGAGAAAATGTACACACTTTGTATACTGTGTAATGTTGTTATTGACGCATGTGGTCAAGAAACCACAGGAAAATAATAATTATAATAAAGATAATGTAATATTATGATAACTTTATTTGATACAGGTATCAAAGTGCTTCACAACAGCTGATACAAAACAATACAGTGTTTGCTACCTTGTGCATGTGTAACCAAGTAATAAAACAGTATTTTAGAAAGAGAACATCAGTTATGTTTTAGTCTGAAAACAGTTTATCAGTGAAAACTAACAGGAAAAAGTGAACATATTGGTGTCAGGACTGTTTTTACTAAGTTGTGTGTTTCTTCAGGTTTCCCCTGTACAATCCCCGAAGACTCAAGAAATGGCTCGTCAACATGAAGTGGAAGGACTGGACTCCGTCTCGCTTCTCTGTACTCTGCAGCAATCACTTTGAGGAACAGTGCATTGACAGGACGGGAAAATGTGTGAAGCTTCGAGAGGATGCAGTCCCCACCATATTCTCACCTCCCGATAGCACACAGAAAAGAAAGGTTTGCATGTAGTTTAAAAAAAAAAAAACCTCAGTTGCCTCAATGAAAATAATGTCCCATTTTCAACATCTGTTTCTGATAAGTCTCTAAAAAATATCTCACATGCAATTATTGTCTTTGTCCCGCTGATGTAGGCTCCCATCAACCCAAGGAGTAAAAGACAAAAGGTAAGAGCGCACTGTAATGACATTTAACTGTTAAATGTCTGTGATTCGGACGTCATTTGTGGTGATTTTAGCAAGCTTGTGTGCTCATTTTTTCGAAGCTAATAAAACTTTGTTTGCTTAAATATATCTTTATTTGATTGTGGTAAAAAATCAAGGATATTAAAAACAAGTCCTGTCTCTGGAGTCACAAACTTCTGAACACAGTTTGTGTTGTTTCCAGCCATCCAGTGTTAAAGCCTCACAGACGGGTCCAGCTCAGTCTCAAACGGCCACTCTTGCCACAGGAAAGCAAAGCTTCCAGGACAAAGAGCACAGCCCGACAGAAGAAGAGCCTGCCGGGTACGTCTCTACAGACAGAGAGGTTTTACACTCTTTCAGCGCACCACTGTTTACAATTCTGCATCTGAACTGTTATATATGTTTGTACATTCAGTTTAAGGCCTGCAAACTCGATTTTACAAGCCTCTTGTGTTTGCACAGTATTAGACTTTTGATAGATTTATTACATAAAGAAGTTTTGTCTACAACTCTGTAAAGACAACAAAGGATTCATGAAAGAGAGGATGTTTATCTTCTGACAAACCTGTTTCTTTAGAGCTGCTACAATGAGAAGGTTACTCAGATACCAGATTTATTTAGGAGTTATTGAACTCCTCACCAGATCCTTTGTGGTTTTCTTGCATTTGTATGATCGTCTACATCAGAAGGCAGGAGCACATGTAAAAATAAGGGTTAAGATTATCGTAATTGTAAATTAATCTGCTGATCATTCTCTTGATTAATCATTTTGTCTGGCAAATGTAAGGTAGTTACAATGCCCCTTTTAGAAGCTATTGATAAAGTATGTTTGGTGAAAAATGACAAACGATTATCAAACTTTTTCATCGATTGATCCTTTGAGCTCTGGAATTGTATGCACTTTATACCTAAACCCTGTGTAATTTGACTTTGTTGTGCTGTAGTATATAAGAGCTTTTAATGATACTGGATTGATGAATATTTTTTTTTGTCTGAATTAAAATCTCTGAAGAAGTCATGTACCAGTTTCAGCAAGATCAGAAAAAACTTCACCCTTAATTCCTGTATTTTTAGGTTTGTAGGTTTGTAGTTGTTTGGATTGTTAATGAGTTGAATATTTTCTGTTTTAATGTTCAGAGACAAAGACCCAAAAAAGTCCAATGACAAATGGAGGATTATAGTTGATGAAGGGCTGATGAAGATCGAGTCATTTCCACATTTCTTCCATGGAGATTACTGTGTTCCAAGGGTAAATGATATGATCTATTATGTAATTACTAATCAGTGTTTTGATAATTTGATTATCTGCTTGTTTGTGGTTATTTTTAGCATAAATTATGGAAATTACTGTATGACATTAGGCTAATCCAAAGCCTTTTATGATTATTAATGGTCTTTTTTTATATATATATTCATATCCAATTTGTCCATTTCTAATTTCTCCTTATGTACAACAGGATATTCAGTGGGCCCCTGATGATAATGTGAGTGTAAGTAGTTGTCATGATTTTAAACTACAATATTTGGCCTTTTAAACTCTTGACTACTGTTTAATGAAGTATTTTAATCATGTGCTCTTCTGTACTTTATACTAATGCAATAACAGACAGAATGTGCAGATCCTGAAAACACGATCGAGGTAAGTTACATCATTCTTGTCTGAATGTGCTGTAAAATAAAAAGTAAATACAGACTAAAGTCATTATTATTGCAGTCTCACTGAGATGCTGTTGTGATGGCAGGTGAAAGAGCCGTGGGAGTGGCTTGGCCTGGACGTCAGAGGGCCGCTGCCCGAAACGCTGAACGGACACAAATACATTCTGACTGTGACGGACTTCTACTCCAAGTGGGTGGAAGCCGCCGTGCCCATGCAGTCGTGCCTCCCTCCCGTCGCACGTGGCGAAGCACATCGTGGACATCATCGCGCACTTTGGATACCCGCTCAGAATCCTCTCCAGGCTGCCTCACGACATAGTCCACAAAGTGAGTGTGGATATAGGGTGATATAGTAGTGTTCATATATATTCAAATACTACCAGTGATATGGTAGCATGCATAAACCTGACAAGACTGTACAATCTAACAACCATTTTTAGTCGTCATTGCAAGTTGTAAACATGAAAATCTTTCTCATCTCTATCATCAATCCCATATGATGAGTGTTGCTGTTGTTGAATGATAACATAGTTGTTATTTTATCTTGTTTAAAACAACCACTAGCTTGGGTTTGACAGTACTGTAGGCACTAATGTAGCTTAGAATATGTACAGACAGTCCTTCTATGAGAAATCAGTAAGTTCAGCTCACTATCTGATGTAATATTGTGCCTTAATATGTGACTGTGTCCCTGTGATAGATCAACAGAGAGCTGAAAGATCAGCTGAAGGTCACCATCGCTCTTGTCGTCTATCATCACCAGACTGGCACCATTGATTTGATCACACAACAGCTGATTGACAGGTCTGTATCTATTTTAAGCCTGAGGTCTTTTTTTTTTTTTTTTTTTTTTTCTGAGGCCTTTTCAGATTAATGAAAAAAATTTTATCCATTAGTTACAGCCTAAAACTGTAACTGTAACTGTAAAGACCTACTTAACAATTGCAAATGTCCAAATCCCAGACAATATTTATTCTCTGTACCATATCTGTATTCCATTGAGGCAACGTTTATTTCCAAATTGTTGATATGTTTGCCAGTTATCTAGAGCAGAGGAACATGTAAAATAAATTCAGTCAAATTAAATGTGTGTAGATGTTTGTATAAAACTGGTTTTAAAGCTCCAGCAGTGCACAAGTCTATCCTGTGAATGTTTCCTTTGAACTGATAAAATCTCTCTCATTGCGCATTTGAATGTTTTAACTTGCCTCTCCCCGACAGGATGGTAAGTGATCTGATAGAGGAGCATGCAGGAGACTGGGATGTCTACCTGCCTGCCAAAGTTTTCAGCCTTTGTTTCAAAGAGCATTTAAAGACCAAGGAGAGGCCCTTTTCAGTACTCTGCTGTAAAGGACTGGAGCCCGTCCAATCCCCCAGAGGGCTGGATGTAAGTGTAGGTTTCCAATGTTTGGGTTTTCATGAGCTTTTGACACAGATACTGTAAAATAACTCTTTTCTTCTTGCCTTTCTGTTCCACAGTTTGCCTATTCCAAGATCCGAGAGAGTGGCTTCGTGATTAGATAGATATTTTGGTGAGTTAAATATATATCAGTACGTGGTCCATGAATTTGGAAAAAAACAATCTCACACAAGTTTGAGAGCACACATCACTTTACATTAATCTAAAACGTTTTTCACTCAATAATATTGTTTTTCAGGTCCATTGATGTGGAGATAAAACTGGGTTTACAAACCAGACAGGAAAAGAGTTTTTGCAATGGATGCAGTAACCGCCATGGAAAAGTCTTTTTCTTCTGAACTAAACAGTCACAGTGGGAACATGGTAACCCTGCTGTTGATGAGGATGAAGACTTTGTTGACTGGACACATATGGCAGATAAAAGAGCACATTTCTACAGCGTCCTTCACTCTCCCAAGGACCCAGCGTCACGTTTAACTTGCGCAGTCCAAGGTACATTTTACAATAAATGTTCCAGAATGACTTAAATGAGCAGTTTGGGGAAGTCAAGAACAACCTACGAAACTAAATACAGGTTTGTATATTATGTTATAGGTGATGTTAGTTTGGGCTTGAGCCATGTGAGTCTGATCGATACGACGCTGATCTGTTCACACCAGGATTTGTTTGTACTCAAGTTACACCTGAGTGGTTTTTCTTGAGCAAGTCAGCTGTAGTCTGAGCAGTTCAGGCATTTGAGTTAACAAATGTGAGGCTGCTCTGCCTGTTTATTTTTTTTCACGTCAATAAAATGTAAAAAATGTCAATAAACTTCAAAATAGGAATTTCAAAATAAGACTACATAAATACTCCTGTGAAATCAGCGTGTTTTCAGAATGAACTCATCTGTCAGCACCATGACTTGTGAACTTTAATGTGTGTTCACACGTTTTTGTTTTTCCAAATGAGTGGAGGACACGTGCTGTATGTGGAGCATCTGCTTCATAAGAATTACACCTGTTATGTCTCAGTTTCATCCTGAGTGTCTTGTTTTCAGATGACAGTGTTACGTAAAAACTATGACTCTAAATATTTCGTACACAAACAGTGTTAACTGCAGCTGAATTTCAGGAGCGTGTGGAAGTTTTCTACAATGCACCTAAATGGAAAGTTTTGGTAAATATTAATTTTTTTTTTTCAGAAATAACTATTAAAAATGCTATAACAAGTGTGTCTATGCATGTGTGAAAGTGTTTCTACCTCTCTCTGTTTCATTTTCTTTGTAGCAGTCACTGACCAGCCAACCAGCCCACAGTGTTATAAACACACCCTAACAGATAAAACACACCTTTTACAGCTCGTTGCACATTGTCACATTGTGTGATGTGTGTGTCTCAGCTGCTGTCACTTCAGCTGTTCACTCACTGTGGTGACAGCTGCCATCAGGCTGAGGAAACGAGTCTTCCCACGTAAAAGAAAAAAACAGTGAAGAGAAACATGTTTGTTTGACAGGGAGGGAGACATGAGGAAGATTTTTAAACTTTCTTTGGTCCTACAGAAATGTAGTGATGAAGCTCCATGAGAAACCAAAGTACTTAAACAAGTGAATTGTTTGGTGGATTGTGGTGGAATTTAGTACTATAAGTGGAGTTTTATAATGCAGTTAGATCACCTAATTAGTGAATTTTAGATGTTCACTTGCTTGCTTGGAAAGCAGAGTGTACGATGAACATAATAAACTTAATTTACCTCTACACCTCATCTGTAAGCATCCAAGGAGAAACTGTGATGTCTGTGAGTGTGGATGCTGCCATCATGTCTCATCCTAAATATGCAAATGAAAGAAAGTTATCAAGGAACAAACTGGAACATAAAGGAGTTAAAAACATGGAGCTTTGAAACATTTCACACACAGTTTTAGAAAATTTGGTTTTGAATAATCAAGAAGCAACAGTGCACAGCTGATAATCAAGGAGGAGCAGGAAGGGAAGAGTGTGTGTGTGAGTGTGATTAATTATTGAAGTAAATATGTGCCACATGTGCATTCAAAGGTCATTTCCCCAAACCAAAGAGGAGGGAAGAGTAAATACACTGCACTCCTGCACATAATGGTTTAATGTTTATGTTTACCTTGTTTTAAACCCAACTTTAGACTCCTTTCATGTGTTCCGATACCTGATCAATGACTCTGATCCTGATTATGATATCAATAATCGCTGTTTCCCTCCACCCCAGCAGGTGGCAGTAAAGCCTGAAAGCTGTTTTATCAGCCTCCGTTAAACAGAAAGTTGTTTGCAGCGCCCCCGCAGGCCGCCGGTGGAGCTGCAGCTGCTCTGAGCTCTCAGTGGTCGCTGCGCAGTGAAGCTGTTGTTGTTGTTTATTTTATTTTATCTCTCTGCGGGTAAACAACAGCAGGAAATGGTGAGTGAGGAAACACGGATACACTTTAAATATGTCGTCCTGTTGAATAACCAGCCTGTAGTTGATAATGAAGTCTTTTAATGAGAGTTTAAGACGAGCTGTCAGTGTCTGAACTGCCGGTCGCCATCTAACACCTGGTGTCTTTGTTCGGCTAACCCCCTGCTAGCGTGTGTTAGCTCCCCTTAACATCGCGCGGAAAAGCCCAAATTGACAACAAAGTTAGAGAAGAAAATGTGTAAAAAATATAAGTTAACAAAAGGGTAGAGATGAACTAAGTTTTTTATGGGTAAAGTGTCAGCTGAAACGACTAACTTTGATGAAATGGCTAGTTAGCTGTAGAGAAGCTAAGTGGCTAAATTTGCTGCTCGGTTGAGGCTAACATCTGTCAAAACACTCATGTGTGGTGTTAGCAGTGAAGGACAGATGTTTGAACACTGATCAGACTGTAAGATAAAGTATATTTAGGAATGTGATCGATTATTTCCACCTTTTAAGTCTGCTCTCTCTCCAGGTAGTAGCCACAGTTCGTTTGGTAGCAGCTACAGCTTTAAACGCCTCAGTTTGGGTGATTTTATTAAATAAATCACATGTTAAAACATTTCCAGACCAATTTACTGCCATTTATACATTCACCACTGCTATATAACCCTGTAGAGTTCTTACCTGGTTAGTACAGGTAGTTAAAGTACACAAACAAGAAGTATTTTACTTTAATACCTGTCAGCAGTCTGTGTTTGTATACTGTTGGGCAGTTTCATCCATAATAATCAATAATCATTTATTAGTTGATACTATTTTATATTGATAATCTAGATTAAAGTAACTAGTAAAATAACTAATGTTACTAAATAAAGTACTAAGTATAAGTAGTGAAAATGGAAACACTAAATTGAGGTAAAAGTACCTCAAAATGTTATTTATATACTGCCGGGCTGCCTAATCCATAGAAATATATAATAATTACCTATTGGTTTAGATCATTTATATTATAAACAGACAAAATAGTCAAATTCGTTAATCTATAACATATTTTGCAATAGATTTTCCAGAAAATATGATAATTGTAATATTTTGCTGTTACAACATAAAAATCACCTTTACAGCGAAAGATGTCTGATTCCATGTCACCCACCTAAAGCAGCGTGTTAATCAATAATGAAAATAATATTTAGCTGCAGTACTAATCCTGTTTACGAGTTAGTTATCTCTTTAATATCTTTAGCTGTAGCAGACAGGTGAGTGCAAGGTTAGAAATAAAAGAGCAGAACTGTTTTATGGTGATATTGGACTTTAATGATGATATTTTCATAAATGTGATGGAGTATATTGATTTGCTAGGTTCACTAGATTCATTAAAATCAGATGCAACGCAATGGATTTTCTAGAAGTCTTATAATAAATGTATTTCTGTTGCAACATAAAAATCAGATTTACAGTGAAAGAGGTCTTATTCCAGGTCACACACATCAAGCAGAGTGTTAAAAAGGCCAAATAAAAAGCTTTGGACTACTTTTTAAAAGCATCCTTAAATTTTTACAGGATTCTCTGACTTGAAGCCTAAATGACATTTAATACAAAATTTAGAGGAACATAATTAGAGTATATTACAGACAGTTAAAGTACACAAACAAGAAGTATTTTACTACTTAATTTACTTCCACTTAATTAACCTCTGTCAGCAGTGGTTCACTTTGTCACATTGCCTCCATGCTGTAGCTTCAGTCGATCAATATTTGCAAATGACAAGTCGGCTGATGGCAAACAGTGTAGCTGCTGCTACACTGCAATTTCCCAGCTTGGAATCAATAAAGTCTGTCTGTCTGTCTGTCTGTCTGTCTATCTATCTAAACAGACAGTTTGTGGAAGATTTCAGGTTTATTGTCAAGTGAGAAGTATAAAGTTAAATATAACAGACAAGAATGTAAAGTAGATTGTAGTATGAAAAAATAGTATAAAATAAAGATGTATAGATTGTGCAGAAATGTGCGAACATATTTTCCAATGATATTCAAAAGTTGACAGTACGAAGTTTTAAAGAATATTTTCAAAATGAGCTTTATTCCTTAGTGTGGATTGCAGGTTTGAAATATAAAACGAGATGTTTTTGTTGTTTGATGTTGTTTTTGCAGCTTTAAAAGAATCTGATTGTTGAGTCGGTTCAGGGTGAAATGTGCCTCCAGTGGTTTACGGCATCACGTTCGAGAAAACGGCGTGTCCAAGGTCGACAGTGACGTTTTTTTCTGATTGTAGAAAGTCTGCGGTGTCTCATAGTCTGTTTCTTTCCTGCAGGATGTGTTTCTAATGATCAGACGTCACAAGACGACCATCTTCACAGATGCCAAAGAGTCTACCACAGTCTACGAGCTGAAGCGCATTGTGGAGGGCATTTTAAAGAGGCCACCTGAAGATCAGAGGCTTTATAAGGTAAATAACCTGGAGACTAAACATTTCACTCTGTTTTGGTTGCTGGGTAAGTGTATGTTGTGTGGTTAATAGCTATGACAGTTTAACGTTTGGATCTATCAGTGATAAAACTTTTGGCAGAGCTGAGCTGTAATTATCTGTTAGTCAACACTTTGAATTCTTCCCTTGTGTAAACTGTTATTAGTTTAGTTAGTTTAAAGATTATGTCGCTAACAGCGTCTTGGCTTGTTGTTATTGTTTCTTTAGCGCTGTGTAGTGGTGGGTGATATGAAAATATATACTGTGAAACCATATAAATTTATCTAGGTTAAAAGATTTGACTGTACTGCTTAGAGCTGTGACAGTTTGTGGATTAAAATGTCTTGTCGATTAACCAAAAATAATTTAGCAACTATTGCAAATTAATAATTTCAAGTCATTATTCAAGCTGAAATGTCAAATATTCTCTGATTTCAGCTTGTTAAATGTGAGGTTTTGTTATTTTTCTTTATCATAAGTGACAGTAAATTAAAAAGATGTAGGTTTTGGACTTTTGGTCTGACAAAATAAGCAACTGGAAATATTTTGTGTACAAACCAGTTAATTAAACAAAAGAAAATACAGCTTAATTGATAATGAAAATGATAGTTGGCTGCAGTAATAATACTGTTTATGAGTTAGTTATCTCCTTAATATCTTCGGCTGTTTCAGTTGTTTGTGTGCAATATTACAAATCAATGAGCAGTAATGTTTTATGGTAATATTGGAGTACTTTCAGTTGTTAGGTTCACTAGATTCATTACAAATGGATGCAACAGTCTTAATTATTTTATCCTTAACACAATAGGTTTTCTAGAAAATGTATCATATTATAATTGAGTTCTGTAGCTACATAAAAATCACATTTACAATAAAAGAGCTTTTATTATTAGTGTTTAAAAAAGCCAAATAAAAATCTTTTTTAACTGCATCCTTTAACTTATCGAACATTTACAAGATGATTTAAGAATAATATAGGATTGTGTGAAACTGATGAGTCCTCGTCTATTTTACGTTTTACTTTTTCTCAGTTTGCTACACTGGCAAATAGTAATCACTGCACTGTGGAAAAACAAAAAAGTAGTGAATGAACAGCCATTACTTTTAGCTACTTTTATTAAAATGTAAAATCTTCTCCAGGATGACGTGATGCTTAACGACAGCCAGACTCTTGGAAATTGTGGCTTCACAAATCAAACAGCCCGACCTCAGGCTCCGGCCACAGTGGGATTAGCTTTCCGTCTGAGCGGTGAGTAGTTCCCCCTTCACTCGAAACATTTTATTTAAAGCCACTCTTTGTGAGCTCTTTTTTTTTACTTTGTGTTAAGTATCTTCTCTCCCTCTCTGTCTTTTCTCCGTCGTCACTTTCTCCCTCTTGTCGTTCTCTCAGATGATTCATTCGAGCAGCTGAGGATCGAGTTTTTCTCAACTCCCCCAGAGCTCCCTGACGTCATGAAGCCCCAGGACTCAGGCAGCACAGCCAACGAGCAGGCCGTACAGTGAGGGAGGGGGGCGGGGGAAACGAGAGGGACGCACAGGGAGGTGGGAGGGAGTGAGGGAGGGAGGGGTTGAATTTTTTTGGGAAGTGACGTCTAAGCGGGTGAATTTTTTTTTTTTTTACTCGCCGCTGACTGATCTTCAGCTCGGCATAAACGATTACACGGATTCCCCTTTGTTGTAAATTTGAGGGCGGGTGCTTCAAAGTGGTTCATTTGTCCTGAAATGGGTGAACGCATGCTCGATAAAAATTGATAATTTCACACAAGACCCTTCAGAGACACCTGACGGACTTGTCACGACACTGTCAGTCATCCATGGGATTGGTAAAGGCTGAACATAAAGAATTGTACCTCGTATTTAATTAATTCTAGTTTTTATTTGGGGTAAGGTTACTGCAGCCTTACTTGTGTTTTTTATTTTGCTGGCTTAAAATGTGGGCGTTGATAAGGTGTGACATTTTTAGGCTTTTATGTTTGTGTGTTTCTTTATTAAACTATTACTAGGATTTAACATGTTTTTTGGTCTTCGGCCTGGATATGTGTTACAATACTAGCTAGGAGTTTGTGAATTTCTAAGTTACTATCTGTATTTCAAAAACCTTTGAACAACATGAATCTGAAATAAAATGGATTCACTCGTCAGCAGGAGACCTGGCATTAAGATGAACATTTCTTGGTACTTTACTTATCAGTAGTTGTAGTTTTCATACTGTAGATGCTCGCAAAAATGATTGAGACTGAACGCGCTCAGTCGCGGGTATCTGCAACACACATAACGCTGGCGTGGACCTGGTGTTGAAAATGAGAAATGAGCAACAGGCATAGCAGCAATCGTAAATGAATTAAAAACTTTTTTTGTATTATTTCACTAACAAAGGTGGGGACTAACCAACTTTCCTCTCCGATGTTTGATTGTAGCCAGTGAGATCTCGGAGATGCTGACGAGAAGTTAAACAGATCATGTGATGAGCTGTGCCTACCAGGCCGCGTATTTGACTCTCCATTATCCCAGAATCACTGCCCATTTAGCTTTAGTTCATGCTGCAACCTGCGATGTATTATACACCATGAATACCTTAATACACATTGTTTCTGAAAAATGTAAAGGTGAATTAGAAATGAACTCTTCTCCTGGTCAAAATGTCAAATAAAAAGAAAAGCACTGGGTCTCATGATCTGGAAAAGTACTATTCAAAACAACAGAAATCCTCCGTTGTTCACAACAGGAAAAAGTATATTCTGACCTGGAGGTGTTGAATGAAATTGTTGACATTAACACATTTGCAAATTGAGGCTGTTAAACAGTGAGACATGATCAAAGTTGCACTTGTGACTGATTTAACATTAAATCAACTGTTTTTCACCCCTGTGCACTGTGGTGTTTTTCTATGCTTTTGGGATGGATGGTAAATATATGAACATGATGGTGTGTCAGACAGAGGACAACTAAATATCAGTTTTTGCATTATACTCTTAAACAGCAGCTGACGTCTTATAGTGTTTAGTGTTTTCTTACAGCTAATTTAAAGGTGGAGTCGATGATGATCCAAACTGCATTCAAAAAACAATTTTAAAAGTTGTTTTTTTTGTCATCTTGCAGACAAACCTGAAAAAGTGTCAGTTCAGACTTTTTACAAAACTGCATCATGATGGATTGTTATTTCAGCATCATGTTTATTGCAATTAAATCACCTAAATTGCTGCGGTGGAGTGAATATTTATTGAATTTGACCTACCAAGGAGATGTTGACCTAAAGTACATAAGACTACATGTTTAAGAGTCACTGTCATATCTGATAATATAACCTAATACAGAAGTCACAGAAGAGCATTTACTGCCATTTTAGGAAGATCTTGTTAAAGTTAATACATAACTGCAACCAATAATATGGGGTGGTGTGTACTATCAACAGGGTGTGGAGACTTTTATATTAGTTTCTGTGAGTGTTTATCAGCTTATATTGCAAGAATTAGTAAAGATATTAAGCAGTGTGTGTAAAGATAAAGTCTGAGGACTGCAGCTAAATGAATGAATTGATATTAATGATTCACAAAATGCAAAAAGATATTTTCAAATAACCTGTTTTGTCCATGCAAAATCAAATGATATTAAATTTAAATGAATCTAAAACAAATAGAAGCAATACAACCTCAAAATTCAGAGAAAGTAGAAGATGTTTGCTTGATAAATGACACTTTTTTATTAATTAATCAACAAAAAGTTTATGTTTTAAATTTAATACTTATAAGATAAAACAGGTATTCAAATATATTTTAAAGCCCACCCACAGACTGTATAAACCCCTTTGCAATTGTTGTGCTCCTGAACGTCTCACAAGCAGCGCCCATCTTTCCTACAGCCCCTGAACGCAGCGCAGGTTAGCTCCCGGCTAGCTGCAGCGGAGTCCGAGTCTCTCCTTCACTTTGTTCGGAGAAATGATCAACTTTTAACTCTGCACAGGCCATGCACACACAGACCTGCACTATCAGCCGCGCACATGGACGTCAATGAGCACGTCTTATCGGCGGGCAGGGCCGTGCTGGACGTGGTGGAGCGGGAGTGGCAGCCGCTGTCCGCCGGGGAGCTGGAGCAGCGGCTGGACCAGGCGGTGGAGGAGATCCTGGAGGCCGAGCTGATGGCCCGGCTCCGGACTCAGCCTCCTCCTGCTCCTCCTGCTCCTCCTGCTGCGGTGTACGTGCAGCTGCTGCAGGATCAGGCCGGTGTGCACAGCCAGGTTTTACAGAGGACGACAGCCAGACCCCCAGAGGAGGAAGATGAAGAGGAGGAAGAGGGGGAGACAGCAGAGGGCAGAGGACCTCCTGCTGCTGCAGTCGAGGTCTGCAGGGATGATTAAAATACTCTTATAAGGGGTATAAGATCATTTTACTCAGTGCACATAAACCCTGATTTACTTTGCACTGCTTAGATTATAGATTGACCTTATTTAAACTGCAGCATGTGCATAAATAATATTCAAGATTTTTATTATTTGTTATGTGCAACACCCTATTCAAAACCTCAGAGGCGTGAAGGTAAACTTGGATCTAATAGATGTTCTTCAAAAGAGCTTAATTGTCTAGTTAGATTATCAAATGTCAGCATTCAAGATTTTATTTCTCATGTTCACAACAAGAACATGGGGCAGGTTTTAGCAATGAAATCCTGAAGTTATGAGCTCGCTTTAACAATGCTCACAAATATATAGAGAGAAAACCACACTCAAAATGACTAAAAGTTAAAGATAAAGGAATAGAAGATGCTACGTAAAATAACATGTTAAAAAATAATACAAATAGAAATATAATGCTGTTGAGGGAATATATACATGCACATGCATACACGTTTTATCAACTTTATAACTTTTTGTGTCACTTCAGATCAAATTTAAACATTTTCTGCCTCCATCCAATGTTTTCTTGCTGCCTCATGTTCTGTGTAAATAATCCAACAATGAGTTTGCACAAGTTTTGTATTTGCACTGATATTTCTCATATTACACTGACATTGCAGATGTTTTCTGGGAATTCTGCGTCTTTGTTGTAAATGTAATCTAGTTTTCCTTTGTAATTTGTCTTTTAGTGCTTCTTTTATAGACTTTGTTCTGTTTTATAGCCAATTTTATAGTTTTATTCTATTATAATTTAAATATTTGAATATCTTGTTCATGCATTGCCCATGAGTGTTGTGTGAAGGAGGCTGCAAACTGTATCTCATGGCTCAGTCCAGTATAATGACATGTTGGCCACTATAACATGATTTTGTCTTTTTTCTCTCCCCAGCACATCGCAGATCTGCTTCAAAGCTCCAAATCGAGGGTTCGGCTGGCCGGGCGGGCTCGTTTGTCCCTGTCTCACACCGTGCTGCTGTCCCTCACTCTGCTCTCTGAGCGGGTCAGCTACCGCTCCGTGTCCCGCCGCTTCCACCTGGAGAAAGGAAACATCCACAGGATCTTCTTCTCGTTCTGCGAGCGCGTCAACATGCTGGAGGAGACGCTCATCAGGTGGCCAGTCGGTGGGTTGATTTGAGTGTTTTTTATTTGATGATCTATGCACTGTTGTGAATGATTTCAGTGCAATAAAAAGGGTTGGAAGTAATAATGTTAGGGGTATTTCCTCTCTCCTCCCCAGGCAAAGAGGCTGTAGATGCCCTTTTCCCACTTTCCAGTCCAGAGAAGCAGCAGCAAGGCGTCCCTCAGGTCCTGGGAGTGCTGGGACACACTCGCATCCCCATCCGCCTGCCAATAGGGAAACACGATGTGGAGAGCGCCGTGCCTGAGGTGAAGAGGATGAGGAAGGAGGCCCATCCCGACTCCTGGCTGAACCTTCAGCTCGTATGCGACCGTAAGGGCCGGTTCCTACACTGCAGGATCAGTAAAGGGTCAGACGTGGACCGAGGCGGCGCTCTGAGGGACAAACTCAGACGGCATCCTGAGCTGATGCCACCCGGCTCCTGCCTCGTGGGCCCGGCCGGCTCCCCGCTCACAGCCCAGATTTTAACTCCGTACTCGGGAAGCTGCGGGCCGAGAGAGGAGCTTTTCAACAAAACGCTGGAGGAGCATCTTCTCATCCTGGATCAGGCCGTCGCCAACCTGAGAACCAGATTTCAAAGGCTCAGGTATCTGGATATCGGAAACTATGAGCGAGCCAGAGCTGTTGTGCTGACTGCCTGCGTGTTGCACAATGTGTTTTTAGACATGGGACAAGTGGTTCAGGGAGAAGTTGAGAAAGAGGAAACCACAACCCGAGAGGGGGAGGGGGAGGGGGAGGGAGGGGAGGAGGAGGACGAGGGTGTACGCAGACGTGACACCATCTCAGATTTGTTGTTTAAAAACTTGGACTCTGGAAGCTCATGATGTGAAGAGGCCTGTTGGAAAACTCGCAGATGTAAATCTGAAACTGTTTTGCAATATAAAAGTTTATTTTTAACACTGTCACTGTTAAACCACTGTTTATATAGGAGGAAAAGTTTGCAGTTTTCCACAAGAGTTTCACCTCCCGTTTTACATTTTACATGTAGAAAATAAAAATGTGATCACACAAAATAGACTAATGAAGAATTTAAGTTTTTTTCTGACACGGACATAGGCTTTATCCTCAAGTTAGACTTACTCAGTGGTAAATTGGAAATAAAGGTGTGTGTTTAAGTGTTCAGAGTACATCTCACTGCCAGATGAATGCCACTATAAAGCAATAAATAAAGAATAATTCATTTTTCTCTTAAATTTGATCACTTAATTTTGTTTTGAAGATTATATTTTTATAACTGGTGTGTAAAAAAAAAAAGTTTACTGGATCTAGCTAGTGTCACATCATCTGAATTAATCTGGTTTCCTGCAGCTGTATGATCTTAAAATAAACAGACTGAGCTGTGATTTAGCTGCAATAAAGAGATCAAAAGAATGGCAAAATAACTACATCGTGGTGCGACTTGTAAAAAGTCTGAATTCACAGTTTGGATTGATCACAGATCAATGTACAGACTCCAGACTCACAGACTCCACCTTTAAAACTTAGCTTAAAAGAAAAACATGCAGTGTTGTAGTTCCCACCATGACCAAGCATATGACACTTTCAAAAAGGTTGTATTTATTGCAGGACTGTTTATTGTCTGATAAAAAAAAGTGCATTTTAATAATACCTTATCAGTACAATAATGTCTATGAATACTGTTAGTGATACCTTTAAAGAATAATAATCAATATAAATATGTTTATTGTTACTGAAACTGACTTGAACTGTAATTTTTCTTGAACAATGATCTCAATCATGTCTTGATCATTTAAGTTAGCTCCTTCATGAATATTTCTTCACTTAGGGGGCCATAAAAAATAACACTTTCCACTCTTGCATAGGTTGTTGACATTTCATAATAATTAGCAGTAGGTAGGCAATTAGGTACAGAAACAGTGGGATGCTTGTTAATCTTATCATGAGAATTATTTTAGTTTTTCTCCCTTTCCAACGTCAGCCAACTGTAATTCACTCTTCTCTTTTGGTCTAAAAATGTGTGATCGTTACACACACTGGGACGTCAGCAGAAGAGGATGAGGCTGAGGAGGCGTGTAATCTGCTTGCAGTTGTAAACAAGAGCTGCTCAGGGTGTGATATGTTAGTCTGTGTGTAACATCTGAACTATTTCCATTCATTCTGAGAGATAAACTTCTTTCTGCTACACTTGCTTCAGTCTGGCCAAACTATTTCTAAAACTGTAACAGTAAAAATGTGCCATCAGGAACAAATCTAAAAATAACAAACAGACACAAACAGTTTTCCTTTGTGCAGCGTCATTAAAGTTTTTTAGTGAGAGCGAGTGACACTTTTGCACACAGAAGTTCAGATTCGCTTCACGTCTCCTCCGGTCTACTGTCCGTCCTTTGCCACCGGCGTGCTGTTCTTCTGAGCCAGGCTGGAGATGGCCTGAGCTAGGTTGTTGATGGCCTCTATCTTCCTCTCCTCCAGAGCTTTCTGCTGGGCCCACATGTTCATCTTCCTCTCCTGCAGCTCCATGTACAGCTGCAGGACGTCCTGCGGGGGCCGGGCGGAGCAGGGAGAGGCGGTGGCGGCAGGAGGCGTGGGGAGGATGGGGGTGAACCTCTTGCTGGCCATGGCCTTGCCCACTTTGGTCCCGCTGAGCTTGGCCCGTCGCTGGGCCTCGATCTCCTCCCGGCTCTTACCCAGGACTTCGTGCATGGGCTTGAAAAACTCCCAGTGGACGCTGGCCACGCCGAGCCTCTTGGCCCTCTCCGCGTTCTTCCTGTACGTGGCCAGCATGTTCCTCCACTTGAGGTCGCACTCGTACGCCTTCACAGTGACGTCGGTGACCTCTGACTCCCTCAGTTTGGCGTTCACCTTCTCCGCCACCATCTCCCAAAGTTTCTTTTTCTTGCACACCGGCTGGTCAAAAGCCTGATCCATCTCAAGCCGAGTGTTGACAAGGTGCCACGTCGCCTGCAGCGTCCATATAAACTCTAAAGTAGAAAAACAAAAAGGTGCAGTAACAGTGATTAATATTTCCACATGACCTGACAATAATATAATCTCATTTTTAAATACACAGTTTTTTTTTTATGTAAATATCACTCAAACACAAATCAAAGATCATACAAACACACTCTAAAAACTAGAAAAAAATCCATTGCATTATCATCACTGTAGTGTAAAAGATATAGGAAAGAATACAGTATATGTAACACTAAAATTAAATAAATATAAAAATGAAAATCTAAAATGGACTATAAATAGATATATAACACAAATGGAGATATAATACTGTTGAGTTGCATACACGTTTCATCAACTTGAATGAAATTTTGCGCCACTTCAGATCAAAGTTGAGCAATTTCTGCCGTCAACCAGTGTTTTCTTTTTTTCCTTGTTCTGAGAAAATAATGCAACCATGAGTGTTTGCACAGGTTTTCAAGTCACTGCATTTTCATCACTGTAGTGTAAAAGTTTAAGATATATAGTATAGAAAATTAGTATTAAATTCTAAATAAAGTATAAAGTATTACATTAAAGTAAGTAATGTAAAACACAACACTAAAATAAAACACAAAAACCTAAAATTAAATATAAATATAATTCAATGCCACTTGAAAATGGAGGTTTAACAGGTGGTAATAACAATAATAATAACAATAATGATCTTTATTTATAAAGGGCTTCACAAACACTAAAAAAGTAATAAATATGTAATAATAAATGTAAATAATATAAATATATGCAAATATATGTAATAAAATACAGATATTTGACTCAGTTTATGTGACTGAAACACCTGTTTAAAGGTCGTAAATTACTGTCATCATTTTAAGTGACTAAGACTTTCTGACTGTGATCAATCAGAGAGTCTGCGCACTCATCAGGCCCTAATCGATTAAGGGAACCTGGTTAAAGTGTTGACACTCACCTGCTTTGCTTTTCTCGGCCGTTTCCTTCCCTTCCACCTCGCTGCTCTGAATCACGATAGTCTCGATCACCTCCATGTCGTTCAAACATTAAAAACTGCAGCCGAAGTTGTTTTATTTCATCCAGCGTGGATTTTAACAACCTCGCTCAGCCACCGATGCGTTTGCTCGCTTCGGGTGGTGCGATGATTATAACAACGAGGCGAAGCAGCTTGGGAAGTGTAGTCGGTTTCGGTTGACGCAGACAGGCTCTTTCGTTCTGTGGAGGACAAATTAAACTACAATCCCTAAACGCTGCGATTGTCTCAACGTAAGCTGGTTTTTTCGCTGTCTCGGGGAATGTAGTTTCTAAGGGAGCGACTCGACCTAAAAGAACACAGAGTCAGAGATATTTGAACTACAAATCCCAGCACCTATATAACCGCCCCACCTCTTCTCTCCCTGCTCCCTCCCTCGACCGTCCCTGTTTTGTTGTTTGGCTAAAGATGGCGTTAGCGGCTAACGCAGACGATTGGATCCTGTTTCACAAAAAATATTCGGCCAGTGGTGACAAAACATTGAACAAATAGAGCTTAATTCGTCACTGGATGTGAAGAAATATGTCACATTGAGTAAATACATGTCCACTGTGCAGAATAACGCTTGTTTCGCCTTCTCAACGATGTAGGCCTGTTTTTAGGGAGTGGACCGAAGCCGTTGGAACTCCATCTCCCGTCGGCGACTGCGGCGTCAGGTGGTACAACTTTCTTCTTTCATGGTATCTGTAGTTTTCTGAGCCACTCCAGAATGTTATTTATTTATGAAACTTTGAAATAAGATAATTTAAAACTATTTAGAGCATATGAAGAGTTAAACGTCACTTTTTGTATTTTTTTACTTTTTTCCTTGCGGAAAAGAAGAAGATAATTGAACTCTATTAAGAGTATATAAAGGGTTTAAAGTGACATGTTTATTTTTGCAGAAACATTGAAGTAAAATGAGTAAACTCCATTTCCGTTTAAAGTGACTTTTTTAATAGAAACTGATACGTTACTTTTTTGCAGGAACTTTGAAATTAGATGATTGAACTTCATTGAGAAAACATATAAAGTTTAAACTAACATGTTTATTTTCTCAGTGATGCTCCACAGTTTGTTGACAATCTGTCGACACCAAGGGGAGGAATATTAAAGACTGCTGAACCTGTCAGAGGGAGCATGGCTGCATCACCTGTCCAAGGTGACCGGAAACAGTCCCGAGCACCCTCCAAAGAAGGGCCCCTGTCATCTCCTGAGTCCTCTTTGACCTGGTGCCTGGCTCACCTCTCCAGACCTGGGTCAGGGGCCGAACATATTGGGCATGGCAAGGCTGACTCAGGCGGCGGCAGGGAAATGGACAAGAGGTCCAGAGCCGCTCAGTGGAGAGCTCTGGTCGCAATCAGGACACAGCACATCAAGGGCGACAAGGCCGGGATTGCCAGATTCAGAACCCAAGGCGGTCTCGGGCCCCTGCTGGACCTGTTCAAACACCCAGAATGCTCCAGGAAAACTCTGGACTTGGCTCTGAGCATCCTGGCAAACTGCTGCACAGAGATGGAGACACGCATAGAGGTGAGATAAAAGCAGTGATACAGAAGGCTTTTGCATTAATTGATTTATCAGATCTCCCATATAAACTCAAACTTCTTCCACTTTAGGTTCGTAAACTCGATGGAATAAATACTGTAGGTAAGTGGTGTTTTACATTCTTGATCTTAAGGTAGTGACTTTTTAAAGATTTGCAATTATTGTTATCGTGATATTTTCATATATAATGCTGAACAATATTCTTGATTGTCTCAGTGGAGATCCTGAAGAGAAACGTGGCCCTGGAGACCGTCCAGAACCGAGCAGCTCGGGCTTTGGGAAACCTGGCCATGGATCCAGAGAGCTCTGCACTCATCCACTCTGCTGGTAACTCTTATATTATAATAAACTGAAGATGTTTGGGCTTTGGACTGTTGTAATAGCAATAAGCATTTTCACAGTTTTCTGATGTTTTGTGGACCAAACAAGTAATCGAGGAAATAATCAGTCAGATTAATTGGAAAAAGAAAATACTTGTTAGTTGCAGCCCAACATCAAGAAACTCATCATGGGTCCCATTTTATTTATATAGCCCAATATCACAAATCACAGTTTGCCTGCAGGGGGTTTTACAGTCTGTACAGTTTACCCCTCTCTTGGATGAGTAAAACTCCCCCAAAAAAAACCTGTTTATAGGGGGGAAAAAAGTAGAACAAACCATTAGGAAGAGCAACAGAGGAGCGATCCCTCTTCCAGGATGACCAGACATGTAATAGATAGAGTGTACAGAATATATCAACAACAAAGTCACAGTGTACACAGTGTGATGACAGAATTGTGGGTTTTATTATTACCCATTTTTATCAATGGATACATTGGAATGGAAACATTTCAAGATCTGCTTGTAAGATTTAAATGTTGTTTCACATTAGCAAACATATTTATGCAGAAACTGTCACTGGTCTGTGAAACTTTGTGGAGATATGTTGTGTGTCCTCAGATTAAAAAACATTTATTTCTTTAATGTTTTGCAGGTGGTGTTCCTCTTCTCCTCCTTTGTGTGTCTCTTTCTTCTGGCCCATCCTCCCCCACCGCTGCACCTCCCAAAGACCCCTGTCCTAAACTGGAGTGTGCTCAGTCGGCAGCTCGGGCTCTCCTCTACCTCTCAGACACGCCCTCTAACCGCCTGTCGCTGCTCACCCAAGGGACCTTATCTGCTCTCGCCCCTCTCATCGCTCCAGAATACCCTCAGGGTCTGAGGCGGGCAGCGCTCAGGACCCTCCACGAGCTGACCCGGGGCTGCGGGGTTGAATGCGCTCGGGAAGTGTCCCGTTCTGGGGTCCTCTCTCAGCTCGGCGTCATGGCCTCGGGGGAGTCGGGTAAACCTTTCGAGGAGCTGGCATTGAAAACTCTGGCCAACATGTGCTCCCAGGGCTGCCTGCGCCCCCTCGTGGGGTCACTGGGTGTCATTCAGAAGTTCACAGAGGAGGTGAAGAGGGACCCGCTGAAGTCCGGGGTCTTCCTCAAGGCGCTGTGCTTGTGCTGCAAGGAGGCGGTCAACCGGGCCAAAGTGAAGGAGAGCGGAGGGTTGGAGGTGCTAATCAGCTTTTTGGCCACCCATCCGAGTCACCCCCTCTCCAGACTGGCCATCCTGGCTTGTGTAGACTTTGTTTTCGATGAATCCGCTATGGACCAGTTGCAAGAGTTGGGGCTGGTCCCTCTGCTTGTCGCGCGACTAGTCGAGCTCACCAGAGGCGAGGAGCAATCTGCCGAGAAGATGGACGTGAGCCTCTCCTCCAGCGTGTCTCCCACTGAGCTCCTGCCCTCGACGTGTTTTGACTCCTTTGACTTTCCTCCTCCTGAGGGCTGCAAGAAAGAAGAGGCTGGAAGGGAGCAAGGTCTGTGTTCGTCCAGCTTTTTAAGTCTCAGGTATGGAAAAGTGCAGGTTTATCTATTTTTCCTGTGAAACACTATTTTGTATTATTTATTCACATGCTTCTTGCTTTCTCCTTCCTTCAGGTCCTGGTTGGTGTCCGAGGGATTAATCTCTTCAGAGGGAGAGCTGCTGGATTCCTCTGGTGTCGAAGGAGAGTGGGGGAGTCTTCAGATCCCGTCGTCGTCGTCATCCCCTCAAACCTCCTCCCCAAACCCTGACTCCCTCTCATCCCTTAAAATTCCCTCTCCCTCCAACCCTGCTGGCTCTACCACGTTTAAAAAAGCAGCTCAGCCTTCCCCCGTGTCCTTTTCGGCCCAGCCCCAGCTGTTGTCCTTGTGTAAAATCAGCGATCCGCCTCCCTCGAGTCCTCAATCCTCCACGGCCCTCACATCCCAAACCCAGCCCGGTTCCTCTACCGTCTCCTCTCCCGCCAAAACCACCCAAACTCCGGTCTCTCCGTCAAAGTTCTCATCTCCTCACAGGAGGAGGCAGCGAGCTAACTCAGCAGCTTGTTTGACCAAAGTCACTCTCGACACCCCTCCCTCCGTGCCCCGCCCGATGGCCTACCACCACCCCTACCACCCCGAGCCCTGGACGCCCGAGTCGCCCATCCTTCTGCTGCTGTCGCGCTTCTCCCACGCCCCCGACCCAAGTGCCGCTCTGGTCAGCTCGGGCGTCATGTCCGGCCTGATCTACTACCTCACCCAGCACCAGGACCCCAGCAGCAGGTGCCTCCGTATGCTGTGCCGGCTGAGCTGCAACCCAAACTGTTTGCAGGCGCTGGTCCGAACTGGCTCGGTCGCGCTGATCTGCCACCACCTCTGCCAGAGAGAGGGAGGATATGAGGGGGAGGAGAGGCAGACGGCCCGAGTGAAAGCCAAAGTGAAACAGCTTGGTAAGCTTGGTAATCTCAACTCGCTTTCATATAATTAATCACAATATCGAGCAGTTTGTGATCGTGCACTGACTCTCTCTCCAGGTCTGGCTCTTCTTAATAATCTGCGTGTCCAGTGCGAGTCGGGGTTCGGCTCTGGGGTTCTTGCTCATGTGATGCTGTCGGGCTCAGAGACTGACAAGATGAACTGTGCTCTGTCTCTGCCGTTAATCAGCAGGTAAGTCCTAAATCTATATGAATATGAGCTCAGTAATCGTGAATCTGTACTGTGATGCCATAAAATGCACTTTTTTATTTATTATGTACTCATTTAATGATTTTTCTATGTTTATTTCTACGTCACGAACATTAGCTTTAAAAACCGTCTTTTTCTCCAACAGCAACAAGTCCCTGTTGAAAAAACTTCTTCTGGACAGCGGCGGGCTGCTCTTGGCTTTGCAGCTCCTCAGCTGCGATGACGATGACATGGACGAAGACCACCCCTCTGAATGTGGAAAGCTGCTCTCTGATTGGTTAAATACGCCACATTCAGGCCTGACCTCTCAGCTCCACTCGCTGTACTTCTCCCTCCTGATCGGATGCCTGTCTGCCCTGATGGGTGGCACCAAAATGGAGCTCGACAAAAAACATTTAAATCCAGTTGCGACACAGTCAGTCAGTAAAAGTGACAACATTTCACCTCCTCCCTCGAAAAAGCCTCGCCTGGCTAACGTCTGCCCTTACGGAGTCTCGAACTTTGACCTCTTGTTGTTGCTGGACGATGGGACTCAGGTCCCAGCCAACAGGGAGGCCGTGGCCGGGGAGGAGGGGACGGGCTCTGAATACTTTTGGGCTCTGTTGAGAGGGGGATTCGGAGAAGCTCAGGGTAGTGCAGAAGGACCCATCCGGATTAAAGACGTCAGCACAGGTATGCTGCTGCCAGTGCTGCATTACCTGCACGGGTGTCGCCTCACCAAGGAAGCAGAAAGGGAAAGTGACGAAGGGGAGAGGAGAGAAAGGTGTCAGATTCTGGACACGTTGGTCCTTGAAGGACTGGGTATCAACCAAAAAGAGACAGACTCAGCAGAAGACTTGGCTTTCCAGAAAACAGCTTTAGGCGAGATGATGATCGGAGCGTGCAGATTTTTGGTGACTGAGCTGCAGAGAGAGTTGGAGGATCTGTGTGTGTCTCTTCTCCTGTCCTGCTCCACCAAGCACCATCGAACCGCATCAGCTCCCACAGGGGACGACGCCAAAATGGACCAAGAGGGCCTCGAGTCCACCGAGGAGAACCTGGCTAATCGAACATCTGAGTTAGAACTGACTGGCGTTGAAGTGCAAGACGAAATTGTACCAGGACAGACAAAGAAACCGAGCAGTCCCTTAAACCAGGCAGATGGTAAGAAAACCTCCGTCACTGGAGCAGTTCAGAAGCCCAGCAGAGGGCTCGATACAACTTTGGACCATAAGACGATCAAAAGCGTCGCTCCAGTTTCCAGATCGAGCTGTGCATCAGTTAAATCACTCGATGCAGACGAGTCAAGATTAAGACCAAAGAACTTGATAAAAAGTTCATCGCAGCTTCCGAAATCAGCAGCTCGAGACTCCCTTTTGTCCCCTGCAGCCGGCGCAGGAGGGGAGTTCCTGGCCGCTCTCCTCCCCCAGGTGTACTGGTTTTCCCAGCGGTACAGCTACCCCGCACTGGGTCGGGTCTGTCTGTCGCTGCTGCTGGGCTGTCAGGACTGCCCTCGGCCCTTCCTGTCCTCCTCCCTCGCCGGGGATTGCCTCCGCAGACTTGCCAGAAAGGCCGACTGCACAGAGGCCCTTAAACAGGACATGCTGAGTCTGGCCTCTGTAGCTCTGAGCTGAGCAATGAGGGGAAATAATGAGGGGAGCGACTGGTGGGATGAATTCAGATGCCACCAGGGCTTCTTATGAGCTTCTATAAATTGTATTAACTCTATAAAATGTCTGTAAAGTACAAGTGCAGGTTACAACGACTGCATGATTACCTGAAAAAACATGCTGTATGATTTTCTTCAGCACTAACAGAACTGACTGTTGATTTATTTTCATAAACTGGAAGCATACATTTCTATTTAGTTTTGATGTAATATGATAGAAACCGTAGCCTGTCCCAGCATGACATGATTGTATTATAATTTACCGTTGTTGGATTAACTTCTAATGACATTTGTATTGTGATATATATATTTTTTTTTATTTGGGGAAAAAGTCTAAGCAGATGTCTACAATGCATCTGATAAATGTCATTTAGCTGGAAGTACTGGAATTATCAGGGTTGGTCTCGGAGCCAGTTGTTTATTTTGTACATACAGATGATATGGATTAGCAGATATACAGCATATAGATTTCAACTGTCTCATATTAATTTATGCCACTGAATATGCTGTTGGAACATCACTTTGCTCTCTGTGTCTTGTTGTGTGTGTTGTGTGAATACAGATCAGACGTGTTAATCTGACCGCACAGGTTTTGGGAACGTCAGTCGAACATCATTTGAATTACACAACAGAGCGTGACTTTGTTGATCCCCTGAGTTTTCATTTAGTGCCACCTACAAGTCAGTTAAAAGTTGAGGCTTTTGCTAGCAATATTCTGCTTTTCTACTCAACTAATTTGACTGTATCTTGATCGTGGCTCTCAACCCCAAGCCCATTTATTCCCTTTGAAAACAGGCCATGAATATGTGATTTCCTCATTTTACAGCTCGGCACTCTAGTCCTCAGCAAACATTACCTAAACAGGAGAAAATGGTGTGTTTATCAGGGACTATTTTCAGCGGCGGATTAATCCACATTTGGTGCTCCTCTGAGTATTTACAGGGTGTTTGTCGGTGTGTTTAATAGATTCTGAACAACAGTGGAGCTCTGGAGGAGGAAGATGTATCCGGCTTGTTTGTAGGATCAGTTTGTTATTAGTTTTGGTCTTTTCATGGGATTTTTGACAATAAGAAAAATATACATTTCTTTCAAGGCGACCCCTTGTGGAAGTATATAAAAATACACCATCAGAGATGGCAACACATTATGCTGTTTAGATAATTGGATGCAAAAACACTCACTGTATGTCTTGAGGGCTGATTAAATTGAGCACTAGTCTTAATGAAACAAAAGAAACGGCACTCGTTGTAATGCAGCACAAAGTGGTTTTATTCCTGTCTGGGAGCACCGGGCACTCGGCGACGGTGCAGCTTGGCCCCGAGGTCAGTACAATCAAGCCAAGTACACTGCTGACTGGAAACACAGCTGAGAAATATGAGTGAGGCTCTCAGTGGTGGGAGCTCTCGTAGCCATCGGGCAGAGGGTTGGTGTGAGAGTTGTGGAACAGAGAGTGGTTTCCATCACCCCAGGGAAATTTCTGGAAGTAGAGACACAAGAAAAGTCAACAACGGTATCTTATCTGTGTCGTCTTTATTGGTTGGGGAGGTGTTGTTTTGTAAATCCTGCTGAACGAGGTGGAGGATGCGGGCGCAGGCGTCTGGAGACTCACCTTGGTGCGGATACGCAGGTGAGGATACGGCACAAACTCTGGCGCGCCGTGCGAGTGCGCCTGCATCTTCATGTAGGCGTTGGCCATGCAGACTCCGACACCGGGAAGGGCCAACACAAAGCTCAGTATCTTCCAGGTCCTCGCTGCGGAAAACAATCAGTGAAAGCACGACTGAAGCTCGAAAAAGTAAAATACAGCATCTCCCTCTCTACAGGGCTCAAATCAACAATAAAAGATTACTCCTGGTGATTTGCCAAGAAAGCAGGAGAGCTGCCAGCTCTGCAGACATTTCTGTTAATGTTCGACCAAAGGCTCCAGCTATACGTGAGCCAGAGGTGCAGCTGCATGCAGTAGCTCTGAATCTCTGCGGCTTTGATGCACTTTGGTTGTGAGTTGGGGCAAAGACACACTGACCTCCTCCCTCGTGGCTCGAATGCGACGCCGCAGCAAGCGCCCGACGAGCGGCCAAGGCAGCTGGAGACAGAGACATCTGCAGAGGGAAAAAAAAAGACTGATCAGCATTTACAGTGTGTTGTTATGAACCTGAAAAATAGTTTAAGAATATTTTTCTATTTTTTTTAATGTCAAGGGAGACTTACAACTGACCATTGTTGAAATAGTGTCATTACTTTGTAAAGACAACCTCCACAAAGCCACTCAAACATCATATATTTGTCATATATAAAGTAATTTGCAGGAGAAATCTATATATTAAATGAAATATATATAGTATTGCCCTCTACAAACATGCAATATCTATAAAAGAGCATGCAGTTAAGGCTGGGCCTACTCATGCTGCTGTGTTTTAAGAGTGATGGTAACCCTGCTGTAACTGAAATATAAGGAAATTAGACAAAAACTTACTGTTCTTCACGCAGGCGATATTCAAATTTCTTTATTGTTGTCTTATTTTGCTGGCGGAGTCGTTGCTCACTTAGTTTCCTCCTCCTTCCTGGTTGTTTGTCCTTCAGCCTGTCCTGATCTGAACTCAGCCTGTTAGAGACTCCTCCCCATTTCAATCTGTCCCTGCGCCAACAAACTTAGTTTATATTTGGGCAAGTGCAAAGGCAGGCTGATATGTGACGGAGAGGAAGGAGGGGAGGGGGGAGGAGGTGTGCCGGTGCAGTCGAGGACATTCGGCCTGTTTAAGTGAGGGCAGAGGCTGATTAATGCTCATGATGTTAATGAAGAAGGCTTTCCGGGTTTTTGACAACTTTCATTTCAGCAGAGAGAGAGAGAGCGAGAGAGAGAGAGAGTCCTCACAGTCGATCACTGAAAGCACCTGTGGCTCAGCTGGGGGTCACAGGTGCAGAATAATCCACTGTTTATTCACAGTTTTTAATGCATTAATCACATGCCATCATTAGTCCTCTTTGGTCTGTCTTCTCAAGATCAGATCGTCTCCTGAACTGAAAAATTTAAATAACTGAGCTCATGTTGTTGCCTCTAAGGTAAGTCCTGTGGGATTGATATCTCCTGTGCAAAAAATGCTTTCATAAAGTTATATTTGTTATTGTAAATAGTGTGCAGGCCTCTTTGGGTCTCCTGTGCAACAACATCATGATAACATTATACCAACTTATCTTTTTTATAGTTAAATAATAATTAGAATCTATTAGAATATGTTGTTTTAACAGAAAACTTTCTTGGTCGTTGTCACAGAAGAATAAAGTATGTCATTCTTAATATATACAAGTATTTGGAAAAACAACAAGAAATTAAGCAGATCTGTTTATTTTCTCAGAGACAGTGCCTTTATGATGCTGACCGATGACTGAATTATGTGCACATTTTTGAGAGACATAGATGTGAAATGACATCTTGAGTACCATTACATGTATAAACCAAGTGCTTGGGCTTTCAAATGGCAGTTCAGTGGGGACAGGAAAAACCTGCAAGCATGTGTACAAGATATGAAATTACGCAAATCAAACAAACGTGGAGTACTGTGTTGGTTTGTTCCCATAAAGATTGTCATTGTCTTTTAATCACTTAACATTTAGTTTTCTCCATCCTGATCTGTTTGGTAATAAGAATTATGTTTAGAATATAAAAGAGACTTTATTCAGAGTTAAAGGATCAACAAGGTGTTTTTGTCTTTATAGACACTTTCCACTAGGTGGGGTAGTTCTGCTGTGAGTCCTCTGTCCTTAAATACTCCTTCAGGCTCATCTGTGTTATGCAGCCTCATTTCTGCAGCGGGCTTCCCTCCTCTTGGCCAGAGTTCACTAGTTTGGACTGCTCAAGTGACTGTATAAACTTTGAAATAAAAATATTGTCATACATTTGGATTTTATTTTGGATTTTTATTTTATTTATGTATTAAATTAGAGAAAGTCTGTTTTAAAACCTTAAAAGGTAAAAATGACAATGTAAAGGTACAAACTGCTGCATTTATGGTTTGAAAAAAGTAAAGTCATATAAATATATTCTCAAAAGGAAACTGTCTCAAGTTTGAATTCAGTATTTTTGTACCGTATCCGGAGAGTGTTAATTCTTGATTTGCACACTATTACTTCTGTCCTGCCCGCCTCAGTCTGGGCAGCTTCAGGCTGCAGAGCAAACAGCGGCCCGGGCCAGCGGTGATGTCAGCCAGTCATACAAGCAGCCAGTCTGAATGTCTAGCACTTGTGTTATTGTGGGCAGAGGTTAAACACCAGCTCAGTTTGAAGACTCTGCACACAGACATGTACCAGCAGACAGACACATGGAGGTATGCGTGTGCTGCAGGTGTGCTGCTGGAGCTGGGAAAGCCAAAACCCCGACCTGCAGACATGTTATTTAGATCATGGCTCCTTTGCCTGTATTGACATGCACAACCTGTAAAACCCAACTGTAACACCTGTCTGCTCAGTTAGAAATGAAATGTGTGGAAGATTGAAGTTTCCAAACCCAGTTAGGTCTGATACTTCTGTTGTTTTTTTAGCCATGCTAGTGATGTGACTCTAAAGATGGCAAGGCTGGTCTGTCAGTTGATTTATCACTTTAATTCAGATGAAAATATCTCAACATCTGGTTGACATAAAACGAGACATTCATGTTCCCCAGAGGGTGAATTCTTCTGATTTCAGTGATCCCTGACTTTTTCTCTACCTATTGAAACCAAGAACGGCTATGCTATAATTTTTTTTAAATGCAGTTTATTCAAGATCACAAGTAAATTATCAGAATTAAAAAAAAAAAAGAAGCAAGTGTTGCCTTTTTCAGCTTCCATACTAGCACTACGTTAATGTTTATGTTTTTGTTTTTGTTTATCAGTGTACTATCTTGATTATTTGATTATTGTTGCATTATATTGACTTGGCAGAGAAATACGGTACAGTGCAGTACAGACTGTTTTTTAAAGAAATGTCATCAACTGTTAGCAAAGGTTGTTGAGAAGTACTGTGCAAAGGTTGATTGGATGGTTTGATGTCAAATTTGGTACACATGTTTATGCTGATGCTGATGATGAATCTTACTGACTGGTGTCACTTAATGTTTCCCTAGGCACCATCAGCAGGACAACATTTTGCCTCAACATCTGCAAAACTAATGACAATCCTGCACACATTCTACCATTGTTATTGTTTTATTTTGTTTTAAAATGTTTTATTTAATCATTACGGTTTTGAATTTGTTGTTTTGCGCTCATGTCAGCAGGGTTGACATGTTCCCTCTGAGCTGAGTGTCTCTCCATCACTGAACACAGCAGCTTTTTTACTACCAGGATGACGGACAGCCACATACAGAACGAACCGCTTCAACAGGTTTTTCTACTGTGAACCTGGTGAAGTGCAGCATTTCCATCGTCGGGTGTGGAGCTTATAAATGCGCAGCAGCCGGAGGAAACACTGTAGACTCAACACAGCAAAGTGCATGGGACAGATGATGATTGATGATGGTCAATTTAAAGAAATGTGTAAACAATGACCAATTTAGATTATATACTTTCCAAAAATGTTATATTATTTTCCCTGGCTGCATCCTCTTATAATTAGTTTGACATTACTCCTACAAATTATTAATAAGACATCCTAAAGGGTGAGTAAGCTCTGTTATGCAAATAGAAACGGTGTGTACGCTGAGCTCAGGTGGGTTTACCCTCCACAACATCCCTGAACACCCACACCGCGCTGTCGGTGTGCACCTCGTGCCAGGAGAAAAGACGGCTGTGGATTGTGTGCGATGCAGTAAGTGTGTGTGATGTTGGACAGTGGTGAAAGCAGCCTGTGTCGGTCGTGACGGTCTGTCCCGTCTTTCCCTTGTAAATCTGTGAGGCTCTCTCTCGTCTGGGCGATCATCCTCCTGCAGTCACTTCAGAGCAGCTCACATCTAAGCTCTTTATTTGTCTTATACCATCTTTGGACAAACACCTTTTTTTTTTCCGGCCCTTCACGCAGAGCATTTTATGTTGTTTTGAGATTATAAACCATCCTGAAAAACAAATTTATTTATTTAAACAAATTTTAAATTATGGCTTTATTACATGTGGATGCTGCCATAATGGACAATCTCTGTATGAATAACACCATGTGTGCAATGTGTTTCTTATTGTGAGCGAGTAAGACCGGGAGCAGCCTGCAGGGTGACTCCGGCTGCAGACATTTGGACAAACCAAGAGGAGTCTAAATCCACCATCAATATTGTCCCAGACTGAGAAAGTTGGGGGGGTTTGGAGCGATGCGAAGGCCAATGTTACTCCACTGTGGAAACTTACAAACATCAGCAGGTCCCGTGCAGACAGAGCGGCTGGAGAAAGAATTCAGTGTCTTTTATCTGCAGCGTGGATGTTTACTTACAGTCTGACACAGCAAGCAGGCCGGACTCTTTGCTTAAGTACCACTGACAAGTTTTATATGACGAGCTCGGGATATTTTTGAAGGTGGAAATGCACAGTGCCGCTGACTGGCTGCCAGCGGCTGTGCATTAATGGCGGCACTTAGCGGAGGCCGGTTCGAAGCAGCTAGGATCAGTATTTTTAAATCACATGACATGACTCTGCAGTTCCTCACAGATCTGTGGAGGCCTGTTGCACCTTTGAGCATGAATATTGGACTTCTTCATCAAGTGGCTGTAAACGTCACTCAAAATCATAATCTTAAAGCGTGAAGAGGCAACGCTTAGCGAACAAGTTCAGCATAGGGACTTAAAAAGTGTCAATGTTGTGTTCACAGTTTGTTTCTGCTGCCTCAAAGTGACAAAAAAACAGTAATTGCAGATTTATAGGGGCTGAAATCAGCCGATCAGACTCCACATCCTTTGAAACAGTTATGAGAGACTCATGATGGAGCTGGTAATTATAAGGTCATCACTCTTTGTCTCAATATTTCTGTAAACTGGGGTCCAATGTCATAATTTCTCTAGTGGCTGACATTAAAGGGTAAGGTTAAGGTTATTTTATTTCATTATTAGTTTTTTAAATTCTGAACGAGGCTACAAACACTCTTCAGGACAGTCACAGCCAGACACTGTTAAAAACACCTAAAGGAGCCATTCAGATGGATTATTTGTTAGCCATTTTCTTGACATATTTTTGAAAAGGTTAATATAACACTGACTTTATCCTTAACTAGACCGAAGTGCTGCCTCTCTGTCTGACCTCTGGGGAGAGGCAAGTTTCCTCACACAACAGTAAGCCTCCTGATTGAGTGAACATGCTGCTGTAATGTCTTCAAAACCAGCATGTATTGTTTTGGCTCGGAGGCCGATTTATTGTTACTTTACAGATTTTACATCAGCCATGCAGCCAGACGCAGGTTCAGCTGAAACACCTGAAAAAAAGAAGAATTTGCCAGCACCATCAGCCTGTAGGTCTTTGTGATCTTCCCCTAATGTGAACACGCTACGTGGAGCTGAACGCTAATATTCAGCCTCCCGGAGGTGGCCCACAGTGTCCTACAAGCTGGAAGAAGAAGAGCATAAAACCACCCATAAACACCGCTGTTCCAGGCTCCAGGACGGGAGAGAGAAAACCGGCCAGAAAATTGAAGAGTAAACTTGTTTTACTCTGAGTTGTTTTAGCAGGAGTGAAAACGATAATTTTACCAGAGTGGGGATTTTCTCAAAGTTCATGTTCAAGTCTGATGATGATTTCCAACTTCCCAGTGAAACTGGCAGATAGAGAGCGTAGGAGTCATTTATTTGTGTATTTGTATATGTTTGTGATGTATCTTTGACTTAAAAGACGGGGTTAATATCAGAAACAGGCGGACACAGTTTTTCACCGTGCTCCTGCTTCGCTGTGTCGAAATGTGTATTTATGCCCATATCTGTGGTTTCATACTTTCTGTGGAACATTTTAGGTTTATTTAAGTGAGAAGGACACAATAGACAGTACTGCAACAGCTACCGGTGAGCAAACTGTATAACAAATCTGTCTTTGGTTTATGGACACACCGTTTTATAGGAAACAGGCATCGTTATTAAATCTTATGGTGCAGCAGCCTCTCTGTGGCTTTGTGTAGAAAATAGTTACTACAGAGAACAAAATCCACCACCTGACATCATTTTAGAGTATACAACAAGCACTTACTGATGTAGTTATTGTGGTTAAAGCTAAATGGAAAGTAACAAGTTTCATTCTGCTCTTCTAAAACCTTCTAAAAATGTCTAAAACCATCATCCAATGCTTAGCACAACCCATGCACCTAACAATATACTCTCATATATTTGCACAGGAAAACATTTTGAAGTAATGACTACACTTAAACATGAAGGTAGAGCAAATGTATGTATATCAGCTTCCACTGGAAGTCACTAAATGTGATGCAGCTTCATGCCACTGTACAGTTGATGAAAATCTGCCTTATGAAGCCATATGACAATAAATATGTTAATTTGATGTGCCTAAACTTAATCCTGAGTCTATCCTTTAACCCTCATCCCATCAACTTTTTGTATGTGGGTCATGATCCAAATCTCCTGACTCAAGAGAAATTTAAAGGACACATAAGGACAGCACACATGCAGAATGTAATTTGTATGTATATACTGGGGCACACAGTGTTTCTAATATGACAGACCGCAGTGAAACTGCTATCCAGATGTGTCTCCACAGACATTGCTCTCCCTGTTCTCGTACTGTCCTCATACTGTCCTCTGGTGAAATGAGCCAACGCAGCCTGCACCACCTCTGACAACAATCAACTCCTCTTTCCAAACGTTTGACATCTCGTCGTGAAAAATCGACACCCTCCTAATGTATCTGACATTTCGAATATGGACCCTCTCAAACATGCAGACAGATAAATGTTTAGAGGTGAATCACGGGTGAAGGAGTCATGAGTCAGACGTGGGTTATGTTATTGTCTTATGCTCAGTACCACCAGGGAAGACGATGTGGTGGTCCACGCATATGACTTCAGTTTTCCTCGGGTGGCGTAAAAACAACCGTCCTCTTTCAAACCATCGCCATCATATGCGGTTCCCTGGTCAGACGTTTGCATTGAGCGCAGCTTAAGACATAAACTTAAACATTACATTAAGAAACGACTGTTGTTCGAGGGACCTCCCACACTATAGGGTAGCCTCGGTGCAGATATCACCATGGCCTAACGCTTCTCGTACACAGGCTCAACAGACTGTAGTCGCCTCAAAGAGCCCAGTGACAGAGAAGAGAAAAGAAAAGCATGGAAACTCCTTGAAAATGACATTTTAATTGGGGTGGCAGCCTTGAGGCAGTATAGTGTGTGTGTGTTTCCACATTAAACATTTATTGTTGCATGTTTTTCACTAAATTGTACAGTGTCTGGCTCAGGTGCCTCCCCTCAAAAACACACACACAAACACAAAAAGGACGTAATGTTTATTGATGCAATTTCCTGTATGCCTTTTTTTACAAGGATATTTTCACTACTTAAACACTTTTGCCCCTTGTTTTTAGAAGGTGTAATATTTACTCTTTTAATGAAACCCACTCTTTGACGCAGGTGAGTTTGTTTGGAGGACGGTTGAGTTCATCCCATCTGTCAAAACCTTATTTACTGCAAAATCATCATTAAATTTTTTTTTGTCTTCATTTTCACTTTGCACATTTATTAGTGGGCAAGGACAGTGCATCTGTATTATGAGTGTGTTTGTGTGGTCACCTATTAGTGTGTGTGTGTGTTTGTGTGAGAGACATAATTTGCAGGACGTCTTCTTGCTTTAAGGAGCTGCTAACTGCTGTGCCTGCTTTTCCATCCTGACAAGAATGTAATTATGGATAAAGCTCTGTTGTGCATGTTTGTGGACCTTCTGCTGTGGGAAGCGTCCTAATAGAGGGGATCACCTTCTGGGACCATGAAGAGGTGCACTAATTTTCTTGCATGAAGGGCAGCATGTGGCATTTTCTCTACTGGAAGAATTGAGCCACTGTAAGGGCACTTTATGCTGTTTTACCTACTCTAAATGCACCTGAGGGTGCACTTTTGCTGCATTTTTTCAAACCATAGACAGGAGGCTGCAATCAGATCAGACAGAGGATAATAAAAAGCTTTTTTCTCATGCCAACAGGATGGTGAAGTCTGTCCTCTGATGTGTGTCCTCTGTCTTACCCAGCACTTTATCCTCATCCTTTGCTCTGCCTTGCACATTGCATTTGTATAGTCACTGTATGACATTCGTTTTGAAGATTTATGCTTAATAATCCTCATTTTTCACACTAGTTTTTTATCACAACCTCATTACATTTCATCACGCATTTCACTTGTTCATCTTGTTTATCTGACACATTAACCATTGAATCCTGAGTGCATATTTTCAGTGAAGGAAGTTGCAGAAAAGTTAGACAGACACTCTTTTTTAAGGAGTTTGCTCCTTATCGCTGTCTTAAAAGAGAAGCATTTCCTCTCTGGCTCTTCGTCTGCTGAAGGGATTTTTGAACCCAGTGGCTTTGTTGTTTTTGTCCTTTACTTCCTTTCCTACACTTCAGATTCAGATCAGTACCCAGTAAAAAAGTCAAACATAGACTGTGATAAATGATCAGACAGTATGTTTCTGACTTACTACAGTAAAAACACAGATGAATCTTACATATCTCATATTTTCTGGATTCAACTTGCCAAGAGATGGCTAAGAGAGGGTGTGAATTCCCAGGTGCAGGAGAAAATAAAAAATCTCAGTTGTGTGTTCTCAGCTGATGGAAATGCCCAATCAGAGCAGTGTGTGTGTGCAGAGGGCAGGACCAGGCAGTGGGGGTGTATCAAAGAGAATACCGTATAAAAAGACAGCTGGGCAGTCATGTTTTAAGCATCCCTCCATCTGCTCGTCTGTCCATCAGTTGGTCTCTCTGCTCTCTGTCGGTGCCGTTTGGTATTTCCTCCATCATGCTGGTTCGAGCTCTGCTCCAGACCTCGCTGGTCCTCTGGTTGGCCCAGCAAACCCTGCAAGGCGGTAAGAAAAACACGGGATTACTAAAGTTAAGACAGAACTCTGGTTGTGTATTAATATCACGGGTTTATAAAGTATGTTTTATCGAGATTGACCAGGATCATTTTATCGTGTATACTATCCACCTTTGTGTAAATATTGTTTAATTTAGATAACTGATTGAAAAAGAATCAGATTAAAAAGGATAGAAGTGCTACAAAACTGAAATATTTGCTTAAACTTAACAAAAATGACACTTTTTGATTTTAAAAAGATTTATAAAGTGGTTATTTCTGCACAAACTTGTAATAATTTCTGGAACAATTACATTGCTATAGTTTTATTCACACAATTATTATTGTAAGTTTTCTCTGTTGTTGTCACGATAACTTTTTGATCACAAATTCAATAAATCAAAGACCTTAAATACATCAAAAGCAGGATGATTTCACCCTGAAATCTCTGATGGATCAGCATCTCCAGTGACTCACTCTCTCACGTACTTGTTATATATCATGTCAGTGAGATGGAGGGAGGAAAAAAAAAGACTATGAGGGCTCCAGCATCAGTGATCCAAGTCACTGCGGTTTATATTATCTAATTTCTTTGAGTCAAAGGATGAAAAGGTGAAAAGGTGGCAGAGGCAGGTAATATTTGACGACCCGCCGTGAGATGAACAAACAGGCTCCACACTGTCGCTCCATTTAGTCTCATCTTCTTCTCTCATCAATGGAGATCTGTTCTTCTCTCCTCCCGGTGCCCAGTCAGTTTCATGAAAACACTATAGTGGCATCTGTGATGCTCAGTAGTTTGAAGTTATTCACACTGTCATGCACATGTCACAGACTACTTACCTCACTGGGGAAGTGTTTAAGGAGATAAAAACATTTAACTTTTCTGTCATTTGCAACATCTTGTCTGAGATGCCAAATTATCTTTTTACCAAAAACATTTCCAGTGTGTTGCATCTTAAATGTGCTTTGTTAATGTTGTTTCTTGTAGCTGTTAAAGTAACTTTTATAGAATATTTTACATTTATAGAAATAACTTTTTCACAACTTGATCTTAATGACTGCATTTGCAGGTATACTTTAATCCATTTTTTCACTTCTTTCCACTCTCATGTCTCTCTCGTGTCTTTTCCTCATGCTGACACACAGGCAATGCAGGTTAAATTAAACCCTCCTTTCAGTAACATGGACATTTTGATCCATGCAGGATCATCACACAGCCTAGATTCAGTGTCATCTCAATAAGTAATAGACAGTGATTGTCCATTTCTGATTTTATTGTTGTTTCCACTATAAACTGTTCTCATGTTGCAGTACTTTATTCAGATATATTTTAAAAATATTTTTATTTCAGGTATTTTATACACTGTATTGGTGAATTAGCATTAATCACAATGAGGGGCAGAGGTTTAGTACAAAAGTCTGACTCTATACATGCCTTCTCAGTATTTACAGTTATTCATTGTAGTATCTTTGTGGGCAGTCATAACATTAAGGATTGGTACACTGAGTCCTCTTTGTCCCCCCTGTCTAATCAATTTGAGTAGTTTAGGGTAAATTTAAAGTATACATTTCCACTAATGGTACAATGTTGTGTGTATTCAATGTTTCAGGGGTCAAACCTCAGAGTGTGTCCTGGGGGAGAGTGCTGCCGGCCAGAGGTGCGTCACAAAGTTTTAAAATGTTTTATGACTTTCTAGAAATTTTTAACTTTAGCATGTGTATTTGTTTTAATTCCTTTAAATTACTTAGTGACTTTTTATTGTTACCTATCTGTTAACTAGCCATGTCTGAAGGTCTGTTTTGGATTAGTTAGTGTGGAACATTTGCAAGTTATTTTAATATTATTAACTCCTAGAAAGATTAATAAGAAAGTAAACATTTTCCTGAAATTTACTCCTTTTCATGTGTGTGTTTTGTTTTTTTCATCAGGTGTTGGAATTGGAGTAAAACCTGGAGGTCAGTGGTTTTCTTACACCAAGTAGTTAACTAATGAATGAAATGCAAATATGTGAAATTAAGAAAAAAGAACTTTACTGGCTGATTCATGGGTTTGTCAATGCATAAGTGTATTATTTGTTCCACACATCAATGCAAATCATCATATGTTGGCTAATATATCAAATATTCAACGTATTTATATGATGGATGTTGTAGTATTTAACATAACATGTGAAATTAGTTATGGAACAAATATTTTCAAATATATACTGAAGGTTCAAATTGAATCAAAATCAACACAAAATGAAAAGTTGCTTTACTGTTAGTTATCACTTTAGATGCACATATGACATGTTGATCTATATAATGAACATAACAGGAAGCTTTCTTCACCTTAGGGCCAACACACAGCTTAGGGACTTTAAATGGTGAAACAAAATCATCCACTGTTTTTCTTTTTCTACTTTTTCTCAGTCGCAGGTGCCCTTGGAGCTCTGGGGAGCCGATATGGCAGCAAAGCAATGAAGACTGGAAGTATGTTTAACTCTCAGTTTAATTTCCTGCACACTGCATTGTCTCATACTGTTGTACTTTCACTTCAGATGAGTAATGTTTGCATTTTATCTTTTCTGAAATCATAGTTGGGCGTTATCCAGGTGCTCAGCTCGGTGTTGGTAAGTTGTCTTAACAAACAAATCTTAATTTTTAACAAACTTTTTTTCATTGAGAGTTTCTCGTGAATGATACTGTGGTTTTATCAGACTCTTTTTTATTATTTTCACAGGAGGTTACAGAGCTCTCGGACTTGGAGGTAGAGCAGGTCTGAAGCAAGGCGGACATGGAACCCAGCTCAACCCCTACGGTACGTAAATACAACCACTTATCAAAGTCAACTTATTATCTTCCCTTTATTTCTGTTGTAAATTATTGATCTGCATGTTATTAAGGAAATATGGAAACTTTATTTTTGATTGCAGGTGCCAGTCTGGGTACAGGAATGGGTTTGGGGACTGGACTCACAAATGGAGTGGGACTGGGTCAGGGAGGGAAACGTGGTAAGACTTATACAATAGCTATAGGAATATGTATAATCTAATATGGATGTTTTATATTCATACTGATAAAGAATCAACACACTCAATTCAAGTACGTGTAGATGTGTTGGATCATTAAGATAAAAATAACAAGTTTATTTGTGCATGTACATGTATAAAATGTTAAATAGCCACAAGAAACCATCAGTAACAGCCAAACTTACTAGATAAATTTATAAAACTGCAAAATAACACTGTTAAAGTCTGATTAAGAACATTTGATTGACAGGTGCAAATCTGACTCATGAGCGTGTGGATATTTAAGGCTCTGAAAACAACCGTTTTTTTTTTTTTGCTCATTTCACATAAGATATTTTTGCATCTCTGTTGAAGTAGACGGGTCTCAGGAGGGAAAAGGGGAAGTCACACATCTCTCTGCACAAATCAGATATTGAGCAGCTTTTGAATCTCAACAGGTGTTTTAACTTATGTTTCCAGGCCACATTCACCCAGACACAGACGTGATGAAGCAGATTAGTGATAGATAATAACCAATTATGTTTTTTCCGCAACTTTTATTGTTCAATAATAATATTGTTAATGTTGTAGAGAAATACTTAACATTTAAAGTTTCTGGGGCAAACCAGTGTAGTTTCTCATAAATAGGAGCTGTGATTTTGTCTGTGCTGCAACAGAGTTTGGCTAAAATGAAATCAGATTTGTGAGAGTTAATTAGCAAAAAACATAATAATAATAGTAATAATATATAAGTATGCATGCCTTCTTTTTTGTGTGTCTATTTCATCATCTTTTTTCCAACCTACCAGGAGTTATTTTGTTTTCCATTGGCACTGAAGCAATTAATAGTCTAAAAGCAGTCGGTGTGATGAAAAAGAGGGCAAAGATGAAGACAAATCCTACTTAAACATTTGGATTCAAGCCACAGAAACCATTGTTAATAAAAGTTTGTTTTTTTTTGTCTTTCCAGTTTATGGTGCTGGCCATGGCGCTCTGCCAGGTAGGTGGTTGTGTGGTTTGTTCTATGATTTCCTCCTGTTCTTTGCCCAAACGAGAGCATACACAGTGAATTACACTCCCTGTAAGCCTTCTGTTTGTTTGTTGGATAAATCTCAGCTAAGTGGCACTCTGTCATTGTCTGCGAGCGTGATGTATGAGGCGGATTGCATCTGAGCAAAATGAATTATGTGTCCTTGTAAACAGAGAAAAACCCAGGGCACAAGTGATGTAATCAGAGTGCTTGTCAGATTTACAGATTTGCTCCACGTCCTCTGAACTCTGGCTCTTTGTTTTCTTGCCAGGATACGGAGCTTTAGCCGGCATCGGCTACCCCGGAGCCCGACCAGGTAAATGATGAATCAGGTCTTACCTCAGAGCCCATTACTTCTCCCATCCAGCTCAGATTTGTATGCTGGAGGGGTTTTTTTCTCACATCCCATCGGTCCTGCCTCAAACACACTTACACTGTCAGTGGGATAAAATCAGCTTTAACAGATTGCTCACAGTTTAGAGACCATGTCCAACATCTTTCTTTAATATAACCATTTGCCCTGTTCCCCTGAAGTGAGGACCTTTTGTTTTATCATCACCCTTGTCATATATATAATATCATATAATCTGCCATCATTAGGACTTGGACTTGGGTATCCCACTGGACAGAGGGCTAAGGAACAAAAACCTGGTAAAAACCGTCCTTGTCCTGTGTCGTTTGTAACCTCCGTGAAACTGGTGTCTTCTTACACACTGATGTGGAGTTCATGCCAGCGACTGTTTGCATGAAATCACATCTATATACTGCGTCTGCCCCTCTGTTTTAGTCTGTGTGCACAGGGGAGACGCACACGCTGACGTCTGATCGTGTTTGTCTGTCAGTGTTTGATCTGTGTTGCATGTTGCATGAGTTCATCAGCGCTCATCACCACAGTTTCAGTCTGAGAGTTAATCAGAGTTAGTGGGAGTCGATGTGTGTTGAGTATTTGGAGCTGTGTTTTACAAGAGCCGAAGGAGCGAGTGGAAAATATGCAAAGAAAAGACACACTGACAACTTGATTATAATAAAATGGCGTTGTTATGTATTTTTTCACAACCTTATCTAGAATCTGGCTCCTTTATTTGATTTATTTAGGCACAAAAACAAATTCTTCACATGCATTTAATTTGTTTTGGGAGGATATTATGTCAGGTTATATCAGGTTACTGTGAGCCATGAAATGTTTTAAATCTATTCTGTAGTATGAATGCAAATGTAAATTTGATGAGTGAAACTGTGCCGTAAAAGTGGAATTATTTCAGTCTATTGTTAAATATTTTTCACTTTTAAACATTTGCTGTAAGTTTGTGCTTTCATGTCCCATCAGTGTTTTGCCAAACTGAGTGCATCAGTTTATCTTCGTCGCACACTGATGCTGTTTGAGTCCGGCGGTGTCTTTGTCTTGTGCTGGTGTGTTTTATGGCATTTCAACAATGTGGGATGCGAACATCTCGTTGTGATGTCATGTTTTATGTGTTGATTATGTGGCTTCAGTTGTTTGTGTCTTTGCTGTCTCAGGTCCTAATTATGGTGACGATTCTGTCCTTTGAAACGGGACGGATCTCAGGCCATAATGGATTTTATCTTGTCTATGTTTGGTCTCGAATGACCTCCATTTGAGTTCTGATTACTCTGTGGATGATGT
Organism: Scortum barcoo; assembly: GCA_023238725.1. Classification (NCBI taxonomy): domain Eukaryota; kingdom Metazoa; phylum Chordata; class Actinopteri; order Centrarchiformes; family Terapontidae; genus Scortum; species Scortum barcoo. Next base: position 3,897,915 of record CM041547.1, read on the forward strand.
GTTATATCGCATCGAATGCTCTGATACACACATCAGTTGAAATACAGTATATTTTTTGCGACTGGACGCTCCAGTGCGCCGTCGACCTTCAAAGTCTTTAAGACATCAAGAAGTCGTGAATGCATGATGATATTTCTCTGTCTACAGAAGATTTGGGCGGACCTGAGTTGGCCAAGCTGGGCCAAGCTCTTCAAGATCTGAAGAGAAAGAAGAGCGGAGCACTTGGTCCCTTGTATGGAAAAAGAGACAATCGTAGACTTGAAATGCCCAGCGTGAGGGGAAGTGATGTACTCGGTCCCACTGCTCCTGAATTACAGGCAGAAACCGGCTTTAGACCTGCAGCACCACCACCTGGAAGCCTTAATCCAATAGTTCAGTCATCAAATCTCGGACCTATGATGCCCCTTGATAAACAGACTAAAGGTCTTGGTCTGGATGTTTCACAAGGAGGAGGAAGTTATGATCCTACCGCCTTAGAAAGAAGAGGTGCGACAAGCTATGGAGCCTCGCTGGCTGACGGAGGTGTGAGACAGCAGCTGCCCCTCAATAAAGACGACATCAGAAGTCTGGGCTCTTCTCAGGTACAGAGTGCAAGAGACTATAATCCACCTATCCAACCATTTATGCAAGCAAAAAACTGTGGATCTGCTCGCGATTTGGAAATCAATCGTCATGAGCTTTTGGAAGCAGAAACACAGAGGGCTCAAGATTTGGTGGCCCAGCTTCAGGTCGGTAAGGACTCCAAACATCTCGGACGTGCAACTCCACAAGGAAAGAGCACCTATGGACTTCCTTTTTCACAAACTCAAGATGTCAGTGGCAGTATATTACAAGGTCAGGCAACCAGAAGCTATTTATCAGCTGCAGCAGACCGACAAGGTGTGAAAGATCTCGGGCTTGTGGCAAAAGACACAAACAGGCCTCGAATTCAAGGGACTGTTGCTGTAGAAAACCACGGCCATGGTTCTCTAAATCTTCCAGGAGGGGGGAGCCATGGACTGGTCATCCCAGGTACAAGTCGAGCCCAGACCTTAGGCATCGCCTCGGTAGAAGCGCAGGAAGCTAAAGACTTTACCGCTGATGGTCGGGAAGCTAAACCCCTTCCCCTCAAAGAGCACGATGTGGCAAAGTTAAAAGCTCTCAGTGTCCCAGGACAGACTGGGAGGAAGACCCAGGGAGCAAGTAAGAGCAAAGCTTTGTCCTTACACACCATCACACACCACCTTTTTGTTCCTTCTTGAGATCTACACCATCATTTTCTCCCACATTCCTCTTTTTATCAGTGAATGCTTAAGTACATATTAAATACAGTTCTTTTCCATTTGCGACCTATAAGTCCCCACCTCTGTTTGAGTTATTCTTTTAATTTATGACGTAACACCATCTCTTCAGGTGATGTTTTTGGAAAGTGTCCTCATAAAATCCTCTTCTGAAGTGTTGGAGTTCTTGCTAATAATTCCTCATTTCCACACTGCTGAGAGATAAGACCTCTGCAGTTTCACTTCCTGCTTATCAATCTGATATGAAAAAAGAAAAGTGTAATTAGAAATGGATTTCCATCTGACTGCGGTATTGCGGTAAAACCTTTGTCTCTCCTGGAGTCATCCATGTGTGTTTGTGTGCATGGATGGAGTCGAGTTTAGTTTTTATTTCTGTGTCACGTCTCATGTGGGGTTACAAGATGCTGCTATTTTACAAAACATGCATCTATCTGAAATATGTATACAAATGTATACAAATTTACATTTTAAAGTACTTTTTTCTTCTTTCTATTAATATATTTAGGTGGAAAACGCTTTGAACATTTAAATACCTATAGATTATTCTGATAAAGTACTTTTTTCCTCAACTCCCGCTGATTTAAATATGTGAACACCAAACTCTTTCATTCATCTAGTAGTAAATTTCTGTGCAGTCCCCAGTAAAAATGACAATAGAAAACAATATGGACATCAAACAGCACATTGAACAAATCCACTTTTCTTCTTAAAGGCTGACATATCATCCAGTTTCAAAAGTAAATGGTGAAAAAACAAATCTCAGCTGGATTATTGCTTTTTAGATAAATGATCTACAACATAGCTCCCAGTACACTATAGATATTTTATCATCTTGAATGTGTTTAGTCCTTCTATCACTGCTCACTGCACACATCACTGCTCTTTACTCTGATGTGGAGCTTTTTGTTATTAAAAACGCCTCACAAACCCGTCGCTGTAGAACAATGTGCACATCTTTTGAGCGAGAGCCAGCAACCTTAAATAAATCATTTTCTTGTCAGCCTTCTATTCTTTCATAACTGAGCTATAAATATCTATAAATACTGGTTAGAATATGAACACCTACAGTGCACTGCTTTAAGCTCCAACGTATGGACTGTCTGTTCTTTGAAGAGTTTGTAGGCTGTGATCAGTGATGGCTGATTACTGTGTGCGCGCCAGTCACTGATTATTGTTGTTGTCTTCAGGATAATAAGCATGTGCAGACCTTATGCTGCTGTATGATGGACCAGCAGCTAGAGTGACCAGTGGAAAACCATTAGCATGCTGAGCGACGTCCTTGTATAATTTCACCTTCGCGTGGATGGAGAATTAGCAACCATTAGGCCGTAATCACTGTGAGGTCGGAGCTGCTGACAGGTTCCTGATGAGAATGATTTGTGTCGTATAGGCAATCATCCAGGGGATATAACTCAGAGTAGAGATTAAGCCATATTAAACTGTCACCTACATGTCCTTGTGTGTCTGTGTCAGCATGTGTGTGTAACATTGTTTGGCAAAAAGTGTTTTTCTCTTGTAAAATTTGTATTTTTTTCGCTAACAATGTGGGTGTGACTCCTGATTTTACTAGATCGAGCGCTAGTAGTAGTTTGTTTTTGTGATCTCTGCTTGTAAAATGAACTTAATCCAGGCTGAGAGACTTTAAACTTCACAAAACATACTTTAATATGTTTTATATATCTGTTATGCCACATGTTCTTTTTTTATTTCTGACAGTTTCACGTGCAGTATACAGTTGTACTCTTGTCCTAATGTGAGTTTTTTTTGTAATTATGAGGGTTAAAGTCCCAAAAACAATCACACATTGCCACTGTCTTCAGTTATAAAGAGATGTAAAGATGCTGAAAGAAAATTCAGCATCTGGCGTTGTGGTTTTTTAGGATTTTTTAGTCCATGTCCAGGGGAGAGGGTGCTAAAATCATCCAACCCTGACAAAAATGTCGAAATCTACCTATTGTGTGTTTTTTTGTTCCACTGTCAGCTGCACATGTCAGACGCTCTGTTAACAGCGGCCTCTGGAGCTTCTGTACATGGAAACAGCTGAACGAGGTGGCACATTACGTCCCAGTTTAAAACGGGATTTTGACTTAAACCTGACGCTCGATCAGAAGGAGAACAGAGTGATCGAAACTCATGGTTTTCTCTATAAATGTTAATTAACAAAAACAAATCGTGCATGACGTCTCTGCAGCACGCTCCAGGTGACTTCGTTGAGCTTGTGTTAACTTCCTCTGCAGGTTATGTTGGTGGAGCGGGGAACTATCTGGGAACGAGCCTGGGCGCTGGGGGCTACGGAGCGGGTAATGTTGGGCACTGACACATGACACAAGAACAGTTCCTGCAGATGGAGATGCTGATGTATGTCGACACTACCTGTGCTAAAGGATTCCCAATGCACTGCCCACAGGTTTGGGACAGGGAGCGTACCTGGGCGGTGCAGCTGGTAAGCTTGGAGGTAAGAAAGTACATTTTTATTCAGTTTTTTGTTTGTTGTTCTGATTTGGGGTTCATGCTCTAAATTTCCTCTCTCCCTTTTTAATCAATCTCAGCTGCTGCCGCTCTCGGACAGGGTGGGTATCCGCAAGGTGTTGCAGGCAAGTCAACTAGTGAGGCGGAGGAACAATTTTACTATCTGTCTCCTTTTCAATCTCAGTTTGCACTTTGTCTTTTTTATTCCTTAGGGCCTCCGCTAAAAAAACAGCGACTCTGTGCAAATATAGAGGCTTGTCAGAAAAAACACAGACATAAGGGGATCTGGATTTTTATCCAGAATTTGAATGCAAGTGGAACCGAGGACGCACAGTAGATCATGTGTCACACAGCAGAAAATCAGCTGTTCCTCCTGCTTTGCCTTGTAAACCAATCATTTGTTTGCTCGAAAGAAAAAAGAAAAAAAGCTGTGTCTGAGTTCACCTCTCTTTAAAGGTCACAGGAGAAGCTGCTTCACTATCTTCCTTTCCTTTCTGGTGAATAATTGATGATGCTTTAAAACAAAAGAGAGGTAGAAGACAACAACAAAGGATAACTCACAAACAATTTCAGTCACCTCCAGATTTGACTCCTCTTTTTTTATAAATCAAAACCTTTTCTGCAGCTTTCCTTGTTTCATATTTGATGTCTTTTGGAAAACAAATAGTAGTGAGTGTCTGTGTCCAACATATTTTGGATGTGTGTCATTACAGGTTATGGCGAGGGAGCGACAGGATATCTGGGTGCTATGGCGGGCAACGGCTTCGGTAAGCATCAGCCCATCACTGCGTGCAACCAGAAATTCAAATTCTACTAGTCAAATTGGGCTCTATGCGAGTCACAGAAGGCGACAAATAAAACTATTTCAATGCAGAAAAAACACAAAACTTTTGAGCTTTAGACGTGAAGTGTCTGGTTCATCCTCCATTCTGTTTGGTGTCGGAGGGAATCTGCATCAAAGCCGACAGACAGCAGCGATGGTTCCCAGTTAAGACAGGCCGATCCTTTGTGTTGACTCCTTTGTTCTGCTCTCACTTCAGGTGGAGACGCTGGTGCAAAAACTCTGTCCACAGGTATTTCACACACTCTGTTGAATATCCACTTTCCTCTTGGTGCTGGGTCAGACATGTCAAACGCAGAGTTGACTTTAAAAGCAGCTCTGGGCTCAGTTTTTAAAGCTAAATGTTGCTTTTCTTAATGCTTTAACACACAACCCTCTTCTCTCAACAGGTTATGGGAACGGTTACAGCGATGGTTACGGGGCTGGTGAGTGCAATTAAAAGAAAAAATAACGAGGGAGATTGTGGGAAATTCATCCTACTGAAGGAGTCATTATCTCACAGACACAATGATAATGCTAATTAGAAATATGTTTCAGGGCTTGATTACCCTGCAGAGTTAGCTGATGGTGCTGAGAACAAAGCAGGGAAGAGTAAAGGTAACGACTTTGAGCAGTTGTAACCTGCCGAATCCTCTAACAGGTGTTAGCACTAACCCGTAGAGGCTTTAACCTGCGACCTTTTTATAAAAAACAAATAAGAGGCTGTGAAGGGAGCACACTGTTTTATCCACTGGGTGTAGCTGTTGTCTCTTATTTATAGAAACTGGCCAGTTTAATCTGGTGGTTTCTGACTTCCTGCTCATGTAGATGCTTTCAACATAGTTTTACTTCAAGTAACCTAAAGGCGTGAATCAATTAGTGAGCAAACAGCATCTCACCTATATGTTCATGTTTTCTCTGACCTTTCCAGCCCTCAGTACAGGAGGCTATGCGGGACAGGTCCAGGGGGCGTATGGTAAGAGATTTAATGATGGAGCTGTGTCAGAGATGAAACATGTGTGTTAAACCAACATGTGGAAATGCCTCCACCAAGCCTACAAAATACAACTCATACAGTGTTATAATTAAAATATGTGAATTTGTGAAAAATGTGAATCTCATGCTGTGGCCTTCACAGTCTCCACATCTCAACCCAACTGAACAGCTATGGGAGGTTTTGGAGTGACAGCTCTCTCCACCTCCATCATCAAAACACCAAATGAGGGTCTCCTTCCAGGAGAGTTCAGAAATTTAAAGGATCAATGCTTCTTGTAGCCCAACACTTTAGTCACTTTATGGTGTTTTTTTCTTTAAAGTGTCACTTGCCTGTAGCTTCAATCAAAAGCTAAAAATAACTGTCAACCACATTTTCGTCAAATTTATTGTGTCTGTGTGTATGAAAGCACATTTTCCATGATGACTGAAGGCTCGTCACTCACTGAGGCCCCTCTTCTCTTCTTCCAGGAGCTCTCGGCGCAGGACTGGAGTCAACTGCTGGCAAATATGGTGAGATCTGCTGACGTGATCTCATCCTTCTGTCGCATTATTAGTCAAGCTTCTGTCGATGTGGTTTTCCACACGAGTCAAACATGAGGCAGTGGACAGCACAGAGCCTGTTTATGGCCAGTGCAGGTGGAAGGGTGAAAAGAGAGGAAAGATATGAGTCAGTTTGCCCATCTGATTGTTTTTTGTTTTTTTTCCTGCAGGAGGAGGAGCTGGTCAGGTTCCTTATGGTAATGCTCCAGTGATTCCTACTGGACTGGAGGGTAAGAGCCGCACGTGTTCGGAAATTCATCTGCACCTGAAATATGAAATACAGTCCATTTGTTATACACGTCATGCAAAGTTGCATCATATGATAATAAAAAGCTCTACTGTGATCATTTAAAATGCTTATTTCTGATTGGCTGACAGGCATCTTGTAAAATACACTGATTCACTTTCCTCCGGAGAGTTTGATGAGAAGATTGATAGCACTGCAACAGTACTACAGTTGAAATGAAGTAGCACATAATTCTCTGTAAAATTGGAAATTGTTGTGTTTATACTTTGCTTTTTGTGCATATTAAACTAATGAGACATCATTTGATCAGATGATGATTTAAACTGATTTTTGACTGTGGTTGGGGCTCGTGGTGTAAGCATACTAATACCCTCCAAGATGTGTGGATACACAAAAATCCCCTTTTTTACGCATCAGATTCTTTGTAAGCTGAAATGTTTGCAGCTTTGTTGTCCTTTATGTTTATTTTGTCAAAGCAATGAAAAGAATGGAGTCATGTATGTGTGCACGTACTCGATTTATAAAGCTTATTCTGATGTCAGCTTATTGTTCTCATCCTCAGTCACAGTTTCAAGGGCCTCAAAATGCCGTAAAATGATGAAAATACAATCAACAACCCCAGCCTGAGGCCCTCGGTTATTAAAATGAGCAAACTTCAACACCATTTTGTGCCATTACGATCATACATCCTGTTATGCTTATAGAACATTTAACAGATTTGTCTTTGCTCTATAGGTGATGGTGGGTACCCGTACAATGCTCAGCAGCTAGCCCTCGGTGCAGAAGGTGCCAAAACCGCCAACAAATATGGTGAGAATGAATGACGTGTGAGCTATAAAGTGTGAAAAAATGTGTATATAATGGAAAAGTACTGTTTGTTTTACCAGACAGGTGCCACAGAGGCTAGAACACCCTGTTAAAGAGATAAAAATGAAACAGATATAAGCAAAGGACTCAATTATCATGAAATCTGAACCAACCATGAACCAACACAACTGCTTTTTCCTCTATCTCTGTCTGTTGCACAAGGCCCCAAAGGTGTGCGTGTGTGCTTCGTCACATTGCTGCATCACATGGTGGTAGCTGCATGAGCATGACAGTAATAAGTATTTTTAGTATCAGCATGTCTTGCATAATTGAGATTTAAATTTTTAAGTATACGCTTTAGCTGCGCAGATTCATCCAGCTCCTCCTGAAGTCCACAAAACACCAAGACATAACATAAATGCATTTTCTTTTTTTTGTGTGTGTGTGTCTTTATTTAAAAGGTTAACTTCTTTGCTCGCGTTTCTTAAGGTTACGGTGCACACTGTTTACTGAGCTAGGAGCAACTCAAGATGCTTTGGGTAAGCAAGAAACCCTCAGACTTCCTCATTTATGACCGACTTCCACCTACTTCGCTGTAATATGACCAAAGCGTATTTTCATTTTTCTGGTGACCTTATTAGCGATGACTGCTGTTTTCAGCCTTCTTAAATAATATTACAGCCACAACTCACAGTGAGCTGCACATTTTGCTGTGCTCCAAAATATCTTTCATATCTAATTACAGTGTGGTTTCTGCACATGTCTAAATGTTACTGCGCTTTCAAACCTACACAAACAAAGTATTTTTGGAAAATGAACTCTTCTCACAATGGTTCTGTTTACATGGCTTGAACATGTACTTTTACTTAAACTGCTTTCACACAAAAAGTACAACTTCATGCATTATAGATTATTTTCCACTCAGGAGTATGGAGGCTGCATAGTGAGTTGGCTGAGTCTTCTAATAAATGTCAAAACCCTTTTTTTTTTTTTTTTTGCAAGGTTTAACTTTGCTGTCAAACCTGTTTTTCTTACGGCTGCAGTTTCCTTCTGTGTTGTGCGTTTATAACTTTGAGCTGGATTGATCCTTTCACAGGAGAGCAACCTGGCAAATATGGCGGAGTGAATGGCGCCCTTGGAAATGGATACAAAGGTGAGGATGAAGGAAAGAGCGAACTACAGATGAATAAAACAATAGAACATTCAAAGGATATGAGTTTTAACGTGAAACGTGTTTTTTAAATTCTGTTGTGGTCTTCTGTTTTCCATCAAGTAATCAAATTAGTCAGATTTTCTGATTCATCATCTTTGTGTATCCCCCTCTCTTTCCTTTTTGTCTTTAACCAGGCTAATTCAAATGACTTGGACTTCTTCAAGTGGATCTCTTCCAGAATCTGTTCAGTGTGATGTGTTTTTAAAGCTTTCTGTGTGTTTCACTCTGATATGTCCTGTCAGTTGTCTGTTTTATCTTTTGTTTTATTTTTCTTAACCTCCTTGTCTTCTTCTGTAAATGGACATTTGTTACTCATGTCTGTCTGTTTGTCTTGTCGGTCAAAAACCTGCAGCGCCCCACCAGTCTTTTTCTGTCAACACTGAACAAATAGGTGGTGATTGATGAACATACAAAGATGTTAAGTGCAAGAAAATTGTCTCTATGTTTTGAAGTATTAAAATAATGATTTTACTGTTTGAATCCAATAAATTATATGTCAAATGATGCTGAGCAGAAGCTTCTGTGTGAAAACATTGTATGTCATGTTTACCTTCATGCAGTGTTCTTTCTAATAACCTCAGTGAAGCCTCATCCGTATACAGGAAGTCTTACCACTTCCTATGTCATGTTGGGCAACACTGCATTAAACACAAAGAGCATGAACACTTAAATCAAAACTAAGTCGTAAAATGAAACATCACATACTACAAACAGTTTTGATATTATGCTTTTATTAATAATAAACAAACATCACACCAATAATCCACAAAATAATGAAAAAAAATACATAAAACACTCTAGTAGTCTATGTTTGCACTGAGCATATGTGATAGTGATTGCACAACACATAAAATCTGCAAGCATATTTTTGAATATGCAAAAAGTATATAAAATATAAAGCATAGATAAGTTCATAAGTAAAAGCTGCATTGAATCAAACTCACATTGTGTCATTGAGTCACAACTTTCAGATGATCAACTGCTTTGCTGTCCTGACCAGGCCAATGTGTACAGCACACTGAGCCCTATACTGATACACTTAGTATTTTGTCTGCCACTGATTTTATTATAAGTTTTAGCAACACATTTCAATCATCAGAATCTTTTGCAACATTAAACATTAGTCTTCATATAATACATATAACATATACATTTCTTCCCAAACCAACATGCTTCAGATTTAATAAGGGGTATCAGTTATGAGTAAAGCGTTTTGCCTAAATTAACCTCTTCTGACATCTAATAATCGATCAATGTTGCTATGTATGTAAGCCTCAGGACAGCCAAACATGGGTATTATATCACATCAAACTTTTGACTCTTGGCAGTAAGACTCTGGTTTGCATATGAGCTTGTTTCGTCCACAAACACTCCCATCTTCAGCAGGATGGCCTTTGGAATAGGTTGGGCATGACGGGACACATACAGCTCCTTCAGACTTTGACTCATAGGTGAAGGTTTATAGTCTGTGCATGAAGCTCCGCTCAGACTTGGGGCACATTTCACCTCAATTTTGAAGAAGAGTTGGCCATGTTGCAGGTTACAAAGATCCTCCTTGACTCCGGCAGACAGCTTCGGTTCACATTGTCCCAGGTTGTCATCATCCCACTTGTTGTCTTCGTCCCACACTTCAAATCTGACCTTTTGGCCCGCTGACAGATCCTGGGAGCCCAGGTCGACAATCGCGCCCCAGTGTGGGTTGTTGTTGTTGTAAATTACAGGAGTACGTTCGATCATTATGCCATTGAAGAAAACCTTCACGTATCCATCCGTGGCTGTGGTGTGGTCTCCCCAAAGATCTGCAGCCCGTTGTACAGTTATGATGACGCGTGCCATGCCCTTACGGGTCGGGCAGCAGTCTTGGTTGACGGCGGCGGGGTCATTGTGGCATTGGCAGACGCAGGTATCCCTCGGGTCGCTCTTGATGCCGGCCTGACAGCGCTCGCTGCAGTTCCTCCACAGGCCTTTCTCCAGGATGTAGTGGCTAATGGCTGAGCGCAGGTTCTTCCGGGCGGGGCTTTTGGTGGGCAGTAACTCATGAAGCGAGTCCAGAGAATATGTGAATATGTCTGGATTCTGTGGTACTGTGGACAGCCATTCCTTGTAGGCTGATGGATTCTTGTCGGCAGAGAAGAGAATGTCTGGCTCTGTGGTATGGCCCCCCTTTATTTCTGTGAACCTAAAGAGAGTTTAAAGCTTAAAGAAGTGAGCCAGTTTGGTTTTCCTGATGTTGAAAACTAATTTTTAAGAGTGTACACAGTCACAGAGAGCAAATAATAGAAGATGTTACTAAATAAAGAGAAAATGTTCTGTACCTTTCATTGAAGAGGCCGGAGAAGGATGTCTTACTTTCCATCTTGTCAAGGTCTTTCTGGCAGTGTTTTGTTTGAGTTTTCACTGAAACTTTGATGCTGGCAGACGCCTCGGCTTCCAGGCACATCTCCACCTCCTCCACACTGAGGCCCTGCAGGCTGGCCTGACACTGCCTAATGCTGGTCACAGACTGAACACTTCCTCCCAACTGCACCTAGAAAGATATGTTAACACATGCCACATAAGGTGTTTTATTCTAGAAGCATGTTTTCATTTGTTTTGATGCTTTTTTTTGGTTTACCTTGGTGATGTAGTGGGTGCCAAAGTTATCGATCAGTTTATAAAATCGTTGCTTGTATTGAGGGCTGTAGATTTTGGGGAGCTGTTTCACAGCTTTTTGAAACTCTCTGTGCAACTTGGGCGTGCCCGACAGTCTGTAGCTGTTTCCAATGAGACACCGCACAATAAAAGATGAGTATGAAACCAATGTATAACAGCATTACATTTATTTTCCGAGTTTTGTGTAGAAAAGTGTCACCTTGGTTCTCATGTTCTTACCTGTAGTACTCACAGTACATGCTCTGGCTTGTGAAGCTGAACTTGTCATTCTTAGTTTTTTCCATGGAGTACTCAGCCAGTTTAGAGTGGGTACCAGCTAACATCACCGAACCACTTTTTTCACCCACATTAACATCTAGATTGGCCTCCCAGTTGTTATTCACAGAAGAGGTGCTGGAACTGAGCAGAGACTCACTGGATCGGTGGAGTTTACTGGACACCTTCATGCTGCAGGAGTGCTTCGCCCTCCAGTCCTCCACTGACAAGGGCAGCTTTTGCTTTTTGTTCTCTAGATAGGGGTTGCTACACAGCGTGCATGTCTTGTCTTTACGTTTCCACTGATTCATGTCGATCACGAAGGCGCCCTTCCGTTCCATTTTGGTGATGTCGAAACCTTCCCCGGCCAAATTGGTGCCTGGAGCAAATTCAGCCTCCACGCACTGTTTGGGTGTCCCCTCTGAGCACGACTGATACGTACACTGAGGGAGGGAAGAGCATGAGGCCGGCACAAACGCAAATATTGAACAGAAACATGTTGCCGGGTGATGGATGCAAAGTGATGGTCTGTCCTGAAAAAGAAACATCTTAGTTGAACAAGTGAAATAAATACACAACTACTACTTGGATGTTGGACATGAAGTGATTCTGACACTCCTTAAAAAGTGCTTTCCATTTGTTGGCCTTGTAGTTTATGTATAATAAACACCTGTTAAGTCCATTTTTATGTCGCATCCTCCTTCAAACAATGCAATGATACACTTTTGATCAGAAAAAAAATGACCCTAGTTCTGATAATAACTTCAGTCAAATCTCAAAATTGTTATTCTTGGTATTGCTTCTGTCCTTTTTAGACCACCATAACATTTGACTGAGTTTGCAGCCCTAAAATGGAAATTAAGTTCTTTAAAATCTGTTAAACCTCTCCTCTGCTTTTGATAAGGTTTCCCGTTTTGTTCTCTTGCTTGTTTCAGTCGTGCGTTTCACAGTCAAGTTGTTACATGTGGTTTGAATCTTATCTGCCCAATAGATCCGTTTCAGTTATGAGTGATTGCTCTTTAACTCCCTTTGATTTCTTTCTCTTGTGGTGTACCTCATGTCTCCGTTTTAGGACGCTTTTTATTATGCTGTTGTTTGGGTCTGCTTTTGGAAAACAAGATGTCCCATGTGCTTGTGAATGTTTTATGAGGAATGAAATGCATAAAACACATTTGTTAGAACTCAAGGATAGATGCAATGCGTTTAAGTGAGAAAAAAAAACAGACGTTAAGGGATTCGTTTGGTTAATTTACATGAAAAACCAGCAGGGTATCTTTTAAGTCTCTTCTCAGTTAGTAGACTGATGTCAAATTCTGGATTTTCTGAAAACTTCCTATGGTCAAAACAGAGTGGGACAAAAGTTTGAGTATTAGTTGTATTTTCCACATTAAGTGTACAACGAAACTAAAACGTAATCTGTCTTATGAAGATCAGGAGACAATTTTACATGTTCTTATGTACACGCATGTTGTTTGCTGTGGCTTTTTTCATGGGAGTCAGTCATCCTTGTCTTCCCCGCAGTTTGCCGAGAATCACCTCAAAGATGTTTTTAATGCTTTTTAATAAGCCCAGCATGGATTGGCACATTGGTGATCTCTCTTTCTTACGACTTCTGAGATGCTCCCATCAGTTTCTCCTCTCTGTTCTATGTTCTTGGTTAAAATTCAAAGGTGATCAAACATGCTCCACTGGTTCCTCTCCCACACTGTGTTAGCCCTTACCTTCAAGCTTATTGCCATTTTCTTAATCCTGTTTTAAGACCAGTCTTTTCACAACTGCGTTTAAAACTCTTCAGCTATCATGTCTACACGATCACTCTGGTTAATGCCTGTTGTTTTTAAACCTGCTCTATAAATAAAAAGACTTTGCTGACAGTATAAAAGCTCACTGAACGTTTAAAACGTTTCAAACTGCTGCTCTTATCAATGAATCAGGCCTAAACTTTACTACTATAGATTTAATTAATGATACCTGATGTTTTATAACTTACATTCATATTAAATAGGCAACAGACGGTTACAGATATCCAAATAAAGCGAAATGAAACGTCAGTATGAGAGCATCAGTGTCGACTTACCTTCGTCTTTCCTGTTCACGCTGCATCTGTGAAAAACAGACTGAGCATGAATGTATGAGTGCTTGGTGTTTAAATGACAAATTAAAAAAAAAAACAGGGTAGGAGGTGGTGAGGGGGTGAGGTGGTGACAGTGGTCTTAAAGAGAGCAGGGGAACAAAAAGCGGTTAGGCAGTTTTAAGTTGAGCTGTCCTAGCACTGAAGGGGAGGAGTCGGTGGTCTGTAGACAAACTCAAACGGATACTGACAACATGAAAGTCAGCCTGGCTTTCCAGTCAGCAACGAACGAGAGACCACAAACCTATCATTTCTCTGAAGTGGTGGTGGGCTGTGGCCAAACTCGGTGAGAACAGGACACCGTCAAGCTCTCATCATCCATTTCTCAAGTTTATCGCAAGCATGGAAAATCTTAATGGTTGAAAATTGATAAACTGGGATGAAATTTCGAAGAGCCCTGTGATATAAGTGGACGGGCTCTGCAGCAAACAATGTGAAACAAAGAAAATGAATCTGAATCAAAACACACAGACGACTTGAAGCTGTGTGATTGTGGGTATCAGTTTCTATTTAAGAGTTTAAAAAAAGGTAAATCCCAGGTGGAGAAATTCACGTAAATATTCATTTATTCAAATTGCAGATAACATAGCAAGAAATGAAAGCTGATAAATACGTAGATTCATACCTTAAAATATATCAGCACAAGGAAAATGTAAAAAAATCTGCATGGGTACAAGAGAAACTAATTGACCAGAAAATATATAAAATGTTTATAATATAATGGCAATACCTGTCTAATGGACTCTGCACATGTGAACGTAAAGCTTTCTGGTTTTAACCTTCAATTTTCTTTAGAAAATGGGAGTCAGACATGTCAAAAATAAACAAGGAAATAATGTGATGTATTAAACACGCTAGTACATGTTATAAGTGACTATAGAAACAATGAAATGATAAAAGAGGAATGCTCATATAACAAAACTTGTTAAAGACCAAGCAAAGAGGCTTAAGTAAAAGCTGCATACTTTAAGATGATCAGCTGCATATGTCCTGTTTAAGACCGGTATCTGTAGTTTAACAAGCGCGATATGGTGCAAATGTGCTTAAAAATGCTGCTTATACCTTGATTGTGAGCCTCAGGAAAGCCAAACATGGGTACTATATTACATTGAACTTTTGACTCTTGGCAGTAAGACTCTGGTTTGCATATGAGCTCGTTTCGTCAACAAACACTCCCATCTCCAGCAGGATGGCCTTTGGAATAGGTTGGGCATGACGGGACACATAGAGCTCCTTCAGACTTTGACTCATAGGTGAAGGTTTATAGTCTGTGCATGAAGCTCCGCTCAGACTTGGGGCACATTTTACCTCCCATTTAAAGAAGAGTTGGCCATGGTTCATGTTACAAAGATCCTCCTTGACTCCGGCAGACAGCTTTGGTTCACATTGTCCCAGTTTGTCATCATCCCACTTGTTGTCCTCGTCCCACACTTCAAATCTGACCTTTTGGCCCGCTGACAGATCCTGGGAGCCCAGGTCAACAATCGCGCCCCAGTGCGGGTTGTTGTTGTTGTAAATGACAGGAGTACGTCGGACCATTATGTCATTGAAGAACACCTTCACGTATCCATCCGTGGCTGTAATGTAGTCTCCCCAAAGACCTGCAGCCCGTTGTACAGTTATGATGACGCGTGCCATGCCCTTACGGGCCGGGCAGCAGTCTTGGTTGATGGCGGGGTCATTGTGGCATTGGCAGACGCAGGTATCCTTCGGGTCACTCTTGATGCCGGCCTGACAGCGCTCGCTGCAGTTCCTCCACAGGCCTTTCTCCAGGATGTAATGGCTAATGGCTGAGCGCAGGTTCTTCCGGGCGGGGCTTTTGGTGGGCAGTAACTCATGAAGCGAGTCCAGAGAATATGTGAATATGTCTGGATTCTGTGGTACTGTGGACAGCCATTCCTTGTAGGCTGATGGATTCTTGTTAGCAGAGAAGAGAATGTCTGGCTCTGTGGTATGGCCCCCCTTTATTTCTGTGAACCTACGGAGGAGAGAGTATAAAGAACTGAAACATCTGAACAACCCTTATGAAACCTTGAAGCAGTGCTGAGAATAGTTATTTAGAAGTGCAAATGAATAGAATGTGAGGGTTGAATTAGGCCTAGAAGCCTGGTTTAGGTTTGTAGCTCCACCCTAGTAATAGGTGGGGATAGATATGCCTGTCTTTAAAAGGCCAGGTGAGGGTGCAGCACATTTCCTTTGTCTGAGGCCTCTGGTGAGCCGTGTGCTTTGGTGTGTGCAGGTGAGGGAAAGATTTGATTTGGAGAGAGAGAGAAAAAGGGAAAGGTGATTTGTTGTTGATAGAAGTACTTTCTGCTCATACAGATCTTTGCAGTCCTGTGAATCTGTAGGCTGTGGATGCTTTTCTCAAGAGGTAGGCTGTGCGGCTAAATTAAACTTAGCTCTTTCCCTGTGCTCCATAGTAATATGTGTTTCCATCTGACAGGAAGACTGAGGAGTGCACCTTGTTGAGCTTTGACCACTGAGCCAGACAGAGCCAGGGGATTCCAATAGTAGGCCCCCTACATCCTTAAGTATGAAATGTATTTAAAGGCAGTGTAGTGGGGCTATATATCTTAATGTATTAACACATTTTTTAATAGTTGTCACTTCTTTCAGGCCCAGATCCAGACTGCTGTTTTGCCTGAGTTTTGAGTTTTTTATTGGTTGAATGTATTTGTTTCACGAGTTTTGTTTTTTTTAATTATCTATACACATCCTTTCTTGTTCATTTTGTTTTACTAGAATCCAACTGATTTTAAATTGTTTTTATTTTTTTAGGTAGAGGGCCAGTCTGTGGGGAGTAGTCTCGCTGGGGTCACACTATTGCTATTGCATGCTATGTGGTTATATAAATGGTGGCGGTCACTTAGTCATGTCTGAACTTGCTCATCGTGCAGTGCAGTGTTTAAAACTTTGTAGCGTTTGAATTGTTTTCTAGTGGGCACCAGGTGAGCACACGGTGTGAATATTAGCAGACTGCGATAGGATCTCCCCACAGCGAGCACTCTGCCCTTGTTTTAAACTTTTATTATAGTTTTCAGTTGGTGCTATCTAGTCTAATTTTTTTATATTGTAGAATAAAGGCTATTATTCATACTTACTTGAGTGCCTTTTGTTCTTTTAGGCTTGGTAGCTCTTAACACTTCCTGTTTTTAATTATCTTGGCTTAAATAAACTCATTTTTTTTGTTTGAATGCATGTCTGCCGCTCTTCCTTTTTGAACTTGTTTTAATTATTTGTGTCACCACTCAGTTTTAGTAAGTTATATTGCCTTGAGGGTTATGATTCTGACCCCTCAGGCCCTTTTACACTCTGAGTTGGGTCACAAGAAGATGTGACAAAATAATAAAAAAATGTTCTGTACCTGTCGTTGAACATGTCGGAGAAATGTGTCTTACTGTCCTTCTTGTCAAGGTCCTTGTTGCAGTGTTGTGTTTCAACCTTTACTGAAACTTTGGCGCTGGCAGACGCCTCGGATTTCAGGCACATCTCCACCTCCTCCACACTGAGGCCCTGCAGGCTGGCCTGACACTGCCTGATGCTGGTCACAGACTGAACACTTCCTCCCAACTTCACCTAGAAAGATATATTGCATATATTTGCATAAGCAAATTAGTTTCTTTCTACGATTTCAGCAATATTTTGTTTTGTAACACCATCCTTTTTGGTTTACCTTGGTGATGTAGTGGGTGCCAAAGCTGTCAATCAGTTTGTAAAATTGTTGCTTGTATTGAGGGCTGTAGGTTTTTGGGAGCTGTTTCACTGCTTTTCGAAACTCTCTGTGCAACTTGGGCGTGCCCGACAGTCTGTAGCTGTTTTCAATGAGACACCGCACAATAAAAGATGAGTATGAAACCAATGTATAACAGCATTACATTTATTTTCCGAGTTTTGCGTAGAAAAGTGTCACCTTGGTTCTCATGTTCTTACCTGTAGTACTCACAGTACATGCTCTGGCTTGTGAAGCTGAACTTGTCATTCTTAGTTTTTTCCATGGAGTACTCAGCCAGTTTAGAGTTAGTACCAGCTAGCATAAACGAGGCGCCTTTGTTTCCTATGCTTAGATCTAGATTGGTCTGCCAGTTGTTATTCACAGAAGACGTGCTGGAACTGACCAGAGACTCACTGGATCGGTGGAGTTTACTGGACACCTTCATGCTGCAGGATTGCTTCGCCCTCCAGTCCTCCACTGACAAGGGCAGCTTTTGCTTTTTGTTCTCTAGATAGGGGTTGCTACACAGCATGCATGTCTTGTCTTTACGTTTCCACTGATTCATGTCGATCACGAAGGCGCCCTTCCGTTCCATTTTGGTGATGTCGAAACCTTCCCCGGCCAAATTGGTGCCTGGAGCAAATTCAGCCTCCACGCACTGTTTGGGTGTCCCCTCTGAGCACGACTGATACGTACACTGAGGGAGGAAGAGCATGAGGCCGGCACAAACGCAAATATTGAACAGAAACATGTTGCAGGGTGATGGATGCAAAGTGATGGTTTGTCCTGAAAAAGAAACATTTTAATTGAACAAACATGAGTAAATGAAATAAATACACGACTACTGCTTGGTTGTTGGACATGAAGTCATTCTGACACCTTTTAATATTTGCCGTTTGTTGGCCTTGTAGTTTATGCATAATAAGCATCCTCCAGTTTTAAATATACCACCGTTCACCCGCTCTTAAAGAAACCCTCTCTGGATCCTTGTGTTGAAAATATGCTAAAATGTGGGATAAAGATGAAGACTAGCTGAAACCTACAAAAACTGGACAAAATACTCATCCAATTTTTAAGTTTTTGAAAGTCAGGAAAGGGCATAAAGCTGAAAGGACTGTGTGAACAAAGAGACTCTTGATGGACATGACTGATTGAAACAGATGAAGGCGTCATCTCTTGGCAGCTTGTCTACTTTTACTGCAGAATGAAGCAGCGAAGAAGCACATAACAGAAACTTTAATAAGTTAAAATAAAACGTATAATATAATTAAAGTTAATATAAATTGATGGTCATGAGAAACAAACTGAAGTCATGTAGTAAGCTAACCTGGTCTGCTAAATACCTCTGAGGACAACCAGTGTTTTCCGAAATCGAACCTGTGACTAAGGGTGACGGGGACTTTACTGTCCAAGTCAATATCCTCTTTAAAGACTATTTAAAACTCGTTTTTATCTCATGTCTTTCTCTGAAGGAATAGAATTATTTTATTATTCTATCTTGTTTTACCCTTTCCTGTCCATATTCTATATTATTCCTTGTTTTAGTGTAAAGCATTATATATAACATTATTATTATTATTATTATTATTATTATTATTATTATTATTATTATTATTGCTGTTGTTGTTCATAATAATTATTATTTTTTATCATCATCATTATGGAGTAGGTATGTATTTTAATATAAAAAATGAGCAAATCAGACTCACCTTTGTCTTGTCTTTCACTGCATATCCCTGACTGTGCACTTCAGCATCGGTCCTGTGTGCTTTTAAAGACTAGCCTGGCATGTGATGGTTGTGAGGTGTGAAAGGATAGGAAAAAACAAGTGGGTTAACAGTTTGACCACTTTCAATACACCAACTAGTTTTTCTCGTTGGGGTCTGTGGTCCTGTCAGGTGAGAAGACAGGACAAACAATTTCTCAGTTCTGTCACAGACAATATGACACTTTGTGTACCTGCATTTGATGCATTGAGATACAATTTCAATGAGCTACTTTAGGAGACAGTGTTTCAATATCATATATGGATAAAATGCATATGCAAACAAAATAAAGCCATATCTGACCATGTAAAACAATATTATTTATGTACAGATACAAAACAAATGTAATATTTTGCTTTTGCTCTTTCTTGCTTTAAATAAATTACCAGTATCAGGTTCATAGAAGCCAAATACAGACACACAGAAGGCTAAAACGCTCAACTCGTTTAGTGCAAACTAGTTTATTCTTATGGATGAGGAATATAAAGGATTGACAGTAAAAATTTTACCAGTATGATCGTACATACTGTGCTCCCCTTGAAGGGATGGGATGCTCATGATTAATCAATAATCACATGTAAACCCTCTGATTGGTATCACATTAGCGTCTTAAAACATACTTCATTACACCTGTTTGCTAGAGGAAACACCTGTCCCTGTATCCAATCACAGTGATAGGAAATTACTGGACTGTTTCATATGAAGGCATTATGAGAAATACTGTTGCATTTGTCACTTGTCTCCTCCACTTCCTGCAGAACAAGTAGTCACTGACATCTCTGACCACAGCTGATTAGAACAGTTTGTCACATGTGGCTTTGTAGCTCGTTGGGGGGGGGGGTGGTGGTGGTCTTGTTTGTCACAGGCCCGCAGAGATGCGGCTGTAGGCGGCTGCATGTCACAATGTCCGGGCGGGAGAGAGGAGAGGGGTGAGAGGTGGAGGTGGTGTGATTCATCCAGCTCCTCAGCGGTCCTCCACCATCAGAGGATTACTGAGCGTCACCTGCTGCCTTCATGTGCGCCTCGGAAACGTCTCACTCCAAGCTCATGCATCGCTCCAGTGCAGGAATAACAGCAAATCTGAGCCTGACAGTGACTTTTTGTTGTTGTTTGAAATTACAGGCCGAGCGATATGCAGCATGAGAGATGTGCTGCACTCAGGTTGCCACAGTGACTCATTTATAAACCTGCAGGGATGTCAATAGTATCTAATTAAGTCATATTAGTATTATATTATATTATAGATAACTATTGTAGACAGCAGATAATTTGATTATAATAAACTATGTAATTATAATTTGTGTTTAAAGTTTTTTCCCCTCCATTATTATAAAACACCTTTAAGGAGCTGACCTCAGTGTTTATCTGCAATTATAATAATAACCATTATGACTGGGTTAGTTGCTATTATAAACAGAAATAAGTAATGTTATTAGTATTAGTATTATATTGTATTAGCAGTCATATTACCAGATAACAGATTATTTTATTTTAATAGTTTTAATTATTACATGTATTTTTTTCCCTGTTAGGCCGACCTCAGTGTTTATCTGTAAGCATAATAATAATACTTGGTGTGATGGACATGTTTGTTTCTCAGCAGTAGCTTTAAAAAAAGATATAATCACGTTTTTTCTGTCCATCTCAGGTGCTAACGGTGTTTTTTTCCGTCTGTACTGAAGGCAGCAGCAGCTCGGTCTGTTGGTATTCACGCTGCCTTGTGCGACCGAGCAGCGTCAAACTAGTCTCAAACCACCAGGATGACACCGGAAGTTAAAGCACTTCACCTTCAAAATTACAATTGATCTTTACATTAAAAACTAATTTAAGAGAGAATTGGATCACCAAATGTGCTGCAGGTTTACGGCCCAAAAGTCCCAGATTCACTGTGTGGCTGTTGGTGTATTGAGAATAAGCAACAGCAATTAAGGTTGGTGCATGAATTTATGACGAATGTTAGTACATAATGCTCTCAAATGGTGCATTTCATTTAAAGTTGTATTCAGTCATATTACTGCAATAGAAATCTGTGGTTAGGTGGTATTATTTCAGTGCATGGGCAATGAAACTTTTCTCAAGCTCTCTCCAACAAAACGCACATAAATATGGATAAAAAAGGAAATCCTTCAAGTAAAACAATACTGAAGACAGACAGTCTTCAGTTAGATTTCTCGACTTTCCTATTCTTTATTCAGTTACTGAAAAGACGTCTGCAGGTGTCTCCACCACTACTTCACTGTGACAGCTGTCACCCATGATATTTCACCTCCTTTTTATAACATCAAATGACAAATCACAACCAGACTTATCTCAAAACAGTTGAATAAACAGTGTGGAAAAACAATATAAAGCAATATAAAATCTTTGGGAAACACTTATGTGAGGTGTACTTGTAATTTTTTAGTTTGACCCATATCTCATCTGCTAACATGGAGCAGGAGGGACCTATGACCTGTACTGCAACCAGTCACATTATTATTATTATTATTATTATTCATCATTATTATTTCTGTTTATTGAAAAATGTCTAGGGGTGGTGATCCAGATGTTTTGGCTTCACTTGAGCTTTCTTGTCAGTGTAAGATTAAAGTTGTGTGTTTTATTTTGAAATGAGACACCGGAAGCGTCGGTTGGTTCCTCCGCCGGTTTGTCGGTTGTCGGTTTGCGTGAAGGCGGCGGTGCGGGAGCGGAACCTGAGGCCGCCGGGAGGGGGGGACGTCTCCGCGATCCAGCCGTCCAGAAATAATGCTGTTAAACACCTGCGCGAAACACACCGTGGACACACCGAAGACGAGCTCCGCGGGCCGGCGTGTGGATCGGAGTCGGCCGCTCCGAGCAGCCGCCGCGCTCACCGGACAACCGTGGCCGACCTGCCCGGCTCGCTAACCCGCAGTCCTTAAAAAAAAAAAAATCTCCGCTCCCGAATCACCGACCTCATCTGGATTATTTTATTTATTCGGCAGCGTTTACCGGCCTGTTCGCTCCCATGAAAGTCAGCCCGGTAGTCCTCCGCTGCGAGTCTGACCGCTAGCATCCTCTGGAGGTTGATGGACACCCGCAGCATCCGAGCCCGGGACGACATCCAGCGCGCCGCCGCTTCTGCCGCCTCCTCCGCGGCTTCAACACCACCAGGAGCGCCGCCTCTCCGGCTCCCAGCTGCCGCACGGACCGTGTGTTAGACGCCAAATGTGATGACCGCCCCGAGCCCGCACCATGGCCGGCCGTGTCTGCCTCCAGCCCCGCGGGTGACGCTCACGCAGGCAGCGGCGCTTCGGGGCGAACAACGCCGGCGAGGGCTCACCGTCGCCGGGTAGCTGCTGAGGGACTTGACGCGGAGCTTGCTAGCGCCGAGCTAGGCGGCTAACAGCACAATACAAACCCCCCCTCCCTTACAGAAACACCAATGGTATCCCATAAGGTTTTAGTCGCAATAATCTTATTAAATGTGTATATAGGTGTACAGTCCCTTTTTTACTTATTCGGGGGGGTCCTTTTAACGGTCCTGTTTGCTATGGCATTTTTAAATGGACCCAGGCTGCTGGACTGGGCGAGTTCACCTCCACACCTTCAGTTCAACAAATACGTCCTGACGGGGTACCGGCCCATCTCCTCCGTGCAGGACTGCATCAGGAGCCTGTTCTACCTGCACAATGAGCTGGGCAACATCTACACTCACGGTGAGTCCTGCAGCCTGCCCAGTCAGCAGCTCACACTCCTGCGTGACTTTGAGCGTGAACACACGCCTGTGCAGGGGGGGGCAAGTCACACACTGCACTAACGCATGGGGAATTACCACACTGAAGCATGGGGAATTATGAAGCGTAAGCCTGGAAATTATTACTTATAATCTGGAAAATGATGAGACTTGAGCCTGGAAAATTAGAAAAATGATGCTTTTAAGGCTGGAAAATTATTGCACTGAAGTCTGAAAAATCATTAAACTTAAGCCTGGATAAATATTGTACTTAAGTCTGGGAAATAATAGAACTAAAGCATGGAAAATTATTACTCGAAAGTCTGAAAAATTATTTCACCAAAGTCGAGAAAATTATTAAACTTAAGCCTGGATAATATAATATAGATAAACTCTACTCTAAGTCTGGGAAATTAGGAAAAGTATCACACTAAAGCCTGGAAAATTATGAAAATTATAACTCTAATGGCTTGAAAGTTACTACTCTTAAGCCTGGAAAATAATTGCACAAAATTATTGCCCAAAAATCTGGAAAATTATTGCGCTAATTCCAGGGAGGCACATATGACATAAACCATTTTTAACACATATATTTTTATCCTGAATGAATATTCATATTTGAAAAATGTCTTAGTGTTGAAATGTAACTAAGTACGTTTACTCAAATACAATTTTGAAGTCCTATGAACTGCTTCAAACCTCTCCTTCCTCGATTAATCGTAGTGTCCATATCTCTGTTTTTCACTTTTGTTGTGGACAAAACAAGATATTTGAGGTCACCTTGAACTTTGAGAAACAGTGATCAACATTTTTCTGACCTTTTATGGACCAAGCAACTAATCGAAATCGATCGACAGATTAATCAGTAGTGAAAATAATCGTGCGTTGCAGCCATAAAAAGTTGAATTTTTGCACCACTGCATTTCTTTGACAGATTTCATTAGTAGTTGCATTTGCAGATTTATATTATTAATGCAAACTATAAATCATCAATACATTACGATATATTATTATAGGTCAAACTTCAAAGTAGTTAAAATGAGCTTCACCTCTACCAACTGCAACGTTAAAGTGATGAACTCATTAATGCTTCACTTATTATAATCCAGTGTTATAACTGTTATATGACTCTGAAATGGGCCATTCTGCGCAATGAATCCTTTTGGCAATTTAGGTGTATTTCTGTAATACAAATATAATAAAATTATAATATAATTTTTACCTTTACTCGTAACCAAGTGTTTTTACACTGTAGTACCACTGTTACCGTCACTGTCACTGTTACCACCATTTGAATACCTCCACATCTGATCTTAATGATGAAAAAGTTCAGTTTCATGTCATGATATAGATCTGAATAGTTCCTCCATCACTGCTGATACACTTTCTGAAAGTCGGCACAATTTTTCACCTAAAGTTATCTGGTGATGGCGAACCGACTTTACTTTAATTGATGAATCACATGAACATCGTATATTGTCGGCGTGTCAAATGGAAAAGTTTTGCTTATTAATTCAGTGAACTCCACGTTACGGAAACTGCCCAGAGTGGCTTTTTTCATCAGGTCCAAAATGTGGTGGTTACACAACTGTACGCCATTCTTTTAATAGGTTGGCGCAAGCAAAAATTAATTGCAGTAATGTGTTAATCTGTGCAGTCAGAGGTGAGACCGATGTGTCAGCTTGTTAGCAATCCGTGCGGTGTTGTTCTGTTTTCGGACTGATATGATTAGACTGCCAATAGCATGGCACACGGCAGCACGCCTCGTCGTCATCAGAAGACGTCCTGTAGATAAAGTCAGTACAGCGAGTCCACCGGCTGCTGAGGCTCTGACAACTCCTTCAGTCTGAAGGTCGTCACTTCACGGCAGCCGCGGAGCAAACTGCAGCGGTGATCATCAGGGAAGTGGCCCTGAAAGTCTTTATTACACTCCGGTGACGTCAGCTAAGCATGTGACTTCTAACGCACCCTTAACATCACTGCCTATATAAGGAAGTGATGTTTAATCCAGTGACCTTTTGTCCAATTTTCCAAATTTAGTAGAAACGATGCAAGGTGGGGAGAGTGAGAGTCATAACTCGGCTGGAACATTTTTTTTTTTGTCATGGTGCTGTAACATTTCAGCCAAAGTTTCATGAGCTGGTTTTTGTTTTGCATGCAAACTCCAAACATCCTGCCCGCAGCTCGGACACTTCACCACGTTCGTGCTGCGGGCTTTAAGAGCTGGCCCTTTGCGCTGCATTCAACCCCCGAGCGTGGGGGGGAGGAGCGGAGATAACACACTTAAAATAGATGTGTTATAGTAGATGGCATTGCCTGTATCACCTGGCTGGGACTTTGACATTGGGGAAAGGCAGAGGTGAGCAAAAAAAAAAAAACAAGGGGAAGGGAGTGCAATATGATAAATGATGGTAACAGCTGTATGTGGATCAGATTTCAAGGTCTGGATTTTGCTCACATCGAAGTGAATGCCTCTCTCTTATCCAACTTAAATTGAAGCCATGTAGCCATTAGCACCATGCCCCCCCACCACCCCTGCTGCATCAAAATAAGAGATTAGTGGGGGCCTTGTCTTTAACACTGATACATTTGTGCCAATCATGCAGGTTTCTGCTTTGCTCCACATTATTCCTGCTGCTGTCTGCACACACTCAGCACTGTTGGAGGGCCGTCACCGCGGCTCAGCCTCGTGCAATCTGAGTCCACAGCGGCCTCCAAAGTCCCGAGCTAGATAATCCATCACAGTAAACATGACGCCCTAATTTGGGGGTTTGTCAAAGTTTGGGTGTTATTTCAGCGCGCTCGAGCCGGCGGTTTTCGCAGCAAAGCACACGTTACCTCGGGCTTTGTTTTCCATCAATCACCGCACAAGAGGAATGAAACTTCCCACAGTGAATAATCCATCAAAAAATGTTGCTTTACAATTTTTTACTGTCATTTTTTACAGGAATATGTAATCACACAGAGAAAACATTGAAAAACAAAGAAAGTTAACTAGTTTTGTGAATACATGACGCTTTGTGCAACAAATGTGCTTAAAAAGTGTCAACAGGGTGAGCTGCATCTTTCATTACAGCCGAGCTAAAAACAACAACCTGAGCCTCCACCTTTCTTTCTCCTCCTTCCCTCCCCACACGTCTTTCCTCTCCACAGGCATCCCATTGGTTTGCTTCCTGGTGCTGCTGCCTCTCAACATCCCCTGGTCCCAGATCAGCGTCACGTGGCTGGGCGTGGTGCACTTCCTGGCCTGCCTGTCGCCCCAGCTGGGCTCCGTGCTCTACCACCTCTTCATGAACCACGAGGGAGGGGAGCCCGTCTACCACACCCTCCTCAAGCTCGACGTGTGCGGGATCTGCATGATCAACACTCTGGGTAAACCTCAGCAGATTCCTCCGCCGTTTCGGATTCGGCCGCTCCCTTCTGTTATTGCTGGTCTGTTTACTTTGAGGGAGGAATTTTTCTTTCTCCATTGATCGTCAATGATTTACCGCAGAAGTGTTTTGCTTGGAGGTGAACCAGTATTGATTGGTCAGAACAAATTTGACTACCGAGTCAACAAGCCAATGCAAACAAGGCTCCAAGTTCTGAAATGATTATCGATCCGCCCGTGCTGCCTGACAATTTTAACATGACAAGAGCAATAATTTGCATTTATTTATGGATGCTTAATGAACAGTTTAGATGCTATAAATATTTTGATGATGTTAATACAGTCGTAATTCATACGTAATGTCATGACACTGGATATCACTGCACCATTTACTGTATTTAAGGCTTCATTGACATGATGCAGCTGTTCCTGCTCAGTCAGATAAACAATGACAAACCTCCACCTGCTCAGCCATCACCTCCACTCAACTAACATTGTTTTCCTTAGAGACAGTATATACCACCCTTAGCATACATTTAATATTGAGTCATATAATTGATACTGACTCAGAACAAACCAACTGACTAACAGGCGCATGCTCGATGATTTGAGCTCTCATTTATTTTAAATTTCAAGTCACAGCTCACTCGTGGTTACTATCTGTCATTCAGGTAATCATCGTCATAAAATGTCTAATGTAGGATGGTAAAAATAGTAAAAACAAACAAACAAACAAACAAACAAACATAAAAAGGCTCTTCAGAATTCCTCAAGCCCAAGATGACAACTTCAAATTATTCACTTTGTCTGAAAAATAGTCAAAAACCTAAAGATATTTAATTTACTGTTTTAAGTCTGAGAAAATGAGAAAATCCTCACAGTTTATGAGCCGGAATCAGTATAATAAAACTCCTCTGGTAAACATAAAGTGCTCTCACTGTGGACTTTGTGAATTAAGATTAAAATTCTGCATTTCAGCAGTCGGCCTCCTGCTGAACAGGGGTTTACACATCTGTGGATTCAAATGTCTTGAGGAGCTTTCACATGACGAGCGTTTAACACCCAGTGACTAATCATCAGAGGATGTGACGGCTGCTGACCACACAGTCACGCCACGCTCAAACACTTTGACCTCTTAGCGTTGTGACTTTCAGGTGTTACGCTGTCGTCAGCGCTGACTCCTCTCTGTGTGTTTGTTCTTCTCAGGCGCGCTACCCATCGTCTACAGCACGCTGCTGTGCTACCCCTTCATCCGCACCGTGGCCCTGCTGGTCTACATCCTGCTGTCCAGCCATGCCATCTACTGTGCCGTCACGGCTCGGAGCAGCGTTCGCCGGCTGCGCTCCTTTGCCTGGCAGGCGCTTTTCCGCTTCTCCTTCTTCCTGCTGCGCTGGGTGGGCGTGGGCGGCGGCAGCCCCACCTCTCTACGCCACTTCCTCACGATGGACGCGCTGGCCGTGCTGGGCGGGGTCATCAACATCACACGCATCCCGGAGCGCTTCCGCCCGGGGCTCTTTGACTACTGGTGCAACAGCCACCAGATCATGCATGCATGTACTGGTGGTGGGCTCCATCCTCTACCTGCACTGGGGCGTCCTGGACGACCTGCTGTGGATCAACAGCTACAACTGTCCCTCAGACTGACCCCCCCTGCTGCCCCCCACCTATTTTACAAGGAGCGCTGGGAGTTTAAAGGACCTCTGGTGGGGGGGAGGGAAAGGGGAGGTTGGGGGGGAACTGATGCTGCGAGGTGAGGTGACGACGACGTGCGTCCATGTCCATGCATGTGTTAGCCTCGCGCCCTCAAACGAATGTTCATATCTTCGTCCATCTTGGTTCTACGTGCATGAACGCAGTGAGCAAAAGTATGTCAAGTCACACGCACAAGCATTTTGACTCTCTCTCATCTGCCGCAAACATGGACGCACAGGTGCACACACACACGCACGCATGCACGCACACACACACACACACGCACAGCAAAATTGAAATATTTTAAACAGTAAATTTCAAGTCCCGAGTAAAGGCTCTAAGAAAAAAGGCTCTTGCTGAGTTCGAAGCCTTCACTCAATAATAAAAGTTTGACTTGAGCATCAGTCGACGTGGTTGGTTCAGACGCTCAATGATATCACATGCTCAAGTCCTCTCAGATGTCACTGTTGCTACCTATGCAGCACATATCTCAACCACACACACATACACCCTCACACACCGTCACACCTATATTTTTCTACTACATGTACATACTGTAAGTGCATAGAGTTTTCTCTACATCCAGCAGACTGAGTTTTACTAGACTGGTTGTTCTGTCCGTGTTTCCCTTTTTGTTCTGCCACTGCCTCTTTCTTTATGTGTGCGTCCGACCGATTTATCCTCACAGTTTCGAGATGACCGGGAAGTGAAAATGGATGAGGGCGAGGGGTGGAGGGGGGGTTCATTCCTGAGTGTGCTAGCGTGTTGGCAGTGAGTTTACTTGCCGTAGGTGGCTCGGACCATGCGTTAGAATCAGTGTTATCGGCTTTGTTTGCACCTGAGCTCAGTGCCAATGAAATTCAGGCATTTTTAATGAGGGAAGAAAGTGCACGCGTTTACACTCTGTGTCGTCCGGTGGCATCGCTGTTTGCCAAACCTCCGCTTATGGGAGTCCATAAGCAAGTCCAAGTTATTTATTGTTGTGCATTTATGACGACCTCTCGCTGTAACGAAGATTGTCACCACTATTTCCTTTTATGGAAGATGAAACTGAGTGCTGTCTTGAAATGATGCACATTTGTTGAACTGGCACTCTGATGGTAAGTTTTACACTGAAATGCCACCATATGTACATTAGATCTTCATGTACACGTGGCAGCAAGATGCACTGAAAGTTAAGAGTCTGCCTCTTAACATTTGCCAGCTTTTATTGTTACTTGATTTCTAATGTCAGTACTGAAGCAGTTAAATATCTTTACACTGTAATCCTGTTTAAAACTGACCCACATATGGTACAATATGCTCAAAATACTGTAACGAAATCTATTTATTAAGCTTTCTATTTAGTCGTATTTATTTGCTGCTACATTTGCTGGTGAAGCTGTGTGTCTGTCGGCTGCCTCGACAGTTTAAGTTGTTGCTGTGCAGGAGTCGCCGCCTCACAGATCTAGTTAGAGGTCAGAGAAAATATTTTGTTTTATTCAACCTGTGCAAATCCACGGGATTAGCTCCTCATTTTCTCTCCACGTTTTTTTTTTTTGGGCTCCTCGGTCGCACAGTGATATTGTAGAAAAAGATTGGTCTTTCAGTTCACAATAATCAGTAGGAAAAAAAGAAGTTGCGCAAAAAACTTGCGCAGCCCAGTTTTGAAGAAGTTTATTTATTTCATTGTCCAAATGAATTTCAATGAAAACGGTTGTACTGTATTTGGATGTTTACTTGTACATTGATAGCGATGGCTTATTGCTACTTTATGCATTGTTATTTAAATGCTCTGCAGCTGGAGCTTGACTTGCACTTTTTAAACCTTTAGGTTAGGCTGTCTTCATGTAAAGTGCACTAGTGTTTTTTTTATTTTTATTAAGCTGGCCTCACCAAACAGGAATGAACCCCTCTGCCCTCTCCGGTGTCGTGTTTTTAAGTTATGTCAGCTCCGTGTGAACGTTCATGATTGTTTTGACATGATGTCCTGCTGTTTTTTAAGTCACCGCTGCTCCGTTCCTTGGAGCTTGAGGCCGGCGGCTGGAGTGTGTTTTTTTCTTTTTCCAGAGGCAGACTTTACTTTTCTTAATGACACTGCACTCGTTTCCCCATGCCAACAGTCGCAGCCGCCCACTGACTAGTTGCCAATCCCGTCAGCCCCGCTCCATCTTGCCAAATTAGCAGCGTCTGAGGTGTAGCACGTCCTCTGCTTCCTGTGCTAACACTGACTCATAGGTGAAGAAGGGTTTCCCACAGTCTTAATCACGTACACTAGTCTCAGACTGCACACCCACCCCCCCAACACACCCACCCCCCTCCTCACCCTCCTCACCTTGATAAAGAGTCAGATACTGTATGTCTGCTAGTCTCTGATGCAGTGATTATTACCTACTCTGACCGTGGTATAATGTAAAAGCTGAAACTAATGTATTTCTTTGGCCACTGAATGAAACAGATAAAAAAAATGCATGAAAGTAGCTGTGAAAAAGAAACAGATAGTGTTTTAGCCAATCGTTTGTTCATCGTAGCCATCCAACAGGCCATGTCATCCCCTCCCTGGAAATGACTAATGGGTAGTTAGGGGTTATAACGGGGTGGGGGGGTATCCAGGTCCACTCACACAGGAAGATAATCGAACAGGTCAGATCAGAGGCAATACATAACTATCAAATAAACTGCACTGTTCATTTTTCTCAAAAGGGCTTTGGATTAAAGTAAATTCAAATTCTGAAACATATTTAAGTCCATATAAATAATGTAAATATGTGTATGTAGATTATATATACATACAGAACGCAAAGGAATATACCCTGATTCATTTTTGATACATACACGATACGTTAAGGGAGGAAAAATCGAAAGAAGCGGACGGCCAAAGCGAATTACGACAGAGGGGAGGCGGGCGGGGAGTTGCATCAGAGTAATATCAAAGACGTGCGTTTGCTTAGCTGTATCCATATGTATGTGAACAACACAGGAAAACATAAAAGAAAAAAAAGGAGAAAAAAATACTGACATCGGTCTCAGTGCTAATGTAGAGTTGTTTGACCTTTCGTGACCCTAACTAAGAATGCTTTTGATCATTTAAATGTAAGTGCTTTTCGTTTTTTAAAAGACACGTGGGAAAGACATCTGTGACCGTCGTGGGGAATCTTGGCGGGCATGTGAATACCTCGTGACTACCACTGGTCTATCTATGCATTATCAGCCGAAAGGATTGCGTAACAGTGAAGTCGATTTTTCGTGTTTCGGTGAGACGGCCCCCTCCGGTCCGCCGCGACGGAGGGCCCCCGCTCCAACATCCTGGGTTCTCCCACTTCTCAGGGTGCCATAACAGTAGCCGTAACATCCGAGACCTCCGCTGTCTGAAACGTGGCCGCGAGACTACGATCTACCTCCACCTGCCCTCTTTATTTCGCGTCCAGTCTGTTCGTGCTGTGACAGACTGTAACAGGCTGGACAGGAGGGACGAAAGAAGGTGGAAAAAGGGGGAGTATTTCTCTGAAAACCATGTTACAGGAGTGGAACCTGGCCAGAAACATTGGTCTTTGTCCTTTTTTTTTTTGTCTGTATCTACAAAAAAATGACATGATGTATGAACACATCACTAACTAAACAAAACTGAGTTTTTTTAATATAACACAGGTGCCGGATAGCCTGTTAATGACCTGTTTATAATGGATTACCTGTATTGTTATATACTGATTATTATGATTACTGTTATTCTGTGGATCCTAATAATGACACTGGTCTATGTGTACAGATGACGAGACGAGCCCCTTCCTTTAGGATGGAGGGAGCTTTCAGGAGGGTCTGTCTGTTATCGTCTCTTCATATCTGCAATGTCATGGCATTTTTTTTTTTTTTTTTTGAAAACGACAAAAGGAGTGAGTTTGGCTCCATCTAGTGGAAGTTCATGTGCACTGATGCAGGCATTACTGTAGCCGTACTGCAGGCGGAATGAGAATAAGTGACGCTGTAACGCTGTCAGCACTGGTTTGCAGTTATTCTCCAGGGTTTTATTTACATTTCCAGACCACCTATGTATGTATGTATGTATGTATGTATGTATGTATGTATGGGGTGTGTGTGTGTGTGAGCTCTCATGCAGAACCCATACGAAGCGTGAAATGTGTGTGTCGGGGAGTTTACTTTCTCCCTCTACACTGACGGGGGGGTGCTGATGGCGTCCCCAGGGTGCCCCGTCGTCCGGTGTGTGTGTGTGTGTGTGTGCGTCATGGATTTCGGATTTCGGATTTAACGACAGTCAGACACACACACACACACACACACGGTTTTTGTTCCTGTGCTGTAGTTCACACATCTGTCCAACATCAGTGTCCTGTGTAACAGACAGGCTCTCACACTCCTCAGTCTCCAGCAACGATTGTGCAATAAACTGAAGTCTATATTTTTAAACTCGCCTACAGGCCATCTCTTTCATTCATGTTTCTTTTGTTGTGATGTGCGTGTGTGTGTTTGCTTCCTTACTGCTATGTTTAAGGCTGCTCCAGACCTCTTCACACAGCTGTTAGTAGGTTTAAACTCGGTTTGAAATTGGGTTAAAGAATTAGGTTTGTAGACTGGGTGGTTTTCTGCCCCACTGAGCAGCTTTTCATCTGAACACTCAGGTAAAGATTTAATTTTAATAAATTTTGGTGGTTTGTGATCATTTGGGTGACACCAAAAAGTCTACGACTAATCTAGCCCTCATCTTTTCAAATTAGCAAAGAACTTTGATTGAGACTGACACTGGGCAAATGACATTAAAGTTTATTGTAATTCGGCTAAAACTGTGCAGACTGTGCTTGTATAATCAGGACTGAACATCCGCACAGTAACAGAAGGAAAATCCCAAAAAAGTGAGGACATTACTTAATTTCTTCTTCAAAAGTAAATCAGGGCTAAGGCTAGATAGCGTGATAGAAAAGGTTCGTTAAAGCTTATAATGTAGGTGTTTAAGTTATTAAATTGGGTTTATTTTTAGAATCAGTAAGCCTCAGAGTTACATTTAGTGTTAGTAAGACGAGGGGTTAAGAAATAAATGGACATGGGGTCATCACAAATACTTTAAAGCAATAAGTGACAGTTAAAGTTAGAATTAGGTTAATTGCTGGGGAAGGCCAGAGTTTGTTTTGTAGTTTTGATGGTTCAAGGTGGAAGTTAGGGAGAGCACTAAATCACAAATATAGAAGTATTTAATCAGGATTCAATGTCCTCACAGAGACGGAACTATTTAGTATCACATGTTCATACAGTTGGGCGACAAATATAAAACACTATTGTCATAAATTTATTGTTTATATCAAAATTGATGTAGCAGTGGCTCAGATAGTGTGACACCTTGCCCCTAATAGCGGTCAAACTACAAATACACTGGATCCTACATTTCCCAAAATGCAACTCAGCTGTGTCTTTCACTAGACCTTCCCCAGCTGGTACACGCCCACATCTTTTGAACTTGATAGCCTGAGTTTGAAAAGCAGGGTTTCTATTGGAGGAGAGCCTCTGTAAGTCAAAGTAGGGGTTTATTATTCAAAAAAGGTGAGCATCAGAGAGAAAAGTTGGTTGGATCAGGAGTTAGAGGATAAATAAACTCGATATAAGCTCCTCATAAATATTGCAAAACATCAGAGAGATCAGGAAGAGTCAAATATGTTATCAGATGTTTCCTCAGCTGAGCTTTAAAATGTGATTTAGTTTGAATTGGCATGAAATAAATTTTCCAGCTGTCTCATCATTTTCCTCTCAGATTTCAGATTAAACTGCACTCTCTGCCCTCAGCTGTGCATCTCTGCAGTGCATCATATATAAAACATAAATATTTATGCATAAATAAAGCTATTTGCATCACTTTAATCTGGAGCTCCTGTGACCTGGAAGTGCTTTTCAGCCCTTTTAATGATCACTGCACTTTTTAGAAATGCAGTCTGATTATTAGGTGACACCTGAGAGACAATGGCCTAATATTTGCTGTCCTGCGGTCAGAGGCAGACTGAACCACACTCATAATGTAAGTATGTATTGTTCTGATATTTTTATCTTCATATGATCTTAGAATAACACCTCATTAATCTCTCACCACCTTTCTCTTGTTGTCTTCTGCAGTTTTTCAACCCCAACATGTCACAGGAGACACCTCCCACTTCCACCATCAGTTGAAACTGTCACTTCCTATGTCGTTTTTTTGATCTACTTCAGCTCACCGTCTCCTCTAAGTCCTCATTCAGGGTGTTTGGTGCCCCGCCGAAACTCCTTTGACTGAATCGACCCCACACGACTCCCAGGTAGGCCCGCGACACCTGCCTGCAGTGTGTCATAAAGTTGATTTACATCTCTAAAGACTGTAATTATACCTACAGTTATTACACAAAAGCTAAATATCGTCTCAAGATCATAGAATATCATTGATTTTGAGTTTAGCATCTTTGACCCTCATGGTCCACACAGCTCGAGTTCCTCCTGTTTTCAACTTAGTGAATTGTTTCCTGCTTTGTGCCGGGCCATGTTTTCCATCACAGCAGAGAGAGGCAGTGGTAGGGAGAGATTATTGACATGCATTTAGGCTCCTGATAAAATTACGGCTCACTCTGTAAAGGATTATTAAATTAGGTGCAGAGCAGCCAGAGAGGTCTTGTGATGCACATGCAGCAAAACTGCTGTACGCTCAGTCTGAGTCTGAGTCTTAGGCGCGGCTGCAGATTTCAGGAAGTAAAATCTACAAATGGAGGTAAAGCAAAACATATTTAGTGTTTTTTAACGGCAGCTCTGATGCTAAATGGCGTGAGGTTCGTTTATTTTGCAGCTGGTTTTGACAGAACTTCTGCACGATTTGAGGCTCAACAGAAATCTCATTGCTCCTTCAGTTTTGATTTCTGATTGACAAACGATGAATCTATTGTAAAGGTTTGTAACTTGCATGTATTTACCAGCCTGTAAACATGTGGGAAACTCAGGGAGAGCACAGCCAGAGTGTGTGAATGACAAATTTGGCCTGAGTGACAGGTTGGTGGTTTTGTTGCTCACTCTGAAGGATGTGGTGTAACTGCTGCTGCTTTGTGTAACTCATCTACCTTATTAGGCATACGGCATGATGAGTTGCATTGTTTTTTTTTTTACATGTCATCTTCATACTGTTGTCTTGTGCAAGTGTCTTCAGAGCGCACATTTATTTAAGTAATGAAGAGAGTCCAGAATTAAGAGAGAGAAACTGAGAGGAGGCTGCACAGTACCAGACTAGAGGAAGCAGTTGTGAAAGCTTTTGCTTCCTCTTTTTTTTTTTTTTTTTGCTTTCCTCTGTCGTGTCTTTCAGCCGTATCGTCAGCCTTTCCACATTAAAAATATAATAAAAGCATAAAGGGAATTACTGCAGGTACTTCAGTTGACATGGTTTGTCTTACATGCATTCAGTTGATGACATGTGAAAGGTGTAATGGTGTAATGTGTGTTTCCACTATCAGAGATTTTTTTTTAACCACAAGCAGACATATAAAGTTCAGCCTTTTTTTCATCTCGGGCCTGTCCTCACATTAACTTTTACTTTTCTCTCAGTTCACCATGTCCAGGAAGGTTGTGAGGTCCAGCAAGTTTCGCCACGTCTTTGGCCAGGCTTTGAAAGCCGACCAATGCTACGACGACATCCGAATCTCACAGATGACATGGGACAGCAACTTCTGCACCGTCAACCCCAAGTTTGTGGCCATGATTGTGGACGCGAGCGGTGGGGGAGCCTTCATGGTGTTGCCCCTGAGCAAGGTGGGTCACGAGAAAACAGCCCGGTTAAATCGGCACAAAGGGGAGCAGCTACTTCTTGGCCCTCTGCGTGCTTCTACTTCTTCACAATACCATTTTTGGATGTGTCGATTGTCCTGATCGACACGGTGCTGGTGTGATTTCAGCTTAACACCATGCTTACACGTAAAAAATTTGAATACCGCCAGTCAACATGACACTTTCAGCTGAATAAGGAAGTTTGATGCCGACTTTGAGTCCTGCTACACGTCACTCGCTCTGCTGCTGAGAAGTTTTCACCATATTAGGAGTTCGTTGTCGGCTCAGTGAAGGCAGGATGTGGCCTCAACCCGGTTTTTCTGCAGTCACTTATGGAGGACGTCTGGTGGCGTGAAACTACTGCATTGCATTTCAAGTTATGAAAAAGTGAATAAAATGGCCACATATCTGTTGATGCTAATTTAATCATTTACATCATGAGGAAATATTGTGCTAAGTGCTAATAAAAACTAGTTCTCCATCATATTTTTAAACAGGATGATCATAGAACAGATATTAACTGGCATCTTATATGTGGTATTTAAGGTCTTTAAAAAGTCTTGAATTTCACTCGATGAACCCTGCAGATGGCACATTATTCATGGTCTTGACTTTGATGTAGTATATAACTCTCAAGGGAAAATAATTAGCCAAGAGACCAGTGAGCATAAAATTTGCAGAGAAATGCACTGTGTCCTGTTTTCAGATAAATATTGCTGCTATCAGTCTTGACTCATCCTCATTTAAAGACCTTTTTTTATACATGTTAATAAACCAAATGTTAAATACTCAATATAAAATGAATGGTCAATATAAAATGAATGCTCATGATGCCCTGAGTCAGGCGTGATGTTTGGAGGGAAGGCAGAGGAAGAAGAACCAGAGGAACCATGGGACTTCATCTCCTCGGCCCTGATCTCCTCACTAACCCGGTTACTAGACATTAGGAATAATTGGAAGGCACTTCTGTGGAATGTATATCAGCTGACCATCAACTTCATCCTCCCACCTGGCCTAAAATCATCAGCTTTTACAAGCTGCGTTAAGCCTTTAAGTCCCTCTAATTAATCTGTTCACAATATGGATGAGGGTTTTTTTTAACTTGTGTTCTTGATGTTTCTCTCCCTGCAGACGGGACGTATCGACATGTCCTACCCGACTGTGTGCGGCCACACGGGGCCAGTCCTGGACATCGAGTTTTGTCCTCACAATGACAACATCATCGCCAGTGGCTCCGAGGACTGCAGCGTCATGGTGTGGCATTTCAAGCATTTCAGCTCTCGCCAAAGTAATGTTCTACTGTAATGTGTGCAAATTGAGCATCTGATTGTTTTCCTCTGTGAGTAGATTTGGGAGATTCCAGACGGCGGGCTGACCACGTCGCTCACAAATCCCGTCGTCAAGCTGGACGGTCACTCCAAACGTGTTGGCATCCTGAGCTGGCACCCCACCGCCCACAACGTGCTGATGAGTGCAGGTATGACGCCCTCACAGAGCCGCTAAAAACACACACGCACCTGCCACCAGATCTCCTGAGTTCCTACCAGAGTTCCTGTGCAGAAACGTCGCCTGCACATTAGACGAACCAGGGATACATATATGATCCAGCTCACATGTATTGTCGAAGGATACCCACACCTTTGTTGAACAGGAAGTTCTCACAGCCTCCACCCATGTTTTCACTTTTTCAGTGCTCTTATCTCGTTTCTTGACACTCGAGTTTGCAGCATTACCGGGACTTCTTTAACCACCCTGTGTTAGACAGGAAACTCAGAAAAACAGCTGAGAGCTACTAGAAGTGTTATGTGAAATGGAATATATCGTGAAATAAAAAGTGAATAAACAATATCTGAATGATCAGCTCTTACTTTTGCTAATATACACTAAAAACCTTTGATTTATAGATGTTTTTTAATGCAGAGATCACAAATAGTGTATCCTGTGTTGTCAAGACTTTTTCATTGGATTTTCATTAAAGAAGTTTCAGTAAAATAAAGACAGTAAAGATGCTGGGAATGTAAAAGATGTCCCTTCGTGTGTATTTTTCCCAGGAAAGAATGCAGGAAGTCTGATGCAATCACTTTCAAAACATTTGTGATTTTAAAGATAGAATAAGTCAGAATGTTACTGTGAGATGCCTTTCATACTGCAGATTTATGGATTTATAATGAGGCCCTTTGCTCCTCTTTTCATGCACGATCTCGTCACTGTTTCCACGCAGGCTGCGATAATGTGGTGATTCTGTGGAACGTGGCCTGTGGGGAGGCGGTGGTGAGGATCGACAGCGTACACACTGACCTCATCTACAGCGCCTGCTGGAACAGGGACGGCTCCAAGATTCTCACCTCCTGCAAGGACAAGACCCTGAGGGTGCTGGACCCACGCAAGGGCACCGTCCTCCTCGTAGGTTTCCTCCTCTGGCCGTCATTTAACGCCGCACTGATTCCAACGTCACCACAGCCTCAGCAAACAAGTCTTAGATTAGATTAAGGATTATTTTTATTACTGATGAATCTACCAGTCATTGTCTTAATTAATGAGTGAATCATTTCATCCATACAAGGTCAGAAAATAATGAAAAATACTCACAAATCATAATTTCTCAGAGCTCCAAGTCACATAAGACAAATAAGACAAATTAGTTTGTCTGACCAACCCCCAGAAATATTCAGGTTACTAAGTAATAATAATGAATGAAATTCTGTCAATCCAAATGATGATAATGAGTGTATTCTGTAAGTAAAATATAAAACACAGCTGAGATATAAACAGATTTGTTCATCTGTCTGCCTCTAGTTTCCGTTTTTAGTGCAAAATGATTCAACTAATTTGAATGGAATTAGATTTTTATTTGATTTTTGAGTTATGGGTCATTTATAATAAATCATTTCCTCTTGTATTATAATTTTGAGTTCTTCCACATGGTGATAATAAGAAGATATTTAATATGTAAAATGTGTATTTCACTTTGTTTTTGCTTATTATGAATAATTTTATGTCTTTCTGTAAAGTGTATCTGTTAAGTGATATATAACAGAGTCACACCCTTTCTGAAATCGTGTAAAATACATCATATCAGTCTTTCTTTAACACCTCCCTCTCTGCTCCTCCTCTCACATCTGCAGGAGAAGGAGAAGCCTCATGAGGGCTCCAGGCCTGTCAGGGCGGTGTTCGTGTCCGATGAGAAGATCCTCAGTACCGGCTTCAGTCGCATGAGTGAGAGACAGGTGGCGCTGTGGGACATGGTGAGAGTCAACAACAACAAGACTTTTATCTCTCACGGTCACTTCTGTCTTAGCCTGAAAATCTATTATTATCCATAAAACATGTTTTTAAATGTAATTCCCTACAACAGTGTTTTTTTCATTACTAACTGTGCAGCAGGCAAAGTTACTGTTATTATTTATTATAGTTTTAGCACTCAAACACTCAGTCTAGGGGGGTTATGCTAAACATAGCGTCCATGAGTAGGGAGGCTTGTGTAACTGTGTCTCGCACAAGCATAAGTAGGCTCATAGGTATAGTCTGTAATTCAATTCCAATACACTTTTTGTCAAATTCACTAACCCATCACCCACCAATGTCTGTCTGTTTTGTGTGTGTGCTGAAAAAACATCCAGTATCCACACAAAGCTCTGGCTCTGTAACTTGAAACAAACAGAGCGGCCACCTTGTTCTCATTCCCAAATCATCAAATACAGATGCCACTCAGCTCATACAAATGAGAACACTAAAGCTGTTTCTCACGCGATTTTAAAGGAGCTTGAAGGACACAGTGTATTAGTTTGGCTGCTGATTTTGAATTTTGAAGTCACCAAGCTTTCTCCAGGCCTGCAGATTACACCTTTAAGGCTCCGATCAGACAGCAGGTGTTTTTTCCTGTTGTTTTCTAGTGGCTGCTGATACTCCCTGGGTGCCTAATCTTGAGAAAACTTCAACTCAGAGCATAAAAGCACCCAAAATAATATATATTCTAACCTACCGCAAACAAATGCTCAGCCGCTCGGCAGGACCAGTAGACTCCCTGTAGTCAGTGTCATTCTTGTGATGATTGACAGCAGATTTTAAAATTGTCCTAGACTCCTAAAATAAGCCTTGAAATGAATCATCCACGTGGAGCTCCTGGACCAGCTGGTGGTACTCGCTGTGATTTCTCTTTCTGAGGGTCTCATGAACCCACATGAGTCTCTGTTTCATGCATCCAGTGTGCTATATATGTATATTTTTATGCAGATGTTTCTATCCAGAATAAAAGGCACTGATTTATGAGCAGCTGATTCGGTGGTTGCTTCATGTTTTGCAACCTACAAACCGCCTCCTGTCTGATCACGGCCTTAATCTGCTTTGTCAGAGCAATAACACCTCAACTTGTGTCATGTTTTGATTTGATTATTCCTTCATTCTGATTGGTGCCCAAGAATGGTAACACATTTTTTTCCAATTGAGTCCTTCCCACTTAAACATCATCAATCATGGAATTAAAAATTACATTTAAGGGGAGAACAGGGAGACTTTCCTATCCCATTACACAAAGGTAGAGGGTTACTTTAAATTTAATTTCCGACATCACATAAAAATGACAGCTGGACTTTTTATTTTTCTTTCAAACAGCTATTAATTCTTTCTTGGAAGGTATTTAATGTATTTACAACACTGCCGTTTCACAACTGTCAGCTTACCACACTAAGGGTGTGTTGCTCTGTAATATCCCGCATCAGTCTCAATTAAATGAATCCTCGGCTTACCTGCAGTCTGCTATGCTCTTTATTACATGGATATATAGTTAAGGGTATAATTCCATGTATCTGATTGTCTTTTAACAGAAAAACTTTGGAGAGCCACTGACCCTGCAGGAACTGGACACCAGCAGCGGCGTCCTTCTGCCATTTTTTGACATAGACACTGGTGTCGTCTACCTCTGTGGCAAGGTGAGATTTAGATGTTGAAATATCTCTCTTTCTGTGTCCGTCTCGCCTACATGAACACTCACGGCTGACTTTCATATCTTCCTCACAGGGGGATAGCAGTATCCGTTACTTTGAGGTGACGGATGAGGCTCCTTACGTCCACTACCTGTCCATGTACAGCAGCAAGGAGAGCCAGAAGGGGATGGGATACATGCCCAAGAGGGGCCTGGAGATCAGCAAATGTGAAATTGCCAGGTAGTGACACTTAGCGATGTCTTTATGCAGCCAAAAGTAGCTCAGTGTTGTTAGCTAGTGATGTGGACTATGGATTGACAAGGAGTCTTTCCCATGTTCTCAGCGTCCTGTGTTCCCCAGATTTATATGGCAGATAATGGGAACATGACAAACGGTCCTATGTTCACAGGGTCTTATGTTGTTGAATCATATTCAGTCTGGACTAAAGTGGTGGACCGACGAGGAGGCAGACCTTGTCATCGGGAGCACATCTATTCTATGCTCCCAGGGTCTTGTGTTCCCAAGGTATTCTGCTCCCAGGGTCACATGTTCCCGTGGTTCTATGTTCCCAAGTTCCTATATCCCGAGTGTTCTATGTTCCCAGAAGCCTTAGTTCCTAAGGTCAAATGTTCCCGAAGTCCTATGTTCCCATGGTAATATGTTCCCAGGGTGCTATGTTCTCAAAGTATTCTATTCCCAAGGTTCTATGTTCCCAAGGTCCTATGGTCTGCGTGTTCTATGTTCCCAGAGACCTTAGTTCCCTAGGTCATATGTCCCCAAAGTCCTATCTTCCCAGAGTGCCATGTTCCCAAAGTATTCTGTTCCCAGCGTCCTATGTTCCCAAGGTCCTATCTTCTCAGGGTGCCATGTTCTCAAAGTATTTTGTTCCCATGGTCCTATGGTCCCAAGGTCTTATGTTCCCAAGGTGCTACATGACCAGTGTCCTATGTTCCCCCTCTTCACTATTCTGTTTACACACATTAAATATTGTTTTGTACTTTGTTTTCAGTGCTAGCAAATGTAGCAAATATTAGCATGCTAACAACTAAGATGGTAAATACAGTAAATATTATTTTTGCTAAGCATTAGCATGTTAGCATTTTCATTGTGGGCATTGTAGCTTCACAGAGCAGTAAGTGCTGTTTAAATTAGTGGATATTTTTAGGGAAATTTACTTCTACATAAATAATCTGAACTAACATTTCTATCTTCAGATTCTACAAACTCCACGAGAGGAAGTGTGAGCCCATAGTCATGACGGTGCCACGTAAGGTAATGTTTCCACTATGTGTACTTTTATTAGTTAATTTATTAATTTATTAGTTCAGTTTAGTTCAGGTTCATTTGTGCACTTCTGTCTTTAACTCAGTCTGTTCTCCTCTGCCGGTTCAGTCCGATCTGTTCCAGGAGGATCTGTACCCGGACACCATTGGGCCTGAGCCTTCGGCCGAGGCCGATGAGTGGTTCCAAGGGAAAGACGCCCCACCGATTCTGATCTCTCTAAAAGACGGGTTTGTAGCGACCACCAAGGCCAGGGAGTTCAAAGTTCACAAGAGCCTCCTGAAGACCACAACAGCTTCTGCTGGGAGTCAACAGGACAACAGCGGGGTGAGACGTCAAAGCGAAGTGTCACGTTAGATTTAGAGTTCAAATCGCTGCAAAACTCTGTGTAATCAAGAAAAACTTTACATGGGTATTTCCATTTAATGCTATGCTTTTATGCTTTATACTTCTACTCCCCCTTATTTTAGTTGGAAATATTACTCCACTACATTTATTTCATAGTTAGTTAGTTACCATTTACTTTGTTTAATAAGGTTTTATATGAACTTAATTTCAACTTAAATATAAAATATGATGATAATGATTTTGATATATTCAAGTAGTAGTAGTAGCAACTACAACAGTAAAATGCCACTTACACAATAAAACAGTTGATAACAACACAACTCCCATTGGGGTGATTTTTTCTGCATAATGGCACTTTTAGTTTTTAATTCTTCAAGTACATTTTACTTTACTACTTCTTTAGTTTTAAAGTACAATTTTGGACTTTTTTTACCAAAGCATTTT
The DNA here is from genome assembly GCA_023238725.1 of Scortum barcoo. Lineage (NCBI taxonomy): Eukaryota > Metazoa > Chordata > Actinopteri > Centrarchiformes > Terapontidae > Scortum > Scortum barcoo. Next base: position 3,940,306 of record CM041547.1, read on the forward strand.
ACACTTTGCTACTGAAGTAAAATATCTGAATACTTCATTCCGTATAACGTAATCATTTCTATTTCTACAGGAATATTAAATATTAGTGGCAGTATTAATCAATTTTACAATAAGTGTGTTATTAAACATGCTTCAACACATTATAACTGTGTTCGTCTGTGTCTCTCAGGAGGTTCAGTCCTTGAAAAATGAAGTGAGAGACCTCAAAGCAGCGATGGAGGAGCTGATCAAGCGTGTGAGTGAGCTGGAGAGCAAGCATTAAATTTGAGGAGTTTGAACAACAAGAAAACTAAATCAAGAGCAGAAGTCAAGAGCGAAGGAGTGAAAGCAAGGAAAGACAGTGAGAGAGGAGTTTTAACTTGTGGTTGTAGTGAGACAAAGGGAGAGATTTAAGACAACAGCTGTTCTGAAACTTCATTTGGCTTAAAGCTTGAATTTGTTTATTTGGTTTGTCCGGTCAAATAAAAAAAACTATTTTAATATATGCTTTTAGTTTGAAATAAAGTCTTCTGTATTTTCAAAATGCTGTTTTGACTATTTCTTTTTTGAACACATGAAAAACACATGAGACACATGTTTGAATTACACCAAACTTTAATCATTTTTTACTCATCATCTTACAAAAATGAGAAACAAAACAAAATGAGCAAAAACAAATCGTATAAAAGGTTTGAAATGTCATGTGGACGCTTAAGAACGAATCATCAGAGAAACGCAGATGCTCCCTGAGGCCGACTGAGGTGCCTGTGGTTAAAGACTTTTCTGAGCAGCTTTTTCTGGCCTTGGATATAAGAAACAGCAAAGGCAATTGGTAAAACATGGGATATAAACAGATTGATCCAAAATACAATATGAAAACTACGAGGCGCTAAGAAAGACTCTTTTATTCTGAAATGCTGAGCTTAGAGCTTCAAATGATCAGGTAATTTTTTTACCTCACAAAATCTTGAATTGTTCTTTATACATCGAAGACAAATATCTGAAGACAAATGAGGAGATTGTGACAGTTTCTGCAACCACCTACTTTCAAAAAGTTTATGCATAACCCAGCACCGAAAAGTAAAACAGCTTTAAAATGTAAAACATCACCAGCATAACTATGGATAGAGAGACAAAAACTGGAGACAGTTATTGTCTGTATTCAGTATGTACAATGATTTTTTTTTTGTTTTTCTTGAAGTAGCCCCCACTGTCACTCACCCTCCCCTCCTTTCTCTTCAAGTCCCCTTCATAAAGCCACTACACGTAGTTTTTATTCGCGGCACCGTTGCTGTGGTACTTTGCGGTTCCACCAGAGCTGCCAGATTTGGGCCTGCTGAAGCAGCAGAGCAGACCTCCGGCCAGAAGGAGGATGATGCCGGCCCCCCAGCCCACGAAGATACACGCTCCCAGCTCCTTCTTCTGGGATACCAGCGGGTTGTTGAAGTCTTGAACGACGATGTGGGCGGACCAGCTGACGGGGATGATCAGCAGGATGCCAGCCAGCAACAGGCCCACCCCGGACGTCAGGCTGATCTTGGGCTTGGCGTCCTCGTTCTCCACGCAGGTGGTGAAGTCGGCCCCGCAGAACAGGATGAGGACGCTGAGGCTGGCGAACATGCAGCTGATGATGGTCAGGGCGCGGGCGGCCTGCAGGTCAGAGGGCAGCACCAGCAGCGAGTCGTAGTTCTTGCACTGCTGCTGGCCGGTACTCTGCACCACGCAGTTCATCCACAGGCCCTCCTGAGAGCTCTACCCACACAGAGAGAGAAAGAGAAACAGGTTTGGTCATTTCAAACGTCATTTATTCATAAATACGGCTGAATGCTGATTGGTCCATGACATCACCTTTTTCTAAATGAACCCTTAAAACCAGTTAAAATTGATCCCATTACCCAAAAAGCTGATTGAGAAAGTATTTTTTCAGGGCCTTTTAATGAGCCAACAATATATAAAAAAGTCTAAATGAGACACTCAGGGCATTCTTAGTAGTTTTACTATTAGTACTTACATACTTTTACTTAAGTGACACTTAAGTGCAGGGTTAAGTATTAGGGTTAGTATCAGGGTTCTTAATGTAATAAAAATAAATTATGCATGGCCACTTCCTACTGAAAACTCTGAAACTGAAAAGAAATCACAAACATACTTATACTGTGAATTGTTGCTTATTTGTACATCCTATAGTTAATAACCATTATGAAGGATTTAAGGCCAAATTTGCAATTTTACAAATAAATGACTCATAGGTGTGTTTGCATTTAAAATACAATGATGAAAATGAGACATTACTGCTGTGTTTACAGATGTAAGCATTTTCTATAACATTATCAGAAATGATTATCAGCTTAGATTTAGTTGTAGTGTTTGTCTCTAAAAGACCTCTCCATCAGTTTTAGAGTCACTACACCTTTCAGTCTAACATTTTAATGTTGTGCTAAATATGTTGTATTATCAGGGAACTCTTATTGCTTAGCTAATACCGCTTCCTATACATGTTGGATTTACCTCACTTCCATACCTACAGACTTCTCCTGTTCTTTACTTTTCATGATGAGAGGTTGAAGTTTTTCATTACCTGTGCCGTCACAATGTTGCTTCCCGTGAAGGAGGACACCTTCCAGCTTGGGACGATGCAGCACACGATGCCCCCGATCAGGCCAAGGACCCCGAGGGCCACACATACAATCTGAACTCCAACAGATCCCATTCTGTAAAAACACAGAAAAATCAGAAACATTTAATTGAATCCTGAACCAAGAGGCAAGATATTAAATTTCTCCCATTTTTATCCCCTCACTTATTTATTTATCTTAGTTTGCACACATAGAATTAAACTCTTGTACTTTTATTTTGTAGTAACGCCGCTGCCAAAAAACTCATCCTGTCTCCCTCTTAAATCTCTTCTCTTTTTTTGTGATCACATAACTGAAGACACACTCAGACAAACACCCGTTCCCTCTGACAGGCCCTCACAGGATTATGTTTCCTCAGGTCACATTTTAAAACACGCTCATGTCCTGACAGGCTCTGGCCTCCTGGGTCACCACCCACCACTGATTGAACCACTCCTGCCTTATTATGTTTTTTTTCCATCTTGTTCTTTCCAGAGAAAACTAAACAAACGAGGCCCACACCTGTCAGGTAAACTCTGAAGATTGATGCGCTAAAGATGCTGATGCAGTTTAAGGAGGATTTCTTTTTATCACAAGTCCAAGGATCTTGGATTAATTATGCATTTAATATGAAATACTTTAATACTTTATTGCAGAAAAATCAAGAAACCAAGTAACTAAATTAAAACTTTAAATAAAATTTGATATAAATCCAATTGCTAGAACAGATAAATTAAACACATGCCTATGTCTTCTCTACAAATATCTATGCCCATATTCATTCTTTATCGAGAACATGTGAAATGTGAGGACGCCTCTCCCTTTGTTCTCCATCCATTCAGATTGTCCTCGTTACTCTCTCATGTTTTTCCCTCCTTTTACTAATAAACCTAATTTCTTTCACTGTGAATCGAGCGAAATAACAAAGAAGAGCCAATAACCCAGCCAGGGTTGGACAGGGGAAGTTGCGCTGGATTTAGACCGGGGGGACAAAAATATCTTACTTTTAAGCGAGTGTGACCCGCCCCAGATCAGAAACTTTCAGAGCAGATTGAACACTGAAAACTAATCTGATGTGGGTCACTGGATTTAAGATGATGAGATGTTTTTCATCCCTGCTGGTGAAAAAAATCTGTCATTTTTAAATACTTTTATTGTAAAACTATAGATTTTTTAAAGTAAGTGATACATGTGAAGTCTCCTGTAAAACAGAGATCACACACACACAAAACAATACAACAACACAACAAAACAAACATGCTGCTGAGCTTTTCATACTGTTTTTTTTCTCTTTCCTCTCACAGCTGTTTATTTGCACTTTTCTGCTGGTGCTCATAAAAAGGTATTCGACTAATCCTCTCCAATCCTTTCATCCTCTGTCATTTTGAGCTTTTTCAGAGTCATATCTCTTTCCAAAGCTGTCCATCTGAATAAAAAAGTGGATCAAAAAATAAAGATGCCTACCTTTTATCCTGCAGCCTCTGGACCTCTGAAAATGTAAAAAATGGAGTGAGGTGTTTCTTCTTGTCTGTGCTTTGTTTTGAAGATGCTCTTTCCTGATGTTCAAGTGTTGTGCAGGGACTTTGTGATGTGATGGGGGTATTTGTAGAGGAATGTGAGGTGCAGGGTGCGGCTGAGCTCAAACACAGGAGGGAAGGACCTCAAGGCCAGACTAGACTTGTCCCATACGTATGTTTCCCCCTTTTTCCACCTTTATATCTGCTGTGGAGCTCAGAGGGCTTCTTACTTAACACGTCTCTTCAGGAATAAAAGAAAAATTAGTTTGAAGTTGTCAAAATTGATCAAAACCATTCATACACAGTTTGCTGTGATGATGCTGGAATCAAAAATTGGAGGACTGCAAATAAAAATACCACCTGGGCTGCACATCCAACATCCAACACCTCCCCCCTCCCCCACCCCACACACACATACCTACCTCTGTCGAAACTGTGATGACGAATGGAAAGAGACTAATTTACGATACCGAGACCAAGTGGGTTTAGGATTTTGCGTAAGGTCAGAAGAAGGATTTCATGGAGAGAAAATGAGGAAATGTCTGGTTGTGAAACCAAACGTGTGTCGCGTTAATGAACACATTCATAAACACACACGCATAGTTTTGGTTTGCATAATACGCAGATTTATATTTTTAGATCAGAGGCTGGCTCAGTGATGGAGACGCATACTTTTATATTACAAAAGCTTAAGTTCAGGCCGGCACAGACTCACACACATGATTGACACACATATTAACTATATTTTAACAGATGTACAACTACAACAAGTAACACAACGGTGGATTTGATTGTGACTCATCAAGAAAAATCTTATATTTAAAACAACAGTGAGGATTTTTTTTGCTGCAATTTTGTAGTTTTACTCCCCTAAGTATGTTAAGTATTTTGAATTTGCTCAGAGTTTTTTATTAAAGTAAAAGTGTTAGTAGTAAAATAGAATTAATGTTAACCCTCATGTGTCATTATGGAAATTTTTGTCCTTAATGACTTAAGAGGGTAGTAAATTGAACTGATGCCTGAGGATTAAAGGTAAAAATACTTCATACAGAAATATTATCTATCTGAGTGTTATACTATATACAGCTTATTGTTATTATTATTAACACATTAATGTGTTTTAATGCTAAAGTTGTGAGAGGAGATGTTCTCTTTAATCAATTTAAAGTAGCATTAGAGTACAATAAAATGAAAATACTCAAGCAAATGAAGTACATTTGTATTAATTAAATAAATATCTTATATATGCCATGTCAGTGTCACTGTAAATTACACTGTATGTCAGTATATATTATGCTTTTAAAACAGATGTAACTTAGTTTTTATTCTGTTTAATGACTAGCAGATATGATAATCAGATGATCAGAAATAATAAAATCACAAAAGTGATTTGGAAATTTAATATTATCAGTTCCAACAGAAGCTTTGCTGGCATCCATCAACACAAACTCAATTGACACATAACTTTATTTTAGTCGTTATCTTAATGTTTTCACTGCTGAATTACAAGGAAACATGTTTAATAAAAGTGTGCACAAGTTTTCTATTTGTTTGATCAGGAGGTATATGGTCTCAAAATCTGAAATGTGGAAACTAAAATCCTCTAAATTCAGAATCATAATTGACAAAGTATATCTATAGAGGACACTAAGCTTATTACTTTAATAAGTAGCTTTACATACAGGAGGTAGGTGGATATGTCAGTATATACAGCGAGCGTGGATTTGTGTGTGAGAGATGATATTCACACGATAAATGCAAGTGATTAAAATATATCATTTACAGGTCCGGTGGGTGTTTGTGTTGCAGGGTTTTTGCACATTAGTCATTCCAGACAGTGTGACTGCTTTTTAATGTTTTTATCACTGAGATTTTCAGATGAATTAGTTTTGCCCGTGCAGGTGTGGCTGTGTGGCAGTAAGGTTTCACTCATGTGAAGAGCAAAAGAAAAAATAAGTTTATGACCTGTGTTGTTGTCCTTGTCCACACGTACGTTTATGTTTTGAACTGTTGGTATAGAGGCGTCTTTGTGTGAGCAGTATCATGAATGTCTCTTTGGGGTCTTGTGGTCTCTACAGGCTGTGAGTCATAAAATTTGCCTTTAGTCACAGCATCAGAAGATGTTTTGGTCTGTAAACAAGGAACATTGGGTACTGAGAAGTTTCCCAGGACTAACACTGTTAATAAATTTGACCTCAGCTGTCTGTTTATTTACCTTCTTAACCTCATAAAGAGTTTTGTGCTATTCAAGCAATTTGTGAATACTTTTGATTTTTAAAAAATGTTTATCATGCCAATGTTTGGTATCTTTTTATTCAGCACAATATAACCTTTATGACATGACAATTATTTTTTCATAATGTACTGCAACAATTGACGTCATTTGCATCACACCAGCATGATCAAAGAGCTGGATTACTTAAATATAGTCTCTGCGCGGTGGGCCTAAACTCACAGAATTAGAAGATGTTTTGACCCGTAAATGAGGAACATTGGGTACAGAGAATATTCCCAGCCTTTTAATAAATTTGACCTCAGCTGTCTGTTTATTTACCTCCTTAATATCGGCCCTGCACGATCAACCTAAACTGAGTTTGAGGAGGGATTATTCACAAATATGAATGTGCAGAGCTGTTGTGTTAGATGAATTAGATACAGACTGTACAGCTATGTTTTCTGCTATGAGCAGAAATGTAACTTACTAGTTTAATGACTAGTAGATATGAAAACATGATCAGAAATAATTAAATTCCAATGTGTTTTTAAAAGGTTAACATTATTCCAAACAGAAGCTTTTCTGGGGTCCATCAAGACAAACTCCAATGACATATACATGTATAAAGTATGCATATGATGAACACGTTTACCAGTTTATTCCATCAAACTACAGTTGACATCAATATCACACACAGATCTATGAACACTAGAATACACACACCAAGAACACTGCACAAATGTCCCACACCACAGTTTGCACATTCTCCTCAATGTGCAAATATTATTTTTAGATATCTGTATAAATTTTAAGAAAGCCCACAGAACACGCACACCAAGAATGCTGCACAAATGTCCTACACTACACAATTTGCACATTCTCCCCAGTGTCCAAAGGTGTTATTTGCCCCTGTGTGCAGCGCAGTTATCTGCCCATGTGTGCAGCGCAGTATTTGCCCCTTGTGTGCAGCGCAGTTATCTTCCCATGTCTGCGGCGCAGTTATTTGCCCCTTGTGTGCAGCGCAGTTATTTGCCCCTTGTGTGCAGCGCAGTTATTTGCCATTTACCTTGTGTGCATGTCAGCAGGGGGGGTATATTTTTTTTTAAACGTCCACCCTGCAGTACCGCCTGTAAACACTTGGTGTCGCACTTTGCCTCCAACTTTAAATCTCCATTGATGCAAACGGCCGGTAGGTGGGGCTTGAGTGCGGGACGGACACCCGGCTTGACCAATCAAACGCGAGAATCCGGGTTCTAAATCGCAGAAAGGACCAATCAGGGTGCGAGAAACGCGTGGAAAAGCCTCCCGGCTCGCCTCGGCCTCCGACGTTCTCGGTGGAAACGGCCCTCCGTTAAAGTTACAGGGGGAAAGAGTGAAAAGACCGAAGGAAAAAGGGCCGAAACTGAGCAGGGAGGATAAATATTTACACCTCAGTCATCCAGGGAGGACTGTCGCCAAACAGAAGATAAGGTTCGGCCGTCTTTTGTGTCGTTTTAAGTTATTTTACACGGCTCAGTTTCGCCGCTAAAGCTGGAGGCTAGCTCGGTTAGCTCCAATTATTGTTCCAGCCCGCTAACATTGATTAATCGATTACCGGAGGCGTTTCTTGTTATAAATCCAGATATTGTGAGTGACTTTATCCGGTGTCATTTTTGTGTTTCTCTCTCTGTTTTTTTACATCCAAAGGTGCGAAGGTCTTGGCTGCCCGAGATCGTCAGAAAATAGAGAAAATGGCGGAGCCAGACAAATTAAACATCGACTCTATAATTCAGCGTCTCTTGGAAGGTGAGCAGGATCTCTTGGCATTTATTGATCTTATATTTTTTGGCTTCTTTTTTTTTTTTTTTACAGGGGTGAGATGTGTTTTGATATGTCAGATACGTGTGCAGAAGTTATGGTATGTTTTAGACCTACTTTAACATCTCTGTGGTCAAACACGATGGTTGGATTTGCACGGAAATGTGTCAGAAAAATCATCTCTGGTCTTTAAAGATGGTTTACTTGATGTAATTTGACTGCTTATGTCTGTTTTTACTTTTTTAATCACAGCCTTTGAGTTGTGTTTGTTATAGATGTACTGCTACAGCATGCAGATCAAAATGGAAATGGGTGACTGCAAAGAGGTGAAAATGGAGTGATTTAATGCACATTTCACCTTTTTATACATTACTGTCTTTGTTTTTGGCTTTATTTTTGATGAATGCATTAGCTTTTCCACCCATGAAGTGACATTGGGCTGGCTGGAGGGTCTGAGATTTTCATATCTTAGACATTAAGAGATTACCACTTTGGTTTCTGGTCTTTACATGCATTCATTCTGGCTTTATCGTCAGTCCATTTTATTTTATTTGCACCTTTTCCCTGCAGAAAGTCTCTCTGTTTAATCTTGGACTGTCCTATGTTGCTCTCATCGGTTTGTAGTCGAGGATCTGATTAGAATTTGCAGCCACAACTTTGAGTGACTTGTTAATGAGGTTGTTCAAAGATGCTTTGATTGGCACATAAACTCTGAGTAATTAATACTGTGTGAAACTGCTGGTTGCCATTTTTGAAGGAAGAAGTGAGCTACTCCCACAAATCTGCGTTGGATGCATCCATCTGGTCTAATCTTACGGTAGTTTATAAGTCAATTTTATGTTCTTCCAGTGAAACATCTTGTGTGTAAATGATTGAAGTTGTAAAATAAGCACTAGGATTGTTTTTGCAAAAAGGAAATTCAGGATATAAGAGACCTTTATGAGGACATCATGTGATCGAAGGGGTTGTTTTCCAGTTCCTAAATGGCAGGTTTTATGATGAGCGACAGAAATTTCATCGTAAATGTAGTTGTGTGACTAAAGAAATCATTTTATGTTGATGATTTGTTGAGAATATGGTGAGATTTTAGGATTAGATTAGGATTTTAAAATGTAAATGAACAAATGGTATCGTGTTTTGGAATATTGAGTTTTAGATTCAATACTGCGATTTTTACTTTTCATAGTTAACTGATGTTTTATATTTAGAAGTTTACACAAAATGTAAAGCCACTGAAGACCAGCTGACTCACGTTTATCTTTTTATTGATATTTATCTTTCAGAATAAATAGTAATAGTAAGTAATTGCAAAATCTGTCAACCCTTGAGATGCCTGTAAGGGTGTGACATGTACAGTGTGTAGACAGAGTTGTTATGGTTGTAGTTGTGCGGGTTTGTATGAGGGGAAAACGGGGCTGTTTTATCTCCACATTCACATGACGCTTGTGTAACAGGAGCCTTGAGGACGTCGAGCAGAAGCATAAATCTCTTCACACCCGACTGTACATCTCATGCGAAGAGAAATGAGTTTGTGACCTCTTGTGTCGTCCTTGTCGTGGCTCCGGCTGCAGACGTTACACCTGCTTTGCACTCACGCTCGTGTTTTGAACTGTTGGCATAGAGACGTCTTTGTGAGAGCAGCATAATGCATGTTGATTTGAGCTTTTGTGGCTTTGTAAAAAAATCGCCTTCAGTTGCAGCATTAGAGGACGTGTTGGCCAGCGAAGGAGGAACAGTGGAGACTTTTCTCAGGCTGTTAGATAAATTTGACCTCAGCTTTCTGTTTATTTACTTTCTTAAGTATGAAGGGGTGGGAATCGTCAGTCACCTCAGGATTCGATCACAATTTGATTGTAATCCTTGATGCATCTTAATTACAGATTTCTATCCATGGTTTATTTTTCCCCACCAGTACAAACAAGTGTGCGCAAACATCTGCTTTTAAAAACCTGGCGGTAGTTTTATTTTTTGTCTTTTAAAGCTGCTCCGCCATGTTGGTGCGGGTTTAAAATGGAAACACAGTGCACGCAATTTACGTAACGGCAGTGAAAATTGTGCTGATAATCAATTTATAGATTTTACTGCATTGATGCAGAATCGTTCAACAAAGCATCGCGGTGCATCATAGAATTTATTATTTACCCCCAGCTGCATTAGATATCACCCTAACCTAAGTTTGTGGAGGGCGATAGGGATTATTTGCGAATACACACAAAAGCAGGGGGACGTCTCTGTGGGAGCAGTATTGGTTTGGGCTCTGCAGGTTGTGGTTAATAAAAATTGCCTTTAGTCACAGCATCAGAAGATGATTTGGCCACTAAATGACCTTTTTCTTTGAGGAAAAACTCCCCCACAAAAACACGGCTGTTAATAAACTCGACCCCTGCTGTCTTGTTTATTTACTTTGTTAAATGTGGGGGGTGGTTGGGGTTATTCACATATGCGCCTCCTGGGAGTTTGACTTTGACTCTGCTGGGTTATTTTACTCGAGCCGCGATAAGGTTGTCTGCAGGAGAAGACAAACAAGCCTGACAGTGGCAGTATTTATATCCTGTTATGTAACTCACTTGACCTTTTTTTTTTTTTTTTTTTTTTGTGGTTTTATTGCTGAGATTAACAACTTGGCCGATAAAATCACTTTTGCGTTGATCTGCTTTTTTTTTTTTTTGGTTAAAGAACAGCGTCAACTAACTTGAGCTCGAGACAACAAGGGAACCCTCCTGCTCGCTGGCTGCGTTTCGAGACCAAACCAATTAAATGTGTTTGGATAATGAGCGGCCTGAACTGGATTAACCGCCGTAGATCCGGAGCTAAGAGAAGTGTGTGTCGATAACTTTGCGTCTGGAGAGCGTGACATCACGTAGTCGGGAGGTGCCGGACCGAACCAACTGTTGACTCCAGCACGACCCAACACCGGTAGCGGCTTTACCCTCTGTTGTGCCGGTTCAGCTCTTTTGTCCCCCTTCCCTCCCCTCTGCTCCCTCCCCTCCGGTCAGCGTTTTGTCTGAGCCCTCCACACGATAAGCTCACTATTTCCCGCCAGCTATGTGGCTAACTTTGGAGTATGCTCTGTCAGGGATTAGCCTTCTGTAATCCAGGTTTAAAGTGACAAGCAGCACTGCAGTATTTATACTTTTCACTGCTCAGGACTCTACTTTTACTCAGGGTGGGGCCATTATTACATCCGTTTGTTGATTTCTGCCCCCCCCCAAGAGCTTTGCGAACATTAAACATGGATTTGTTGTGCAGAGAGGACAGACTGTAATTAAGTGTCAGGTCTGTTCGTAATAACATTTCACAAGGAGAGGAGGATATCTGACTTCTGTTTATGGTCAGACAACAACTTGATCTGTATTTCTGTTTTATGCACAAAAGCAAAATGTTGGTTTGAAAATGATCAATCATTTTTCCTGCAGTGTCAACAAACCAAACTGTGACACTGTTTATGAGATGTTTTATATACACTTGTATATAAACCTGCAGCCTTTTGTGATATTTTAATTAATATTTGTCTCAGTAATGACTTTTCATTAATTGAGATGTGTTGTTTTTTTATATTTATCCACCTACCCTGGTAGATGAAAGCTTTTTGTTCATATGAAAACCTAAAATTAAAAACTGCCTGATCGCTCACACGCCGCGCTTTAGTCTCAATGCCGCTCTGTTAACTTTAGTACAGTCATTTTTTTCTAAGCTTTAGTTTATATGATCAAATCAGAATCAGGTTTATTACAAATTTATTTTAGTATAACAACAAACATAGAAGAAAATATATTGGATTAAAACAAGTACAAGAAGTATAGATATAAAACGGACTAAAATAAGTGGTTTGTTTAAACGAAGGAGCTCCATTGATTTCTCATGAAGCAAAGTACATTTAAAACAGTTTTAGTTGCTTAATAGGGACAAAGCGAGCGAGAGTGACGGTCGGCGTCCGTCACTCTTCAACTGGAATATCTTGTTTATGGGATGGACAACCATCGTGAGTAATCTCAGTATTGACAAAACGGCAATGATTTCTCCTGAATGTGTTTACAGGTTTGAAGGAGGTATAATTACAGGTGTTGTTTGAACGAAGCCACCTCCTCTGCTGCTGTTCACTCCTCATCTGCGTCACTTTGAGTGTTTTGGTATTTGAAGGCGAATGAAGTGTTGAGCGGTTAACAACCTGATGACTGTTTAATCAATCACAAACAAATTACAGTTCACACCCAGCTTTAAAATAATTGTCACAGAGATGTTTGGAGGCACATCCGTCACTGTGTTTATATTACTGGATGTTTACATTTATAGGAAGTTGGGGCATGAGACTCTTCAGTCGGCTCGTTCTGTTTGTGTTGATCTGCTCTGGGGTGAAGGGAGGTTTGATTCGTTTCTCTCGGTGATGCAAACAAACCTGATTCCAAACTCCATCGGGGCGGTGTTGCATAAGGCCGCTGTACACACCGTCGCTAAGTTATAGTTGCACGGCGTCACATCCACGCCCTTCGGTTGGCACGTCAGCGCACAAATATTTTGATCTGAATGTACTTGCAAGTACATCTGCTTTGATATAATTCACCTCAGACCAGCTGTGGGCTGTGAAACTCATGTGGCGTGTCTCTATTTTTTTTTTTTTAAGGCGAACACTCAGGGAAACTAATTCAGTTCCTTGTTCAAGTCTCAAGACCCGGCTCAGTGCGCGTGTGTGTATGTGGTAGGTGTGAAAAAGCATGAGAAGGAGAGACTTGACAAACCTGCTGAATTCCTCCAGATAACGTCAGTGAAAGGAGCCTCAATGACAGGAACAGGAGTGCCTTGTTGTTGTTGTTTTTTTTTTTTTAATGGCGTTATTACAGCCGTCGTGGTCTTCACAGTGCACGGTTAGAGTCCTAATGACCTGTCTGTAGTGTCTTCTCTGCAGCTACATTAAGCAGAAAGGGGGAAGTGGGTTTCACGTCTTTTTGTCGGGTTCAGGTTCTTGAGGAAGACAACGGTGAACAAGTTTCCACTGATGCATCTCTGTGCACATGACACAGGCTTGTGTGTGGTTTGATGCATACTGAAAGTGTATTTTGTGTGTGTGAAGCTTGTGATTTTCAAAATGCAGAGCGAAACGTGGGGTCTGAACGATGTGGTTACCTGCTGAAGTGGCCGTGGGACTGGACTGCTAACAGAATTTGACAGCATTTGGCCGGTGGGAGGTGTTAACTTCCCAGTCTGGAGGTCTGGCTTAAAAATCCGAGGATCACGTTTCTTTGCCGCGCCTGATGTCCCCTCTTCATTCACTCTTCCTCTCACAGCTCTGTCTTTATTGTGTCGCCAATAAAACTTCTCTGCCCTTTTTGTTCTGTTTTTTTTTCCAGTAAAGGGCTCTCGGCCAGGGAAGAACGTCCAGCTGACAGAGGGCGAGATCCGTGGCCTCTGCTTAAAGTCCCGCGAAATCTTCCTGAGCCAGCCCATCCTGCTCGAGCTAGAGGCCCCCCTCAAAATCTGTGGTAAGTTTTTAATGTGGTGGTCAGTGAACAATCAGTCAGTCAATAATGCATTAAGCACAAATGCAAACTAATGCCACAGTCGTTTATGATTTATCAGCTTGCTCAGCTCTAATTGCTGATTGCATCAGTGTCGACTCTGCATGTGAAAGCACGCCGTTCAAACTGCTCTCCTCTGCTGCCCCCTGCAGGCGACGTCCACGGTCAGTACTATGATCTGCTCCGGCTCTTCGAATACGGAGGCTTCCCCCCAGAAAGCAACTACCTGTTCCTGGGTGACTACGTAGACAGAGGGAAGCAGTCGCTGGAGACCATCTGCCTGCTTCTCGCCTACAAGATCAAATATCCAGAGAACTTTTTCCTGCTGCGCGGCAACCATGAGTGTGCCTCCATTAACCGAATCTACGGCTTTTATGACGAGTGTGAGTGCAGATTTTATTATTAAACCAGTGTAGTGTCATATCTGTTCTCCTGACTTTTGCACTAACGTCTCCCCTTTTTTTATTTTTATTTATTTATTTTTGTAGGTAAGCGACGGTATAACATTAAACTGTGGAAGACCTTCACAGACTGCTTCAACTGTTTACCCGTGGCTGCTATCGTAGATGAGAAAATCTTCTGCTGTCACGGAGGTAGGCCTTGTTAATATCATAGTTAATATCATAAGTTCTGCCACACTGGATGATGAAAACCAGACTTCATATGTGTGTCTGTACAATCTCTCTCTCTCTCTCTCTCCAGGCCTCTCTCCTGATCTTCAGTCTATGGAGCAGATCCGCAGAGTAATGCGACCCACAGACGTGCCTGACCAAGGTTTGTTGTGCGACCTGCTGTGGGCCGACCCAGACAAAGACGTGCTGGGCTGGGGCGAAAACGACCGCAGGTGTCTCCTTCACGTTCGGGGCAGACGTGGTGGCCAAATTTTTGCACAAACACGACATGGACCTAATATGCAGGGCGCACCAGGTAACGTTTAGCCAGCAGGCCTCGTGTTTGTCCTCTTTAATTTAATTTCATGAAAGGAACAGTGGTGCCAGTATTTTTTTTTTTTTTGTTTGTTTTTTATTTCAGTTCAACTAGAGTCAACTCGAAACAAACATTACTTCAGATATTCTAATATGTTTTATAACCAGCCATTGTAAGAAGTATTGTGACATTTAGTTGTGTTGCTTCACTAAAACAGAAACTGTTTAATTTCTCTCTCGAGGTGGTGGAGGACGGCTACGAGTTTTTCGCCAAGAGGCAACTCGTCACTTTATTCTCGGCTCCCAACTACTGCGGAGAGTTTGACAACGCCGGTGCCATGATGAGTGTGGACGAAACGCTCATGTGCTCCTTCCAGGTGTGTAAAACAGAGCCGGGCCTGTTTTTATCACCATCACACCAACATTTTTTTTTTTTTCCATTTATTTTATTTATAGCTTTTTATTTACGTCTTCACATTTATCCATATTATGAAATCTAATCTTTAAAAGTCAGATTGATTTCAGCGTTTTTCAAACTAAACTAACTTTCTTTGTGTGTCGCAGATTCTGAAGCCAGCAGATAAGAAATTGTATCCTTATGGCGGAGGGGGAGGAATGGGATCTGGGAGACCGGTCACCCCGCCGCGAAATTCAGCCAAGGCCGCCAAGGCCAAGAAATAACACCCGCTGGGTCCCTCTCCCACAACCTGCCACCATCACCCCCACCCTACCCCTCGTTGGCCCAATTCTCTTTTTTCCTCTACCTCCCAAACTTGTTTCTCCCTCGTCACCAAATGGCAACAAAGCAGACAAGTGTCCAGGGTTCAATCATGTTTTTTTTTTTGTTTGTTTTTTTTTCTCTCTCGTAAAACGACTTTTAACTGTTTGTTCGGCTGTGTGCGTGCATTTTATTTTTGTGTGTGAGTGTTTAAATGGGAAAAAAAAGTGAGAATGAAACAGAAAAATGCTGTTCTGTATGTATGATATATTTTTTTTCTTCCTCCTGTACCCTCTGTTCTGTTTTCTGTCATTTTGTAGAGATGGGTGCTCGCCCATCCTTTATGTAATTTCAAACTTGGGTGCAGGAGGTGGGGATGGGGGGGAGGGAAAGAGGGAGGGCGTGAGAAAAAGAGGAGCCTTAGCTGTGTATGTTAAGGCCCTGCACTGTTTAATGCTAAACACAAGCTTTTGTACATCCTGTTTCAGAGGTCTGTGTATGTCTGTGTGATGGGTGGGGAGGGGGCTGGGTGGGCGGTGTGGGGGGCGTGGGATCAAGTTGCACGGCCTAACAGTAACGGCACATATACACACACACACACCGGGCACACAGGTGGATAAAATGTGCAGATGAGTCCCTGAATGAAACAAATTCACAATGAGATAATTACTTTTTTTTTTTTTTCTCTTCCCTTTCAAAACCAATGATTTGAGAACGCTGTCATGGATGTGAAATAGTTTTGCTTCTTTTATTTCTTTCGTTTTTCCATTTTATTTGTAGATACATGAAATCAACATGGTTTGCTTTTTTTTTTTTTGTTTTTAGTTCACTGAAAGTTGAAGATGAATAAAAAAATAAGTGTATTTGAATTACGCCATCATGCTGATCACTTTGTGTTTCGCCATTGCTTTGTCATGTTTGTCAGCAGCCTTTGTGGCAAGCGTCGCTGCCTTGAATCGACGACACGCAGCAGCTCGAGCATGTCTTTATGAACGAGAGTTTATTTGTCGCCCAGCTTACACTTTTTTTTTTTTTAAAAAAAAAAAGGAAAAAAAGTCGAATTTCATGTGTTGCTGCAGTGAGATTTTTCTGTTTTAGTAGAAATTCATGGACTGCAATAGCCCAAAGCTGGTTTCAAAGCCAGAAGTTGCCTGTTTTTATCAAAAAAAACAAGAAAAAAACTTGATTAGGAATGTCTTGAGTGCAAAAAGTTTATTTTTTCTAATGATTGTTGGATGATTGGATGATTATGAAGTAGTTAATGACATGTAGGGACAGGAAGGTGGACGCCTCAGTCACAAAGGCCTCACAACACAACACACGGTCACTACGTGCAGTTTAAATGTTCCACAAGTAGACACCGCTATTTATCTGGCACTTAATCTGTATCGAAGCAACACAACACTCTCAAGACGCCTGCAGAGGAGAGCGGCTCCAAGGTTTTTCCATATTCTGCTTTGATCAAAGGCAGAAACGCTCAGATGGAGATGAGCTGTTGAATCATTCCTCTGACCTTTCCGGTGCCGAGCGCTCTCGTCAAGACCACTTCAGTCCATCGTTTTAAAAAAACTAAAGAGTGGGCTTATTTTAATGTAAACCCGCACTGAAAGAGGGTTGCGTGCGAGCTAAAACCGGGAACTCGAGAAGAGAGGCCGCAGCGTTTGGATAGATTTAAGTAAGTGATGATTTTTCTGACTCACTTGCAGCAGTCCTTTAAACCTGTCAGGGAATCTGAGCACAAAATCATTGTTTTACTGTAAGACCAACACAAGGATATACTTGAGATAATCATGTACAGCAAATTCCCAATGAAGCTTCTTTAAACTTTTGGTTGCAACATCGAATCATTCCCAGCCGCTGCGCTGTACAGCAGTCAGTAAACCTTTTTGTACGCTTGCCTTGTGAATGATATTGGTGAGAATATGGGAGGGCTTGTGACAGCGGTTATTTTCTCTGTTGAATGTTCTTCATTTCTTTCTTGCTGTTGAAATGAGCATTAAGAGCCATAGGCAGAATCAGATGATTTTCACACACTGTATGAGAAAAGTGGATCCTGTGACAACTGTGAACTCCCCCAAAAAAGTCACCCTGTTTGAATTCAGATTCAAAAAGATCCTTTTTTTCCTTAGTCCATATTTTTATTTAAAAGTTGTATGAATATCTCCATCACTTAATGTCACAAATAGTCAGTTTTGCAATTGATTTAATATCTTTTTCACTGTGCTTTAAGTTCATTTGGCATACAGGGTGTCCCCAGTGAAAGCAGTTAAGCACAGGCTGTTGCAACTGGTGAGAATTATTTCTACAGTGTTTCAGGGTGTCTCACTGCCCTTTTCTAATGACCCAAACACTCCTCCTCCCTCTCATTACATAATTGGTGTGTCTGGTTTTATTTGTCCGCTGTCTGTCCCCATTCTTCAGCCCTCTGTCCAAGTATGAGCACATGTGACCGCAGCTCTCCAGATTGCGACAGCAGTAAATATTGGTCAAGTCGTACTTAATCAGAGGGCGGGGGAGCTGCAATTCAGCCGTCACCCTGCCCCACCTTCCCCCCTCCACTTTCTCAGCAAGAGGTTTTCAACTCAGTACCTCAGAAAAGTACATGTTTTTTTTTTTTTTAAATCTAATCAATGTAAGTAAGCTTTAATCAGAGTCCTGCTTGGCTTTCTAATCTCATCGGTGCATCAGATATTGTGTCAGGGAGGGCAGGTGGGGAAAAAAAAAAAATCTCATTGGTCCTCTTTGTGCTCACGTTTCATTCACATCCAGTAAGATCAACTCAGGAAGTGAAATTTAAATTCAAAATAAATGGTGTGAGGAAATCATATTTATATTCATATATTAAGAAAAATACATTAATAAGCATCATTATTAGTATTACAGGAGATTCACAAGATGACTTCTGTTCACGTTTTTAAGTGGCTGAACTGAAATGAGTCCAACCTCGGCATGCAGGGGGAACAATTCAGAGCGATCCGGTGCTTTGAAGGTCATTTCTTTTGATTTGTGAATGATAACAGTCCCACATTTTGTGGAAAAAAACAAGTTGATTTGATGTAGACAGCAAATGTACAGAAATTTATGGTATTAAAGTCTAATAGGAAAATAAATAAAACAGTACAGTATGATGTTGTGGAGCGAGATTGTGACTTCAATAATGCAAACAATGAAGAGGAATGAAGAAAATGTAGTGCTGAAACATTAAGGAACTTGTAGATCTCTGTCTTCTGAATACATGGGCCAATAAAGGCCACTTTCATTCCCATTTTCATAGCTGTACAAACCTCTGCTTATAACATTTTTAATTGTTACTCTATATTTACTGTTGTTATTACCTCTAAGAATCTGGACATTAATGACCTTTTTTTTGTTCATATTGTTTTTACTGACAAATTTAACGCTAGAAACTGCAAGCTTATTAGTGTAGGATTTTTTAATCAATCAGGGATGTTTTGCACCATGCACTGTCGCTGGGTAGATATGAAATTATTAGATTATTACAATTAAGGAAAAGAAACAACAGGAAGTAACAGTATTTTTTATTTGTATTTCATTTGTTTTCGAATCAATCACAAACTGTCTCTGTTAAAAAGTAGAAATAAAACATAGAATTTGTATATTTGTGTCTGCGTTTCTTTCCAAATGTTTGTGACTGACAGCTGTGTGAGAAATATGAAACATTTCACTTCCACAGAAAGCGTCAGCTGTTGGAAAAGACTCGTTCGAAGGCATCATGAGTGTCATTTTTAGTATTTCCTGCCTGCAGACTGGTTCTTTCTGTGAGTCAGTATCATGGGTGGCCTCCTCATCCTTCTGTGTGTATTTAATTATTTATTTTTTTATGGCACCTGGCAGATACTTAACCACAAAATCAACCGTGTTCAGTGTGAGCTGGTTCATGGAGGACTTTCTTGTTCCTTCCTCTTTTATAAATAGTGCCGGGCAGCAGCCTGCTTCCGTTTCTCTTTTCCTCTTTTCTTATCTTTGCGAGTTTTCTGTCACTTGCTGACATGAAAAGTGTGAAATATACTGCGGGTACAGTGAGAGCGTTTCATTGGCAACAAGCTGAAACAGGATGCAAAACAGTTGAACTCTAAATTGCACCACAGTCGACCTGCTTTAAATTGAAATACAGTCTAATATGACAAAAAATTAATATTGTGAGAGTTTGAAAATTACAAAAGGAAATAGGTAGAAAGAGATGCTCGTAAGCGTGTGATACAACAAAGTGTACATACTCTAATTTTGGGTTAGTGTTTGCGCTGAGAGAGAACTGTAGATGTCACTGTAGATGTGCAGTAAATACACAGAAAACATCAAACAGCCCCAGTTTGTGATAAAAACCTGCTGCCCGACAACTTCACATCAGGCGGTTGAGTGTGACGGCCGTGTGGATTTATGACTGACGCTGCAGACTGAAGTCCTCCACCTGTCTGCTCCTAAATCACCCTGCTGATGTGTGAATCAGACTCGTGTGTGAGTCTTCAGCAGGCCACAGCATCACATCTTGTGCAAACAGAAAAAAAAACAGAGGAAATAAAAAGCTGAACATGAGTTTGTGTGGTGTGAACAGACTGTATGAATGTATGAGCTGATTACCTGCTGTGATAAGGAGGTGGAGGAGAGGACTATTGATAAAACTGTCTCTGAAGCCCTTCACATGACTTTAAAACAATTATTGGAAGCATATTTTGTGGCCTCCTCCAAACTTTTGGACCCTGTAAATTAATACCCTTTGTCCCTCCACCTTTCCTGCGCTGCTGTGTGATGGATAAATTCATCGAGCCACATGAAATACGTCAGCTGAGCCTTTGTGGTGACAGAGTGATGAGATGGAGACTGTTGATGTGGGAGCTTAAATGCCTTGATGCGCTGTGAAATATGAAATAGCACTACTCCGGATTGTTTCCCAGTTGGGCGTCTTCAATTCCAAGAAATTTCAACACACAATTTCAAGATGTGTTGTTGGCAGAATCCCTTTTTTTTCATGATCTTGGTACAAAATCCTCCAAAGGCGGGGCAATCTGAAAGGTTTCATAACTATAAAATGAATGAGTATGCATGTAGTAGAAAATAGACTCAAAGCATGAATGATCAACTTAGGGAAATACATATAGCTAATTCTTAATATTCATTTTAAAGAAATATTGTTTATGTGTATTTGCAAAAGGGGGTCAAAATCTATCAGACTGGACTTAAACATCCTGGACTCCAAAGATAAATTTGTTACTGAAGGGTATGAAGGTATCAAAGGTACATTTCAAACAATGTGGGAGACAAAGTGGTCTTCTGAAAGGCAAAGAAAAGCTCCAATCAATGATCTAAATGTAAATACACTTTAAATTTATTGACAGGCCATTTAATTATAAACATGAGACAACAAATCAAGATGTCAGTAATGTTTTTGACACAGCTGTAACACAGGCTTATGATAAGCTGAGAAACAAAAATGACAACTTTCTATCTCTGACTTAATCCCTTTAATTTAGAGTGTTACTCAGTGTTACCTAGTGTTAATTTTTACGACAAAAAACAAAATACTAGTCGGCCCTTTAACTTGAAATGCACTGTGCTTTCAGCTATGCATCTTACATTCCTCATTACAACAAGCTTATTATTAAAGGTCATTGTTGCTTAACCATTAATTACGGAATTAAATCATAATAAACTCTCCGTCTGTGATTAAAGTATACCCCTCTGAAAGGCTGATTCGAGGTACAGAAATGAGACATTCACGCCATGAGAACAGTTTCCTCCCATCTGCAACCCCTCTGACAATGACTCTGATGACACAAGTGACAAGTAATAAGTAATATTATTAAATATTAACAAGGTGTAGGTGAGGCTCATGAAAGAAATGTGCAGATTTGTGCAGGAATGTGCAAAGCTTCAGCACATTTCAATAAGCTGAGTATGTACAAATGGTGTGTGTTAAGGTAACATATAGTGGGGGTTATAGGTAAAGAGCTCCTGACCCCTTGAGCTTCACTTGCACCTTATTAATATTTAATAACATACATACTGTCATATCCACCTACTTCATATATACTCTTACTCCACTTTATAACAACACCATCACTTTCTATTGTATATTTTATTCGTATATCTCTGTTCAGTTGTATATTATTTAGTTTGTATTTTAATTGTTTAATTTATATTTCAAGGTCTATATTTATTTTATTACTCTAGTATTATCATTATTGTTGTTTATTTTATATTTTTATTCTTAATCTGTTTTTTTGTTGAGTGTTTTCTATTCTATTCTTGTTAATAATATTTCTTTTTTTTCTATATATGTATGTATATATTCACTGTATATATATATATATATATACTTTTACATATATTAATACTCATGCATAGTAGTTAGGTATTTATTTTTTTTACTTGCAGAGCTTGTTGCCTTGTTTTAAACTGTATGTGTCTATATTTGTGTATGTATGTTGAGAGTGTTGTGAAAACATATCATATTCATATATGAGTACACATATATGATCAATACATCTGATTCTGTTTCAATACAATATTTGTCACTTGTGTCTTCATAAAGCATTTATGGATGTACTATAATGAACTATGAATGGTGTCATAATGTACTTTAGATAGTGACCACAGTCCCACCCTGAGACATGTGACTGAAAGCACAGGCTGTATATAAATATAAATGCATACATAGATATATATCTTTGTATATCTATATGTGTGTCTCTGCTATAGAGTAACTATGTGTGTGTATGTGAGTGTGTGTGCTTTCTATCACGCTCCAGCATCAATATAGTAAACCAAACAGGCCACACCCACAAAACATTTCAAGCCAATCATATGTCTGCTCTGCGTTCGATTAAAAAAACTGACCTTGGCCTCGGCGAATAGTGAAGCGTGTGGGCGGGGCCAGTGGTAGTTCGGTTGCGCTGGACGTTGCCCATCAACTTTTACGTAGCGCCGTGCAGATGCTAACGAGGCTAACCAAACAACACGCACGTTTTTAACACAATTCATCGTCGTGCGCGGCGAGTATCTGCTTTTTTCTAAATCAGCCCGGGACTTACAACCGTCACCGAGAAGGAGAAACGTGGGAAAAAGCGTGCGGATTCCCGTTTTCCCCATTTGCCGTTCTAGCCCGCAAGAACCGGAGCGGAAAGCTAGCTGGGCTATGCTGCTAGGCTAGGCTAACTTTCACTGCCAGGCTGAAGCGGAGCGAGCTTGACTGACGATACTTTCGCTGACTACAAAAGACTCCCAGGTGTGTTTTTGGACCGCGCACAGTCCGTATGCATCAGTGAGAGAGTTCACACCCGCACAGGTCGGCTCTCTGCGGCGATGCGCTGCAGAGCGCCGTTAGCTGCAGAGCGCTGTTAGCCGCATCAGCTGGCTCTTTCTCATGCAAAGATAATGTGGAGGCTGGTGTTAAAACAGTCCCACAACTAACTTACACTCTCGTGCATTGGTTAGTGCAAGAGCAGGGCGTGTAATGCAGGTTAAGACGACTTCATTCACCTCAACGTGCTGATGTGCTGTTGATCTCTGCAGCTGATTGTTGTTGTTGTTGTTGTGGTTGTAATAATCGTAGTAGTGTCGTTTCGTGACTGTGACTGCAGCATGCTGATGGTGGGAGGCAATGGACGGATGCACTAGAATGAGTGTGAAGGAGCTGTGTGAGACGGATGACCTGGCCACCGGTTTGGTGCTGGATCCTCTGCTGGGCTTCAGCACCCACAAGATGAACATCAGGTAATCTGTCACTTCGGACACAATCCACAGGGTCTCATGTAGATCTGCAGTGATCAGTCGATTAGCTGTCAGCTGCTTAATTGATCTGCAACCTTTCACACCAATGTCTGGGAAGTTATTGGGCCAAAATCTAGGAAATGATTGCGCCAAAGTCTGGAAAATTATTGCACTGAAGTCGAGGGAATCATTAAAGTCTGGGACATTATTACATTGGACCTTCTGCCAGGCTGCCAGGAAATCTGTCCACCTAAATACAAACCAAAGAGTCTCATATTGCTACAATGATTAGTCTGTTAATCTGTTATTTAGACTTAAATTCATCTGCAATTATTGCACTAAACCCATGAAAGTTATTGCATTAAAATTAGGAAAATCATTGAGCTAAAGCTAAAGCATGGCAAATTATTGCACAAAGGTCGGGAAAATTATTTTCATTACATCACCTTGGGTTTTAGGAATCAGTGATCAACTTTTTTTGCACCAAACAACAAAGTGATTAACCGAGAAAGTTTCAGCCCTAGTCTTATTATCTTTCAATCACTAATCAAAATTATTAATTATTTCTCTTGGGTTTCCACCTCAGTGCAGTGTTATTCTTTCTTTTTCTGTTCTGTTGTATGTTTACTGGGACACCCACACCTGTCCTTAAGGTGTCTAATTTATAGACACGCAAGTTAAATGTGTTTTTCATAAGAAAGATGATAGTGTGTGCAATCAGATAGAGGTGATGTACTCTCCTGTATCTGTTCAAAAGACAGAACTACAGTTCAGCAAAGATCCTGCAAGTAGATCTATTGGAAACTATTGATTAGCTGAACACAACAGTTGGAGTATACATGCTTTGATAGTGTTTGACGCTTTGACTTCAAGTTAAACAGATAAGCTGCTCATGCAAACCCTCCCTATTTCCAGTTAAACTGTCTGACCAACCATGTATATTTGTTTTGAACGTGCTGAAAGCTTTCTGCTTTTAATGCATTGATGCTGCAGGTCACCTGCAAGTGTGATGTAACTGGATTGCCTGTGGAGGAAAACATTTTCTATATGATGATGATGATGTTAATAACAATAAATTTGTATTCACTTTTATTTATACTGGTGACTGATTTTGATGCTTTTGTGATCTTGTGTTCTCTGAGCACATCAAGTAATTGAAAATTAAATTAACAACATTCACGAAAGTACAAATTCTTGAGAAAATGGATTATTAATTTTTTTTAATCTTGTGTGTTCTTTTGATCACACCAAGAAGTATTAATTGACAAGTTTTCATGTGTTTTTGAAGATTTAAAGCATACATGGTGATGGAGTACTGAAATCTTTATCTAAAATTCAACATTAAAAATAGCACATCACACAGACTGTGTTCAGACTTTGTCCTCAGACTGTTTCTGCTTTTCTTATATGTCATTTTGTGCTTTTCTCTCCCCTGTAGCCCCCCACCAGAGATTCGACGTTGGGGTAACCTCAAAGAGACCCTGTTGCGCTTTCAGCGTACGCACGACTTCAACGCTACGTTTGAGGCGCTGACAGTTGGCGAGCTGGCTGGTGACTACTTTAACGCTTTGGGAAGCCATCGACAGGAGCTGCTGAGACAACATGTAGGCCGATATTAAGACTTTCAAATCATGACAAATGAAAAACAATCTCTCACAAAATCTTTCATCAAAACGTGTTTGGACTAAACAATTAAATAAGTTCAATTGCTCAGAGATCTCCCTTCTTTAGTATCTGTATTCAGAGAGCTTGAATTTTTGACGTGAACACGGTCTAAACTGTGATATCTGCAGGTGTATCGGTACCTCAGTGCCTTCCTGTTGGATAGCGGCGTTAAGATAGAGTCCTGTGACAGATACTCCTCAGAGACCAATGGAGCAAAGATAACCTCAACACGGCACTGGTAAACACTCACACTCCTATTTTATTTATCAAGGTAGCATGAACAATCGCTGTTGCATGTAGTGAGTTTCTTTTGTTGTGTGACGCTTGAATTTTTGCTCCGCAGGTTTGTAGGGGAGCGGGTGGAGGTCCTGCTGGGCTGCATAGCAGAGCTGAGCCCCGCTGACAGCGCTGTGCTGAGGGCAGGAGTCAATGACTTCAGCGTGATGTATTCCACACGCAAACGCTGCGCTCAGCTCTGGCTCGGGCCTGCAGCCTTCATCAACCATGGTGAGTTTGTTTGCATTCATGACTCATTCTTTCCCAGCACACGCACGATGTACCAGTT
Organism: Scortum barcoo; assembly: GCA_023238725.1. Lineage (NCBI taxonomy): Eukaryota > Metazoa > Chordata > Actinopteri > Centrarchiformes > Terapontidae > Scortum > Scortum barcoo. The sequence goes on from CM041547.1 coordinate 3,965,544, forward strand.
TAAAATGATCTTAGCTGATAAGGGTGCTCGCCTGTGAGTTTCCTCAGCTGAATGTTTTTTACTAGCCAGGATAAAAAATTTAAAGACACTGTCTGTGATGTAAATGTCAACAAAAGGTAATTCAAATGCCAAATTCATAGCGCACAAAGATTAGAAGCTGCTATCGCTCTCAGATTGATTGACAGGCTTTTCCTACACTCGGTCGCGCTGCACAGCAATTAAGTCTTTGTCACTTGTTGTCTAATAATGTTTGATTACTGACATACATACTGACATACATACTGAAAGAGGCCTGGAGTGTAAAGTACGATAATTTGAAATGCTCACAAAATCAAAGCTTTCGTCTGTTTATTCAAATATTTATTGTTATTTATATCTTCAAAAATGACTTCATGTCGCGTAAGTCCTGCATCCACATTGGGTATGAATGACTGGATCAGCACCTGGATCAGTTCCCACTTCACACTGCAGATACCGGATCAGCTGTAACACACTGTTATTGTGTTCTTGCATTGATCCAATCCAGACTAAACATGTTTTCATAATTATAATTATGTGTAGTAATTATCTATGTTTGACAGATTGTCCTTTATGAGTGTGAGCCTTAATTTCTACCTGTTTCATGATCCCCGCTCCTCTCAGTTCTGTTGACTTATCTCGTAACATTATGGTGTGCTAATAAAGCACCTCGTTTATGATTTGTTTGTTTAAAATCTCAGCAAATTACTTTCATCTATCAGACTGAGACCAATTGTATCTTACTGAATTATAAAATTTGAAGTTTTTAATTACAACAGAGAGTCTGTGTTCTTAAAAATGATTCAGATATCTCCAAAATTTCTTTAGGTGACAAGATTGACTCACCCCTGTGTTTGAGACTCGTGCAGTTCCTTGATTTGCTTTCTCACACAAAACGCTGCACAGACATAAAGGAGTATGTTGTGTAATTAACAACAAAAAGACAAATTTATTATTAACAAAATTTGGCCGACAAAGAAACTGTGCATTAATTCAAGGGTAGTGTTCAAAGTGTTTAAGGCACCACTGCATCGGAATCAAAAACTACCCAATGGAGAGCTGAAACAAGTGATTAATTAATTGGTTAGTCAACAGTTGACAAATGATTAATTATTTAAGCAAAAATTCATCTGTTCCAGCTTCTAAAATCTGATTACTTGATGGTTTCCATTGTCTTCTTTAATGATAAGTTGAATATTTGGAGGTTTTGGACTATTAACAAAAAGAAATCAGCACATTAATCGATAATGAAAACAGTTCTTAGTCGCAGCCATTGCCCAGTGTGTAATGTGTTTTATTAATATTTTTTAATTCATTATTTCATTACTTAAACACTTTATCAGTCAAAGAAGTCATCACAACAGATAGGCACCAGCAGCATGCTCTTCACAGACTGTGTGTCAGCTCACGGTGTGAACTGAGCTGTAATCTGCACAAAAGGTGCTGTGAAATTTGAGTTAATTCTTCGGTCCACTCAGAGGTTTTTCTGACAAGATCTTTTAATAGTGTTTGAGAGTTAATCAGCTTAGCCTTTTAGCCTTGAGAAAATGAAGTCAGTACAGACCAGCTGACCAACAAACTGTCAAGTCCTTTATTCATTGCTGTGATTTAATTAATAATTTAAACCCTTTTATGTCTGTTTTTTGTCTTTGTTTGTCTTTCTGCATTGAAGACTGCAAACCAAACTGCAAGGTAATCTATATTTATTCTTCATGTGCACTAAAGAGATTTGACATTTGAGACGATTGACTTATTAGTGTGCTATCACAGCCTTTTTGCAAGATTTAGTAAGATTTATCATTGTGAAACTGTATTTTTTGTTTTTTACACTCAGAATCACACTCCTGTTTTCTAACTGCTGTGTCAGTGTGTCCCATGGGCCAACCAACCTTTTGTCTTTGTCTCTTGCTGTTTTTCTCTCCCTTTTCACCCGCCCAGTTCCTCCCTGGTGAGAAGAATATCGCTTGTGTTGAAGTGATTCGACCCATCTCACCTGGGGAGGAGATCACGTGTTACTATGGTGCCAGCTTTTTTGGGGAAGGCAATGAAATGTGTGAATGCTGCACCTGTGAGAGGTGTGTCTATCATCTGATCAGACGTTGTCTTTAATATAGCCTGTTTTTTATTGCTCAATTCTGTTTTTGCTTTAGATATTTAAAAAAATTACTTTTAACTTAATTTCTCTTTGTAATTTTAAACTTTAGGAACGGAGAGGGTCACTTCAAACATAGGGGGAAGCAGCCTGATTGTGAAGAAACAAAGGACCCCGTGGGCCAAAAGTACCGCCTGAGAGAGAGATATCTCCGTCATCACAGAGAGAAGGGTCACTTTCCTTCAAGGCCAACAATACCAGGAGCACACTCAGGTATCTTTAAAGGTAACAGCTACTTCTAACTAACTAACAGGAATATTAGCTCTGTAATGGAATTATACAGTAGTTTTGTCAAGAAAAGTAGAATAGCTGGTACTAAACATTTGACAATCTGCATCAGGGTTGTTAAAGATAACGATTGCTGCATGTTCATAAAGGTCCAACTGCAAATTTATTCAAATTTAGCTGGAATTCATTAATTTAAGAGAACAAAATGCTGCTTCAATATACCTCACACAGATGACTTCGGTATTATGACACAACACTGAGTTTTATACAATTTTATTTAGTATAATCTAAAAGATTGTTAAAATAAATGTCTGTTAAATCACTACCTATTTCCGAATGATGCAACACAAAGAGATTGAGCTTACGACCCACTGGGGAAAGCCTGCCGCATTGGCAGTATTATGACCTGGGTGTCAGTAGAGACTTTCCCGGACAGAAACAAAGAAAAAAGATTGATGATTACAGACGATAAAACTAGAAACTGATATTAGCGATTATAGCGCAAAAGAAAACAAAATGAAAGTCTTTGAGATTATAATGCTAACTATGATTCAGGAGTTGTCAATACAGATGTTTTTCTTTGTTTAGTTGAATGAAAAATGCCACCTGACTGATTTTTGTGACGGTTGTATGTTAGAAATAATGGGGCAGATTTAATCATCAGTGTTTTTTCACATGTTAAACATGAAATCAGGTTGAACATCATCAAGGCGACTGTTTGACTGCTTTAAAATGTGCATTATCTGCTGCTGGATTCATGGAGGCCCAGCAGACGTCTCTGGTGTGTAAGACCTGAAACAAGATCAGGCCACTTCAGTCAGTTAGCCCTTAATGAACAGCGCTCTCTCTCTTTGGAAACAAATTGAAGTGTTGAATGGCTTTTTAATTATAGTGAATGCAGTCACCCAGAGCCTGTTTAAAATGCACGTTTGAAATGTGAGTACATCAAACATTGTGGCTGTTTTAGGAAGTAGACTGTTGTGAGGATTCAGTATAACAAGAAATCTGCAACAAGTTTACTGGAAAAGCTTAATTAGTCGGTAAATAATGTAGAAACGCTTCTGTTCTCCTTTGTTTTATTAGTTAGGTTAACATAAACATCATTTAAACACTGCACATAGCATTTGTATGCTTGTGTAACTACAGCAGAGGATTTACTATGCAGGACCTAAAATTATTTATACAAACAGGGAACATCATAAAATTTAAGAATTAACCACACACAATGTTTTCGAAGTTTTCAACCTTCATATTTTGGACCAGATATATTTATGTGATTCCCTTTATTACTTTAGATGATAAAGGTTCAATTGCTCAACGTAAGAGCTGTCTTTGTGCTGATGGGATATTTTTTTCAGATGCAAATAATTCCCTTTGCTGCAAACTCCACATAATCTTAATCTGCGATGAGTTGGAGTATGGATTGAGCATTTAAAGTGTCTGTTACCCACCTTCAGTTCAAATGTACTCACTATATGTTTCATCGTGATTGAACATTGAATATAATGCAAATTTAAATTTAAATGATAAGAAGAAATGGTAGAATCATGTTATTTGTTGCACCTGTTAACGTGAAAATATGCTAAAACTGTCTCTATATATTTCACACTCAGTGACGTCTGAACTCTTTTGTCCCACACCTTTTCGGAGCGTCACATGCTTTGTTTGCGCTGTAGGGCTTTCTGGGTATCTGCTGTGCAGTAAATTGCTCAACAAATAGAAAATTAATGAGAGCAGTTGAATGAATTGGTCACTTGAAACACTTTGATGTTGCTCCACAGTCACATCTTGGCAGGGGGATCTGTGTTTTGTCACTGAAATTATATGAAATATTTGATACATTTAAAAAAAAAAAAAAGTCGAAATGTTGTTTGTGTTTAGATTACCATTTTTTCAAACTGACTACTGAGTATTATTTCACTGTTTTAAGTTGAAATAAGTCTTATGCTGAATGAACATGCATAATGGAACAAGCTTCAAGTTCAACTGCTTCTTTTGTTGTTGTCTTTCATTCGCAGCCATCCCCTCAAGGAATTCCTTTATCCAGCAGATGAAGAGAAATGCCTTGAAGAACAGAAAATTCAGTCAGACAAAGAAGTGGAGACGAGAGAAGCACAGACGAGCGGGAAAGCACCCATTGAAATCCTCCACAGTCAAGCAGTGTCGGACAGTTCCGCTTTTGTCCCAGTTTACTCTGCGGGACCTGAGAATCAGAGTACGGCGCCACACAGTGGATTTCTTAATCAATTGCAAGGATCCAAAAAGCAAAGAAAGGGCCCTGCTTCAGCAACTGGAGGCAGTGAAGCCGAGAGAAAACAAGTTGAGTGAACTGAACCCGACCGGGGAAGAAAATATCAGTGGTGAGGTCAACTTTACGCATTTCACTCTAAATTCAACCATGTCAGTTCATCAGAAAAGTCGACCTGCAGCGAGCAACGCAGGCCTCAATGGGAAGTCTGTCACAGGGGTGGACAGACAGGCGGTGCAGAGGACGTCTTCAAGAACGAGAAGCATGGTTCAGGCCGCGCTGAGACATCAGATAGGGTCCAGTGACGCAGCAGACACTAAAACCATTGGACACCCTGTAGAAATGGACAAAGCCTGTAGTGCAATAAAACAAGAGACGACTGAAATCGAAGCGAGTCAAACCAACAACACTGAATCCTCCGTCGTCGACACGGCTGAAAAAACAGCGGCTGAGCGACCGGAGGACGGGACCATCAGAGCTTCATCCTTGTTAGAAGTTTGTGTAACAGATAGATCGAAGAAAGCTGGGGACAATCCAATAATATCACTGAAGCAATACCTTACGGTCAACCTAACAAGGTTATCAGTGCCGCAGAGTGTAGAAGCTGAAAAGACCTCTGACGACAGGAAGGGAGGAAGGGAGTTAAGAGGACGAAGCAGGCAGAGTCTCACACCAGCAGCTCCGACGGTTCAGTCAGCAAGAAGAATATCCAGATCACAGCTGAGGCAGGCAGGAAGTTCAGAGCTCAGCACAGTGGAAGGTAACCGAGGGGTGAGAGAAATGTTTTTCAAGGCCATCGATAAAGTAAATTTAAGGAAGCGACACGCAAGTGAGTCTGTTGGGGAATTATCCCACAGTGAAAAAAAGGGGAGTGACAAAGTTATAGAAATACAAACGGTGTCAGAAGAAAAAGATTTTCAAAAGGAGCAGCAGGACATGGTAAAAAGCGAACTTGAAAGGCAGAGAGAAAAGAAAAATACAGCATCTACTGTTGCAGAATGCAGAAATAACAGGACCCAGTCTGAAGTGAAAGACTCTGAATGTAAAATAACCCCTAGTGAAAAAAGTGGAGGACAAAATAACATGCAGTGTGTTAAAAATAAGGTCAAGCATGCATGTAAAGAGAAAGATGTGATTAAACTATCAGAACAAATGACTAGGAGTGTAAGTGAACAGCCAGTAAGTAGGCATGAGGAAGATATTGTCATAAAGCAGGCGAAGGTTCTGCTATCGGATATTTTAAGAAAAGATAAACCCTTGATAGATAAGAGATTACACAAAGAAATCGTAGAAAGAGCGTTTTCTAGCTCAGCCTCTAAAGAAACGCAAAGTGCTGAGGAGGAAGAACAGACCGAAATAAATGGAGGCAGTTACCATTGTTCAGTGCAGGGGAGGACTGTGAGACGACAGACGAGGCCTAGAGCAGCGAAAACAAAAGCAGAAGGTAAGCAAAGCACCAAGGGACATGTGAGCACAGACGCTGCAGCTACATTAAAAAACGAGTTGAGTGAGGACAGTTCACAGCTTCAGTCACAACAGAGGCACGATGACCCACCGGCCACCTGCCTCAACCCACTACCTCATAAGTCTCTCATTTCAGCAAAAGCCACGACTAATCTTCACCCAGACACCAACCCACAGGCACACAGACAGTCCAACATACCTCTAAAGAAACGTACTTTTCGCAGTTCTGAGGAAACAGACGCTGAGCAAGGTTTGACTTCTGCTTCAGATCAAGCTTCTAAAGAAGCCGCTGAGTTAAATTCATCCGCGGAGTTGGGGCAAAGCCTTACCGATTGTTCGGGGGAGAGTAGCAAAGGGAAAAGGGATGGTAAAGGCAGATGTCGGAGAACAGAAGTCCAAAGGTTAACCTCTAAAAGGATGCCAAAACAAAATTCATTTAACCGAATGCTTCGCTCCCGAGCTAATGAAGTCCAGCGAAGCAATTTATTTCGGAGAGTTCGAAAGTGTAAATTAGAGAGGCGAGATGAGGATGACAGCTACCCGGCCCAGACACCAGAGAGTGATAAGCTTACAGAGGATAAACAAGCTAAGGATCCTGCTAAAGTTCAAGAGCAGTGCGGTAAAAATCCAACTTTAAGTAACCCTAAAAAAGAAGACGAGGTGGAAACACTAATCCAGCAGAGTTCTTTAGAGGAGACGAAGCCGGACCTCAATTTTAAGATTTGTTTTAAAAGGCGACGAGGCAGAGTATGGGAGATGCAAAGAGCAGGATTTGACAGTAAGGTGTTAAAAACAGAAAACGGAGATGAGCCGGTGATGTGCGATCCTTTTAAAGCCATCATGGATTCGGTATCGGTTTTAAACATGGAGATGGAGGCGGCTCAGGCGCATGTGAGTGCTAATAAGAAGTCAAAGAGCAGATTGCATCGTTTGAAAAAAAAAGGCGACAGGATAAGTGAAAAGAAAAACACAAATTTGCCATCAGATGCAAAATCTGACAAAGACTTTGACACTATTGAAAATGGACGCAGTGAAACACCCAGTGACAAAGCAGACATTAAAGATAAGGTCGATAGAGGACTCCTAGATGGTGTCAAGCTGCTGCCAGAAAAAATCGAGGACTTTAAAAGTGACGGTGATGTGTTAGCTGTAGGGCAAGAGCCAAAAATTGAAGATCGGTTTGTAAAGAATTGCTGTTTGTTTGAAACTGGGTCACAACAGAAACTGCAGACTGAATTGGATGTAAACGGTCTTCCCTTACCGGTAATTAAACTACGCAGAAAGATGGAGGACATTTGGGAGGTGGACAGCAAAGGGGACCTCATGCAAAGTGAAGTTAAAATAGAGCCCAGAGTTAAGAGAGAGATGAAGGGGCACATTTCAGGGAAACAAAAGAAAGGGTGTCTCGATTTTAGCAAGTTCAAAGAAGAGTGCCCGTCTTCGCAGAGACTGAACAACAACGCAGCCTTTCTAAAAACAGAGCCGCCGCCATTTTCTTTGTCTCTGTCACCGCTGTCTCTGTCATCCCCCCTTAATGAGAATAAAACCGACGCTATGTCCTCGGCTGCAGATACAGTCACTGAAAGGCCAGAGATGAACAGCGGAGGAAGGAAACAGAGGCACAAAATGGAGAGATCACGCAAGTGTGGGCCCGTAGAAACACCCACCCCTTGTCTTAGTCACACACTCCAACAAATTGACAACAGTCTCTCCAGGCTTTCCGAGGGCTTGTGTTCATCTCAGACTTTGGAAAAGCCAACACTGTGTTCCAGTGCTTCTAATTCGGTCATCCAGCCCCCGTGCCAGTCTCCTCCATTCACAACTGCAGATAACATGCTCTCCGGCGAGCCCAGCTTCTCAAACTGCTGCGACGATATTCTGGACTTTCAGTGTCTCAACTTTGAGGGGTATTATCAGCCACAGAATATACTCCCATCTTCCCCATCAGATCTGTGTTCACTGGACCCGCCCACAGATCCTTTCAGCAGCCCCCTCTCTCACAGCCCGTCCGACACATGGACCACAGAAACGCCGTACCTTGGCCCTCCCAGTCCAGGAAATAACTTCACCAGTGAGGACCTGCAGTTTTTTCCAGGTCTAATTTCTTCCAAAAGTGACTCTGTTCCTCTGGAATGTGAAGCGAAGGATACCTCCAAAGACAGAAACCCACCCAACTCCGGTTTCAGCTTCTCAGCCCTCTGCAGCTCCGACTTGGCTGCCAAAGATCGAATTGTGAATAAAAATCCAGGAATGAGGCTGTCCAGAGAAGACTTCAAAACCCAGCCCCTGTCTGTAGTCGGCAAGCCTCGGTTATTTGGTGCAACATCCTCTTCTGTTACATCCCAAAGTCCTGTTACTTTAACCCAGGCCGCCAGCAACGTCAGGGCGAGCACCAGTCAGTCGAAAGCTCAGTCTAACCTTAAAACCCAGGGCCCTTTCCACCGCATGACCATTCCTAACAAAGCCCAGCCTTTTCAAAGCAGTCAGCCAAACGCCGTCAGAGGAATGTCCCAGAGTTGCTTGGCTAAGTCCGTCCCATCATCGCAGATGCCAAACAAATTCCTCTCACCTCAGCTCTTCACTGTGAAAAATCCCAATCCTCCAGACAATCCCTTCAAGTTGCAAGAGAAAACCTCAACAGTTATCCACAGAGTGCTCAAGTATCAGGGAGGGAACCAGAGTCAGAACTTGTACAGCGCACCTTGTAAAGACACCATGGCTGCTGGCAGCCCAGCCGTCGCGCCCAGGACACTCGGCGCGAGACCAGGTGCTATAGAGAGGAACCAGCAGAGTCAGAAACTAGGTCTTTGTACAGACAGTCATCATAAAGGCAGCATCTCTCTTCAGGGCTTTGGGAAGGATGTCGGCCACCTCGGGTCCTCCAGCAACCTCAGCAGGTCCAACCCTCATTTCAACAAACCCAACACCCCTTTCCCTCATTCTTTTGGCAAAGGCAAGATGTCGTCCAATAAACATGAAAGCGTCGAAGCCAACATGACATATAAAAATCTGTCAGGGCTGCCGAGACCCTTCTTCTTCCCCAGCAAGATGTCTGACGGTTATTCATCACTGCAAGACAAGAGTTTAAAACAAGACAAGTCCACTACGTCGACCTCAGATAAGCACCAGCCGTGTTACACTCAGCAAGACCCTTTTGATTTCAGCTTCGGCTCATCTCTGTCCCCCATGTCTCAGCACAACAGCCCCCAAGTGGTCCACAGCACGCCTCCTGGTACGCCAGCACCAGCAAACAAAAGTCAACCCTCAACCTCCTCAGCCTCTTTCCCTTACGGCTATCAAGGTCCCCCTTACGTGTTAAACTTCAGCGGAGATCATTCGTTGACCCTGGGTCTCAGGGACGGGGCTGATGGTTACCCAGGATTAGGCTCAACAAACTACACCTACCACTGCCTGATGGAACCGTCTGGCACCCAGGGGCGGCTGGTCCTCGAGCCCTGTGGACCCCAGCTGTCCAACCCAGCGTCTTTTTCTTTGGGTGGGTTTTCAGGGCTCAAAGGTCAGGATGAGCACTGCAGGAAGGACATGCAGCAGCAGTGCCAGCCCGGGGAACACCAAGGTGCTCCACACTACGGACCTGTCACCACGTCTCACTCCATGGGTGCCACCAAACCCAAAAGAGTGAGGTTAGTGGTGACAGACGGCACAGTAGACTTAGATCTCCAGTACTCGGACTGATTTGTACCCGTTGCTGGATCCCAGAATATGTTTGGATGTTGTTTTCCTCAAGGGGGGGGGGGTTATAAAATATCTGCCACAAGCTGTTTTTGTAAACACTGTAATTCATAGTCTACCAGTTATTAAAGCCCGCTGACTGATTGACGTTTTTCTAAATCATTATTTTGATGGACTGTTAATGTATGAACGACTTGTACAGGGTTTTCTGTAAAGCGTGTTTTAAACTACTGTATGAATGTTTTGGAAGAAATGAAATGTCCACTACAATTTGCTGAGAACACCAAATTAAGAGCACGTAAAGAAAAGAAAGCATTAATATATTTCTGACTCTGAAGTTTGAACCCTGTAAACATTGGAAGCCCTCTTACTGTACTGTAACATAGCTGTCTGACTTTTTCTCACGGCAGTAGAGACGGACGCCCCGTTGTCGTTGGCTGGTACTTGTTTTGGTTGGTTTTAAAAAGGCAGCTTTGTGCCTCAGTCTTTGATATGTTCTCGTGACTTTTTTGGAAGCACCTGTTGAAACGGTCAACCCTCGTTTTTATACTCACATTAAGCTCTTTTATCACTTTGTGTGCGTACCTCGTGTGTGGGTGTGTGAGAGAGTGTGTGTAAGTGCGTGCATGCGTTTGGCAGGCTGGTCTCGAGGGATCAACGTAAGGTGTGTGTTGTCGTACCCGATTGTTGCTCTGCCACGTTTTAGTAAGACTTTTAGTCATTAGTTCACCAAAATGAAAGGTTTGTGCATGAACAGTGTACAGTAAAAGATTTCCCCCCCACCTGAAACAATATATATTCAAGGTCAAGACTTGTGTTACGTGTGGATGAGTGTGTGGGATAAACTGCAATATTATTTTCTTTTTAAAAGGCCAGTTGTGCTTAATTGATGAGATATTTGTAATGGGACTTCTCCCAATTGGGAAAAAAATAAATATGACCCCTGTTTGAGAAAAGTGACAATCTTCTCACTTTTATCCTTTATTTGTTCCCCGTCCCGAAGCATTAAATGATTATTACACAGAAAAACCAGAAGGATAAGTTGTTCATCACCTACAATAGTTACTGTTTATTTTCTTTTCATAGGTGTTTCTGTTGTTAGCAGAGTTATTTGCTGTTGATTGTGGAAGCCTCTGAGCATTCCCCTCTCATCGTGATGTACTGTATGTTGAACTGGTTGGACATCTTTGGGCCGGAGTGTTTGGTGTGACTGCACAGCCTTACATTACTACCATGAAAATGTACTGTTGTGATATGGAAAGGCCAATTATTTATTTTAATATCCTCATCCTTGAAATGGTGCTTTAATGTAATTTATATTTCACATTGATTGTTCAAACTATTAAATGTTTTGTTTTTTTATTGTTATTATTTAATGGGACAAAATACTGAACTGAATATTTACATCGAGTATTTTATTTCACAGCCTTTGACATCTGATTCAGTTTTTCAGTTGTTGCAGGTAAAACTTGCTCTGTCTTTTTTTCTAATTGGCAGTTAGTCTTACTGAAACTCTGCTGTAGAAATGTACAAATGTAGCGTATATCATTAAAGACACTTAATTCTTTTGTATTTTCTCTCTTTGACTCTTTCTTTAATACTTAATCGCAACAACTAACATAACTAACAAAATGTGGTTGTTTGTTATATTATTCCTGCAAGTGCACTAATATTAATATAATGTTAAAACCAAAATCAAAATTGCCTTTCAGTTATGAGTAATAAATAAAAATAGTCCATCTTTATTAGAGTAAGTACAAGTGATGGATAACCAGAGTTGATTTAACTGAGCATTCATGTAATCAGTTAGTTGATTCGTTAAGACGTCCATTACCACTTCTGAAAGCTCCCCCATCTAATCACAAACTTATTAATCAAACCATGTCCTTTATAATCAAACTGTTTATTCCATTGTCACTGTATTTAGATCAGGGCATCAATTAACAATTATTATCTTTATTTTCTTGTATAATTTCCTAAAGACCAAGGTGACATCTTTTATAGAAAGATAATCAATTTACTTTAATGTAAGACAAAGAAAAGCATTAAATCCCCCAAATTGAGAAACCTGATGTGGAAAATGGAAAATGACAAAAACAATAATAAGTTGCTGATTAATTTTCACTCTGCTGACTAATTGATTAATCCATTAATTGCTCTAATGCACAATCAGATTCTCCACATCACAAATTGGAAGATATTTATTTATAAAGTTATAACAGGAAGTACAGGAAAATAAAGTACCTCAACTAAAGCTCCGATCTGAAGTACAATTTTGAAATACTACTGTATTTCCATTTTATGCTACCTCATACTCCACTACAGAGGTTCATAGGTTCAACTTCATTACATTTATCTGACAGCTTTAGTTGCAAATTCAAACCACTCATTCAAAATATAATAAAACCAATAAATCATGATGTAATGTTATAGATTAAGCTACAGAACAGTGTATAAAATAGTTTAAATCAGCCCCACCTTTGCCAGCTGCAGCATGAAAATAATATTTACACATTAATACATCCATTATTTTGGGCCATTTAGCATAATAATTGGGATTTTGAGTATATTTAGATGCTTTTAGACTTTTACTTGAGTATTTAAACGCTTTGTTATTGCCACTGTTAAATAGAAATTTAGGTGAAATACAGAGAAAGTTCACATTAATTACTCCGTCCCCCTTTGAGATTGTTTTAATTCATCTGGTTCATTTCAAAGCTCGGGGCGAAGCTCCTGGTTTACCTCCTTCCTCTCTACCTGTGCTTTCATCCCGCCCCGACCAGCGTTTGCGCTCCTCTTCCCCTCCGATCCCCCTCCTCTCCTCCAGCGTGTGACCCACTTCTGCTTTCCTTTCTCGCTCTCAGCCGCAGCAGAGCAGTTAATTCTGATGCCAAGTATAACAGTTTTCTCATAATGAGGACGGAAAGAGAGGGAGGGATTATCTGTTATAGTAGTCAGGCGAAAAAAGGCTGTCTTGGAGACGGTGCAGTTAAAGGGACAGAAAAACCAGGACAAAACGGGAGGGAAAAAACTGTGACAAATATAAATATTAATAACGAGCCAGTGTTTCTCAGCTGTCATAACAGAGTACACACGTTTATTGGGCTTAAATTTATGCAGCCATTAATTCAACACTGATTTCAACTTCTATCAAAACACGACTTACTCAGTTTTACTTAACAGTGGTGGAGAACTGCTCAGTTTCTTTAATAAAACAAAAATTCAGAAATACTATAGAAAAATATACTTAAAATATCAACAGTAAAAGTGCTGGTGCTTCGGTAAAATGTCCCCTGTCACTGAAATATTATTATAAATGACATTATCAAATTGGTAATACTGATTTGTTGACATGTAAGCAGCATTTTAATGTTGTAGCTGCTCAGTTTAGCCAGTTTAGTCCAATGTCTGGGTCGGGCCCCCTCCAAAGGGTCACAAGATGAATCTGCTCATTAATGAGGAAGAAACGATAAAACATTTCTCCTGCACACATTTGTGAAAAATCCTCTTTGGGCCTCAAACATTATTTAAATAAACTGATAAAAACTCATAAACATCTGACTATTTTTTTTTCATGTAAAATCCTAGTAAGCAATCAAATAGATGCACAAGTAACATCAAATGGAAATAATCAAGTAAACTAAGAATACACTTCTTGAGTAAATGTACTTAGTTACAGCCCATCGCTGCTTCTAACCTCCTCTACTTCATGGATCTTTGTATTTTTACCGCATGAATAATTTTACAACCATTTGAACCCTGTCACTTTCCCACATTTTCAATTATTCACTAAGATGTCACTCCTCTCGCTCCTTCATCTTGCTCTTGTGTACATCACAATCCCATTAAACCCCAACAACACGTGTGTGTGCGTGGATCCACCTTCAGCTCCATGTTCCCCGTGTTCTCGGCTCCTCCGGGGATTATAATCTGTCACGGGACACCCGCGTTTGCACGGAGGCCCTGTGAAATGGCCGACCGCGTGTTGGGTTGCCGTCGGATTTCGCTCCTCGTCTGCGGAGGAGCACGAGAAAACATAAACGGCGTGTGACCCGGAGAGAGAAGCTTGGGCCGGGAGAAGATTAAAGGAGAAGGGAAGTGCGTCCTGGCATTGCACATTATTTCCCAGGTGACAGGTGGCAAAGGCTCCAAATGACGGACCACTGGCTGAGGTGTCAGTGCATTAGTGTAAATTATGACTGTAACAAAACCCGGTGTGTGTGACAGAGGGTGCTGAATAAATATGTCAGCCGCACAAGCAGGGATATTGCTCCTATCATTATTATGGCTATCTTTCTTTATTAAGTCTGACTGTCTGCTATTAAAGCGACTCCTCCGTCTCCTCGTGCGAGCTGCAGTCGTGTGAGTGGTTTTTGATGGAGGGCGGCAATCCTCCTTCAGCTCCCTACAGCCGCTCGCTTACCCTCGTCCAATTAATACTGTTGGTCCGACCTGAGCCTGATGAAGAAAAGCTGTTAAACACATCCTCCGATACACACACAGGCCCAATCAGTCAGAGCTGTAGAGCTGGCAGATGCAGGCTGACTTATCAATGCAAACCCAATTTAAAGAAAGCAATAGATCAGATGGCGTGATACTTCTGATACTGTGTGAGAAACTTACCTCCGCATGAGTCACAGACTGAGTGAAGAGGTGGACAGCCCCCGCGGAGCGAGGTTTCATTTCATTCACATCCGCTCAGAAATGCAAAAGCTCGGAGCAAATGGATGTAATGTTAACGAGAGGGAATGAAGCGATGGAAGGTGATATTTGGAGTTATTAATACTGCTTTCAGGAGCTGGGATGTCAGGGGTTCGCCTGTCAGGGTGACCTTTGAGCTGCAGCACATGCGGCCTTGTATGATGCTGTGACGTGGCATTTCTTTCATGTTAATTATGGGAAACATGTGGTTTGGTATTCGTGAGCACATCTGATGTTATATTTAGTCAAGGTGCACGATGACAGATTCGGATATCTTGAACCGCATTGCAGAAAATTATTATACTGAGATTGTTCCGGCTTCTTGATTGTGATATTTCTCCATTTTTTTGTCAAATATTTTAGGAAATTAGATAAAAAACAATATATTTGATGACAGCATCTTTAGCTCTTGGATGGACATTGTTCATTTTTCCAACGTTTCATAAACCAAACGATCGAGAAAATACCATAATCCTCAGATTAATTCATGCAAATTACTACTTGCAGCAGCCATATTCATATCAACCCCCTGAATTACAGCCTGTGTGAGTTTACCAGACTGAAAGGCCACATTTCACCCCAACAGCACGTTTGTCAGGAAAATGGAAAACATAACATGACAAATGATGCAGAAACAAATAAAAACCACAGTATGAGATTTCCAACTCCCCAGAAATATTGTTTCTTCGAGAAGGGAGTCGAATCCATAAACAGGAAAAAATATGACTTGTATATCACAGTTATAGGATGACCTGACAAGATCAGATAGACCGGCACAAATCTCGGAAATGTTTTTAGGAGAAGAAAAAGCACATTGAAGAATTTAAAGGCATAGAGTAAATGAGGTGAGATTTACTATAAGAAATGGTTATCAACAGGCGCTCTGAGACAGCGGGGGAGACAGGAGAGATAAATCCAGAGGGCGTTTGTGTTGGAGGAGCCTTTTTTTCATAATGCAACTGTGTGAAACAGTCTGATGCAGGAGATTTTTTGGGATATTATGTCAACATTTGACGTGCAGCGTAGCACCCTTCAACATTGACTGCACCAGACAGGTTTTTTTTTTTTTCTTTTTTTCTGCTGGGGAAATTTCTAGCAGATGGTTTTTTTTTTTTTTTTTTGGGAGAGCTCTGGGATCTCACTTGAATTACCCACAAGAGCTTCTGACTAACCGAGTGTCGAGCACAGACTTTACAGTCATCACCCTCAGCAACAAGAGGGAGATGTGGCTGCTGAAAAAACATCTGGTTTCTCTGTGATCATTGTTATTTTACACAACCATGATGACCCCCCTCCCTCCCCTTCCCCTTACCCACTTCCAAACCACCACTTCCTCTTCCTCCTCCTAAACTATTAAAGGGGTGTTAGCCCATCAAAGCCAATGAGGCTGGCAGACATGCTTCACTCACCAGTGATTGGCATAATGGAGTTGATTCCCACTTGCTATTCAGTTCAGCTCGTCAGTAGAAAGCTCCCTTTCCACCCACGGTCCTCTCCTCCCTCCACCCGCCCCCCCACGTATGGTAATAAGCATTGCAGCAGTGGCTTCCCTCATCCTCTTAAACACATCTCTTTCATTCCTTATTCATATTTCTGTGCCTGTGTGTGTGGGAATAACACATGTCGGCCACACTTCTGCAGATTGGGCTCTCCTGCATCTTTGATTTGGAAAATAATCAATGGATTAAGGAAGGAATCTTTTTTTAAAAAATGGGAAATTTCACATTCAGTTGATGTGTGCGGTTTTGTTGTTGATACTGCATGGTAATTATTGGGTAATCTTTTATGTAGTGTGTGTGTGTGTGTGTGTATCTCTGCACTGTTGGGTGGATCCCACTGTGCAGAGATACAGCGCTCTCAGCTCTGTGAGGAAAAAAAACCAAAAAAACAGAGAGTTTTTCCACAGCTAAGAGTCTAACTCTACAACATCAAAGAGACAGAAAGAGATAGAGGGAGGGGTATGCCCTGTATCCGGGTAATGATGGAGGAGAGAGAGATGGAGGGAGGAGGAGGGGGGACGAAAGGGAGAGAGAATGAGAGAGAGAGAGAGTGGGAGGGAGGATGGGTGAGGGAGAGAAAGCAACCAACCAGTACATGGAAAGAGAGAGAGAGAGAGAGAAGAGAGGGGGAGCTGAAGGGAGGGAGGAGGATAGCGAGGAGCGAGGGAGGGATGGGGAGATTGCCGGACCGAGCGGATAGAAGTGTTACTACAGAGCTGCTGCTGCTGGAGGACGGGCTGGGAGCCGAGGATAATGCTCCATCCCTCAGCATACAGCAGCTCGCCGGACACCTTGTAATTTCTCGTATATGGCGGCGGCGGCTGTGGAGGAGGAGGAGGAGGAGGAGGAGGGTCTTCATTGTTGCAGCAGTGATTGTCTTTTCTTTTCTCTCTCTCTCTTTTTTTTTCTCTTCCCTTTATCCACAGTCTTCTTCAGCATCTTGCCCCTCCTCGCTGCTTATTCCTCTGCATCTGGCAACCGCTGGGCTCCCCCTCCTCTCTCTTCTACTTCTGCCCCCCCCACCTTTTTTTTTTCTTTTTCCAGAGGAGGGATTTCTGTTTTTTCTTCAGGGATTGTAGAAGACAGTAAGAATGTTTTTTTAATGTCTTTTTCTTCCTTCTCTTCTGTCAAGGAGACATGCATGGAGGTGGATGGGGTGGGAGGGGGTTGCACGGCAAAGGAGAGGAGAGTGTGGTTTTATGTTTGTTGAGGGATAGTGGTGGAGCCAAAAGGGAGTGTGTGTGTGTGTGTGTGCAGCAGGGGGGTGGTGGTGGTAGGAGGTTTGCATGTTCAAGTTTCCCTGCGTTGATTTAAAACGTTAATTTCCTCTCTCACATGGCTGGTCTGTGGGTGCAGTGTATCCTCAGCTTTACGGGAGGACACACAGCAGTTTGCACAAAACGAAATGAAATAAAAATCAAGGAAACAGCTTTGAAGGGATCTTGCCGAGGGACATGCGGTGTTTGGCAGCGGATTACTCCTTGATGCCAGCAGATGAATACACTATCCCAGCTTTTTATGGGGAGGCAGGAGAGAAGTGGGGACAGGAGAGAAAGTGGGGAGGATAAAAAAAAAGAGGAGGAGGAGGCGGTGGTGGAGGGACACAGATTTGTAGATGAGGCGAAGACGAGACAGGGAATCTGACAGCATATGTGGCACTGTCAATAAAACAGAGATATCGGCAGATGTATGAGAGATGCTACTTGTCAGCTCTTGGATCTATCATTGTGTCAAACTGATGATCCCTCCCACATACATTTGCACGCCTGCCAAGGATTGCCGATGATCCGGTGCACAGAGCAGCTCAGTGTTCAGATTTTAAAGAATAACCAGGGCGTAAAATCACAGAGTAAAACACACTTGGGCTACCCTGACATATTGACTGTAGCATAAGGTAGGGCATGCATGGATGAACGTGGACGCAGATGCACCTTAGCATGAAAAGGTGTACTCTGGAGGATGAACCAAGTGTGTTTCCATGCGTTGAACAGCGGATGAATTTGACAGCGGTTGTTCAAACTGCTGTCCTCTCACTTGCCTCTACAGGAAAAGGCTCACCCTGCCAGCAGGAACATGTGTTTGGTCTGCCCTTGTCATTATCTCCCCACCTGATTTTGGTTCTATCAATAGATGCCTTTGTCTCTCCTATGCACAACCCACAGGAAGGTGATGGCAGGTCACTTTACGGGGCACGCATAATTACACACGAGACACTTCTGTATTGCAGAGCACGGCACAGAGCAGCGAGGAGGCTTTCGGCATAATGTAACAGAGCTGGAAGTTGAACAGCGACTTACTTTGTCGTCTGTGGGCGTTCGAGCGGCTGCGTGTTCGACTTCGGTCTCGCAGAGGCGTGGACAATGGACAATGGCGTGCAGCGGGCGCGTCGCCACACGCAGTCATAGTAGCGCGCATGCACATGTCATCCGTGCTCTGTATGTGGCGCGTCGCCTCAGGGACATGGAGGTAGAGGACGGCAGAGTGAATTATCAGAGAAGACAGATATCATTACACACCCCGAGCGGGATTTGTAATGGCGAAAACTTCCAACGCCACCATCGCTGCATCAACGGTGGCTCTGGAGAGGCGTGTAGTCTGTATTGATGTACGAAAGTGAAGAGCTTTTGACGATGCTTAGCGACTGCTCTGCTGGTGTGCAACAGATACATGACTCAGTCTTTGCTTTGAGTGCTTTGAGTTCAGACACACTCATCACATGCTGATGTCAAGCATTTGCTGTTTGCTAACTTATCGCCACCAGCTCTCCAGAGATCAGTTTCAGCGGCTCTCAGTCTCACAAAAAAAGAGTAAGTTTTAATGTGCCAAACACACATAGATTGCACTCAGTGGGTCAAAGCAGTAAAAATGATTCGACCATCCTTCAGTTTCTGATGCAGAGATGGTGGATGGAGGCTGATCACGACACTCATCTCTGGCTTTTGTGCTTTAAACAATGATTTTTGGCTGATTAATACGCTTGTCATCAGAAATGGGGTTGCTGTTGTGATCAAGGTCACCGCTGATCTCTTATTTAACAGCTGTGAGTGACTTTTAAAAGTGTTTCATTTTGTTGCAGTAAGCGGTTAATGGTGTACTTTTTATCGCCTTGTTCTTGTCCAAGATGAGCAGCACGCTAGCTATTGCAAAAGTTCCTTTACTTGCTAACAGGGGGCAGTCCAATTATGCAAAGATGAAATTTCACAAAATGTCTCATAAAAACTGTTGAGGTTATCTGGTGTTTTTTTCCAAATCCTTATTATCATTAACAGCCTGTCAGTGGATGAGTTAAAGCAGCTCAGTGGATCTTTTCATGCTGTGTTGATTTTGGCGCTCCCTGTGGACAAAGGCAGTACTGTAACGTTAGCTTGCATGTTCCCTCCTCTTCGCCCCACGCTGCTTACGAGACGCGTCTAAATAAACTTAAATTCATCCAGAGCAAACTCCAGCACCGTTTAGTCCGATGTCGTGGAAAAACCCGACCCGCTGGCAGGGATTCAGAATAACTATTAGAAACTAATTGCAAAAGCCAATCTGCTCCGCTGCAGGTCTCGTTTGCTTATGTAGGTCATATAGAGAGATCGCTATTAAATTGCGACTGTTTCATAACCAGTTAAAAACTCCACAGTGCTGGTTTTAATGTGATAAAAGCTTCTCCCTCACCGTCACACCGCTGTGACACCGAACACCTGACTGCTCATTTAGATCATCATCAGGCTGCTCAGATTCACGAAATGTTGGACGCCTTTGAGTGATGGGAGAAACAGCGAAAACCGGAGCCAGTAAAGAGGTTTGACTCGCAGGGAGCTCGTTAATTTGGCCTGTGGAAGTTACACTGATCCGGTCCAACAGGCCGATGCAGTGTCGATTAACTGACTGTCACGTCGTTTGTACTTCAGTGTGTTGCGGAGCGCCGCACTTCAGTTTCACTACACACAGCACAGAGTTGACATTTCCACCTGTGCACTTCCCTCTTTGGGGATCAGGGGACCAGAATCTCCTCTTGCCTCTCATTCAGTTCACCAGAGCTCGGCAAAAAAGCGGATTTATCGGGGCACCGGGGCCGAGATTACCTGTCTCCAAGAGGGAAAAACAGGCCTCACTGAAGATATGTCTCGATTAATTGGAATTAATTGTCCAGAATCCTCCTCCACAGGGGGGCTCGGGGAGGAGGGAAATGTTGTTTTCTTTCGGAGTGATTATCCCTCCGCTCGGCTTGTCCTATTGTCACTGCCTTATTTTGTTTAAGCTGTTCAACTGTATTATTTTCAGTCCGGTGTGTTTGCCCAAGTGCAGGGAGCGGAGCTTAACTTTCTTCTCAATATTTGCTACGCTGCTCAGGGGGGGATGTAGTTCATAACTCCAGATTTAGCCATCTCGTTTACTCTCTCACTCCTTTCTCTCTCTCTCTCTCTTTTTTTTTCCTATCTCACTCATTCCTTCTCCCTCTCTTGCCGGCGGTAAACGACTGATCTGGGACAGACAGGCCTCCCCTGCGCTCTGTCCTACTTCGGCGTTGTCCTCTCTCTCTTGTTTCTCCTTATTCCTCTTCCCTTCTGTCGTTTACCTCCATCCACCTATCTCTTAGCCAGTCGCTCCGTCTCCGTCTCTATTAATCACTTCGCCGTCTGCATCGTACCCGGAGTGATGGTTCTGTCTGGTGTTAATAGGCTGTCAGGGTGTTTGGGAGACAGAGTAGCCCTCATTACCAACAGCACATTTTTCTCTACCTGGGGCGCGATGTGGAAAATTGATGCTCGTCCGCCGTGGAACACCTCTCCTTTGATTTGAAGGGAGGCGATGATTAGGTGTAAGGGTAGCTTCAGAGATTTTGTTTGAGTGTTCAAACTGCTCTGTTATACAACTACAAATTCACCCATCACCATGGTAATCTGTGAGCTTTACGTACCTTTAAAACACAGCTTGCAGCGTCGGATCTCATTGACACAGTTTGTTTTAATATTGCAGATTTAGTTTCGAGGGTGCTACCACTTCCCAGAGATATGCATTTGTTCTTATTGGAAAGTATTATGGCTTTATATTGGCTTATCATGGGTATATTTGTGTATGTGTACATGTAAATAGAGGCTGTTTCATGGTATGTATTTTTAGATGTTATTTTTTAAAGTCATTTGTGGTTTTATTATTCATAATGTTTTAATTTCCAGTGGTATTTACTGACATATTTTCTGTTAGTATCATCTTTGGTTGCAAAGTTTATTGTTCTACTGTAAGACATCCTGCCTGAAGCGACACTATATTGTTCACAAAAACAATTTAAAATGAACACATTTGTATTAAAAGAAGACAACAGCCATAGTATCGACTCTGTGAGGCTGCTATCATCTGCAAGGAAATCTAATGTTTACAGTATCTTAGTTTAACGTGCCAACTTTTGATAATTAGCACATTAGCTGTGCAGGTATTTGGTCATAAAAATCAGGAGATCAACAAAGTAATTAAAACTCATCCTGAGGGGGACGTTAACGTCTGTGCCGGATTACACGACAGTCTCAAACTCGTGGAGGATTGACACAGTTATTTTGGAGGCATTGTTCGGAAATATTAGCTAATATATAGTGATCAGATATTGTTACTCTCAATATTGGTGTCAGCGTCAGCCCCCAAAGCTCGATACGGCTCTAACAGTAACTAACAGAACAAAATGAGAAAAAGGTGCACCATTTTCTGTGTACCCGAGTACTTTTCTACTGCCTGCAAATACACAGCATTTTAGTGTTTTATCATGATATATGGGATGATATTTATCAGAACAGACTCATGAGGCAGCTTCAACAAGAGACTCACTAACTTAGAAAGAGTTGTGGTGCTGGATGAGGTGTTTTGTTCAGTGTATTAACGCACAAAAACATCCTGGTTGTGTGTGGAAACGATACCCAAGCCAGGCTTCGGTTCCCAAGGGGATAACGCCCTCCCCTCCCACCTCAGACCCTCTCATCGTATCTCTATCATTTATCTCTAATGGTGTGCTGCTCTCTCCCACATTCTCCTACCTCATCTCCTCACAAACAGATTGCATCTGTCCCGCTGCAAAGTCTCCATTCATGGTAATTAGAGGGATTGGGTGGGGGGGGCTTTGGCCAGACTCCTCCATGCATCATAGATTCACTCTCAGTTTATTAGGGGTAATTGCGCCATTGAGAGAGAGAGAGAGAGGGAGTGGGGGGGGTTTCGAGTTCTCACCGCTGCATCATCAAAGTGGGGTTTCTATATTTAGCAGCAGCAGCAGATGCATGGCGGCAGTGGAGCAGCGCTGGCCCGGGATGATGATGAGAGTGTAGGGTGGGGTGTGATTTGTGTGTGTGTTTGTTTGTGTGTGTTTGTGCACGAATGAAGGCATCAGCTGCAGGATGTAATGGTGCATTCAGGTCCTGTGGGAAAGACAGTAGATGTGAGCTGCTCATATCTGCTCACGGTTGGCAGCATTCGGATGTGTACAGTAGAAATTGCATGTTGTTTAAAAAAAAAACACACAATCAGTGGTTTTCAGAGCATCTTTTTGATTTTTACTCTTTACTTTGAATTTTGTTTTACTTCTCTGCTCTTTAAAGATCGGCTCCAGTCTTATTGCCAAGAAAAATCTCCAGAAAAACTTAATTTCTTTCTGCATCCTCAAATAAACACACAAAAACATCCATGTTTTCTTATGCTGGAAAACCTAAATTTGTTCTCACTGTTATTCCCATAAGCCTCGAGTGCAGCAGTGTGGCCTGATAGGATCGTGAGAGGCGTTCAAAGACGACCCAACCAAAGCAAGTTTCGTGTTCTTTTATCTGCGAGGGGCTTATTTGATTCAGCCAAACAGCGAGATGCGTAAACTGCAGAAGGCATTGTGCCACAGATTGAAATCAAATCATTTAGGCTCGGTGGGCAATCTCGTTTGGCGACGCATGCTGCACTTTCGAGTGAATTGGCGCCTCTCCATTCCTGCTCCGTGTCTCTTAACACAGATTGTGATTGAAGGCGTCGGTTCATGATGTTTCTGTCAGCAGCTGAAATGTCTACAAGCTAAGAGATACGTCAACTAGCCTGACCTTTGCAGCGTTGTTGAGATTTCTGCTGACGTTCCTGTCGCTGTGCGTGACTCCGCGCTCTGTGCAAACTCAAATCGGTGTCAGGCTTGCTCTTTGTGACTGAAAGGTGTCGAGCTGGATCGCCTTGTTTTTCTCACAGCGCAACCCTGCTGGGGAAACAGCTTTCCCCTTTTAACGCTACCTTTTCTAACGTGGTGAAAAGCTTTGACGCTACAAAAAACCCCCAAAAAACAGTTAGTTATTTCCTCTCCCTCTCTCGCCGCAGCCTCTTTGAATAACAATGTTATATCTCAATTAGTTTCTGCGTCTCAGCGAAAGAAAACAAAACAGAAAATAGCCAAAATTCAATTCACCTCCACCGAGCTACGGCCTTCTGCTTCCATATTGCATTACAGTCTTTTTCAAACGGTAACCGATCTGTCATCAAGATGCAATGTGTTATTTTTAGTTTTCATGCTGATTCCGCCCGCCTCCTCCTCCACCGGTGAACTTGGACAGAAGTGTGTGTTGGTGTGTGTGCATGCACCTTATCCTCTTATTTATGTGTGTCACTTTGCACCAGCAGTAGGCAGCAGTGGGGGTTTTTAAAGTTTATGGGAGATGATGAATCGGCGATGTTCAGGCCAAGGGAAGGTTTTGGGCGTCTTGCTGCATTAATAATGGAAGCACAGCTGGCAGTATTTATAGTAACAGTGGAGGGGGGGCTGTGGCAGCGTGAATGGGAGGTGATATATGAGATACAGTGCTTCCTGCCAGCTCGCCTGGACATCAGACAGTGTGAATTCCCGCACAGTCGGCAGTGCTGGATGTGAAATTGGCTGACGGAGGATGGGCGGGAGGTCTGATGGTGACAACAATACACCTCCACAAAGTTAAGGTGTTTCATCAGAGGAGGGGGAACAAAAAGATGGAGTGATCAGAAAAGTTGTGGAGACTGTCAGTCCGAGCTATAGGAGGAGAATGACATAGACGCTATAGGATAGCCTATAAGAGTCGTTTGATCTGAAGCCGTATTGATTGGCCTACATAGCTCAGATTAAAACTGCGAACATGTGAGGGCTTCCTCCTCTGCAGTTGGAGTTTATGAAGTCTGATTGAATCTGAAGATTGCAATCGTTCCTTTTGTTAGTTCTCAGATAACAAGAAACATGACAGCTGCACATCAAACACGGCCGAGTCCCGCCGGATTATTGAAGCGAAGGACAAGAAGGTGAACCTGTTTTTGTGCAAGGCAGCAGGGATGTGAGGAAATAAGGTGCAGCGACATCGTGCAACTAGACATGACACGTAAATGATGACGATTAGCTGAAGAAGAGCTTTTACTTAAAGTTAGAATGAAGATTTTAAGTAAAATAAATATCTGTTGAGTCACAATGTTTCGCCACTTGATAAAAGACTGCAGCATTTACAGTATTATGACCCGAAAAAATCCACAGCTGGGCCGACACACTCGCTCTTCAGCTCACCTGTGCATGAAGCTGAAGTAAAAGGTGAAGCGGTATTATTTTCTGGTGTCTGCTAGTGTTGTGAGTCAAGGGTCAATATAGCTGAACAAACAAAGTAAAAGTCAATGACTACAGACAATAAAACTTGAAAGTGAGACTGACGTAAAAAAAAACACACCTGCAATAACTGCTTACCACCACAAGTCAAAGTCAATAAAATGAAAATCTTTGAGATTATAATTTTAAGTAAAAGTAGATTCACCATAATCACTGAAAAGCTTACTTGTTGACATTAATGGCTTATTATCAGCCAGAAGTGTCCAAAGTAAAAGTACCTTTTCTGCAGAAAATAGATGTACATACATATATTATCAAACTGTGTATTAATGCAAAAAAATTAACTATTTTATATAATGATATACCGTAGGGCAGCTTCTGTACATGATTACATCCTAAAATAATATTTTCTAATGATAAGGATATAATATTCAGCTAGTTTATATGCGCTATATTTAAAAAAAAGATAAAATATGTCTATAATGACTATGTTAAAGACTAAAATGACTTCATAAGACAGAGACTGGTGCGTTTAATGTATTTTATTGAAAGATAATTTGATTTGTATAAAATAAAATAATAAAAACTGCAAAGTAACCAGTAACTACAGCTGCTGGACAAATGTAGTGAAGTAAAAAGTAGAATATTTGGCAATATATTGTCTTGTCTCTGTTTATATAAGATTTTATTGTTAACTCAGTATTGATTATTAACCAGCATTTGTTTAATCTGTATGTGAGAATCCCATCATCACTACAGGGCGGTTCAGACATGTTCAAGTGATGTGTCTATTTGGGATGCTGCGTGTGTCAGAGGACATAGATTTTACATTCAAAAAACCTCAGACCCTCCTGAAAGAAGTGCTGAATCAGCCGCTGCTGAACCGCAGGGAGCTAAAAAACACTCCCTCCACTTGGTCAAACGAGGCTTTTTCAGACCCTGTCAGCTTTGGCCTTCCTCATTTTGTCAGAGAGTGTATGACCGAGTGTGTGAGTGTGAATCACAGCTCTCATCACGTCTCCTGGTTCAAGGTGTTTAAAAAAAAAAATCCCCCCTGTCTCTTTTTTAGTCTCGTCAGGCCTGCGCGCTTATCGGTCAACTCCCGGCGGGTCGAGATCAAAACTTCCACCGCTCGGCGCCGGCTCTGCTGACGGTCGGTGCTTTCTGACAGGGCTTCAAAGGCCGTTGTTCTGAAGAGAAATCCAGCAGGCACTCGCGAATGTGAGCTGGCGAAGCAAGGCGCGAAGAGAACAGAAAAAAAAGGGGATGACTCGGAGGTTGCCACATGGTCAGGCTCCCATTTGGCGCCTGCAGCCGTGAAACAGCATCCACCTTTTAATATTTCACAGCCCCTCGTATGTTCGCGCAGTCTCCTCCCCTACAGCTACTCCCGTTGTTGCTTATTTATTCACGAGCTCCCCATGTGCTGCCAACTAATAGCCCCAACTTGGCCTTCGGTGCGGCCTCTCGATGGGTCCTCGCCGAGCCGCCGTTTTCAGCTCTTCAGCCAGACGAGAGAGTCTGTGTCGGATATTACTCAGCTCTGTTAGAGAGAGAGAGGCGGCATGTATAGCTTCTAGCGGAAAACAAGTACAGATTCTGAGCAGTCCCGCAGAGATTTAGTGGCGATGACGAATAAAGCTGATTAATTAGCAGGCTATTTGAATGTGATCTCAGCTCTCCGGCTCCCCAGTGATTGACTGTCTTCATCTCTTCAGTGGAGAATAGAGGAGCTTGAACAAACACCGCGGCCTCTCACACGCAGAGAAATACCGTCTGTGCTTGTACAAGGTTGCGTTATTATGAGGAAGAGCCGAGACCATCAGTCACTTCATGAAGCAGCAAAAAAATACTCAGCTCTTTCAGTCATTTCGTAAAGCGAAAAAATGATATGTTCTCCAGTTCCAGCTTCTCATTTGCGAGGCTTTTTGCAGTCTCTCTTTCATGTGATGTTTAATTGAATATTTATAATTGTGATGGCATTTTTCTTTCTTTTTTTCTTTTTTTTACATTTTACGGGGAAAATGCAAATGATTGAATACGTTATAAAAAAATAACTGTACTATTATAATACAACAATATCTAACACAGAATTTGTGTTCTTAAAATCAAATATACAGTACGGGCATACATCTCTGCATAAATTCATGCAAACCCTTTTCCAACTAAATGACTCCAGCATTTTCATACAGTATGCATTTGGACTTAATAAACACACATGCTTTCAGCACAAACTGATCAAATTAATGATGATTTGACCTTTTGGGAGCATAAAGGAAGTGATTTCTGGGAAATTCAGAGTAAATACACCACTTGTGGATTCACCAAAGATTTCAGATTCGTGATCGTCTCGTTCTTAAGCGACTCATTTTAGCGCTTGCGATTAAAAATAAAACTAGAATATCCTTTACAGTATGTTATACAGTCGCTGCCAAAACCATTCAAAATAAGAGTCATCGCGTGTTACTCAGTCAAACGCGGGTTGTGTTGTGTGTGGGTCTAACATTCAGCAACTGTCAGGATTTGACAGGTCCTCGTAAACAGCCGAGCTTCTGTCTGATCAAAAGGTTGGCAAATGAGCAATCCGGTGGTTCAAAGGACATCAGAAACTTTGTGATGAGATGAATACCGCAGGTGACCCATGCAGTCCATAAAAAGGGGGAGAATAGAAACTTTAAGGAGGAGAGAAAGATATTGACTATAATTAGTCTACTTTGACTGGCCCTGCTTCCAGCTAATATTTATTTAGCTAATATTTATTTATTTATAATGTTGACCAGAAACTAACCTTAAAAGTGTCCGCAGTGTGAGGCGAGGTTTGTTAGCCTGAGGTAAAAAACATTTTGAACCACAGGGAAATAGGCTACGAGGTCACTCTCAAGATAAGCTCTCACACTCATTCCTCTTGTGTCTTTGCATAGTTTCATACACCCACTCACATCTTCACTATAATCCACCGTCTATATATACGGGGGCCTGTGGGGTTTTGTTTTATTGTTCTTCCCCAACATTTCTCTAAATCCGCTTCCTGTACTACAGCGCTGTTTCTTTTGATGCTCAAAAATCAGAGAGGCAGAATTGGATAGATGTCTTCGGGCTTATTGTCGGCATGAAAGGTTTTGATTTTTTTTTTTGTAAGCGTCTTGGTGTCTTCACGACTGTGTTGCAGCTGAGAGCCTTGGTTTACATTACAAGATGGGTTAAAGTGAGGTAGTAGGACGTTTGAAAGCAGGAGTTCATTATGGTTTTTAGCCACGCTGGCATTGTGGTTATAGGATCTCTACAAATATTGGATTGATTGCCATAAAATGTTGCACAAATATCTGCGTTGCCCAGGTATTGAATTCTAATTTAGTTGGTGATCTCCTCACATTTCTTTTTTTCTCACTGCTGGATGTATTTGCGAAGGGACGGGTGACTGCAGGGGGGGCACAGAAGGGAGATTCTGGGACACCGAGTGTGCCGGCGTTCTTTTCGGAGGCGTCCCGGGTCTAATTCTGCGAAATTTCCATGATGAGGACACCGGTGACGCCCCTTTCCTCTCCACGTCGAACTAGGTTCCTCTGCCGGCACTCACCCTAGTTTAACAGCACAGGGGAGGGTTACATCACAACATGCGTAAAAACACGTGACTTCATTCTCCTTCGCTTGAGCTCCCCGAGGTTCTTACATTTCTGTGACGTTCAGTTCCCACGTGGACACCTCAGAGGATGATTACATATGTGCTCAGTTGACCAGAGGGTCAAAGTTTACATGCATTATTAACCTTTATCTGTCTGTATCCACGGCTTGGATGCGGGGGTGGATGTGGATGCGAATCTTTGCGTACACATGCACAAGCAGGCTAAGAGGTCTGCGTCCATTTGTGCGCATCAGAGGGCCATTTTGTGCGCCGATGTCAAACAAGGAGGGAGGGAAATTGGCCGTTCCAGTTTAGTGGCAGGAAAGTGGGGCGATCTGTTCTTTGGAAGTTTCCCAGTGAAATTTCCTGGGGACCAAGACACTGAAAATATCTATCTATATACATGCCATGTCCTACATAAAAAGAGACGGCGAACCGGAGAGAGACAGGAAGAGAGGGAGCGAAAGAGCGCACGACGATACATGTGTGTTTGGGAGAGATAAAAAGAGAGAGGGAAGGAGGTGAAATGTCACCGTGCTGGTGGGATATCAGTCTTTTGATGGCATCACACAGACTGCTGCTAGATTGAAGCTTAGTAGAACCAGGTCAAGACTCCAGCAAGTCACCCAGCAAAGTTACCCAATTTCCCCGCTCACTTCTGACACACGAAAAAAACTCCTCGAGTCGAAGGAGAAACGCTGCCTCATAACCCCGTTTTTCCTTCTGCGCATCATCTTCTGCCAGGTTACAGCGGGGCGTGCACGCTTGATGGTTTGCACAAATCAGGATTTAGCGGGATTACATTCACACCTGGCAGATGCGTCTTGAGTCAACAAATGGATCAAATCCATCCTCCTCTATTGCCAGAACACACACTTGCTAAACACACCACTTCCTCCTGTGAGCTTTTGCGTCTTTTGAAACAGATGTTAAATGGCTCATCTCGCTTGTTCTCCATCCCATGAATATCTTAACATTTCCTTTCTGACAAGCGCGTTGCCGCCCGCGCCAGCGGCCACCTGTTTTGTTTGTTGACTGTAGCATTTGTGCGTTCTGGGTACATTTACAGCTTAAAATGCAACAATGCACAATGCGTATAAAAGGAAAGAAAAAAAGAAATGTTTAAGCACTGCCAAAAAAAACTGCAGTTTTTCTTTACTTTTTTTACTCATACTCACAAATTAATTAAGTGATGTATTTCAAAATCATCAGTTAACATCAGGTTTTGGTGATGACATAAAACGTAATTTTTTAATAGCACACCATCTATGTTAGGTTTTAAAACCAATATTCAGCGATCAATGAAACAAATCAACGCACATCACATGCAGGTTTTTGCAGACTGCACACAGAGCAGCGGTGAATAGCCAGGATGCCGTAAAAGTGATGATTCAAAGTGAAATATCACGACTGTGTACAGAACACAGCTGCACATCAACACATCATAAAAAGCAAGAACGACCCGGCCTGTCTGTGCGTAACACACTGCTGTGTCATAAATCTGAGACTACTGCAAGAGCTGACAGAACAGATAAATATAAAAGCTGTCAGATGTTTCGCCAGCGCATGAATGAATCTACAGCCAAGGCAGGGACACGCAATCAAACATAACACTGCGAGTAAAAATAAGTAACCTTTTCCGTCTTTTAATGGCCATTAACCCGCTACTCTGTGTAGTTTAACTGTCAATATCTGTCAATAATAAATAATATTATGAAGTGACTGCATTTAAAGGAGCAGGCTGACATTTAAGGATACAATCTTTTAGAGTTAGTTGAGGAGATATTGCTCTCGTGTATGCGGTGAATATGAAGCATGTACAGCCAGCCGCTGGTTAGCTTAGCTTAGCACAAAGACTGGAAACAAAGGGGAAACAGCTAGCCTGGCTCAGTCCAAAAGCGCTAAAAAGTTTGAGTCAAGCTTTATTGAAAGTGCACCATCACATCTCAACATCTCACCTCAACATACTTTAGAGTAAACCATGACGACAACAGAAGGGCTTATTAAAATAAATCATTAATTGAAAATAAGGTACAATAAGATCAAACATTAAAAGATTGCTGCTTCTCAAGAAATAATCCAAAGTGAATAGAAATGAGGAGTATTTCCCAAAATATAGAAATATTTCTTTAATCATGTATTAAATCAATAATTTCTGTTTGTCAGACACTGAAATGACACACACGCTGCTTTAATAGAACAAAATGCAGTCACAGCTATATATAATGTTGAGATATGGCACATAATCTACATCCTATCTCTAATCCCTTACCTTCTTTTTTTTTTAGTTTTTTAGTGGAGCTGGCTAACATCCGTGATTGCTCGGCGTCGTTGGAGTGAGCGGGGTTAATATAGTTGTAAGTCGCCGAGCTGACTCAAAGTGTTAATGATATGACCTGAAACTGAAACAGCTCCCCGAGGAGAAGCGTCGAGAGATAAAGACTTATGACAGCGAGGTTCGAAGCGAAGGAGGAGATGATTATCACTTGTTGGCATTAGGCAATATCTAATCGCTCCGTAGGCCTCTTCATCCTCACTCAGATAGACACACATGAGCTCTCACACACGCTGAGCATTCATTACGGAGGTCTTTTATGTGTGAGTCATGACTTTTCTCTCGGGAACTGATTATCACTTTCTCGCTCATAATTTTCCCTCTGTCCTGACCTGTTCCGGCTTAATTGACGATGAGTGATTCTCTTAAAAGTTTTTGGATTCGGCCTTTTAACTGCGTGTTCATTTTCTCTGCTCCATCCCCCAGGATCAGCCAATATCTGGCAAATATCAAAAAATAAAATGATAATAATAAAAAAAAGGAATGGATAACCAAGCAGCGAATGCGTGACAAACAGTCACGCCAGCCACTTTCAGAGGGCTGATGATCGCTGTGTGGTGTGGGGGTGGATTTTACTCAGCAGCTTCAAGGTGTCCGTCTGTAAAAACCTGCAGTGAGAGCCGCTTGCTTTAAGGAGCTCCTCTCCATGAAATAAATTTCATTACGGCTTTCAGTGGAGCGTTTTAGCATCCTGTGTGGGTCTGAGAGCTGCTTCAGAGTCTTTTTCCAACACGACCAGAATGAAACTATATTAAAAAAAAAGACAAAACCCTTTCAATTTTTTGGCATGAAAACGTGGAAAAAGGCCAGTGACTAGCAATGCTAGCTTAGGCTTTTGGTGACTTCTGCCAAAAAAAAAAAAAAATGTTGGCGGCGGTGCTGTTGGTTCGACCCCGTCCTTCGTTCAGCCCCTGTGAGTTCACACCTCTGATTTCGCAGCCACCTCTCACATTCGACTCCTTTTCCTCGCTGTTCTCCTTCAGTAATCTTTTGTTTCCATCAGTGTCTCTGCTGTGTTTTTTTCTTGCTCTGTCCCACCCTCCCTCCCTTTCCTCTTTTCTCTCACTCTGCGCTGTCTCTCGCCCATTCATGTGTTTCATTTTCTTGTTTCCCTGGCACCTTTTCTTTTGCAGCGTGCTCCTCTCTTCCCTTAATTAACCCCCCCGTGCTTTCGGGGGGGCAGGAGATGTTGACTGTCTCTCTGAAATATCTCAACAACTACTGGAGGGATTGTCAAGAAATTTTGTCATCCTCTTATTTTATCTTTAGCGGCACCATGAGATGATGATGACGATGATTTGTGATTTTGAGGGAAATATCTCAACAACTAATGTTGTGCAGATATTCAGTTTCCTCAGTGGAATCATCTCACCAAACTATAGGACGGGTTGCCACGACACTTTGGCGAACTTTTCCTCCGCCGCTGCAATCAGATTCATTTTTTTAATTAGTCTAATTCTTTGCTTTACGGTTTACTCGCCAAACTAATGGCACTCCCATCAGCCCGAGCTTCAATTTGTGATTACTGCTAATTAAGAAATGACGCCATGCGAGCGCGCCGAGCTGAGATGCGTTGGCATTTCGATTTTACTCTTCTTTGCCTCCGCTCACCTCGGTTAAACACGTCATATTTGTATTCCTTCCTTTTTCTTCCCCCCATCCTCTTTGCCTCTGTTGTCTTTCCTCTCTAATCGCACCTCTCTTACCTCTCTACCTCTTTGTCCTCTTCCCTCTCCTTCCTCCCGAGAACTTCCCCTATCTTTGATTAGTCAGCGCTATGCAAAAATATGGATTGTTCACTTCCATTCATTATCATATCTTCTTCAGGTAACGCTCCCCGGTTGGTCAGCTCTCTGACAAACCCTCGCCGCCGTCTCCCTCCCCTCTTTGTCTCTGTGCCCTTGTCTCTTTTATTCGTCAGTTCCCTTCAACAACCTGCTTTCCCGGCCCTCCTCCCCCACCCCTCCCTCCTCTTTTTCTGCGTTTAGTCGCACAAGCTCGCTTTAATTTCATCATGTTTCTTCCTTCCATTCCTCCAGCACTCCTCTAAATAGTCGGCTTTATATAAGAGGCCTCATTAATTTTCTTCTGCATTTAAGAGAGGCTTTTTAACCTTTTACCAAGCTCTAAAAAATGCAGTTTATATAGCTGTAGCAACTTTATAATAAGAGCCCAGTAAATATTAATTTATGTTTAAATTTGCTCCAGTACTTTAATTAAGTTTATTATTAGGTGCTCTCATTTTACACGACTTTATACTTGACATACTGTGCCATTTGCTCCACTACATTTATCCCTTGTACTATTTACTACTGAGGACATTAAGATTTACATCACATGCAAAATGTAGGATGAGACGATGGAATAAGATATGCTGGGTTTAAATAATAATGATTAATTCATCATTTGTCCTCGCTTGTCAAGTGTTACGAGCCCGTGTCCTCAGAGGTTCTTGCCTGTTTTGTGGGCGATACAATCTGGGTGTCGTGTCTGTGCAACTTCTACAGTTTGCTGCACACTTGTCCGCCGTCTCCGTCTTTCTTCATGGCCGCGAACAGAAGTTTGCCTGCTAATAGGCTCTCAAATGTCGAAAGGCAGAAACTCTGCCAGCGCTTGTCACAGGCGGCCCTTCACTCAGTACTTTTGTTTGTGCGTGAAGTGAGGAGGAACCAAAGGACGACTGACGTATGTTCTCCAGACTGAAAAGAGAGGTTTAACGAGCCGTTTAGCTCCACATCCAGCCTTCAAATTGGGTTTTTGTTCAATCGAGTCAAGGATTGTTGCAAGAATTCCAATTTTCAGTTTCAGTTATTTTAGATATTGCCTCCAAATGACACACAAGGTACAAATTGCTCCACTGGTGTCAAATAAATTAAAAAGAAAATTCTCGGAGCAAGTTGTATAATAGAGGTTTGCAATGATTTCCCCTTGCTGCCATATTTTTGTTTTTCAAGAATGAGATATTACGCCTTGATGCCGACGTTACTGACACTTTGAAATGAAAGTGCTTTGCCACATGCTTGGACCTGTCGTCCACCCTTCCCACTTCTTTGTCATTTTCTTGTGGTTCTTCATTTTTTTATTCTCCCTTCCTGTTTCTTGTCGAATTGGACAGCTGGTAGTTTTGTCTCCGTGTCCTATGAGGGAAGCCTTGACATTATTTCTCACTATTTTTTCCTCTTCACAACATGGTCCCGATTCCTTTGTGTCTCTCAGCTGCCATCACACACACACACACACACACACACACACACACAAGGTCCATTTACAATTTGAAGTTGCCTCATTATTTTGTACTTAATATTCATTCAAAGTAAAAACAAACAGCTCCTCGAATAGAATAGACGAGATATTTCTATCTTATATGTGGCAAATCAGAACTATAAACTAGCAATAAGGCAGAAATACTGAAAGTAATGTTCAGATTAGATGTTTATTTTGGTGTTTTTCCAGCTCTCTCCGTCATTTGGTGTGAATTTTAGTGTCACCGTTTGTTATCATTACTGTTTGGTTTGGCGTGGAACTGTCCAGAAAGTAGTGGAGCTAAAAATCCCAGAAACGGCGTGCAGAGCCGGCCCGAGAGCCACCAGGGACAGATCTGTTATCTTGCTCAGCTTGTACTTGAATGCAGCGTGGCATCACTGATGCTCCGGAGTGGCTTCTCGGCTCTCTCAGGGGGGTAAAAGAGTGTATAGTTTATCACATGAAGAGCTGCTGTCCATTACGAGCGCCTACATAGCAGACGAGCGGCGAGGAATCATCTGCTGCCAGTATATAAGTTTACTGAAGATGATGATGTGCTTTTTCATACAGCTGCAAGGAACCGCATTAGGAAAAAAAACTGCCTTTTAATTTCATTCTGGCTGCAATCACAGAATCATTTCATAATGTGTTTCTTAATTGATTTTTTTTTTTGGGGGGCATTTCAGCTTTTCAAGGACATTGATTGGATATCGGCTCTTAGCAGCTTCAGTGTAAAAAGGCTTCAAGTCTGAGGTCCTTGTTTATTACAGCTAAAGAAGAGTGCACGAGAACAAGCTTTAGTAGTGAGGCGAAGGACCTGCTTGTCAGATTTCACAAAATTTGGTTGATTTTATAAGATTATACTGCAAAGGTGATGATTTCAGCTGAAGGTGTCACAGTGAGCACTGAAGGTCATGAAGGAACCTTTTTGCCTCATGTCGCCAAAACTCAAAGATTCCAACCTCCGGGAGCTGTGCATACCAGATTTCATGACAAGTTGTTGATATTCGAAGAGACAGATGGACAGCATCTTGCTATGACGACAAAAAGACAAAGACGTTTGTCGCGTATCTTTTATGTCTACAGAGATTCAAGGTTAAGATTTCAACAACGCTGCTCTTCATAGTCGTACACAAAGCTTATTTGCACACTTTTCCATGCAGTAGTAGCCTCTTATGTAGTACTTACCCGATGATGATACCATAGTAGTATTGCTCATACTTGTATGTTTCAGGCGTCAGACAGAGAAAAGCTTCTGCAGGATGTCTGGATGTCTGGCGAGAGTCTGGAAGCTGAAAATTAACAGCACAAGTGGGTTCATTTATACATGAGGTGTGAATAGTATGTCATCATGCGGTGAGGGTTAGAAGTATGTCTGTAGCTGAAGTAGTCTGTTCCC
Source organism: Scortum barcoo (assembly GCA_023238725.1). Classification (NCBI taxonomy): domain Eukaryota; kingdom Metazoa; phylum Chordata; class Actinopteri; order Centrarchiformes; family Terapontidae; genus Scortum; species Scortum barcoo. Next base: position 4,000,700 of record CM041547.1, read on the forward strand.
ATAGAGACCAGAGTTTGTGAGTGATGCGGTTTGGAGGCCGGGGAGGAAACTTTTCAAACTTCTTCTTTATTTTTTATGTCTGCGTCTCCGTCTTGATCGCATCCTCTCCTTCTGTTTCAGTGTCTCTCTGGGAATGATGGTGTTGCCACTGGTGCCACCCTCCCTGTCGCCATGACGATGCCGATGCCGTTCAGCCCCCTGTCCAGCGACGAGGAGCAACAAAGGATGCTGGGAAACAACCGCCATCTCTATCCAGGGGCAGAGGACGAGGAGGAGGAGGAGGAAGAGGAGGAGGAGGAAATGGAGGAGGACGAACGCGACGAGGACCAGGAGGAGGAGGAGAACGGCGAGCTGGAGGGGGAGGAGGAAGATGAGGAGGAGGAGATGGTGGAGGAGGTCAGGCGGGGGGGCCTGTCGCGAGGGGGCAGGGGCGAGGGACACAGGCAGTCGGGTAAACTGGCCGGACGACCCGCGGGGGACAGACAGATCCGGCCGGGGAACCCTGGTCACACCACAAACCCCTATTCGTCCAACCCGGGCCCCACGCACCAACAGCCAGCCAATCACATTCAGCAGCAGCAGCAGAGGAGGCTGAAGGAACGCAGCTCCAGCTCGGTGCCATCTGAGGACGCCCACATTGCCATGATGGTGTTTCGCATTGGCATCCCAGACATAAAGCAAACGGTCAGTGCTGTCGCCACACAAACACTCAAAATCTGCCAAACGTCATGGCAACAGTCTCTGATGAGTCCACAAACACAAAAACCCACCATGCTCTTATCCCATTAGCGTGAACACCAGCTTTTTCTTGACACTCACAATCAGTCAAACCAGTTTTAATGATCTATTTCACCACTTAAAATACAAAATCTCTTTACATATCACATACTTGCCTCTAACCTATATCTATACAAGACGTGTTGTTAAGTGTCGATGCTTTTTAAAACACAACATATGCACCATATCTTGCATCAGTTGGTGTTTGACATTTTGGTAAATGTGCTTAAGATTATGAGGGCAAAGACAGCGACCTGTGATGGGCTCTGTCCGAAGGTAACTGCCTACCAACACCTCTAAAGCTCAGTTATTAACACGTCTCCGGACCGTTTCTCAGCTGTGAGTCAGAGCTAGGATAGCTGTTTCCACGTCATATTTACTGTACAGACATTCAAAATGTGTTGATCTTCTCATTTAATTTTTGAAACAAAGCATATGAAAGTCCCAGAGTATGAAGCTACTCCTTAAACATCCACTGTATTAAAATATACAAAGGTATCTAGAGTTTGATGCAATTTTTATGAAGTGGGTATAAAAAAATAGATGTTTTTAGTGCCTGAAAATTTGAAGGACTAGCTTTAAGTTTCTCTTTAAAGACATCTATATCCTTCATGGCTCTTTCAAAAGCAGTGGAGGTTTATGCCTCCATGCTGACGTGTGGGACTGAGGAGCGATGTTTTGAGGAGGAGGGAGCCACGTTCGGGCCCCGTCATCTGTCCTTGGGTGTATGACGCTGTGCGGTCAGTCAAAACCTCCAGAAAGGCCGTAAATCTCCGAGGATTGGGTGTATTACAGAGATTAGATTCTCTGTCATCCTCTCCCTCGCTCTCTCACTGCATCGGCGGCGGAAACCTGAGAGAAGCGCTAACACTCGTCAGCAGAGTGACCGATCTGAGAGGGCGAGAGAGACTTTCAAGGTGACCCAGCTTCAGAGAGAAAGAGAAAAAAAGAAAAAAAAACGAAAGAGGCGGCGAGAGATGGAGGCAAATTGCACACAAGAGCAATCGCGGTGAGAATATGTGGGCAAGAATTTGATTTTAAAAACACTACAAGCCAGAAAAGGATGCAGAGAGAGTCAAAGAGAGGGAAGTTGAAGTGAAGAGGGTAATGGAGGGGGGCTTCTGGCTTAATGTCGCCAAAGAGCTTTTAAACAGCGCGATAAAGCATGCACTGAAAAAGCCCTTTCCGGTGTGACTGGTTTTTAAGAGGGTTGTCCAGAATCATGATGGACCGATCCGCCATCGCTCTCCATTTCCCAGATTGCGGCCTTACATCACAGCGGTGCGAAGGCTCCTATCAGAAGCGTGCCTAAATTGGCTTCACGGGTTGAAAAATGCAGCTGCCTCCTCGTACAGTACACCATTCTCCCACTCTTAAAAAAATTGAGGCAGTTGCCAGACACCCAGGCATTTTTTTTCCCTCCTCTGTCTTTTCTCTCTCTCTGATCTGTAAAGTGAATCACGAGTAGTAACTCAATTGTACTGATAATTGAATTATGAAAAGCAGGGAATCTGGGTTGCGAGGGAGCGAGGCTGCATCCAAGTGTTTGTTTTTGTGCAGAAGACAGAGAAAAAAAAAGCATACGAAGAGGAAGGAAGCAGGGAAAGAGAGGAGAAGTGTACATCTTTTGCATCAGATTAAAGCTGAACCAGACTGGCTTTGTGTTCGACAAACAGAAGGCCACGTCCCTCAGACATTAATGGCCTGTCCTCTTTTCTCCTCTCTGTTAAGCAAAAGAGGCCTCTCTGATGTGTCGACTTTATAAATCATCAGTAAAAATGAAACTGCAAATGAAATAAATGTATTTGAGAGCGCCTGTGTGTGTGTGCATGTCCATATTTTATATTTACCATCCCGGCACACTATAAATGCCTCGCTCAACGCTTCTTCCTCCCTCTTGCAGCCGTGTGATTTATTATTGATCTGTGCATGGGTGTTTTCAGCAGTGTGTGTGTGTGCGTGGATGTACAAGTGCACTTGATTCAGTGTTTTTAAACCCAATCATAAATAATTCACCGCCCAGTATTTATTCTGACAAATCGTCATCAAAGTTTAATTGTGAAAAATGTACTGAAAAATGTAAATATTCACTTTTTTTTATCTCGATTTGATCCTTTCAAGGGTGAAAAAGTCCCTGAAACAGCTTTTGCACTTTAAGAAACTACAAAAATCTCAATTTGACGCCCACAAGAACCACTTCGCTCAAGATTAGTTGGACAAAAATCAAGAAATTTAACTCACAGCCTCACAAACATTCAGTGAAATGTCCATCCCTTAAACAACACGTGTAAGGTTTGTCAATTCACAGTTCACATTTACATAATCAATAGTTACATGCACAAAAAAAAAATCAACGTCCTCCTGGACCATCACTGCTGTTTCTGATCAGCAAACAGAATAAAATACAAAAAAAACACACCGAAGAAGAAAGTCAGAAATAAAAAAATCGTGGGAGGACAAGTTCACCTTTCTCTCCGAGTCTTTTAACAGGAAAGATTTTTATGCAAATCTCTTTGATTTTGATGAGTAACAGAGAGGCAGGAATGAGATCATGAATATACATTTTTTAAAGTTAAATTAAAGGTTTTGACTCACCTCACCTCGCCTACTTTATTTACACCAACACTTAGTCATTATTTTCTAATTCTTTTTATAGCGAAATGTTTTTTTTTTTTTAAATGTCAGAATCTTTAAGTGTTCTCGAGAGTAAACTTTTTTCGCTTTAGTCTCTCCGTCCCTCCGTCCTCACTCAACCTCCTCAGGCCATTTTTCACCTCTTTCATTCGCACCGTGGTTCATCTCCTGTACTCTGTCTTCCTCCTCCTCCTCTACCTCCTCCTCCTTCTCTCACCGGTCCCGGGTAATATCGCTTTACACTCCCAGTATGTTGTTTCTGTTCTACAAGTCAGCTAATTCACCCTCAATAAACTCTAATTGCTCGTTAATTGTGTTGTAATGAGACTAGGGAGTGACTGTGGCACGCAAATGCAAATGTTATGAATTGAGGGAGGAGGATTTGGAGTGACGCAGGAGCGCTGACATGCAGTAACGCAGAGAGTACGCAGGTAATCGGTGCTATATTTACCCTTTTTTTGGCTAAATATATAGCTCTTTACTGGATATGTGCCAATCACTGTTGTGCAGCTTTGAGGTAATCCACTTTGTCGCGGTTTGATTACAGATTTAGGTTCGCCAATTGGCTTGGATATGGCAATCTATGTAAGGTTTCCAGTGGAAATGCTGCACACCAGGCTGTATTTATACCTGAGAAGACAAACCTGGTGGAGCATATTTGTGGTACTGTTATTTGAATTACAAAACAAAGTCTGATAATGTTTTTTATATTCAAAGATATTATAACCAATTATCTCTCCTTGAGTGAAAGGATCCCTCAAAAATAGTTCAGAAGACGAAGAGTTGAAGGGTAAAAACATTTGTGTTGTAAAGAAAAAGGCCATGAAGAACAGAAATAGGTGTCTTTCTGTGTTCTTCATGTCATTAAAAGCCTGTATTTGTGCACATATGGACTCACTTTTCTGCATTTATTTTGTGACATGACACGCCTTCTGACCTTCGTTAAGAGGTCAGCGTTGCCCCTCTCTCCTGAATATTTTCCTTAAATCCCCCTGAAGAAGCATCTGGTGACACATGACACTACCTCCCCCCTCAGTGGGATTTACCTTTCACCACTTTAAAACTCTCCTAACAGATCGGGGAGCTCTCTCTCTCTCATCACTGTCAATCAAGATGGCGCTGCTGGTGCACTGACGGAGCGAGTGGGAGATCTGTGTGAGCTATCTGTCTGCTGCGTTTGTCAACAGGGGATTTGGGCCATCGCTTCATGCAGACAAAATCTGTGCTTTGGCTGGTAGTCGTTATAGGTCAAGGAGAAATCCAGTTGTGACAGCTGATGTTCTGTCCCATTTTATCTACTGAGGGTCAAGACATCTCTGATACTGGACCTGTGTTTAGGAAAGCTTTTTAGAAAACCCTCAGTGCACCCGGGCAGCAAATGATGTGCAGAAACTGAGCGACGTTTGGCTCAAATGTTTTTAGAAATCTAAAGCTTTTGTTTGTTTCACATTGAAATGTTGTCACTGAAATGGCATTATCTGTCATTTTATCTTCTAAAAAACATTCACAACAAATGCAGCCCAGTTTTCATCTACACTTTAATATTAAAGTACTTTTATGTATTTGGAAACATTTATACATTTATAAAGGGTCATTTTCTTACTTTTTAATAAATCTATCACAGTTTTATAATGCATGTCCTCACATATAATAGAGTATTTTAACACTGTGGCATTGATACTTTTACTTGACAATCTAATACTTATTGTACAACAGTGGAAAGTTGAGATGTTGTTATACGTGATCTACTCATCTAAAAACATCCCGGTTTTAACCTTCATATCTAGAAATCTTTTGACCTTCAGCTCCCAAACTCCAGTGATCACTGTGAAATGACACTCAATAGTGCAAAACAGCTAAGTACTTTTTACTAAAGTGCTATACTTACTAGTACAGTTTAGAGGTACTTGTACTTTAGTGGCCTCTTTTTCCATTTTATGCTGCTTTACGCTTCTGCTCCAAAACATGTCAAAGGTAAATAATGTACCTTTTACTCTTTTGCATTTATACTAGTTGCAGATTATGATTTTACATATAAAACTTATAAAAAGTAGAGCGGTACAATCAGCTTCACTTTGACTTTACAACGTTATAATGTATTAATTGAACAATATTAATAATCCAGTAATATTATACGTAACTCTCAGTGGTGTTTTTTCTTCAATGTGAGTCCATTTTGCTAAGAATACACACATACTTTTACTTAAGTGATATTTTCGATGCAGTCATTTTACTTGTAACTGAGTATTTTCATAGTGTGTTATTGCTTCTTTTACTTAAGTAAAGGATCTGAATATTTCTTTCACCGTTGCTGCTCAAAAATGCACTAAATGAGTCTGAAAAGTTGCACACGACTATTTCAACAGTATTTTCATGTCTACATTTTAACATATGAGGCCTGTTTCACATTGAGATACTGCTTCTAGTCTAGTTTTCTCTTCATATCTTGAATCTTTTGACCACCAACTCAGTGACACCTCCATAGTGACGGTGATGAGAGGGGGATCTCTGAGTAAAGCCGAGATTTTAGGCCTGCGCGCTCTGCACTGATCCCTCCTTTTCCACTGGTGGCTGATGGAAAAGAAACTGGTCCATTAACTCGCGTGTGTGCACAGCGCCAGCCGAATCTGTGTATCACAAGTTGTGATGATTCTTGATATGATTCTGCCGCAGCGGGAGGTCAAGGCAGTTTTGTTTGCAGGTTTATTAGGCTGTCAAACTTGCGCACATGCAGTCGCATTGGCATTTGCCTGCCGAGTGCATTAAACAGCGTGAAACAAATGAGTTTCCCTCCGCTGTTTGACTTGAGCTGAATTCGTGCAAACTCTCGGAGTTATACACAGCAGCCCCTCAGGCGGGATTTGGCCTCACAAACAACTCTCAAAGGACACACACACACACACACACACTTATATCCCGCCTGAGATGTGTGAACTTCTCAAGACTACAAGACTCGACCGTGCCTCTGTACAGCTGTGGCGAGGTTGTATGTTAATGAAAGGGTGAGCCCCCAAAGGTGAGCAGAGTAAGTGAGATGATAGACAGGGAGGTACGTGAGGAGGAGGAGGAGAGGAGGGAGTGGAGACAACACAGAAAGAGAGAACAAACCAGAGAGAGGATGACAGGAGTGCTTAAGAGAAATTAATTCACTCCTCTGAACCGCTGTAGAGAGGAAGGGGGTGGCTGGAGAAGCTGAGAGAGAGAACGAGAGGAAGTTGACTTAAATGGCGACATAGCTCGTGTGTGTGTGTGTGTGTATATATATGTATGTGTGTTTTGTGGGGTTATTTCCCCACAGATCTCATTAAAGGCTTCAAGTCCCCCCCTGCACTTGGCCTGCAGGAAAAAAAGGCTAGAGGGACAGAGATGGAGCCTGCTCGACACGGAGAGCTCCTCTTATTTTCTGCATAGATAAGCGACGGAGCCGTTAGCAGGGAGATGGCTGGAGAGGGAAGGAGGAGGGAGAGTAAGATAGAGATAGGCAGGGGAAGATAAAGAGCAGCATGGGCAGAGTGCGTGGGCGTTTGTGAGTGGGAAAGTGTGATCACAGCTTTAGGAGGCAAGAAAGAATTTTTGGTCCGCATAATGATAAAACCGCAAGAGAAACAGAAGGGCTCAATGTAAAACCGAAATCATCTAAGTTATGTAAAAACTGTGACATTCAGTGCGTTTATATGTTACTAGTTTCCTGGTTACGACTGAGGTTTTGTTTCACACATGTGTAGTGTATCGCCTTTACTTCGGTGAAAGCAGAAGTAGTGAAAAAATACTCCATTACAAGTAAATGTTCTGAACTCAAAATAGTACTGAAAGCATTTTACAGTAAATGTACTTAAAATACTAAAAATAAAAGTACTCGCTATGTTGAGAAATGTGAGTGCCATATTGTTATATGCTGAATTAATGGATTACTTATGTGCATGTATATTATTTTATTGTTGTGCTTATTCAAGGTGCAGCTTTAACTGCGTATTTGCAAAATGGTAATTGCAAAATAACCTGTACCTACAGCTGTCTGATAAATTTAGAGTAAAAACTGCAATATTAATGAATTAATGATAAATTTAAAGTGGTATAAAATGGAAAAAAGTAAAATATCTGGATAAAGCTTTATCCTGGTTTTGAGAACATGCTAGCTGCAGTACTCTAATAAACACCAGGATTTTGTAGCTTGTAAACGCCTTATCCAAGTGTCTGTGCGACTTGTGCAGGTGCATCATCAACTCGCTCGTTTTCCACCACCAGTGATCAGACGGAGGAGCTGGATCCTGCAGAGCGGTGGAGTTCTCACAGCGAGAAACCAAACTGTGCGATCAGAAACTTGGATACCTTTCTAATCACGTAAACAGGGAAACCAACAATCGTGTCTCTCAAACTCAAACTGCAGAAAATAAGGAGTAAAACTTTGAGCGGGTTGACAGTTAATCCTGGTTCATCTTATTTCTAAATGCAGCTTGTTAGATGAAAATACATCAGTGGTAGAAAGTAACTAAATACGTTTAGCCAAGTTAAGCACAGGTTTGAGGTATTTGTCCATTTATTCCATCTTTCCACTATATTTCAGAGGGAAATATTGTGTTTTTTCTCCACTACATTTATTTTACAGCTCAAGTTATTAGTTATGTTTCAGATTAGGATTTTACATCAGTCAGTGCATTGGTAAGAATCTTTTTGGACCTGTCAATAGTAAAAAAAAAATTAAGAGATTTGTGTATCAGAAGTTTGTTTTTCATCGTTCCTGCAAAATCAGTCATCTCACAGCAACACCTGGAAAGGACCTGACTTTTTTCAATGTATTATTTATAGTTTTACATTTTGACACTTAAACAATATTATAATTGTACACATACATATTATACATGACAACAACAGAAGCCATTTAGTCTCATGAATTTACGCACAAAGCTTTCTGACCACTAGAGGGCGCCACAAACACAAAGAGGAGGCTTAAATTGGAGGCATTAAACAAGTTGCAGGGTAGTTTGTGTGTATGGTTTTAATAAACACAGTGTACAGGCTGTACCGGTGCATTACTAACAGCAGAAAAATGTGTGTAATATAGAGCGAATCATTGGGAAGACTGAGAGGGATGAGAAAATCTGATGAGCCCTACTTGGCTGGCAGGTTAGAAGCTGGAGGATCAAACATATTCCTGTAGGTATACAGATCAATAAGCTGCATGGCTGCCTCGGCAAAACCTCCAGCTTTGGGGAGCTTCAGTGGCTGAGAGCAAAATTATCACACACATTTGAATCTCCATTATGTTACGCTAAGTCTAAGTGTTTTATAATTGTTCAGGCTGACTGTGGGAATATTCCTCCAGCACAAATCCTTAACCTTCATTCTCTCTTGCTGTGACTGTGATTCATGAGTGTGTTTGCCTGCATCCTTTATTGGGACTGTAAGTGCAGTGTGTAGGCTTGTGAGTGCATTTTTCTCTCTCTCTGCATGTGTGTGTGTGTGTGTGTGTGTGTGTGTGTGAAACCTAATCTAATACAAACAGACACACCTTTTCATCCCCTTTCGCCTCCTCATACATTCCCCTCCCTTTTACTCTGCTCGCTCTCTTTCGCCATGCTGCTCTCAAACACACACACACACACACACATGCACATGCACACCCTCCCAGTACCCCATCTCCTAGGGAACACAGCGATGTCTCTATGGCAACAAGCAGCTTGGCTTGCTCCACTAATGAACCGGTTGCCGTGGCGACTGGGTTGGCTTAATAAAGCGCGAACGGAGACACTGGATGAAATAGAGGGAGAAAATGTTATGTTACTCCTCTGCACAAAACCCCCGTGCAGGATTTTTTTTAATTTTTTTTTTTTTATCATCTCTTTCTCTGTAGGACACAGACACACACAGAAACACAGTGTGTGTGTGAGTGTGTGTGTGTGAGAGGAGATTAAGATGAGTGACAATGACTGAGAATGTTCTGGGTTAGAAGAAGAGCTGTCAGGAGACGAGAGGCCGTGCAGTAATGCAGCAGGAGAGGCAGGGATCCTTGCAGCTGGCTGGAGCCAATCATCCTGCTGCTGCCTCAAGGTCAGAAAACGGCCCAGCTCCACTGTGGCCAAGGAGAGGGAGGCAGAGAGGGAGAGAGAGAGGGTGGGAGGGGATAAAAGAGGGAGAGCCAAAAAACCCTCTGTCAGCCATCTGTCTGTGCGGTGAGAGTTACGCTCCACTTTGCTGACTGAGCCTCGGAGCCGTTTGTTTTGCATTTGGCCGTTCGCGACCCCACCGGAGACACTTAAAGCTGCACCCAGCGCTGCCATTCATGGCCTCGTCTGCTCACCCTGAGGGGCCGCCGGGAATCACCCACTTTTCTCTGGAGCTGACTCCCCCTGCTGGATCAGGGGTAAGGGGACAGCATCCGGGAGGTGCAGTCAGTCAGAAGCCACAGGACTGTCTCCAGGTGACCTCTGCAGAGGGGTCGAGAGACACATTTAAGGGGTCACGAGAACATTAACAAGACAGAAATTAAGGAAAATTCTGCTACACAAATTATTTAATATTTATTTCCCTCCCCAATTATTCAAATGAAATCTGTTCATTCACTGTTCATTTTTGTAGAAATACCAGTGCAATGATCTAAAAGTCCTAAAATCATAATTAAGATGTATTATTAGTTAAAGCAAGAGTACTGATTCTGCAGAAGAAAAATGGCTCCTATGTATGTATGTATAATACACAACATTTTGGATTAGCCTTTAATTATTTCAGACAAATCTTGGTCCAGTTTAAAAGCACTAAGTGTTCGGGCCCTGTCCTGGGGATCACAAGATAAATAGACTGCAGACCTGCAGGCTGGGCTCAGTTAAAAAGTTTAAACATCTAAAACAAAATGTTCCCTCAATTTCTGTTTTAAAAAATGCAGCTTCTTGGATATTCGTTGTTTCTATCGTAGCCTCTCATGTCAAACTGACGCACACATTGAACTGAGTCTGACTGCATCTTAATGATCTTTAACATCAGTTTTTTAAAGCTCAGTTTTATTGACTTGATCTTAACGTGACTGTCATTTATCACATGTTGTTGAGTGCATTTTATGTTCTTTTATTTTCTTTTAATGTGCTGTTTTTAAGATTCTTCACCTCATAAGCTGTTTACCGATGTGAGTAAGTTGATGATGGCTGGTCTTTCGACTTGAAGCTGAGCTGCGTCTGTCTCTCCTGCAGAAATGTTTGCGGTTTAACCCCGATGCCACCGTGTGGAAGGCGAAGCAGCAGGTGCTGTGCTCCCTGACCGAATCTCTGCGGGACGTCCTGAACTACGGTCTGTTCCAGCCCGCCACAGACGGCCACGATGCCAAGTTCCTGGAGGAGGAAAGGCTGCTCAGAGAGTACCCACAGTCCTTTGAGAAGGGGGTACCATATTTGGAGGTACGATTTCGGTCTCCGTCCTCTAGATGTCGCTGTTATTTAATGATTCACTGGTCAACAGCAGAATCTGATGTGATGGCCTCTTCTTCGAAAGTTTAATGTGACCCAACTTTTTATACTTTGCATCCATGAATGAACTAGCAGACAGCAGCACTTTAAGGCAGTTCAGACTGTAAATTTTTCTTGTGTTATTTAAGTTAGGCCAGATTATAAAAAGCCCTGGTTTATGAATAAAGTTTTCGCACACGCTTCACAGAACTGTTCAGCCTCCCTGCTCTGTTTACTGCGACGCCTGCTGATCTCTTTTCCAGTCTGTGGACTCGTCTCCTTTTCATGCCACATTATGGCCCAGCGGAGGCTCTAAACCGCCTTTAAACCGCTGTAAAGCCACGCCATTTCTTTCACAACTCTTGTCCTCAGTGAAGTAGAAGAGGAGGTTTGTATAGCAAAACTAGATAAAGCTCCTCTGTGCAATGAATCTGCAAGCCCCATTTTGTGGATCTAGGCCAAAAGCTAAGAGAATTAGGGACGAACGCTCTCTGTGTTGGGATTAACTCCTCGTTTCCTTTGTCCTTTTCTCTCCCGGGGTTTAGTTTCGATACAAGACCAGGGTGTATAAACAGACCAATCTGGATGAGAAGCAACTGGCCAAACTGCACACTAAGGTATGAAACCCGCTCATCCTCAAAACTCTGATCTATAAAGGTTTTCATCTGCATGTTCTGTTCATATAAATGTACTGTAAATACTGCACAGTATACATATCAGTGTAAGTGTATGCACTGTGCTGTCCTTCACTTGCACATACAGTATTTCTGAAGCTAAAGGACTTCTGTCTGTTCTCTGTAATAAAGCGACACGTTTTTCTCTGCATGCAGGCCAGCCTGAAGAAATTCATGGATTATATCCAAACCAGCGCTGTGGACAAGATGGTCAAGTTCATAGACAAAGGCCTCGATCCCAACTTCCAGGACTCTGACACCGGTGGTAAGGAGCCTACACTTGTAATGCAGTTATTTGAAAGCTTAAAATGTCTTAAAAAAAACAAGAAGAGTTGACAAAAATGAAACATAATAAACCTTCCTGCCTCTGTACAGCTCAGTTCGGCATCAGTTTTTTAGGGGGGCTTGTTTCACCAAAGAGCAGCAGCCATGTTGTCAGAAATCTCGGTCACCCTGAGTCTTGATCCGAGTTATTGAACAGCCACATGTAATCGTCTTATGTAACCGGTGGCTGTTAGGAAGTTAAGAACCGTTTAAAAATTAAAGTAAAACTTTAAAATCAATCGAAGAAGTGACAGTGCATGTTTGGACTGAAGTAATTCCAGCTGTTTGCTTCTGTTTTAATCCTCACAGCTGCTCTCTGTACATGCTGAGGATAGATTGGAGCAAATTAATGAGGTGCACTGAAGAGACATACAAACATATAACATTTTATTTGCTTGCTCATCAATAAAAAAAAAAATTACTCGTAAACATCAAACAGATTATTTACAAATGTTAAAGACATTTTGGGAATCACATAAAAAATTCTGTGAAAGTTAAAAGTATAATAATTTAAAAACTGGTTTGAAGTTAAGGGTGATGCCGATTTCACACATCCACATGTCGTCAAATCTCCTCCTTCCTCTCTCTCTATTTATTGACTTGTTCTGTCTGTCCATCAGACGTACAAACACTTCAGCTGAGCGTCTCCTCTCAGCAGCCGTGTGACCTGTGGCTCTGCTGTGTAAGCTCGGCCTGCAAACAACACGCCGCCCCCTCCGTTTTTTTTCTCTGCCCTGGGCTCTGCAGCATGTTGGCCTAACACTTTGTCAAGGATCTGAGCCAGTGCTGTTCACAATTTGGTGGCTTTTCTCAGATCCTGTTAGTGCTCGGTGGGGCGGGGGGGAATGGGGGGTAGGCAGCAGCAGACGGCTCATTTACAGTCCGGGTGTGCTGCTCCGTGTCACTCCAGCCGCTCTGGGAGCAAGTGTCAAAACACAAAACACAGCCTGTCACTGCGTGTGTGAAACACACTTCCACTTCACAACACCGGGGGGCAACAGAGAGCCCTGATTAACCCCCCCATCACCGGCATGCTTCGCTCACATCATATAGAATAGACAGGCTCAGCTGCACATGAAAATGATGAAAATTTAGGTGCTTATTGCTATTTTTGGGATTTGATTTTGGACTGTGGTTTCTCTGCTTCAAAGGTTTGATGATACAAACAAAAATCTTTGGAGCTGAGGACAAAAAATTATAAAAATATTAATGAATTAAATTATATTAATCACTTTGCCACATTAAAATTTTTTCTGTAAAACTCCATGTGTTAAAAAGAAAAGTTGTTTATTGTCAACTATGACATCTTTATGACTTCAAATAGTTTCCTCTTGATGGTGAGGTCGTGTCAAGGTGCTCTGACATGAACTATCAGCTCTGATTGAAAGTCTTTAGAAAAACATCTCTCCTGTGGTCCTGGATGTCTCCTCCATTGTGAAAATGTTTGAACATGTGACCAGCTCGTCTCTCTGAAAACTTTCTTCGTGCTCTCCCGCTCACACTGAGGGTCTTTAATGGGACATGAAATGATTTTGCCATATTCAACATGGCTCCTGTCAGCGGGGGCTCACTTCCATCTTCCGCCAAGGGAAGCGCTGAGTGGGCATCCCCCAAGTTGTCCTGACACGGCAGCTTCAGAGGAAGTGCATTCCCCCAAATTATCTGCACTTGAGATCTACAGAAGCTGCTCAACGATGAAAAAGCCCCCCAGTCGGCTTCCTCTTTGCCAAAAACTCTCTTGTCGCCATGGCAGCCGGCGCTCTGCTCCGTTTTTACTGGGAACACTTTGAATGCCTTTAGTCTCTCTGGTGCCGTTGAACTTCCTCGCTGAAGAAGTGACACAGCGTTGGTTTCATTTTGAAACACGCTTCTTTATTGTTTTATTTGATGTCGGCGTGATCAGAAAAATAACAATGCAACGATGGGAAAAACATCTCCAGCGTTTACCTGGAAGCTAACGTTGCTATCTAATCTCTGGAGATGATGTTTCACTTTGCCTGACATTTTAGCTGAGGTGAATTTAAAGATCTGGCAGGAAATTTTACAGCAGCTCGAGTTATCTCAGGGTGTGGGGTTGAGTAACCTGGGAATAAAACCTTGGATTTAGGAATGATGTCTTTCGAGTGGAGTGAGTCTTCTTTAAACTCTGAAAACTGACAGTCAGAAACTGCACCTGAAAATTCTCCTTACATCTGAAACTGTCTAAAACTCTGTTACGAGGGTCTCAAACTACAGATCAGGGTGCCAGATCATAATCTCATAAGGCCACCATGCAGAGGATTTATTGTTAGCAAATTCTACTCCTCAAATGCAGTTTTAATAATTCAGGCTTGCATGCTGCAATCACATCACCACATCAAATGACTTCAGATGTTCCCATACAGTCTGTCAGGTCATATAGGTGATGTTGTGCTGACAAAAACATACCAAACATTGGCATGGTTAACATTTTTATAGGCAAATTCAAACTCTCTCTAAGGGTTAATCCCCATCCTGCTTAATCTTCTAATTGAAAGCTGATTGATTTCTTCATTAACAATGTGCATTTAGTGTAAAATAAATGCAGGATATTAATATATCGTCAACACCACTGACACCAAAACGTCTCTTATTAAGCACAACTGGGTTAAAGAGTTTCCAGATAGTTTAATATGTTTGTTTTCTGTTTGACCTGCAAAGAGAAATCTGTTGTTCAAGGACATAAAACTCTGAGTATGAGTGTAAATAGTTGAAATTTATTGTTTCCCTGCTGAGCGCTCAAACAGACCCCCTAACGGTTCAGACCCCCTGCTCTTTTGGACAATTAAAAACTCTATTTGAATGTGTGTGTGTGTGTCTGTCAGAGACTCCCCTGTCCCTGGCGGTGCAGTGTGAGCCGGGTGGAGGCGAGGCCATCCGAGTCCTGGTGGAGGGAGGGGCTCATATTGACTTTCGCGCCAAAGACGGACTCACATCGATCCACAAGGCTGTTCGAGGCCACCGCCATACAGCCCTGCTGGTAAACATTCACACGTGTTTTTAAAATAGAAATGCTGTTATCTAATCATAATGAGTTTTTATTGTCAGGCCGTAATGAGAGAAATCCAACTTAGACTTGTGTACATCCTGAAAGTGATGCAGTCTTATTTTCACTTGTGTTACTGTACAGAATAAACCGACCCTCCCACTCAGCCGCCCACACACAAAATACACATGAACAAAAAAAAAAAAAAAAAATTACTCTATTCACCCAGAGAGGAAAAAAAAGATATTAAAATTCAGATTGCCTGGTTTAAAGGTGCAGCGCATTTACATTTCAGCCGTTGTGTGTGCACAACTCCAACTCCCAAATCGGCGAGGAGACATGTACCTGTCGACGGGCGACTCATTCATTCAGATAATTACATGACAGAGTCCGTAACAGCTGCTAAACCGCGTGAAGATTTTACAGCAGCCTCTGATTGAATACATCAGCTCTCCAGCCTGAGGCGCCGCATGACCTCCCTGAACCCCCGGATATATGTTCCCATCCTGATTTAAAAGTCCATAAATATTCTCCAGCTTGAAACCACCATAAGATATTTTTATTGTGGTGTTAGCTCATAAAAGTCACCATTACATTAAAAATTACAAACTTTATTACACCGCCTTATTGTTATGATTAGTGCCAGTATTTGAGAAAGGCCTGTGTGGGAGGTTTACCTTATTATTTTTTTTTCTCTCTGCAGGTCTTACTGTCTCTTGGTGCGTCTCCGGACTACAAGGACCGGCGGGGGCTGACGCCGCTCTACCACACTGTGCTGACAGGGGGAGACACCTCCTGCTGCGAAACACTCCTTTACCACCGTGCCAAGCTGGGCATCAGGGATGAGAACGGCTGGGACGAGACGCACCAGGTTTGTGCAGTATTTGGGTCCCTTATGGCTTCAAGGGCATCTTCGGAGGGGTTTTCCAGAGATTTTGGGTAGAGAATATGGATGCAAATATAGAGAGTATTTAATTTGTTTGTGTATTATTATTTCCCATGTGCTTTGTATACAGTTAATTCTA
This sequence comes from Scortum barcoo, assembly GCA_023238725.1. Classification (NCBI taxonomy): domain Eukaryota; kingdom Metazoa; phylum Chordata; class Actinopteri; order Centrarchiformes; family Terapontidae; genus Scortum; species Scortum barcoo. The sequence continues at coordinate 4,016,571 of CM041547.1, forward strand.
CACTAAATAAACAGCACGACTTTTATTAGAGGGTGCTTGGGGCAAAAGCTTTCAATCTAATGGGGTCAGTGGCCTAATTTGAGTCTATTTGGGGATTTTAGTATAAAAGCACCAGAAAAAAAGTCCTGCCTTTGGGTGTTTGGGTGTTTTAATTTCTCATGTTTGTCTTGCACCAGGGTGCGTGCATCCTCTTTGTAATGTGCCAGGGTACTCTGTGTTCCAGCTGTCTGTGTCTGCGTCAAAAAAAAAAACATTCATGCCACGAAACGCCACACCTTTCACACCCTCCATCCATCCCACCCACCCTGCTTCTGTGGCCTCTCATTCCAGCGGCGACGTGGATTTGAAAGATGAAGGTATCAGCCTCTTCGTCTGATTTTCCACACTTCATCATCAGTGGCCTCCATCTTACACTGTCTGTCAGTGTGTGTGTGTGTGTGTGTGTCGAGAGAGATTTGACACATAAGTTTAGAACTGATACTGAGATTTTCTTGGACTAGATGCACCTTTATGTTTATTTTTTTTGCAGACAATCAATATCCTTAAATCTGAACATTCCCTTGGTGCCCAAAATAAGGGATTTTTCACTTTTTTTTAGCAGCATTCAATCCAAAACCATCACTAAATCCAGTACAAATTAAATCGTTTCATGTCTGCCTTATTGAGACTCTTTCTTGCCTTGAGGCACTGATGAGTTTTTTCAGTTTTATCTGGATATAATGTATGTAGCACTGAAGAAACCCACAGTGTAGTAAACCTGTAGGCTTTTGATGTACGTGCTATTACCCTTCAAGGTTTCTCTATGAAAGAAAATAATGGATGAGGTGTGGGTGAAAGTTGTTGACCTGAAAAATATGTTCAAAGTGTCCTGATATGGGGCGACAATGGAGATCCACCAGCCAATAACGAATGGCCATGATGAAACTGGTAGTAACTATAATAAATCCTCTTTTGATTGAATAATAATAACAGTAAAGAAAAATGTATTTTTGATTTCCGCTGTTCGGTATTGTTGTGTGTCCATATGATTCTCATCGCTCTATCTACTAATTATTGTTATTACTGGATCTCACTTGTGTTCCCTCGCTGTTTTCTCGCCCTCTGAGTTGGGAGGTGGTGTTAATTAAATGTGGTGTCGCTTTATAACTGTCACCTTGTTCCTCTCTGTGTGTCACCGTGTCTTCTTCACTCTCGTTCTCTTCTCCGCCCCTCTCTCATTTTATTAAACAAGCACATTAATCCTTTTTTTTATTCTTTGGTACCTCATCTACCTCGTTAAAAATCTCTTTGTCTTTCCTACTTCTTCCTCCCCTTTCTTTCTCTTTCTTTCTCTCACAATCTCTTCGTCCTCTCTCAGGCCTGTCAGAATGGGAACTCGCAGCATCTGGAGCACCTCCTCTTCTACGGGGCGGACTCCTCCTCCCAGAACGCCTCTGGAAACACTGCCTTGCACATCTGTGCTTTATACAACAAGGTAGACACTTTTTCCACTCAGATCAAATGTCAAACTCTTTAGAGAGGAGAAAGTGTCACGATGAAACACCTCAAGTCTTTGAAGGGACTGAATGCTCCTGACCTTCGCTAAAAATAAATAACTTTTTAGGTTTAACATCCTGAACTTGAAAACATCGTCATTCCTAAATTCCAATTAAATGTGTATCTTCTCAGAAAATTAAAGAAGATATGAATATGAATAATACTGTATATCATAAACTCTTTGTCAACAAACAGGTGTAAATCTTGACAAACTATAATATAAATGAGAAGTTTTAGATCTTTCTGCAGAATAGCTCTTTATTTTTACACATCTTTCTATAATTTTAACCTCACTTACAGAGGGAAATATGCCCAAAGTCAAAAGAGAATAAATGAACAAGTCACATACATTCCTACATTAAGCAGTGATTGTATATTTTACATATACGATGAATGTATATTAAGCGACGCTGTTTGTTTCAGGAAAGCTGTGCACGAATTCTGCTCTACCGGGGAGCAAATAAAGACACAAAGAACAACAGTGGGCAGACCCCCTTTCAGGTAATAGCTGAGTAATGCATGTTGGGCGGTTGTGCGGTTTAGCGTCTTATTAAGTTTACGTAGCAGAAAGTGCCGGGGCCTAATTTCACTTTAAACTGTTACTGTGCTGCGATGCACGTGGAGGTCCCAGGTGGCGGGGTTGCGTGTGACCCTTTAATCTGGATGCATTAACTCTGTCGGTGCAGAAAACAGCCAGCTGAGACTATCTGTTGTGTTTCTGCGAGAGAGGACAAAAAACATGAGAGGAAACAATCGGGTGAAATTTGCTGGATTGTGTGCTGACCTGTGTAGTTTGTGGAAGAAAAGGTCAAAAGCGTTTGTGCGACGGTTGAACAAATATCAAACTCTGCTCTCACGCGAGAGTATTCACGTGTTTTCATTTCATTTCATTTCCCCTTGATTTTGTAGTTGTAGATATTCTATGACTGTTTTTGTGTTTCTCTACAGATCATTCATCTTTCTTGCATCAGGGGGATGTGATCTGTATGTTTTCATTAAATGTGATATTAAAGATGCCACAAATCTGGTTTCCATCACTTCTATCAAATTAGAAAGTTTAGAGCGCCAACAAAAAGGGGTCATTTAGGAAATACAGATGAATAATGCATCAGCAAAAGCATAGTTTTGTTCTGCCTTTTTCAGCTGCTGTAGGACTGTAAAAAGATCGCATGCGTGTGTGTGTGTGTGTGTGTGTTTTATCATCAGGTGGCTGTCATGTCCGGCCATTTTGAGCTGGGAGAAATTATCAAAAATCACCGGGACACAGATGTGGGTAAGTAGCTGAGGTGTGATGTAAATTTTTCATGCCAGTTTGGAGATGCGAACAAAAGGAAGCAGCGGTGAAATTTATTATATGCAAAGGAATATACTCAAGTGGCATTTACAACATGGCAGCATGTTGGACTTTAAATAATAAAGAAACATGCAGGGTGTTGCAAATAAAAAGAGTGACCAAGAAACCGAACATCTGTATGTTGGTATGCAGTGATATGTAATGTTGTGCTTGCCTCTTTCTCTCACTTTTTCACACTCCCAGTCCCCTTTGTGGAGTCTCCAAAGTACGCCCCCCAGAGGCGGGAGAGTGCCCGGACGCTGACAATACCCCACCCTCACCCCTTCCTCCGGGCCAACAGTGACAGCAGCATGAACCTGCCGGACTGGATGGCGGTGCCCAACGCCCCGGGCACCAACATCGTCTCTGTGCAGGTGTGTGTGTGTGTGAAAGATGAGGTTCAAAGTTTAAATTCTTTACATTGGAAATCCATTTAGCAAGTGCTCTGACGCTTTACATAACTTCTAAATAATAAGTCGAAGATACTAACTCCGCATATTGACCCATCTGGGTGGCACATCTGGATTGATTGCTTCACCAATCAATCACTACAGAACAAAATGTAGTGATGCTGTATCAATGATATTAAAAATGGAAGCATGACATATAACAAGCCTACATTCAGTGTTTGATGTTCGTTGTGTCTAAACTTGCTTGATGTTTGAATTTTGGTCTAGTTATCCATTTAATGTTAGACTTAGTGCCCAGATAATCAGTATTCCCACTGCACAGGTGGAGGCTTGAGCTGCTGCATCCCAACAATATGAACATAAATGATAACGCTTGAAGGGACATTAAACAATATAATAGATGACCTTTATCAACCTCTAGTGGTGAACAGTACTCATTGCAGCTACATACTATAGTTACTGTACTTGTATATGTTTGTGTCTGGCATATACTATCCATGTACATATATTTTAGTCCTTATGTGTAATGTAGCAGTAAATGAGTCCTTACATAATAGGCTCTTGTCATTGTTCATTGTCAGTGATTATGTTGAGTGACAGTCCGTGCATGCATGCAACATGATCTAAAGAATTAATCAGTTCTGTGACATGTGTTGATGTTATCACCTGTAAAAGCAAGATGCGCTCCTATCATCAGAGTCAGTGTTATTAGGAGAGAGAAAGAAAGTTAAACATGTCACTGTGGCAGAGAAGAAGATAAAATAATTAACAATAAATTAATATAAAAACAGAAAATGCACTGAGATGAATATGTGCTTGCTTAGTTTTATCATACACTGAATATTACAATGGAGCTGTATCACTAATAAAAATCTCTCATTGATTTTATCCCCCCCTCCCGCCTTGTGTCTCACAGGGCTATAAACATACAGGAACCCTGCGGAGCTCCAGCAGTCCCAGAGGGGCGAGGACGCGCTCCCCGTCCAGAGGAAGGATCGGAGACAAGGAGGACCGGAGCAGGCAGAGTCGGAGAGGGTGAGTGGAAAAGACTCGCACCAAGAACAAGAACCTCTCTGTTTCTCTCGGTGCAGAACACTTTGGGTTCATGCATGCAGGACGGCATGATCGAATGACGTCAGGTGTTCCAGTACAGTATGTGAAAGTGGAAAACTAATTGTCAGGTCATGTAGGTTATGTTGTGCTGAAAAAAAAGATGCCAAATGTCAGAATGGTAAACATTTTAAAGGCAAAAAATGGCCTAAATAGCCTCAGACTCCTGCAGGTTAAAATACTTTTCAGACTTTCTACTGATGACTTCAGGCCCAAAGAGTCTTTAAAATGTGAATTACATCAAGTCTTAAAAGGTTGTAAAAGTGGTTAAATATTAAGTTTTAGTCTTAAATATGGTTTCTTACGTCTTTAAATGTGCTGAAAAAAGTAATTTTCAGGTGAGAAATGCTTTAGTTGTGGTTATGTTATATAAGTTTTGCTTCTCTAAAGATATGTAGGAATAATAAGATATTTCTGAAACAAAAATAAACAAAAAAGCACAAAAATGACTCATAAAAAGTTACATTTTTATGCCTAAAAAGTAGATATTAATATCTGAGTGAATATACCGACCTACAGAGGTCAAATAAAAATCTTTTCCTGCCGACAAAGTCTTAAAAATCTTCCTTTCTCTTGCATTCAGTAGTTCAGTCACTCACACCTGTAGGGAGTTTTGAGTTTTTCACTGCAGTCTCAAACCGCCCGCCCCACCTCCTGCCTCCCTCCCACCCAGGCCTGCCCCGGCCAGCACAGCCACACAGACGGCGGGTCAGCGGAGACGCCTCTACAGCGCCGTCCCAGGACGAGTCTTTGTAGCTACCCGAGCACACTCTGCCCAGGGGGAGCGAGAAATCAGCTTCAACAAGGGAGACAGGGTCAAAGGTGTGTATACGTTCATTTATTTATTTATTTATTTACATTTTCATTTGTCTTCCACGCGAATTCAAAATGTCTGTCTGTTTGGGAGTCAGTGTTTGTCATGCTGTTTACACCTGGTACTAACATGACTGTAATGAAACAGTGAGGCTCTGCTCTTTTAATCCTCCTGCAGAGGTCTGTGGAGGGCCTTTTCCCCCCTTTAACAACACTGTGTAAAAGAGATAAACCTCCACATGGATCAGACAGCTGACGTCCATGCACTTTTAAGAAATGTAATAAGTTACATGTTTAGTGGTCTCTATCTGTTTGAGGCTTTGGCGTATCCCCAAAGAGTTCCTTTTAATATGCGAGCTGCTGACTGCAGGGGTTCGACAATTCAAGAGTTGAGATTCAATTAGCAGCTTTTGAGGTAACGCCACTTAGCTAACTGATGAAGGATTTTGGACACCGAACGAGATGGTGCTGCATCACAGCAATGTTTAGTCTGTGTACCTGACATGAGCTAAAACTGCACCCTGACCAAATAAGCACCCAACAGCATGGGTTTATGAAGGTGTGATGCTTAACGTGTTACCAAACCAAAGCTCACTTACTTGATGCCACGTGAGCATCTCACTGATGATTTGTTTGCAGCCACCTGACTCATGGAAGTCCAATATTCACTCTACTACTACTACTAGCTTTTCTTTTGTTGTCTCCAAGTTATATGGAGGCAACAATTCAGGTGGAGTCAGCCAAAAGGAGTCAGAAATCTGCGTCGATAATAGCAACCCCTTCACCTGCCGGGTGATAGGACAAATATATTGGCTATCTGTGATTGGTTGACTCCGTTATCAGCTGATTTTTTTGGAGAATTTAGAGCTTATTATTCTACGATGCAGAGAGAGAAAAGAGTGAATAAAGTCATTTCTCTTTCTATTGTCCTGGGAATGGTGGTGATTTAGACGCATGTTGTATCTGGCTTGTTTAACACGTCCCTCCCCAGCCAGGATCGGCTCAACCTGTTCAAAACTACCTACTGCGGGCACGATTTCAGGTCGATTCAGTGCTCGGAAATATTTTTCAAATCACTCATTAAAGTGTGAAAGGGAGAAAGGGAAAAGTCAGGGATTATCCTACCTTTTGTTGAGTATCTCTGGAACAGCTGGGAGTTGAGACACCAGCCATGGCTCACTGGATCCGCACGATTAAAACCGAAATAATCCCAAACAGGGGATTTTTAAAATTCTTTTTCCCACTAGCTCTTCCATGATCTTTCGCTGAAAATGGCTCGTGGGTAGTGGTAACACATGCTGTGCAAACACCTGAGCCAATAAATCACAGACCACCGTTTATCAGACTGACAGTTGGTAGGAAAATTTCAACATATCGCCCAATCCTCTCCCATGTTGTAGACTACAGATATGGATGGACTTGTAGCTTCAGATCTTAATGCAAAAGGTCAACATTTTGAAGATTGATGTCACTCTCATTCCTGTGCAGCCCCGTACAGTTAATCGACTAGATTTTACTTTAAAAAAGGACACTTAAACCTGGCAGGAGGTGCATGTTAAGACAAGGTGTAAAGGGGAGCTGAGGGACAGAGCAGCACCCAGGACAGATCCAAGTGTCTTCAGATGAGTTTGTCAAATGGCGATGTCGTAACATGAGTGTAAGGTCTCTATATATGTTTGTATTCAATGTCTGCAGGTATGAATATGTGTGTGTTTGTGAGTGAGTCTAAGGTGTTGCCAGGTATGTATGTCTTGGTGAGTACGTAGGAGGTTTGCATGTCGCTGTGTGTGCGTGTCCACATGATTTTTCCTTTTCTTGTTCGTACAACGTTGTTGTTGTTATTAGCGTGTGTTCATTTCTCATTGGTGTCTGTCTGTTTGTCTGTGTGTGTGTTGGTGTGTGTGTTGTTTTCCTGACACTCTGCTCTTTCCTGCCCCCCCCCCCCCCCCATAGTGCTGAGTGTTGGCGAGGGCGGGTACTGGGAGGGGACGGTCAGGGGTCGCACAGGCTGGTTCCCCTCCGACTGTGTGGAGGAAGTGATGCTCCGAAGCCAAGACAACCGATCAGGTGATCACACACACACACACACACACACACACACACCCTGTAGGCTCTTCCTGAAAAAACACCCAGCATCACTTAATTTAAAAAAACACCTTTAACCCCTGTGAATCAATTTAATCTCTCACAAAGGCCTGAAAATAAGGTGCTACTTTTAGTATTATTGCAATAAAGATCCATGTTTAAATATCTGTATATATATGGAGCATATATATAGTATTTATGTTTATAGTGTAGTTATGTCTTTTATATCTTCTATATTTTTATATCTATTTTTGTCAAATTTAAACTGTTATTTGAGCTGCTGTGACAAGTCAATTTCCTCAATGCTGGATTAATAAAGTTTATCTCATCTTGTGTAAATTGAAAGACAATAACCTGATATTTTATTATGTCAAGAGAATACTTTGACTTTTTGGGAAATACCCTTATTATTAGGTGAACTATTTCTTGGCTGGACCCATTAACTTTTCCAAAGCTGTTCGCTAGCTGTTTCTACCTGTTTCCAGTCATTATGCTAAACTAAGCTAACCGGCCGCTTTGTATTTGTATTGACATGGGAGCATTATCAGTCTTCTCATCTGACTCTCTGCAAGAAAATCAAAATATATTTTTAAAAAAATGTTGAGTTATTGCTTTGAAGTATATATGAATGATTATTATTACGTATTTTGCTTATTTTGTCTGACCAACAGTTAAAAACCCAAAACTGTTAAATCAATTATGTAAAAGAAAGAAAATCAACAAAATCCGGATATTTGAGAAGCTGAAACTTTTTCTTTCTTTTTGTTTTGACAAATGTCTCCAGCTTTTGATTGCTTTTGAATTTTTTGTTGACAGATTTTCAGTTCCTATTCCTTTCTATTTTCTGTCTGTGAGTTTAGAAAATGTTTCAGCACAAATACACATATTAGTCTCACAGATCAGCTTTTCATCAGTAGTTTAAAGTTATAATTGCAAAGATTTCCATTTTAATAAATGTCTGTTAAGTCATCATATATTGCTGAATGATGCATCACAATGATGACGGCCCAGGTGTCAGGAGCAGCTTTTCCAAAAAATAAAAAATAGGCTTTTAACAAGACTTTTAATGCACTTAACACTCTTCAGCTCAGCTCACCTGTGTGTGAAGCAGCTTACCGTTTCTTTTCCAGTCTTCGCTAGACTTTTGAATTAATGGTTATGATTGGCGAACAAATAAAGAAAAAGTTGATGCACAGACAAGGAAATTTGGGAAACAAGATCCAAAAACACATCTGGACTTACCTCTTATAGCAAAAGTGCAGCAAAAGACAACAAAATGAAAATAGTCTGGATTATAACTTTAAATGTCTTGTTGAGGAAAAAAAAGATGTGTAAAAGAGAGATTCTCCCGTGATGATAATATATTAAAGTAATAATAACAGTAACTGAACAGTGCCTGTAAGCCTTGCAAACAGATTTAATCAAAGAGCGACTTTGCTGATGTTCCTGCATTTCTGTGTTTCAGAGAGCCGCGGAGAACGAGCCAAACGGCTGTTCCGCCATTACACGGTGGGATCCTACGACAGCTTTGACGCTCCCAGGTAAGAGTCGCCATCACGGCTGCACGGCAAACTGAGCGGCTGCCAGTTTTTATTTAAAGCTGCAGCGGCCTGCACTGATCCTGCAAGCAGAGGGAGCAAAAATGAAAAAAAGGGGGGTTGGTAATGGGGTTAATTTAGGGTAAGGTCACACCAGAGGGGTACCTGAGGGGTATTTGAGATGAACAGAAGGGCACTCGGGCTGATAAAAGAGGCGTTTGGATGCCTCAGTGCCTGTTTGGTGTGACATTAGGACCAAAATGAAGCATGAAAGTACCCCATTAGGACACAGGCACATGCTGCTTAAATAAAGGTTAAAAGAAGAAGTTTGACATTCAGATTATTATTCGTATTAAGGTCGGTCACAGAGCAGGTCTACCGAGGCAGCAGCGGCGGGCGCGGTGCCTTGCTGAAGAGCGTGACGCGAGTACTGCAAATGAAACTGGCAACCTTTTTTGTGTTATGACCCCCTCCGCTCCAATGTTTAGACACACAGCACATGCTGAGAGGTGATTTGTTTGTACGGTAACATACTGTACACATCTCTCCGGATCAGATGATTCACGTCGTGATTCACACGCTCCGGCGGTACTTTGATTCGTGTAATGTGATGTGTTGTGAGTGATTCATGCGGCAGGATGACGAAGTGTGAGGGTTCACTGCCTCGGGTCTCGAAAGCTGATCCGCCTGCTTTCAAACCGGAGTCATCCTCCAGGCTAAGGTTTACCCGCCGTGTTTTGACTCGCCGGTTTTCGCTGAATTTAACCCGGGCAGACAGGCAGATTTTTGTCATGTGGGGATTTTAGAGTCACTTCCTTCCTTTGTGTGTCTGCCTTTTGCCTCTAAGGTGTGAGGCCACGTTGCCAGGCTGCAGTTTTTCAGATGGGCTGAACGGCTCGGTGTCTCAAAGGTGCTTTCAGACCGCTCTGATGACTAAGTCTGAATTTTCTTTGTGTTTTCTTGGGTGTCATCTATACTGCCCTCGATGACCAAACTATCTGAACTGATGCATATGTATTAAGGTGTCATGGGACTAAACACAAATCATCTTAAAACAGCAGCTGAGATTTTTTAACTTTTAATAAAAGAACTGATAGAAACGGTCACCCACCTACTGTGGCTTCATCACCATGAAAACGGTTTCTGTTCAGCTTCTTTGGCTGGATTCAGAAATGAGATTCGGCTGGATCTTCTGTGGAGGTGATCTGTTGACACACGAGTGATGGAGGGAGGGGGGCTCTCCTGGTATTGACTTTGGGCATGTGACTTCTCCTCGTTAACTCCCCCTAATATAATGTCATTCGCTTTAATGCCTCGCATCTGCATCGTCGCTTTGAGGCAAACTCATTTCACCGTCCGCCACTCGGACTGAGCAAAGAGAGAATTATTTACATAGAAATAAAGCCATTATCAATCACATGTATTATTTACACGAAATCCCGCCTTCTGCCTCTCCCTTTCCCTCTTTTTTCCCCCACTCTCTCTCACTCATCAGCATTTTTTATCACTCCTCAACTTTCTCTTTCTTTTCCCTTTTCTTCCTTTGTCTTCATCTCCCTCTCGTGCTGTGTTTCTCCCCTCGTGCATGCACACAGTATCATTTATTATTAACATGCTTTTCATCAACGGTGACATTTCATGCGAGCAACTCACTCGGCCGTCGCACACACACACACACGTGTTTGCGAGCACATGCTAACACACACATCATGGATAATTAAAGCCGTGTGCTGCGCCGTAGACGGAGCCCGAGACTGTTTGTTTGGCCAGGCGGGCACGGCTGACTCAGAGCCGCCCTCACACGGGCCTACTTTCACAGCCTTTATCACTACATGTAATATCTCACCTATCCCTCCTTTCATCCCTCTATATTTGGCCACGTCTCCTGACCATCTCTGCATCCCTCCCTCGCTTTTCTATTCATCACCGTATCGCTAACCCCCCTGTACTTTTTAATTTTCTTTCTATCACCCTCTCTCCCCTGTGGTGTCTCCATCTGGAGGTCAGACAGTGAAAGGGCACTCTAAAGGGAGAGGAGGGTTGGAGAGGGGGATAAGGAGCTCGGACGGAGGAGGAAAGGCGCTCTTTGTTTACAAATGGGTGAAAAGAGACATATGCATCGTGTTTTTTTGTGTGCAAGCAGCAGGGGGCCTAAGCAGGTTAGAAAAAAGGAAGAAGGATGCCCTCTGTTGTGTTTTAACTTTTTTTACTGTGACGACCAAAGCAAGGCCAATATAAGTTTAAGTCCATCTGATACAAATAAAGGTTTATTAGGGATGGCAGACTGAATTATATAAAAAACAGACGTTTATGGTTCCCACTAATGCATCTTAATGATATTTAAGTTAAATACTTGGGAAAATAAGATGGTGAACACGATAAATATTGTATCTGCTAAACATGTTAGCACTGTTTCTCCGAGCATGTTAACATTTAGTTTAAAGTTCGGCCTATGGATGCCTCATAAGGACTAAATACTGGATCCAAAGATGGTGCCTGTTCAGTCCAATAAGAGCTGCTTGCCTGACGCATACGCCAAAAAAGGTTTACTTACGACTGAATATGCGCTCTAGTTTAAATCCCATCATAGTTTACTGACATAAGCTTTGGAAAGTTTTACCAAAATTAAACCTCCATGACTTAAAAATATACAGTAATAATCAACCATGTTAAAGCTGGAAGTGTCCTGTCAATAGTTTTACCGACGTCTCTTTTACAACAGTGGTCTATGAGGAAAATGCTTTTTGGGCCACAGGAGGATTTTTATTGCAATAACACAAGTGACTACTGTTAAAAAAAGTAGATAAAAAAGGATGGAAGTGGCAGCACCATATCAAGGCGTTATAATACACCCATGGTCTATAACACATTTGGTCATCCAGCCTTATATTTACCTTTATTTGCCATGATTCCTAAGTGAGAAACTCCTGAAGCAGAAAAATGTTCACGCTAATGATTTACCTGATGAAAAAATAGTTTTGCTTTAAGGCAGATTTTTGTAGAGGAGGCTGGTGACGGAGAAAGAGTTTGGAAATGGACAGGACTGATGGACTGATGTCTATTTTTTTAATAAATGCCTCACATTAGCCAATCATTTTGGTCCCTCCCTTCCACTTTCTGATCCTCACCTCCTGTCCCACCCACGGACAGTTATTGACAGACGGATGTATTTTGCAGCCCGACGTTAGAACCGAAACTCACCAGTCAGCAAGACGAATGTCTTGCTGACTGGAACAGCCAGGTTTCATGTCTGAAACAGCCAGGTCAGTCAGTTCACATCAACCAGTCTGGGTAAGACATGCTTGAATATTTGGGTACTGTCAGACCTCACCACAGTAAGGTGAAAATATCTGGTCTGTTTTTCAAGAAAATGTTGACTTATTGTGGCTATTTAGCAATTAATCTTTGCATTTTAGACATTATGTTTCATACAACCACACACTGCAAAAAAAAAAAATCTCTCAAAAACAAGAGAGAGAAAAAAAGAGTAATAAAATGGGGGGATGTTACTTAAAATAAGCCAAATTATCTGCCAACAGAACAGGAACTTTCACTTGCCAAGATTTCTTAAAACAAGTAAAAATATCCAGTCTCAAAGAACCCAGAGATATAATAACACTAAGAACACTTGTCCGGATACAAAGAGAAGATTTAAGTATTATTTTCTCAGTATGCAGGAAATTGTGCTTAAATTAAGCATCCAGTGCTGTTGTCTTGAAATAAGTATATATACACTGGGATTTACAGATATCAATAGAATATTATACTTAAAATAAGACACCCTAATTAAGATACATGTAGTTGCGGTACTACTAGAAATGAGGCTCGTTTAAAGAAAGAAGTGAATGTCAGATAAACACGTTTCTTTTCACTTCTTTATTGAGGTCTGTGTGGTGTAAGATATGTGAGGAGGTGAGAAGATGCTCAAAATAAGAAATTGTGACTTCGACAAAGCGGTTTTGTACAAGTCAGTGTTGACGAAACAGCTTTATAATCCTGGTCATTCGAATTTCAAGCATTAAGTTACTCAGAAGCAGTAATAAATAATAATATATAATGGTTAGTTATAATGGTTTATTAAAAAAAAGTTTGAAACAAGTAAATTGCTCTAACAGAAAAAAATCTGGTAATAAAACAAAAGCATATGTAGCCTTGATTTATTTAGACTACACTTTTTGCAGTGCAGCTAATAATCATTTCTGGCTCAGAGAGCTCGACACACTGCAACCTTTAAAACACAAAACAAGAAAACATTTTTACTTTGTGCTGAAAACACAAGTAAACACAGAAATGCTGCAAGTTATTTCTGTAGGACCCTAAAAGTGGCGAATACATTGACCAATTATCGGTTCAGTGTCCCCTTTTGTGTTGTTTCTTTTTTCTTATTTCCGCCTTTCAGTGTTTCTCTGTTTGTTCTCGTATTTCCAACATGTTGCTTTTTGCTGCTTAAGTGTTGTCAAACAGGCAAATGTGTGCAGCAGTTTTTTTTTCTCTATGCATTGAGCTCCCTCTGCCTCCATAATTACTACACTCGCAAAACTTAAAAGCAAAACACATTCACTGTTTTTAATGTCACGTTCATTGGAGTGAAAACCTACCTCAGCTATGAGTTTACATAACGGCACATATAGCTGACTCCTTTGATTAACATCTGAGGATGCTGGCATATATTATTAAACTAATCATATGCATTTAACAAATGTGTATAGATATATGAATATACCTTTACAGTGTTTGGTTGTAGATAAATGTTTCTTCTGTTGTAGCTGTGTTTGCTGCAAGTTTAGCTTTGAGCTCATAACGCTGCTGTTCTCAGTAAAAAGAGGTGAAATCTGTGAGCTGTTCATCAGGACTCTGTGTCAACGCCACAGATACGCAATCTGTACATGCTGCTGCTTCTCCAAAACCCACATGAGACCGTTTTTTGGGCCAACAGCGGGTCAAATGAGGACGAGGAGCACGCATGGTTTGGAGGAGAGAGGCAGAGTTGCCCTGCTGAACGCTGCTGTGCTGGTTTCTTTGTGCATGTTTGACACGCGAGTCGTCAAATCTGATTTTTTTTTCACATTTCTCAAACATGTGTGACTTCACCTCGCTTGACCGTTTTGGCTGAAATGCGCAACAAGAGATAGGCAGCAGCATCAAAGAGTGTGTGTGTGAGATACACAGATGCACACACACACACACACACACAGTGGACACACATTAGGCATGCACATAAACACACAATCATGTGGACCTTCTGTTAATGTTTGTACGTATCCTGCTCCCTCCCCCATCTCTCCCTTTTTCTCTCTCTCTCTTCCTCTCTCTCTCTTATCACACATGCATGCACACACACACACTGTACACAGGATCACAGCGGTATAGCCTGACATGCAGGGAGGGAAACAAAAAGGCAGAGATGTGAGAGGAGAGGGGACAAGAGCTGTGATCGTCCTCAGATGCGGGAGGGAGGCAAGAGAGAGGAGGAGAGAGAGAGAGGAGAGAGAGAGACGGAGGGAAGAAGGGAGGGAGGGCAAGTCGACGGAGGACAGCTTCGACATACGTGGAAGGAGGCTCTGACTAAGAGATGATGTGAGTGCCTATTCGGGAGAATCTGTCTGCACCTCTCTCTCTCTCTCTCTCTCTCTCTCTCTCTCCTCCTCCTCCTCCTCCTCCTCTTCCTCCTTCCGCCACTCACCCGCCAGCTGTTTCTCTGTCCTCTCTCCTCTTCCTGTCTGCGTCGATGCATCATCCTCCTCCTCCTCCTCCTCATCCCACCCCCACCACCACCACCACCATCCCTCACCCCTCTCTTTCCCTCGCTCTGCCCCTCTCATTCATGCTTTGTTTACAGCTAATGTGAGGAATTAGCGTGTGTGTGTGTGCATGTGTGTGTGCATGTTAGAGGTTGTGAAGAAGGCAAGAAGAAAAAAAAAGGGGGTGGGGTAGTGGGTGAGGTTAGTTAAGTGTGATTTAAAGGCACGTGGGGTCAATAACAGCTGGACGGCAGCAGAGGCTCCAGAAGGATCCGCACAAAGTCAGATTTATTCTCATCCCGGTCGGCTCTCTTCTTTGTAATATTACGTAATAACAACTCGTCTTTTGTCAGCAAGTCACGTGACGGTGGTGATACTTGGCCGGTGATTTAAACTTCAAGACCCTCCTCCTCTCAGCTCCCCTTTTTTTCAGCGAATGACTTCAGATAGGACGCCTGCATGGCGGAGACTTATCTCAGTCGCATCCATTTTTATGAATGGGAAATCATGACAGTGACAGATAGGCAGAGTGAATACTATACATATAAACCATGGGGAGTGGAGGGGTGACGAGGCACGGATAAAGGGGAGGAGGAGGAGGATGGAGGAAGAGTGAGAGTATAGAGTGTGTGTGTGTGTGTGTGTGATGTTGGCATGCGTGTTTGGACTGTGTGTTTGTACATGAAACCCCCTGTGAACAAACCCAATCACCTCTCACTCCCTCTCTCTCTCTAAATTACCTCATTTCTCTCTCTCCTTTTTTTTAAGCCACCTTACTCCCCCTCCCTCTCCCCCTGCTCCTCTCTCCCTCTCTCTCTCTCTCTCTCTCTCTCTCTGTCTCTCTCTCTCTCTGTGTCGCATGCAGTCACAATGAACCATCTCCATCTCTCTCTCTCCCGTTCCTCCTCTCTCTCTGTCTTAAGTATGAAGGGGCTGGGAGAGCTTGGCCCTCTCCCTTTCCCTTCTTCCATCTCTCTCTCCTCCTCTTCCTCCTCTCCTCCTCCTCCTCCTCCTTCTCCTCTCTCGCGGCTCGCGCTCGCTGCTGTCTCGCTGGAAGACGAGAAGGAGAAGGAGCAGGAGAAGGAGGAGGAGGAGAGGGAGGGGAGGAAATGGCGATGGGGGCATGCGGCGAGGAGGATGTCTCCCTCTCCCTCTCCCTCTCTTCTTCCTGGCCGTCGCTCGGCCCTGTGAATAGGAGCGTCTGGTTCATTTACAGGTACCTGCCATGGTTTTTGTTTTTTTTTATACACCGTGCCCTACCCTCCCTCTCCCTCTCTCCCCTCTCTCTCCTCCAGTTGCTGGGGGAGATGGGGAGTGGGGGGAATAATTGGAGAGGGCGGAGGGAGGGATGCATGCATGTGGACATAATGGATGGCAGGACAGGATCGATTAGATAGACTGACAGATGTTGCAATGCATGCTTGCAGGCAGATGTGTTTGATTCAGTGTGTCTCAATGTGAGTGTGTGTGTGTGTGATGTATGTGTGTGAAGACGGATGAGAGCTGCTGCTACTGCTGCTGCTGCTGCTGCACAGCCCGGTGTATGAGCAGTGCACACAGCCCGGTGTATGAGCAGTGCAGCCGTTCTGTGTTTTCGCTGTGTGAACATGTGTGTGTGTGTGTGTGTGTCATTTTCTTTTCTCTCTGCTTTGAATCACTCCCCGAACAAACGTCCTCTGGCAACGCTGCGCCGACACAAGTGATGCTCGCTGCTTTTCACTGATGTGCAGATTGATTGCGTGTTTGTTTGTTTGCATGCATGCCTGTGTTTGTGTGTGTGTGTGGATGGTTGTGTCTGCTGTTGTTCATCAAAAACATAAAGGTATGAGAGGGAGATTTCTCTTCCTCTTTTGGCCGGTTGATTGCATGTGCTCTTGTGTCCTGTGTGGTGCGTGGCGTGTTTCTGTACGTTTACCAGTGTGTGTGTGTGTGTGTGTGGCAGAGAGAGAGAGAGAGAGAGAGAGGAGGGAGACTGCCGACAAATTGGAAACAGCGCATGGTGAGGGAGTTTTAACGATGCAGCATGCATGACAAGTTCCAGCTTCTTTCTGACACCTCTATGGAAGCCCGCTTGGCCAAACCAGTTTAGTGCCTTTGCTTCCTACGTGTGCAGTATGAGACACACCGTACGCTGTGCTGGATCGTCCAGCTAACATACTGATGGCAACGCTGGGCTGATACTGAGGAGGCAACACTGAGGAGGCATTTTCACTGAGTCCCAGTTCAGTGGCTGGAACACCTGAAGGATGCGGGGCACAAAGGTGAACCTGAGATGGTAGATTCTCACAAAGAGCAAAACTAATGTTGTGTTCAGGTGTAAAGAAAGAGGTTTAAAAGTTTGTCACAGAGTGTAAATACGAGTGATTAACTTGGACGAGTTAAACGATGTCGGAAGTTGCTTACAAGTTTAACAAGCACATTAAAGAGACCTAGCAAAGAGTTTCAACATTAAGTTCTGTTTTTCTGTGATTTACAACATGACAAGGCGGCTTGGCTTTCATGATTTATACCTCAGATGACCTCGACGTGCTATTTCCTGACTTTACTGAGAAGATCGCCTCAACAGTTGACCAGCACACAGTGGATTTAAGGACAATGAGAGCTTCTGAGGATGGTTTAATGTAGGCTGCATTTCTCAGCTGCACTTGTGGAGCATTCGGTGTAGAAATCCGGACTTCAGAGGATCCAGCCTCTGAACTGGGACGCAGCTAATGACACTTGAAGTTGATGATATCCTTGAAGACAGTGAGGCCCGAGTTTGTTTGGAGGCACTGGATGATGTTCAGGGGATTATTGCTACGCATGCAACCGCTGTGAGCAAGCAGAGGATAAACTGTACAACATAAACACGACGGTTACGATCTGACATGTCTTCCGGTGACCAACTCTTCGTAACAGTCCAACAGTCACCACAATTATTTGTTCACACCGCGGATGACTTGCGAGTGTCACTTTGTTCTCAGTGATAGTCGGCCGTGCAAAAGGCTCTGAGCGCATCTATGCAGCGGTCCTCACACAGTTCAGGCATATCCTGCTTTTTCTGCCGCCCCGGGAACACCTCTCATAATGTTCTGCCATTCTGATGAGTTAATACAGCTGGATACAAGGCGCCGTTTGTTTAAAATAAAAAAGACAAGATCATTACTTCAGAGTTTATGATCTGCCCCGGTGATGGATCTAACAGTTCTTCAAGTGTTGATTTTGAGGCATTGAATCGTGCAGTCGCTCAAATAAAGGTTGCATTAAACTAAGAGACTTCATATTGCAGTAGTAATCTATTATGCTGAGACTGTCCATGAAACTAGTGCAAAAATATGATCTCATGACAGTAAAGTTTCCTTAACTGATGTGTTTGCTGTCTGCACACATGCTGAATTTCCACAGAGTGACTTGTTGCTCGTGTCGCCTGCAGGGACCGGGCGGGCCGACAGCCAGAGGGGGAATGAGATGTGTGCGTGTTTACATTACTTTGTACCTAATTCCCAGTAGTCATCTACTTTCACAGCTTAGTCCTTACCTTAAGATTAGTGTTTGAATGTACAGTACATGCTCATTTATTCGCAGAGCGTTTGAGGTCTGGGCCGAGCGGCAGAGATGGACAGAGGAGGACAAGAATAACAAAGAGTCAGAGTCTTGGCAGAGATAGAGAGGCTTTCGCAGCCTGTGGAAAGCATCCTGCACTCAATAGACTGAATGAAAAAGATCATTAGAGGGAAATGTGATTAGAAAAAAATGAGTGGAAGTTTGGAGAACAAGGGAGGAGAGGGGTATAGAGTAGTCTGGGCCATCGGGATGGAAAAATGTTTAAAAAAAAAAAAAGAAGAAAAGCCAGCGAGGAGAAAAAGAGAGAGGGATGAACAGATGGAGTGGGCTGGGACTATTTTGGTGCACGATGGGATTATCAGCATGTGGTTACAGTATGCTACAGCTGACACGGTATATAAACCTCTCTGACTCACTGACTGACTGAATGGCTGTTTGGATGCTCTTTCCATTCATAACAAGACAAGAGTCCACTAGAGGCCAGAAGGTCTTCGAGGTGAGGCTGTTTCTTACGCCGAAGAGGTTTAAACTGAAGTGGTGCACGTCCATGTGTGTGACAATGCTGTCTCAAGCATTTAACAGGCTAAGACATTTGCATAGTTGAACATTTGTTTTTAAAAGCAATATAACTGCCTTAATTGTCTTGCATTGCTGCATGCAGTGGTGGAAGAAGCAGTCAAATGAAGATCTACTTATGTGAAAATACAAATACAACAATGTAAAACCAACTTAAGTTAAGAATTAGCACTTGAACAGTTACTTAAAGCAGCTGATTTTGGCGGCCCCTGTGGACAAAGGGTGGTAGTGTTTCACGTAACATTAATGTTTCTCTGTTTCACTCCTTTCACTCGCTTCAATGGGACTTCTTCACAGAGAAGAGAGTGGATGAAAGCTCCAAAGACGGACCTTCAGTTTGCGGCTGAAGCAACTTCAGTCAGAGCAAACTCTAGCACAGTTTAGTCTGATGTCATGGAAAAACTCGACCCAGTGGCAGACATTAAGAATAACTATTAGAAACTAGTATAGCTACTGCTCTTGCTGTTGGACTAGTTAGCATATGTAGGTCATATAGAGGCATTGGTATTAAAGTGAGACTCCATAGAGTGCTTTTAAATAATATCATCTGAGCAGTTTAGAGAGGAAATGACTGGAGACAACTTAAAGATGTGAAATATATAAGAGGCCTCAACTATATATACAATATAAGGGGTCACAGGTGAAAAAATGCTGGGAACCACCAGTTTATTACAACAATGCTTTGTAGTTTATGATGATATTTTTGTGTATGTTTTTATGTAAAGTCTGAAAAGTAACTTGTTCTTAAGTACAATAACTGAGTAAATACATTTAGATAGTTTCCATATATTCCCATCTGTGTGTGCCTCGGGACAGAACAGAAAGTAAACTCCACCTGTGAGCATGCACTGCCTGTTATCTGCTGTCAGTGACTACCAGCGTGCCATTATGTGGCTTGGCTCTGGTGTGGATCTACCCAAGCAAGTTTCGCTGCGTCCAGTATCTGTTGCTGAGGCAACAAGCAGCACCATCGCACTGTATATAGCATCTCTTCTTCACCGAGGTTCTGGTAGAAACCGGCTCTGGGCTCTCTGTCAAAAACATACAGCAAAATGAAGCATATCAAAACAGTGTTCTTAGTCACTGCTGTACTGTAGGGAGTGTGGCATAAATTACTATTAGTGGAGGTTGGAGTTTGATGGATGAAGAATTTTTGAAGACTGATAGCAGTGGTATTAAATTGAAGCTGCAGTATTTTTAAAATCAATATTCACTTTTGTCATTTGACTAATTAAAAAAATATTGTTTCGATTCAAATGTATTATCCTTGTGTGTTTAGGACATAGAGCACTTTACATTACTACCCCTAATATTACTACTACTTCAAGTAATAATAATAGAGTATCAAAAACAATAGCATAAGCATCCATATATACACATAGGGAAAACATATGTCAAAAAAGACTTCTACAATTAAAACAAACAGCATCATCTCCATCATTTTGGAATTGGTTGGCAGTATTTGGTTGTTGTGTCCTAGATAATATTATATTATATTATATAAGATTTTAACAATGTATAATAAGAGAAAGGAAAGCATAATATTACTGCAAAAGACATAAATAAGAAAAGAAGGAGTAATATGATAAAAGAAAAACAAAGTTATTAGCAGAATACACATGTAAATATGTACGTAAGTCCAACACTGTTGAATTGGGTTTCTGCCTGGTACTGTTTGCTGATGTCATCAGGGGGAGACACAGGAAGTGTGGAGCAGACACCAGAGGAGAGGAGTGGTGTGGATGAGGAGGGGAAAAATAACACCAGCATGATAAATGTTGTGATTTTAAACTTGACTTTTCACCCTTCATCTCCAGAGGGTGACTGCAGGCAGGGATGTACAGCACATGTCCTCCTTGTCTTTCTTGTCTGTCCTGTGTTATTTCTAACACTGTCTCTCTCTGTCTGTCTCTTTGTCTCTCCTCTGTCTCCTCTCCACCAGTGACTATATAATCAAAGAGAAGACGGTGCTCCTGCAGAAAAAAGACAGCGAGGGCTTCGGCTTTGTGCTGAGAGGGGCCAAAGGTAAGAAATGCGAAAAAGACACAAACACGCTGCTTTGCAATCACACTCTGCTTCACATATGATGGTAATACTTTGTCGTATTTTCATGTCTCCAGCTCAGACTCCCATCGAGGAGTTCACTCCCACCCCGGCCTTCCCAGCCCTGCAGTACCTGGAGTCAGTGGACGAGGGAGGTGTCGCCTGGAGAGCCGGGCTCAGGATGGGGGATTTCCTGATAGAGGTACAGTCCTCTAAATGTGGGATTTTTAAATGTTTAATCTGCACCTGGATCTGAATTTCCATCAGAATTATTGGCTCAAAATCTTGAAACTTCTGGATCCAGATTTGCACCCCAAACAAGTATTTTGCTCCTTTGCCAAAGGCCTCACAGTCCACCATATTTCATCGAAAACTGTTTGTTAGTTTTAGAGATACTCACTTTTACCAGCCTGTAAGAAGTATATGAAGTAATATATATCTCAGTCAAGCACATTCTGTAAGGTGTCGAGATTCATTAAGTTGTAGACCCATTTTTGTTCCAAACAGTATACTTTTTATAGAGAAAGTTTGGCTGATATTACTGTACAAGAACTACAAGTAATCACTCTTTCTTTTACTGTCACCCATTTTCTTTAGTTTTAAGGACATAAGTTATGACAACAGGTGGTTATTAAACTCTTTGTCCCTCTTTGTCCCGGTCTGTCGCAGGTCAACGGTCAGAACGTGGTGAAGGTCGGTCACCGGCAGGTCGTCAACATGATCCGGCAAGGCGGCAACAGCCTTATGGTTAAGGTTGTCATGGTAACCCGCAACCCGGACATGGAGGAGGGCTCGAGAAGAAGAAAAGTAAGAGCTGCTCCCTGGAGGTGAACGTTGGTAGTTACTGAAAGCTTTTTCTCGAACTGCTGACCGACAGACGCTGCTCTTGTCTCGCTCCCTCCCTTTCAGTCCCGCAGCAGAGCAAGAGGCTGAGCACGCCGGCTATCGCTCTACGATCCAAATCCATGACTTCAGAACTGGAGGAGATGGGTAAGAAATTGGCTTGGACAAACTTTTGGGGGGTGAGAATAGACGGATTACAAAGAATGAAGAAAAGGAGAGGGGGGGGGGAGATGTGAACAAATAAGGGTAGCTCTTTAAAGGAAGAAATAGATTGAGGTGATGATGAGTGATAGGAACAGTGTGAAACCAGAGTGTTGGGGGGTTGTTAATGATTCTGAAAAGTGTGAAGGGGAGTTGAGCTACGGCTAAATTTAGCCAGCAAGAAAGTAGAGAGGGAAGATGGTGTAGTTACTCAGTGACAGAGAGGAGAGAGAGGGGGAA
The DNA here is from genome assembly GCA_023238725.1 of Scortum barcoo. NCBI lineage: Eukaryota > Metazoa > Chordata > Actinopteri > Centrarchiformes > Terapontidae > Scortum > Scortum barcoo. Next base: position 4,038,583 of record CM041547.1, read on the forward strand.
AAAAAGAGGATTGGCTGCCGCCGTGGATGACGGTCTCAATGCATTTCACTGTTCTTTCAGAGGTTCCACACTGTCACTTCCAGCACCCCCACTACAGGTAACCCCACCCAGAAAAAAAGTGTCGCCATCCACCCTGTGATCCTCCTCTCACTGCCCCGCTGCTATTACCTCTTACCCCCCTGCACCCCTCCTCCTCCTCCACCACTGCTCCCTGGCCCACCCACAGCTTTAACCCCAGCGCCTATAGAGCAACACACAACACACACACACACACACACACACTCAGCAGCAAGAATTTGTTGCCAAGGTAACACCACAGGGGAATGGGTGTCACCTGAGAACAGTTTTCTAGGTGTCACAAACAGCATTTTTAAGTATTTGGTCTTAATCTGTTGGTGAAGTTGCAAAAAGATGTCCTCTCTCTTTTTTTTTTTTTTTATTTTTATCTTTTTCTTGTCGATATCTTTTGTCGAAACCATCTTTGATTCATTTGGAAGAAATCACACCCAGGATAAAATTATTGAGATGAGTAATTTTTGCAGAAGAAGGGAAAAAAAAACAAACACACATACACACGCACACGAAAAAAACAAAAAAACAACAACTTTGTTCCAGGTCTGTTGCTATGGTAACAGCATTATGTGTGGCTATGCTTATGCCATCTCTATTTGAGGCAAAATAGTGGGAGGAGAGTGCATGGTGAGGGTCAACGCCCCCATTTGCAGATGAGAACGTTGGCCGGTGTTTTATCGGTGATTGGGTTCTGTCTTCTAAACATTTATGGCGTTTTGCCGTCGCCGTACATGTCGCTGCTGTCTGGCTCTGAGCATGCCCAGTGAGCGGTTGATGGCGTGTGAAGGCTGATGACCCATGGAGCTGCTGGGAGGGGAGGGTGTGGTGGGGTGTGATCTGCAGGGCTTTCGTCAGATCTGGTGTTAGTACTTTTTCTTGCAAACGATGACTTAAACTTACCAAAACCTGCAAACGAACGCAACTCTGGTGAGTCCTTCCCCGCTGCTGTGAGTCAGGATCTGACTAAAGCTCATCTCGAGTGTAGAAATCAGCCCCTCGCCTAATTCCTCCCCCGTCTCCTCCCCTCACCTGCCTTCTCTCTGTGGTGTGACCTCACCTGACTGGCACAAAGCATGAGCACCCAGTCTGAAACACAGGTGCCAGTCTCCTGGTCCTCCTCCCCCTCAAACCCACCTCCCTACTGACATTGCTCACTTTTATCTCACCACTCGCACTGGATCAATGCAGCGATACTGTATGAATTATCTCAATACATAGAGTATCACTCCAAAACACCTAAAGGTGCTGAGTACGTATACAGCAGTTCATTATGAGGCCATTTCATATTTGGAAAAAGTGTTCAAATTGGTGAGAAGATCTGCTGGATTTCTTTATGCTCTGCAAAAAGGCAAAAGGGAAGCCATGACTTTTAGAGAAAACCAAAAAAACTTGAAACTTGCCCTCTCATCATCATATCAAGGTAGTGAAATTAACTGACGTGACACACTGATGTAAAAGTGCCACTGAAGCTAAATTAGCCAGGCAGATATGCAAGCTTATTGCACGTGTCGTATCAGTGCATATGTTAGCTGTTAGCTGACATTGTGCTCAGTATGTATCTTAGTTATAGTTTTTTTCACAATTGTTCTTTTGGTACCTTATGTGTTTATACTAAAAAAAATACTATTGGCCAATGTATTATCAGATTTTTTTAAGCCCCAAATATCACTATTGGTCTCAAAATGTCCAGTATTGGTCGAGCTATAAGCAGCTCAAAGTGCAAAACTTTTGAATAAAAAAGTCAGTTTGACGTGATATAAAGTGCTTTTATTAGTAAATATCACAGGTACTATGGGACGTAGGTGCTTAATTTGCAGTCAGACACCTTATAAACTTAGATCCTCGCTGCTTTTGCCTCCTTCTGGATCAAGGTGAGAGCAGCACAATGTGTGATGAAGCCATGTCAGCGCTTGCCATATGCTTATTCTAATGCATTAGAATTCATTTAGCTGTGACGCCTATTAAACTATCTCACCTCTGTGATTGGTGCAGTGTCCCAGTTCACCTAGAAGTCATGCTGCAAGATAACAAGGGCATTAAAATGGAAATGATCCTGCGGTGCACTTGAGTCCACAAATTGTTGTTTTCCCGACACTAATTTCATGCAAGTGTTGTTTAAATATGTTTGGACACATGTTTCGACCAAACTGTGGCTTCTTTTTCGAAACGTTTTGTGCAGTGCGGTTGTAAGAGAGAGAAGAAATGAAACAGTTCAAGTTCAAAACCCTTTCATGCTCGGTTTAACCATCGGACGTTAAAATTTAATTTCTTTTTAATTAAGCTCAATAAACTACACATTATGAAATATAACTGCTCGAGTGTGGCAGGTAACCCTCTTTCTCTATTCAGTCCACACACGCAAGCTCACTCACACCAGTGGATGCAAACACTAAAGGGTCACCTTTAATTCCTCCTCTTTACTCCTCTGTGGACTTGTCCTTTTACTGTTCACTGGTTCAACCACTAACTCTGTCTTTTCTTTGTCTCCTTTGTCTTCGCTTCTCCGCCGGCGGGATCTTAACCATTTAACAGTGGAGAGAGGTGGGAGCCAGCTTCACACTAATTCCACATTTGTGTGTGTGTGTGTTTTCAAGTGTGTTAGAGAGAGTAACAGCGAGCCAGCATACTGTATATGTGTGTGCAGCATATTTACTGTAACATAAGTGCGCACGCTTCAGCTGTCTTGAAGAGTGGGTGTGATGTGCGTTCTTTTACATCGAAGATCGAAAATCCTGGCGAGGTGACTCAGTTTGTCAGGCTCCGGGGAATATGATTAGTATTCACTGTAACAACGCTATCGCACTCTCACTCCTGCCAAAACTTAAGTCTCCTTTTGTCCTCTTTCCAGCTGCTACCCCTTGGAAAAAAAAATCAGGTATGCTCTGGTACACCCTCGCTTAAGGCATTGTATTTCTGTCTGTCCAAAATGACTTGGCACTCGCCAGCTTACCGGGCTCATTCTGACTTTCTTTTCAGAATTCGAATCCTCCCAAGTTACAGAGAAGAAGAGGACAGTCTATCAGATGGCTTTGAGTAAGGCAGCTCATGTTTGTCAGTAGATGTTTTCCGAATCTCCTCCCCTCTTTCTCATCCACCTCCATCAAGTGTGTCCCTTTCCGCACGCTGTTTCTGTCACTTTGTTGCCGTCCATTTTTCTGTTTCATTGCCGTGTGTCTCTTTCTCTTTCTCTCCTCCCCTCCTGTCTCTCTTTCTGTCCACTCCCTTTCTTCTCCCAGATAAACTCGATGAAATTCTTGCAGCGGCTCAGCAGACAATCAGCACCAACGAGGCGCCGGGGACACGGGGACAGGGGCCGAAAAGAGACAGGGGACGGAGTTTCTATGGCAATGAGGTGTGTATTGGGAAACGTGCTAAAGTACATACATGTCCTCAGAAACACACTCTTGTGTTTATCAGACTGATTAATAAAACTGAGTTGCAGTAAAAGACAGAAAAACAAAGGAATATAAATGTAAAGAATATCAAAGGTAAATTTGATGCTGCCATTCATTCATCAATAGTAAAATGAAGCTGCACTGGGAAAGACTTTTAAAATTTACCCACATTCTTAGATGAAAATGTTTAAAATGTTTAAGCTCTCATCGAGCTAAGAGTCCTAGATTTGCATTGCATACCCTTGCCTATTATGTGCAACACCTAAACCAACGTAAGAGAAACACAAGAGGCATTTTCATATTTGTGTGGAGCTGAATTTACGTATGCAATGTTTGCAAAAACATCTTATGTTTCATTTAAAGCCATTTAAGAAGAAACTGAAGAAACTACTGTACCAGTGAATAAGTCAGTACCTGTGTAAACAAACAGGGACTTTTCATTCTTGCCATATTTAAACCCGAGTCATGCTCAGTGGTCACTCAGATGCCAAAACCACTGAGAAAGAACACTAATCTCAGCAAGACAAGGCAGCTTTTAGTCTCTTTTAGCTTATTATTTCAGTTCTCCGGCTCTCTCCGCTTTCTCTCACATGCTCCTCTTTGCCGTTTCAGCCAAACTTTGGGGATCAGTCCGGGATGGGGATGATGTCGTCGGGGTTGGGCCTCGGCTATGACCGTGGCCAGTACACCTCAGGTCATGCCCCACAGCACGGTATGCTGCGGCAGAAATCCATCGGTGAGGCTGTCTGTTTTTCCTGTCTGCCCCTCCATCCACCTGTCTGTCTGTCCTCTCTGGACCAGCAGAGGTCCACACTGTGCTGACCTGTTTGTCTGTGGCCAACAATGTCTCGTCTTTGGCCAAAACATGTGCGCACTTTGTATCTGTACCTGTAGCTGATCGATGTCACGCACTTACCTGTTTAATTCACTATATCTGCACTGTAAAAATAAGAGATTTGTTTGTCCTATACTCATCCTACTATTATTTTTTTATATAAACTAGTGCCACTAACCTCCTTGCTTTATTCTGATGGCTTATTTGCTGGTGTGTTGCTTACTAAGGCTTTGCTAACTCTATAATAATAAAGCGCTCTCCAGTAACCAACAAAACAAATGCTGCTGTGTTGATGCTGCCCAGTCGCTACTTGTTTGTGGAATATAGCACTAACTGACTTACCTACTAACAGACATGAGAACTGAGGACAGACTCACTGCTGGACGGGCAGGCAGATTTCGACAGACACTCTCATAGATCACCTTCAGTTTTCCTTTTTTTCTGCCTCTATTTCCTCTCCAATCTTACTCAGACTGAAACTTTTTCTTCTTTTCTTGTTCACCAGCTTCTCTTGCTCCAACTCACACACACTTATTTCATCCAAATTTGTTTTTTTTTCTCCTTTTGTTAATGCTGTAGGGGTCCCTGAGGAGGAGAAGCAGTTCCTACATCCTCCAGCCATGAAGTTCGCTCGCAGTCTGTCGGTGCCCGGCCCTGATGACATCCCGCCTCCTCCCACCACGGCTCCACCAGACCCTCCGTTCTCCTCTGCACCGCCACTGGGTTGGAGAACTAAAACGTCCCAGCAGCCCTCTGTCTCCGTCTCCCAGTCCACATCCACCTCTGCGCACTACCAGCCCTACTCCCAGTCAGTGCACTTCACCCATGGGGGCAGGGAGAGGGCAGGCGGCCCCAGCACCGGCACCAGTGGTGGAGTGGTGGACCACACGACGCCGTATGCACACGCAGCTGCCCATACCGCTCAGAGCAGGACTGCTTCGCGGAAGGTTGCCTACACTGGGGAGCCTGTTGGAGCTGGTATGGGGGCTGGTGGAGGGGCCAAGGCAGCAGGTCTTAGGAGAGGCTACAGCACCGCCGTCCCCCCATCCAGCATTGCCACTGTAATGCCCCAGCAACAACAGACTACCCAGAGTCAACCCCAGCGAGCAGACCGCAGCACAGCTGGGGCTGGAGCGGGCGGTCCTAAAGGAGGGGCTCGGAGAGGTAAGGGCCCCCTGGTGAAGCAATCCAAGGTAGAGGACCTGCGGGTGGGCCAGGGTACACTTGGGAGCAAAGGTTCGGTGGAGAAAAGCTCCATCCCCATCCCCACCATTATCGTCAAGGCCCCTTCAACCAGCAGCAGTGGACGCAGCAGTCAGGGCAGCAGCGTGGAGGCCGACACTCCTGCGTCCGGCGAGACAGATGAAGCCAAAACACCCCACGGTCCTCCCCCGTCCACTCCTGCTCCACAGCCCCCCGCCCCGCCTTCCATCCCAGCACCGCCCCCTCCATCCTTGCCTTCTATCCGAGCCCAGGAAAACCTGGACTTTACCAGCCAGTTCGGAGCTGCCATTGTTGGCGCAGCTCGCCGAGACAGGGAACGCTTTCACGAAGCCCGCAGAAAGAGTGCCTCCTTGTTCATGTCTGCTGAGGAGGACGTGAGTCTTGGGGGAGTAACTGATGGAATCGGAGGAGTAACAAGGACTCAGGTGTCACAGCAGCAGCTTAGCACCCAAGCTGAAAGTTCATCAACGCGGCTGCGCCCGTCCAAGTCTATTGACGAGGGCATGTTCTCCGGAGACACCTTTATCCATCACACCCGCAGTATGCCCCCAGCCTTTGGCCTACCTGAGTACTCCTCAGCTGCCCTGGACTATCAGCCTAAGTCTGTGCCTACTGATTTGTACACAGCAGCCGGCAGACAGCCAGCACCCTCCACCACCACCTTCATTCACCCTCTAACAGGAAAGGCCCTTGACCCCACATCGCCACTAGGTCTCGCCCTGGCTGCCAGAGAGCGCGCTCTGAGGGATGACAGCAGGTTAAGAAGGGGAACAGAGCACCACTTCACCCGCCAAATGTCAAGCGTGGTGTTTTCATCATCCGCTGCCACCTCTCAGCCTGTGTCATCCACCACCCAGTCCTCCAGCTCCTCCTACCTGGTCACCTCGTCTTCCCTGGCCGCCACCACGCCCACTGTCGGCCGCCCTCCTTCGCCCAGAATCCTCAGAGGAGTCGGGAGCGTGTGGAGCGAGGAGGGTGGTGGGGAGAGGGAGCGGGAGGGAGGGGGGGCTCGCGAGGGGCTGAGAGTTCGCTTCTCCGAGGACAAAACGGTCCACACGCACCACTACCAGTCTCAGCCGTATCAGCCGACCTACAAGGAGAGGGAGCGGGAGAGGTCGAGAGAACGGGAGAGGGAGCTGTCGAGAGAAAGGGAGAGGGACAAAGAGAGAGAGGGTTACATGAGGAGGGCGGAGCAGGCTGCTGCCAACGCGGCATCGGCGGCGGCGGCGGCTGAGAGCTCTGCTCATCAAACGTCTCAACCCCCTCGGAGACCTTCTTTTCTCAGGATGGAAAGTCAAGCTGATGCCTATATCTTGTCCCTCACCCCTCCCTCTCCTCCACCTACCAGTACTCAGCAGACAACGAACACTACTGGGAGCACTGGCCTGATGGTTCTTCCTCCCCCCGCCCCCTCAGTTGATGCGGACGATGAGTTCGTCTACGCAGATCCCCTCCCGCCTCCATTAGAGTTTGCGAACAGCTTTGACAGGGGAATCGGAGGAATATCAGGTTACTCGCAACATGGGATGCATGGGATGACCTCCCGCCAACAGCAGGTCCCACCGCCTCCACCTCCTCCTCCCCCGCCGCCACCACCACCTCCGCCTCCACCCCCCCAAAAAGAACCATTCGGAAGTATGCGTTTCCAGCTCATACGCCCCTGCCCTCACCTCAGGCAGGGGACTCCACTGCCTCCAGCCTCACATCTTACGACAGTGAGGTGGCTAACTTGACTCAGTCCGCTCCCTCCCCTTCACAGACGTCGCCCAACCCCCCGCCCCCTGCCTCGCCCTCCACCCTGCAGCCCACCTCGGTAGCGGGACCTCCGCCTCCCCCCTCAGTCTCACCGCCGCCTCCTCCCGGCTCCTATCACAGACCTTTCTCCATGTCCCACCCCCACCACCTTTACAACAGCTCTCACGCTCCTGGGCGCTCTTCCCCCACGCCTCCCCCACACACAGTCGCTCCTCCCCCAGCCTACCGCGGCCCCCCAATGCCCTCCTCCACTGCTGCCACCTCTGCTCCATTTAGGGGCACTGCCTCATACGCCACGACCGCTAGCTGTGCCGCTACAACCACCGCTGCTGCCACCACAACAAGCACCTCCACTCAGCTCTACCAGGAGCGAACACACACCACACATACGACATCCGCCGCCATCACGGGCAGCCGCAGGACGGGGGAGCACCACCGCACTCCCCCCACCACCAAAAAAGGAGAGTCCCAGGAGACAGTGGTGGACTCTGGGATTGAAGAGCTGGACAGCCGCAGCAGCAGCGACCACCACCTGGATAGCATCCTGGCTCTAAGCGGAGCCGGTGTCCGGGGAGAAAGGCTGGACCGAGGGGAGAGAGGAGGAGGTGGAGGAGGACGGATGGGAGGGGGAGGCGGGGCGGGGCGGGGGAATCGGAAAGGGGAGGGGATTTTCTAGAGTCTTACATGAGCTACCTGGACGGACAAACTTTTGAGATGCAGAATGCCACAGCGACGGCCTCCACCTACCCAAAAACCAACAGGTTCAGAGAGGGGGGTCGCACCAGTGACCTACACAGACAGACCAGCACCGCCCCTGCATCCTTCCACTCCCACAGGCGGAGAGAGGAGCAGGAAGAGGACGAGGTCGAGGAGGGCATGGGGGAGGATGAAAGTGGCCAGGATGGGTACGGGGTGAGGGACATGCAAAATCTGGGACGCCCCATTTCACCGTACTTCGATCGCCCGCGCACTCCCGAGATGAAGCCTCTCTGGGGGGAGGGGCAGATGAGCGGTGACGCGGGAGGCGGCCAATCTGGGGCACTTTTGGAAGGGAAGAAGATTTACCCTCCCGCATCCAGTATGAAGCCCAGCATCATAAACGAGCTGAGCAACAAACTGCAGCAAAGAACCAAGGAGAGCTGGAGCAGCCAGAGACCGCTGAGCAGACACAGGTAAGCATCAGGGAAAACTCCGATGTGTTTCAGCGTCACAGCATGAACTACACTTTTCGTTGTTGTTGATGCACGACGTTGTCATTCTACTCGTTTCACCCGTGTGAACCCATCAGTCTGCCACCCGTGACTCCCATGATTGGCGTGCAAGGCTTCTGTGGAAAGAAACTGTGTTTATGTCTTGTTTAAGTGTTGTCTATACTGTGTAAACCTCTTTTATTTCTCTGGCTTTTTCCATGTGTTTCTCTCAGAAGCAGAAACAGGTAATAGAGCTGCTTCCACACTCCTTTTTTTTTTTTTTTACTGTCAGGAAGAACATAAAACTTTGACACCTGCCTGAATTTACAGCCTGTTGTGAGATAGTAAGGAAGGAGAGGGAAACTTGTAAAACCTGAAATATTTAAGATATTGATACAGACAGTCACTACACGATTAAAAATCATTTAAATCCACGGGTTATAAAAACTTCTGGACAATGCTTTACCAAGCATAATTTGTGTGCATGGTTTTCATCTTATTGTTTTTGATGCTTTTCTATTGTAATGATTTCTCTTCCTCTCCGTTCACAGATTTTCAGAAGACTCAGCCTCGGCTCTGAGCCCCCCCTCGGCTCGCTCCCAGTCACCGTCTCCAATCTCGTTATCGCAGCCATCGTTATCCCCATCCCCCACCCCGGCCTCCCAGTACCCCAACTGGGGTCGAAGCCCGTCTCCTCAGCCTCCAGCTGCCTCTCAGCCTCCACGTTCCCATTCCCCTTTGTCCCCGACGTCTTACTCCCCTTACCCCACCTCCCCCAAACACAGACCTGTCTACCGGACCAAAGCCCTCGAATTCCAGTTCATCCCCAGTCGCGAGTCCCGTAAAGCAGAATCACACATGCTCCAGCGTAGGCGAGCACCCAGCCCCCTCATCTCCCCATCAGAGAGGCCCAAGATGGGCCCGCCGCGGCCGTCATCCCTCCCGCTCCTCCCCACCTCACCCCTATACAGCGCCATCTACGACCTCCGAGGTTCAATCACTCCGCCCTCGCCCGGGAACCCTCTCGGAGATCCTTACTTCTCGCCCTCTCCTCCCCTGTTTGCCCCCTCTGGCGCGCCTCCTCCTCCAAACTCCACCTTAGTTGTGTCTCGATCCCTCTCGCCAACTCACTTCCTGTCCGGGACGTCTTCTCCGCCCTTGCACCCTCTCCCCCCGCCTACATGCCTGAGTTACCCCCATCTACCGCCCCCTTCCCCGACAAAGCCTTTTGCCTCCAAGCCGCTGCCCTACTGGACCAAGTACGACGTCGCAGACTGGTTAGGGTACCTGAACCTCGGTGAGCACAGAGAGCGTTTCCTGGACAACGAGATTGACGGCACCCACCTGCCCTCCCTCACCAAGGACGACTATCTGGATTTGGGTGTGACGCGCGTAGGCCACCGCATGAACATAGAGCGGGCCCTGAGGAGCGTAATGGACAGGTACGGCTGCAACCGACAGGCTGCTGAGAAACTGATCACTGCGGATAATTTATGAGATTAGATTGGAAGAGTCGAAACAGACAGTCAGCACAGATGATCGTTAAATATGTCCTGGCAGGAACGCCTCAATTATTTGGATTATTTACAAGTGGTTACACAATGCTTCTCATTTTCCAGTGATGCAATACAAAGCAAACATGTCTATATTCACTATACATGTAAGATAGCTACAGATTTACCACAAGCTTTCATGCACATCACACCCTATGTCCTTCTATCCTCCCTTGCTTCCTTTCCTCGCCTGGCACAAGTCTTCTACGAATGAATGAAATGAGTCACTGAGTGCTGGAGTGGAGAGTACCGAGTAGTGGTGGTTGAGTGTGAAAACAATTCACGTAACTTGAATGATTTGGCGTTTGAATGCATTCAGTGTCGATGAAATCAAAAGTTTCTCACAGTTTATTCCACACTAACTTCTGTTGTACTGACGGTGTGAAGAGCTTTGAAAAGATGAGTATGGAGAAATGCTTGTAAAAACACTGGTCTATAATAGTCTATTTTAACATCGCTGGAGATTCTCTGGTCTGTGATTTAAATCTAAACAGAGAGCAGAGTTAATAATGTGACAGCATACAGTTGCTTTGAACACTAATATACTAATGATACGATGACTTTAAACAAATAAGACCACGACTAACTCCATGTCACACCGGTATATTTACTTCTGGTGTTAAGACATACAATCCTCCTCACCCCTTTTGTCATTCAGGATAAACACATCAGGTATAATGTCCAAACTCCTAAAAACCTTAAGCTCCCTTTGCACTGGAAGAAGAGCGCCCTCTTCCTGTTTGGTGCTGTAAAGCATTCAGTAGTTTTCACCACAGAGGCTGTAAACCCTTCAGTCACAGCCTCAGTTTATGGTAATAGTACTGTTACTATACTTGTGATTTGTTGGCTGACCCACGTCTGCTGTCAGTCATCCAGAGTGTGATGACCGATGTTTTCCCAATCTAATCAGTCACATAGTCCACAGCAACAGAGCCACTGTACATACCTAATGAACAAATCATTTTTTTAAAAAGGCACAGCTCCGTTATCAAAACGCCAAAACGTGTCCTGTGTTTGTTGTTCTGTCCTCAGGCTGTCCAGCAGCCCGTTTCCCATTTCTGTTCTCTCACCTCGGGATGGACAGACTGAGAGGAGGAGGGACGACGGGAGCCGGAGCTGAGGTTGCAAACGCAGAGGCAGAAAAAGAGAGCGAGAGAGAGAGAGAAGGAGGGGCTGGAGTCAATGAGGGAGGAAGACACAACTGCTGCTATCCATGGTGGATTCACATGACAAATGGGGGGGAGGGGGGTGTGCAGATTTCACACAGAGATAGAAACATGGGGACAGAAGAAAAAAAAAAAAAAAAGGGCTGACGATCCATAAACACTCCGGCTGGCGCTCCCAAGTTGTGGCACACATTCCCCACACACATGCACGGTCACACCAATCGACACACACAAAACACACTTTCATCCAAAATGCATATGAAGACACTAAAGCAGCAGATATTATGAGTGAAGAACAGTCATGAACCAAATACTTGAGAGGAACAATCAAAAAGCAGGCTAGTTGTTATTTTTTAAAGTCGAGCAGTTGTTTGGCGAGCTGAAAGAAGATAAAGGTGTCCTTCGTCGTGCAGCCATCTCGTTGAACATAGTCCTCTTATATACCCCTCGGCTGATTTAATCTGTTCAGGTTTAAGAAAGGAAAGAAAATATTTAGAGTGCAATCAAAGACGACCCCCTCCCCCCCGTGTGAATGGATGTCAGTTTTAAAACGTGTCTGGTGAATATGTGAGGGTGAATGAAGGGTGAATGTCTGCAGGAGCGAGGCTTTGTGTGTCTGCACGGTGACGCTGAGGGAACTCGTGTCCTCGGTTTCCGGGCCTTGGAGGCCGTACCGCGTGTTTGGCTTCGATAGGTCGCGTCTTGTTTTTACCTCACCACTGGCAGGGCTCTGTCCTCACCGCGGGTCCTGTGATCAGGATCTTACGTGTTTCTCTATAGCTCTTTATCATCTTAAGTCTTATAATGACGTATATACAGACTGGTCACTGTATCACAAATTTGTAGCAAAAATAAGTGCCCAGACCAACAAAAAATAAAAAAAAAAAGGAGAAAACACAAAAAAAGAAACACACTGATACGCACACACAGGCACCTGAGTTACTACTATACATGCCTGCATGCATACACCAACATGTAGACACACACATACACACAAGCACTCGCAAGTGATTGTGTTAGAGTTTATGGGACACCTTATATATAGACACACACTATATGTTTGGATCCAAGATGTACTTATACGAGAGGAGACAGACTGCGCTTTCAACTGTTAGACGGGATTAACGTGACGACGCGAAAAGAGAAATCTCCCCCGAGGATTTTATTTACCGAGAAAAGACTTCCTCAGAGTCGAGGCAACTGTTGTACACCCCATTCAGACCTTCCGTCCGAGGGAGACTGGAAAGGAGAGGGGACAGGGGGAAGAGAAAAAACTGCCATTTTCTTGCTCTTGCCCCCACCCAATCCCCCCTGCTCCTTCCAGGAGAGGCCCCTCTCTCTCGACAAAAATCCAGGAGGAAACAAAGCGGCCGCCCGGCTGAGGGGATCTGAGAGAAATGCTTATATCGAGTTTTAATACTATGATTGTTCTTACAATTTTTAAACTTTAAATGGGAATACTGGAATACTGATATTGATATGAAGAGATTTATTGTTACTATTTATCATTACTATCATCGTCCTTACTGTTATTATAGCTTCAGAGAGTTCCTGGTTTCTGCCTTCAACGGCTGGCAAGGCGCTCTTGTGCAGTCAGTTTATTTTCTGACTGTGTGGTGAAGATAATCGTGCTGGTTATATATATAAATATATATGTATGTATATGTAGGTATTTTTGAAATGAAAGATGCATCTTATTTTGTGCACTGTACCCTTAACATTGCTTCTGTGTGGCGAGAAGCATTGCAACTTAATGTGAAGCACATTTTAGAATCACTTCCTCCTCCTCACACCTTTTATTTTATTTTATCAGATTAAAAAAGCTTTAATCAATTTTTTATGTTTTCATCACTTTTTAAAAGTTGGTTGCCACTTATAATATGCAGATACTAAAAATGTAGCTACTGTTACTCTGGGGACGTCCACGATACACATAAGGTCAAATTATGTATGACTTTATTTAATGAGTACTTAAAGTTATGTTTGCAATTCTGGATAAAAGCCACCCCCCTTTTTTGATTGATCACACACACAAATTTCATTCTTTTTCTCGTGTTTCAATGAACCCAATTGCACTGAAGTCCTTTTATTTTTGCCCATCAGCCCCCACTGCACATTTACATCTCATTACAACCTCAGTCCTGCTTTTCTCACTGTTGCTGAGATCAAATATAAGGGCTCTCTCATGACCTCTCTACCTTGAACAACACTTCACCTCTCCTGCTGCTTCTGAGTCCTCGAACACATATCAAACGTGCGTTTTTAACATCGGGGCATCGGCGGGAAGTTCCCTCTCCGCTGTCCTGGTCTGTTTTTTGCAAAAAGATAGTCTTCATAGATCATGTCGCTCAAAGTGCACACACACACACACACGCTACAAATGTGAACGAGCAAAGGTCGTTGAGGTCGCCGTACTTTCTTCGCGCTGGTGGTTCAGGAGAGATTATATTTGAATGCAAAGGGAAATAGCAATAAGGACGATGAAAATAATGGTCATCTAATTATGGTTTAAGATGTAAAAAAAAAAAAAAAGTCTCAAAAGTTCTAAAGAATCTCTGTCTTCCAAATAACGTTTAACATGAAAAGGTACCATGTATTTATTTACCTGTTCTGCTTTCTATACAGTTCGACCCGTTCTCCACATCTGCACCCCCCCCCCACTGTTAATGACCTGACAGTATTAAGAGCTCCGGTCTCCTCTCACTCATTTGCATCTCCTCGTTTTGTACAAAGCACCTTCTGCGGCCGCTGACATGTGCCAGTATGCTCACAGCTCATCGTTTATTACCAGCATATTATGCAACGACCCTTTTTCCATTAGCAACTGTGGCTTCCTGCGTCTCCCTTTTCAGGTTTCGAAGGTTTCTGAAGGGGCAGAACAAGCAGCGTGTGGCCTCCTGTGGGAACTCAGACTCTGCTTGTTCCCATCAGGTCTCTTGCTAGTGTAAATAGGGCCAATTAATAACTTTGGATAAGACGTTTTGAAAGCGTTTCCTTGCTGCGATGATGTTCTTGTTTAAGTGAGAATCGTTTTTAATCCTCTCTTTGCGTTTGGAAGTTCAATTCAAGAGCGGTGGCTCGTCGTCGCTGTCAGGAGAAAAAAAAAAAGATCTGAGGGAATCGGCCCGACTCTATAGAAAGCATTTCTTTTCCTTTAAGAGATCTTTTAAAAAAAAAAAGAGAATATGAACTGAAGAAAGGTAACTTACAGAATATTTATGTATATGTGATACGCATATACACACATTCATATAAACATATATGAATTTCAAATGTTTTAAGAGATAATAAATTGTTAGAATTATAATAAAGATCCAGAAACAAAGTTGTAATTAATGTTTTCTGATTTCTTGACTCAAACACGTTTCATTTCCATCTGGACGCTGATATTCAACCTTTATCAACCTTTTCTACTCCCACACTCACTTCATAAGACGATAGTTTAAGATGAGTTTAGATATGACACCACTGTATGTTTTAAATACAATGAGAGTTACAGTTCATTTAAAATCTATGTTTACACATCTGAAAAAACTATTTACACCTCTTGCTGGTTTTATAAATCTTCTGTAACCTCACCTGCACATTCAGCCTCTCTAAAGCTGAAGATGTTACAGTAATGCTGAAGATCACAGCCTGTAAGTATTTGAGGTACCAAAGTATTCTTATTAGGTACCAATTTAGTAGGTGAGAAAAATACACATATATATTATATAATTACAACAGATTCTGCCATTGTCCTTTCACAACAGCCATATCAGCAAAAAAAAAACTCTATATGAAATGATAAATTTGAGTTGTGCACACCTGAAAGGTTGAATAACTGAGAAAGAAAGTCTGTTTTACATGTACACACACATAAAATCCAAAATGACAATGTACATTAGATGGAGTACATTCACCCGTTACAGTACTTCTGCAGTATGCTGTCAATTTTTATTATTAAAAACAATAATAATGCTATCGCTATAAAAGTGCAGCAGTCATTCCAGGTTTAGTGAAGTTTTACTTTAACTTCCTTAATACTTTTTGAAAAAATACATATATCAGTTTTAAAATGATACAACTAATTTCATGTCACGATAAACATTTTCACACAATTTCACAATATAAACCTTTTCTTGGTTTCATCATTTTTACTGTATCTTGTAGTTGTTAAAAAAGGTATTTAGTCATTTGAAAAGTACTTTAACTTATTTCAGAGTTGGTTGGCTCTTATTAAACACTTGTCTCATCTTACACTTCCATATTTGGTATGAGTAAAAGTATTTTATACCCTGAACATACTAAATTACACTAATACACAAGTTAGAATTTCAGCATAAAATGAACATCTGAAATATTAGTTTCTCACTGCTGAGTCAGTCTGAAAATAATCAAAGCAACACATTTATAAAAGCTGCAGTTCAATCGTGTCAGTGACAAACAGAGCGGCTCTTTGCCTCATTTCAATAAACCACCATTTACTCAACAAAATGAAGAAGTAGTTTTATTTTATTATTCAGTGCAAATACAGGATATTATACAAAATGTCACTTTGTAATTACACAAGAAAATGACACTACAACATGTTAAATATAAATGGATAAATGATGTCTGCTGGAGGGTCAGTACCTGAAAAACAGAACACAACAGTCAAACGATGCAAACAGATCAGAATAATCCAACAAGGTTTAAAACATGCTTGTAGAAATGGTCTCCTCAGACTCTGCCTTGTCAGGGGCAGAGATGCACTTTTGTCAACATGGATTTTCTGAGCCCAGTGCAATCCATCAAAAGAGATCAGTATTCACAGAATCTGGTATTAAAAAAAGGCCGAGAAGTGACACGAACCTGATTCAAGTCCAGTCTGAGAGAAAAGCTTCACTTCCTTTAAGACCTGAAAAACAAAAGCGAAAGTTAGTATTAAAATTTTCAATTTTTACCATCAGTAGTCCATTTTGACCCTCTGCAGGATTCGTGGACGTGGCTAATGGATAGTTAATTTTCTCCTCAGAAACTTTGGCTTGTCAGGGCCAAAGATGCACTTTTGTCTTCACACAGACTCAGAGCCCAGTGCAAGTCATCAGGGGAGACAAACGGCTAAATCCACACTAAAGTTTGAGTTTAAAAAACTTTCAGAAATGAATTTAATCCATGCACACAGGAATGAAAGTACTGGCTTGCAGTCTCACAAAAATACCCTTCTTAACATCCCTCAGAGCAACAAACTTCACATTTAATGTGCAACAGCGGTGTAAAGTCACCTTTCCAAAGTGATGCTGCGCTCAAAGCAGACTGAATTATTGCAGACTTTCAGTGAAGACACATTGAGGCAAGATGCATCAATGATTTGCTTTAAAATACCAGCAAAAACAGCCACAGACAAAAATCTGCCTGAAGCGCAACACTTATTTTTTCATAGTCACGCTATGTCTGATCTAAAACTTTTATTCCTAATGTGAGTTGACTTCATGAGCGTTCATCGCCCTCCAGTGGTCACAGGTCATAACTACACCTTTGTTTTAAAAAAATTTAATCAAAAGACTCTGTAAAAATGTAAAAGTTCACATCTTGTTGTTGCAATAAAAGCATTTATAATTAGAGAATAGATTTCTTTTACATACCTGTCAGGGGTTCAGTGTAGAAGCAGTTTCACATGTTTGAAAGTGACCTGAAAAGAGAGAAACGTGTTACTGTGTGCTCATGATCTTAATCTTTAGACCAACATTAAATCATTTTCTCCTCAGAAACTCTGGCTTGTCAGGGCCAAAGATGCACTTTTGTCTCCATCCAGACTCAGAGCCCAGTGCAAGTCATCAGGGGAGAGAAACAGCTACATGCTCACACCTTATTTAATACACCATGAGCTCTGAAAAGGGCACATTTAACTTGAAATGCAACCAGTCTTGTTCTGCAGCTGCTCATCTTTTGATTGCTTTTACCTCTTAACACTGCAGACTGTTAGCTCCTAAGCTAATGTACCTGAGAGGCTCAACACGTGGAGGAAGGCCCACGCTGTTACTCTTAAACTGCTGTTGGTGGATGGGCGCAACCAAACCCCATTCAGAAAAGTGTCAATTTAAGGTTTCCAAATTCAGCACGAGACTCCACGAGCCCTAAAAGCGAGCACGTGCTTCAGGTTTTATCTACGTGTCACTCTGGTGAGTTCGGCATAAAACTGATCAATCGAAGCAGACTAATAATTTAATAAATACTCATCTTTTACTAACACTGCCCGCAGTTTGTTTCAGCTAAACTGCTCTTAAATCGAGTCAACGTTGAACGCAGTTCGTTCAGGAAACAGATCACGGCGCTGGATGTTAATTGAGCCATCACTACAATAATGATATAAGTAAATATAATCCTAAAACCAACTTGATTGATTGATTATATAATCTTACCAGTTCCATCAGTGATGTTTCTCCTGCGGAAGACAGGAACCATGTGGCTGCTGATTCTTCTTCTCCTCTTTTAAATGTTGGCGGTTTGCAGGAAACGCATGACTGCCACCTGCTGGACTGGAGGGAAGAGCCAAAGACACACTGACTGACCAACAGCTCATTTCCACAGCTTCATCTTTTAAGTATCTTATTACAGTTTTTTACCATCATTTCAGAGTCAGATTTCTCTATATGAGATCACTTTTTCAAAACTAAAAGTGTCACTTTACCCACTACTGTCTCTGTATTTTTACATCTACTTTATATTGTTGACTTCTCCTTTTTACTTGTGTGATTTTCTTTCTACACATTTTTGAGCATTGTTAGAGAGAGCCTGTGATTTCAAGATCTTCCATCATTGACTGCTCCATGTAACTGTTATGACAAATAAAATGTTGAATATTGAAGCCAGTGTGGACTGAAGTGTGGGTTAAATTTAACTGTTAATTGTCATTAATTGTCATTCAATGACCATATCTTTTAATTTTCATGTTGAAACCACCACCAAATGTCTGTGTATTTATACTCCATCTTGCTCATGTCTACACACTATTGCCAGAACTTTTTTTTAATAAAGATGATGCGTATAGAGAAACCTGACTTAACAATATTGTATAAGACTTCCTAATGTAAAATTATTTTTGCTATTAAAAATCTGAATCTTTAAATGAACTAGAAATTTAAGTTATCAAATAAATGTAGTGCAGTAAAAACTGTAATATTTCCATCAGGACTGCAGTAGGAGTGTAAAGTAATATGTAAGTGCGGTTTCTTGGGTGTTGCATTGATTTTGTCTTTACAGATGCCGTGTGGCCAGCAGACATCAGTTTGAGCGTCAAATGCTCTGAAACAATAACTCACTTTAAACATTAAACTACCCGCTGTGGTTCAGATATTAACAAATGCAGGTGTGAGATGTGGGTTTATTTTAGATCAGTAACACTCGGACTGTTTAAATATCTGTCTATATCTGTCTTTTCAGAAAACTGGTTTCATTTAACCTGTTCTACATGAATCTGTCAAAACTACTATTTAAAAAGTTAAATGCACTTGTAAGACAAAAAAATGGATAGCTTTAAAGTAAATCATGATTTTGATGTAGAAACAACAAAGGACATTTGTGCTGAGATGATATTTTCTTTAGCAAAATTTAAAAATGCATTTACATCAAGGCATTTTAACAAAGATGTGTCTACTTCACTAAAACATCTCAGGATTATTTCTGATTCTTTATTTGGAGATTCACGATAATATTCCTGTATGTTTCCTGCAGACTCTCACATCCCTCCACAGGGACGTTACTGCCGTTCTGCTTTTTACAGCTGTTATCATTTTAATCACAGCGTTGTCATGATATCTGTCTGCCGCTCTTCCAGATTTGATTATAGGACTGCTGCCATCGGTATCACTGTTTCCTCCAGAGCGGGCCCGAGCGTGGCCGAGGCGTGAGCACTGCAACGTATACCAGCTGACTATTTACACGGCATGTTCTGGCAAGGCAGAGTTTCACAATTTCAGCATAGCATGAAGCAACAGAGGGGGTATGTGAGTGTGAGCAGCCCTTCCTTCAGGGGTCTCTGACTTCAAAGAATCCCTCTTTTTAATACACACACACATATACACACACACCGGATGTGTCTTCCAGCTGTGGAGCGAGGCCTCACTAACTATCCCGAGAGAGTGTTGAGGGGAGGAAAGAGGGGGGTGTAAAAGACACACAGGGATGGAGGTTTCCTTATCTGGTCATGCCGCTTTGTAAAATAGTAAAACATAGTTAATAGACCAATTAATGCACACACACACACACACACACACACACACACACACAGACAGACACACACACAGACAGACGCTGGCTGGGTGACTCAGCCATTGTCTGACTCATCTCGACGTGCATAAACACACAAAAAACCCACAATATAGTCATTGACATTACTCTGATTTGGAGGTGAATGAAAGAGAAAAAGCGCGAGAGAGAGATGATCTTCAACAAGTGGTGGAGTACAAAGAACAAGAGAATAAGTTCCCCTGCAGCTGTTTTAAAGGGAGAGAGAGAGAGACGAAGAGGGAGGGTGTGAGGGAGGAGAAGGAGGGAGGAAGGGAAAAAAAAGCCAACTCATCTGACACAAACAGTGGGCCAAAGAAAGGGGGAAGAGCAGGAGCAGCACTGTCCAGAACGAGTGGAAAAATCAAAGTAGGAGAAGACGAGGAGAAGCGTAAAGTAGAGTAGACAAGGAGGAGGAGGGGAGGAAAGCAAAAGAAAGCCTGAGAGTCTGCACAGAGATTGAACTGGAGCAACAGCAACAAAAAAAAGTTTTGACCTGCCAAACAAAAGAAGAGGAAAAAAGTGGGGCTGAAGCAGAGAGGGCCCCAACTTTTACAGAGGTAAGGAACTGAAAAAGGCTTGTTGGATCTTCTGGTTGCATTGCAGAGCGGTCCGATGGAGTGATCGAGCTCCTATTTCTGCTCTGTGTGTTCATTCGTTACTATATATTTCCTCTATGCAATGTGTGTGTGTGTGGGGAGTTATGTGTGACAGATGAAACGGGGACAGGGGGAGGAGTGAGCGAGTGTGCCAGAGTGGGTGCAGGATACAGGGGTGAAAGAGTTGGTTGGTTGGAGGCTCCAGGAGGCTCTTAAAAACTTAAAGAGAGCCTCGATTTTAGTTACTTCACTGAAGTTTTTGCATGTAAAGTTGGAGTTTTCTGGGTTGATGCACATTACTGGATCACTATGGGACTTTTTGAAAAGTAGGGGAACAAATTTCCTGTCTGACCTTGCAGGAGATTATAAAAAAAAAGAAAGTCTGGAGGACCCATGGTGGATTTAGATGTGTGCTGGTAGGTGGTAAGTTAAACAGCACACTGTGTGTTGTTCTTATAGGATAATTATGCAAATGCATGATACGTATTTTACTGCTTTCTTTTAACTTTCGTAGCTCAGCGAGTTAAGAATATGGAGACATGAGAGATCACATTTTCCAACTACAATTGGCTCCATTTTGTAGTTTTCTTTAAAGAATCCAAACTTGGGTTATTTACATATTAAAGCCACTGCAAGATCAAGGTCAGTCCCAGCCTTTTTAGTGGCTGTTTAAATTGATCACAAACTCAAGAAAATCTCATTTGAAAGGCCTCAAACTCATCCCAATAGATGTGGAGCTGAGCCACATACTTTCTGGTGCACATAAAAAAGGAGCATAATGCTTTTAAAGAGCATGAAATCATATTTAAGAGGCATGCAAGTAGATCACAGTTAACATATGGGATGTGGGAGTTTATACTTTGTTGTGTGCTTACAAGGTAAATCTTTCTCCGTTGGGAGTGAATTCACACAACTAGTTTTGCCTGTGTCAAAAGGTTGGAGACTACTTGCAGGAATGTACCAATTTATGTGATATTCAGCACAGACGGCAGAGCTCCCCACCCCCACGTCTCTCTGTAAACTCGGACACAGTCGTACCCCGAGGAGAGGCAGCCAGCCGAGGGGACAGGAAGTCCAGGTCAGGGGTTAAAAGGGAGGCGATTCATTATTTTTCTGCCCTCTTGCAGATCTCAGGGTTGTGTAATGCGAGAGACTTAGAGAGAGGGGCGACAGAAGCGAGCCAAGGGAGAGTTTCAGGCGGGCGTTATGCTCCTTGTGGAGCATGTGATGCCCCGTGAACAGCAGAATGTGAAGGAAAATCATTGAATCTAATTGTGAGCCACGGGGAGAGATGGCTGCGAGGAAGAAAAAACAGGCAAGACATGAAGGCTGCGTCTGGGTGGAGTTCAGCTCTGAGTGCATCCAGGGTTTGAAACACCAGAAGGCAAAAACTGCTTAAATATTTAACTGGAAAAGTTTCTTTTTCGGAAGTGAAGCCGCAAGAGCATAAAGCAACATTCAAAGATCACAAACAGTATTTGTGGATCACAAAGTTTTGAGTCAGAAAGAGTCTTTTTATGTTTTTCTTCTCACCTCTTGCTGTGTGAGCCTTCTGTCTGTTGTTGGTTAGAGAAGTGTGTCCAATGTTTTATCTCACAGTAATAATAAAAAAAAAACAGATAAGGCCACCAGCATGGACAGAGAGTGCGAATGATATGACGTGTTGACCTTTAGCCCCGGTTTATTTTAGGATATCTCATGTTTCAAAGCTGGGAATGCTGGGAGAGGATACTCCACGCCGCATGAGAGACGCTCCCTCGATTTACTGTACACCTCCTGGTTCAAATTTACTGTATGAATCAAAACCCAACAAATGGTTTACAGAGCCTCCATCACACGATTCAGTCGCTGCACCTTACACCTGTTCGCACGAGTGATCATCATCATTAAAAGCTTTCATATGACAGACCCTTGAATAAATGCACATTAGAGCAGCGGATAAAGCTGTGGAATAGCTCAAATATTTTTTTTAAAATGACAATTTGTTAGGAAATATGTCCACGTATTTAGTCATTTATAACTCCTGAACAATAAAAGGTGCACTCAGAGTGTCTGAAAAACACTTCAATGGATTTGATGGATAAATGGCTGAGAACATCATTGTAGTAGTCCAAATGCAATCTTCACTTAACTAATTGCAAAAATTCATAGTTCAATTGTGTGAATAAAGTGTTATAACAGCCACTATTATATCCACCTTTTGATTGATGATTAAATGTACAGTATAAGATAATTCAACACCACTGATTGTGCATCGTTGAGAGAAGTTACTGCTGGATCTTTGGGCCTTCACTGACTCTAACATGGAGGGATTTTTGCTGGTGGACTGAATTTTAAAACTGTCCACACTGTAGGTGGTGAGATAAAAGACACATAAAGTCCCTAATTGAGACTCGTGCTGAATTGAACTGTAACATCGTGCTTGAGATCCTCCCTCGAGACGGGCTCATTTTTTAAAAATGTCAGACTTAGATAATATTTCATTGTTCACAGTGCAGCTACAAAGCCCCAAAGCCTTCATTACACGTACGTGGAAGTCGATTACAGAAAGGTCAGTGTGCAGATTAAAAGGCAGGATGATACCGTACTCTGAGCTAATCATGCACTCTTTACCCTCTCAGAACAGTATGTCGACGCTGCCATCAGAAAACGGCCCCGAAGATGCCAACAATCGCAGCTTCTGGATGGTAAGTCTGTGTGTGTGTGGTCTCATAAGATAGCTTCTGCCTTGCTCTGTCAAGTCTCAGTGACCTTCCAGTCAAAGCAGCCTAAACTGTTTTGTCATCCCGGCTCCGTATCAGCGTGAACAAGGCCGCGCTTTCATTTCAAAATGTGAATGGTAACCGTTGTGCTCTAGATTGCCTTGCTTGAGTTAACTGTTCCCCGGGAAAGGTTTCCAGTGATAGTGCTCAGCTCATTAGGTGTCTGATTGTCTGTGTTTGCTTGACAAAGTAGACTGTGTAGCTCAGGGGTCACGTCTCTGGGGATTTTTCACCGCTCTCTGCAGCATCATTGTTCTGCTACAGCGCTTGCACGGTGGTTTTATTTGTTGTGTCTTCTGCTGGAAAAAGGAAAAGTTTCAGTATGAACTAATGGTCAGCTCCCATACAGATTACATTTGTTCAGAGTGAATTACTTCATATAGATTTTCTTACCTTCACATAGAGCCACATTAACTGTTCCCCCTGTTTTTAATCAGTGCAAAGCAGAGCTAACTGGCTGCAGGTGCATATTTTATTGCACAAACATGAAAATTGTATTGATCATTATATTTAACTTGCAGGAAAGCAAATAAGCTTGTCTCCCAAAAGTTCAAACGAATCTTTT
Source organism: Scortum barcoo (assembly GCA_023238725.1). Taxonomy (NCBI): domain Eukaryota; kingdom Metazoa; phylum Chordata; class Actinopteri; order Centrarchiformes; family Terapontidae; genus Scortum; species Scortum barcoo. Next base: position 4,061,946 of record CM041547.1, read on the forward strand.
AGAGTAAGATTTTAACCACAATGTTGCATAAAGCAAACAAACAAGGGATTTAAGACAAATCTGATGAACTTCACTTGCAGACAAACATTTTAAAGTGGAAAATCAGAGAATCAAGATTAAACTGGGTGCAGTATTTTGCTGATAGGATACTAATACAAGAGGCCATGGCTTTCATGCAGATTAAACAAAAGAGATGGAAAAAAAAGTGAACAAATATCAAACAAATAAGAGGCTGTCAATAAAACAGTGCATGCATATATCACTTTTCACAAATAGCAAAATTCCCCAGTGAAGCTTTAGATCATTATGAACACCATCTTACTGAAAACAACTGACAGGACGTAATAATCCATGATGAATGACTTGTTTACAGTTTTATTTTAGCATAAATCTTCAGAAATGTGTGTTTCTTTTATCTAATTGCAAATTACTTTTATAGTTGTAAATTACCCAAATCTTCTTTACAGTAATTCAGCACCAGTAACAAACATAATCCTACTTCACTTCGTCGCTTTGTAAACTGCTCTGCGTTCAGTTTACAAGACAGAGGTCTGGTGGGCCCCCGTGTTTTGAAGCCGTAAACACTTCCCAGCAATCAAAGCGCCTGCCTGTCTAATTTGAGTGCGCTGCCGCTTTAATATTGGCTTTTGTGTCCCGTTGGCCTCGATGAGCTGCCCCACTTTCATCTCTCCCCCTCCTGTAATTTTGGCAGCCTCCTGTTGCGTTGGACATGTTTCCAGGCCAGTTCCTGTCTGTGTCATCCCGCCGCCGCGCTCAGGGGGGCTGTCTGTCGTTATCCTGCAAACTTGAGCTCTTCTTTTACGTGTTTGCAAAAGTCCCCGCCATCCCAAGAGGTTTGCAATCACGGTGTGTTCGCTGCTTCCCCTTCGCTCTCATGTTGTGTCCTCATTTGCGTCCTCCAAACACGGCCTTTTAGCTGTTTTTGAGCATGAAACAAAAGATGGTAGTGTTTTTTAAATCTGCCACAGACTGTAAATGTTTGGCTGGACTGATTAGCCTCTTTATTTTCTGAAGACAAACACTTCTGCCAGGTGTCCTTTTAATCTGTTGTTTAGTGTCGCACAAACTGGATATTTTGAGCTATATTTGGTTTGAAAGCACTTTGGAGGGACTTAAATATAAAAGCTGGCACAAACATAGTTTACTTCTACTGTTTCTGCCTCCATTAATGCCACAACTGCTGCTGCAACTTTTACTATCACTATAATAACACTGCTAGTACAACCACAGTACTTTTACTGCAAGCATTATTAGTACTAGTTTCACTGTTGCTGATGGTGTGCTCCTTCTGCTCGTGGTCCCAGTGGTCTTTCTGACACGCTTCAGAGGCTGGATAGGATCAGTTACGTACATGAAATATGATTTTTCAATGGAGGACCGTGGCCATTTTCTTAAGCTGCATTTTGTTGCCTGGACAGATTCTCTCATAGCGGATTTGCATCTGCCTCAGAGATCGGCCAACTGGGTCTCTGCAGCGTTGCCGTTGGCCTCAAACTGGATTCCTCAGCTGTTTCTGTTTAATTCTCAGACGAGTGAGGAGAGTCAGTGCAAACCACAACAGAGGCAGCGAGAGAGAAACTGAGGAAGGAGAATGAGAGAGAAACAGGGGAGCACTGATGGGAAGGAGCCCAATTGATTTTGATTAAGATTGAGGAAACTGCAGTTTTTCATTAAAGGCACACTGGGCGCTTTGATTGCTCACTTTGAAGGCTGTTCATATGAAAATAAGTCACTTTTTACAGCTTGGGTGCACATTTTCATACATGCTGTAATCCAACTTCTAACCTTGGTTAATTGTATGACGACTAGATGAAGTCTGTAAAAATGAAAGGGAAAAAAGTCCTAAAAAGTGTGAAAGCACAAATCATTTATATGGAAAATGCACATGACATGCCTTTAACATGTGAAAATATTAATGCAATATTCAAATAATGAATAAAAAGAAACTAAATATAGATACCTGTAGCAGAAAACAGGCAGCATGTTTGTCTCACAATGGCTGCCAGCACTGCCGACGTGTTTTGACAGATCTAACTGCTTGACCTTTCCGATGCACCTGCACTTAATTAGCCACTAATTAAGAGTCCCATTAGGATCGGAGACCTTGTCAATTACTTAACAAAGATTTAGGTCTTTGGTCGAGCACTCTGACAAGCCGCCGTGGGAAGCAGTGGCTCGCTCGCTGCTGAGAGGGAGCAGTTGTTGTGTCTCTGGAGACTGAAATATCATCTTACAGAGGATTTGCCAAAGAAAAGAAACGAGTAAAGTGAGAGCGATGAGGCTTGCAATATCTACTGGGTACTGTGTGTAATGCATTTAGTGGATATATAAAAAAAAGCATGCAGACAGTGTTAGCATCACTTATAAGACAGATATTCCAATAAAATATGTGTACCTGATATAGTCTGATATACTTTAATATTAACAAAACTGCAGATATTTTGTCTTGACATATCGGGAAAAGCACATGTGTAACTAATAACTTTAATAATGTGCCTCTGTTACATTCAGCTCTCCCACTAAGCCATGATAATGAGCCAGCGTGCACGCCACCAGCTCCATAATTGATGTTGTTAGTTACACCTGACAAGTGAAAATGTCAGCCGTGAGAAAGTTTAGCTCACTTTTTTAATGATGTATTTAAATATGATGTTATTTATAATAAGTGCATTGCCTCAGATGATTTAACGCGGCATAAAAAAAAAAACAAAAAACGTATACGGCGGCCAGAAGCTCTCAACCGGCCATCTGAATGTGTCGGTGACTAACAGATAGAGACTGACAGAGAGTGAAAAAGAGAGTAGGAGTGAGTGCTGAGTAGGAGCTGACGGCGGCTGCCAGGAAAATTGCAGAGAGATTTCCAAATACCACATCTACAAACAACACATTTGCTTCAGATATGTTATTACACTCAAAGCCTCGCCTCTGCTGCCCTCATATTCTCTCTCTCTCCGTCGGGCTTTTTACGGCCAGTCCTCATCCTCAAGTCCACCGACCACACCCCACGCTGCAGCCGGCGTTAGACTTTACCACAGGAAACTCGATGCCAGTAAAGTGTCACTTGTGGCATGTGGGGGTTGACCTTAGGCGGCTGCAGCAGCTCTGAAAAGGAGATCAGGATGCAAGCTGGACCAGAGAGTGTGATGCAGATAAACGGAGTTATAGGGAGGGTAACAGCAGCGCCTTTAGACGTTTAACATGGTGGAAATTCTGAAACGCAGGTGTAGCCAATAAGTTAATAAAGGCTTCGCTCCGTTTAGCTGCGACAGTTCCAGTTCGAGGATTCGTGCATGCTGGTTAGCTGGCACGAAAAATACTGGGACACCGAAATGGAGCAGAGCAGTTGCTGAAGGGAGAGCTCGACATTTTGTTAGATGAGAAGATTAGGATCACTTTCACAACCGAACAGGAAATACTTAACTAGAGCCAGCAGCACCAACAGTACTAGTAATATAAGGTAGTAGAAAGTAGTAGAAGGTAGTAGGCCTACTGCAGCTGTTAGTTGTATAAATAGTATGAATACTAGTAGTGTTGGTGGTAGTAGACAGATTTTTAGTGTTCATCTAAATCAGTTTATGGTCTACATGCTGTTGCCACTCTGCCAGGAACAAACTGTGAGCAGATGTACAAGTTTGTATTCTCTGGCGTTGAAGTGGTGAAACTCAAAACGAAAAAGAAAATAAAAGACTTTATTGAACACTGGCAAAAATATCAGCTATTTCTGTTTTTCTTCCAAAAGAAATGGTCGTTGGGTATTAGTCTCAGGGTTGACAGATCTCTTGTGGACGTCCCTCCTGCGCCTGTTTATTTTGCGCCGACAGTAGATCTTCGTCTCTCTTTGTGTCCCGGCAGCCTGGGAACTATCAGCGCACTGTGAAGCGGACAGAAGATGCCTTCCAGGCCTGCAATGACATAGTGGCATGTTTTCAAGAGAGAGCTCGTGTGGAGAGACAGTACGCCCAGCAGCTCAGCGAGTGGAGCAACAAGTGGAAACCCGTGGTGGACTCCAGTGAGTACTTCAGACAGCTACCTGCATCTACAACATGCAAACTGATCGTAAAATCTTGGTGATGCATATCTTCTAGTTTTGCTTTCTAAAGTACAAAGAAAGTTTTAGGAATGTGTGATTTCCCGGTCTTCGTCCTCTCCCCTCAGGTCCCCTGTACGGATCTCTCCTGAAGGCCTGGCAGTGTTTTCTGTCCTCCGCTGACCGGCTGGCCTCCTTACACGCCTCCATCTGCCGCTCCCTGGTGTCGGAGGATGGAGACCGGGTCAGGACCTGGCAGAAGGACACCTTCCACAAGAAGTTATTCGGAGGCTTCAAGGAGTCCCAGGACATTGAGACGGGCTTTATACGTGCTCAGAAGCCATGGTCCAAACGACTTAAAAAGGTCAGAACTTTCCTCAGATTCAAAAACTGTGTTTCTATGATCAGTTAAAGCTCAAGCCTGAAACACTGATATAAACTAGATGAATCCTGGCTTCACTCCCTTTAAATTCAAAGATGTTAATTAACAGAATTTGGGGATCATAATGGTGCCCTTAATGTAACAAGATAACTTAATTCACTTTAGCCAATTACATCTTTGTGTTTCTACGTTAGCTTTCCTGCCAATGTCTCCATCTTATCTAACTTACAAACATGAACACACATCTTGTCCTGCACCACAGCTTGTTGAACCACAAACCTTCACAGTGAAAGCATCAGTTTGCAGAGCAGAAAGCTCATTAGCTGTTCAGCTGCAGCACATTTAACAGGACGTAAACACACATGCAAATGTTTGCAATGGACCACTTTCTCTACACGACCAGAAATAACAATAATTGTAATTGATTCAATAAAGCTATTTCTAACCTTCATCATTAATGCAATAGCAATGATCCCCTGTTTTGTGCACAGGCCTAATTCTTATCCCTGAATCTGGTCTCTTGTGGGGCTTTGCGCCTTCAAACAATGTCTTGTTTGTTTAAGTTTAGTGAAGATTAAACTGGATGCCACCTAAAATAAGGTACCAAATCCTCCTTCTGACTCTTATTTGGACCTGTGTTTTAAGGGGTTTTAAAATTCAGGACTTCAGTGACATCGACCTTTATATGCAAAAAACCCACTACCAGCTTCTCTACAGTTTCTCTTTGCATTCAAAAAGAATGAGTCACTTAAATCTGTGCTTTTTTTTTCATTTGAGAGCAGCTGAGGATAAGAGGACATCCATCAAAAGTACAATTACATATTTGAATCAAAAATATATACAAGCTCTTACAAAAATCAATACTTCATACATGCTAAAGCTGATTGCAGCATCGCACATGGACACTCATTAAGTAAATGGCCTCAGTTCAAAGTCTATATTTAGAGACTTAATGCACCACCATTGTGTTCTGGGTATCTGAGAGATGCTTTTCAAAGTCAGGTGAATCTCTCTCTTTTGAGAATTTCCCACTGGTCAATTTAAATTGCTTTTGAGTGGATGAGATGGATGTTGGTATCATTTGAAGTCCACACTGACAGACACATCTTCCTCTCCGAACATTTTTTTTTATAAATTTTCCATCAATGGCTGTAATAATGAGGCATGTTTTGGTTCGTCCACAGCTGGATAAAGCCAGGATCGCATACCACAAAGTGAGCCGTAAGGAGCAGGCGGCCCGGGAGCGAGAGGCACATGCTCAGGGAAACCCGGACGTTGCCATCGACAAACAGAAGAAGATCCAGGAGGAGAAAGAGCTGGCTCAACAGGAGGCCGAGAAGGTAAGCAACATGTTTTATATCATTCTCATTTTCATTGATGATGTTTAACTGACACAGTCGATTGTCTATCGAATCATATCAATAATAGGTGCATCTGCTGACTTAAAATTTTACCAATAATTAAAGGCATCCTGAGGAGTTTTTGACCACTAGAAGTGCTATAGAGCAGCATTTCTGTGAGTTGATCCCCAAGTTGTTTGTGCACATACACAAGCTCGCAAAGATGAAACACAATTTCCTGATGATGTTTTAGGCTATTTTATATTGTGCTGCCAAGAAACTTAGCATTATTAACAGAAGGTAGAACAGAGCAAGGCTGGTAGCTGGCAAAAATGAATGTAAATGATTAAATGAAGTGTGTAAAAATGCGTCTAAATGTTTGCAGGTTCGTGCCCGCTATGAGAAAGTCCTTGAGGAGGTGAACCGCTATGCTCCGCGCTACATGGAGGAGATGGAGTCCATCTTCGACCAGTCGCAGGACGAGGAGCGCAAGAGGATCGTCTTCCTCAAACAGGCCTTCCTCTCCATCCACAAGCACCTGGATATTACCAACAACGAGAGGTGAGCCACGGCACCTCAGCTGCTGTCTCTGCTGATTAGATGAAGATCTGTGTGCGAGGTTAAACCGCTGGAACAGAGTCTCTCATTTGTGTCTACCCCAGTATTTAGAGCAAAGCATGTTGAAATCAATAATTTGACTTACTTGAGCCTTAATTAAACGCTGTTCCACTACACACGGCACATCAGCGGCTCACTTCTACTATAATAAAGGAAATAATAGCAAAGACAGCAACTTAATTACTTTATGAAATCGTCAGGGGCCACAGGAGGATATGGGGTAGATGAGAGAAATTGTATACTCTATTAATCTGCGTAATTTTTAAACACTTCACTTTAAATGCTCTGCATGGCAGTGTAAGCAGATTATGTGGCAATTAGAAATTTAAATAAACTTTAGTTCCACTATAACCTCGAGAGAAACATCGTCAGGTTAAAGCGAATAGCATGCCATTTCTTATACAGATGTCCCATAAAGTATTGAACCTCCTGAAGTCCTGCACGATGTGTTTATTATTTAACACTCAGATTACGGTGCACCGTTAATGAAATTATGAGCATCACTTTAAGTAAAGTGTCACCATTTTTTCATCAAAGGCTGATATTTTAATATAGAAAATAACAAAGTTGACAATAAAAATATTTAAACTGAAAGCAGGAATGTAAAGATTTTTTAATTATTTGGTGTGTTAAACAAGAAAAAATATCCATTAAATATTCCAAAACTGTTCTTTTCAAAACTAAATTAAGCTAATGCTGCTGATTTATGCTGAAACCACACTTGCAAAATGTTTGCACGTAAAGTAGTCGAGCTAACAGTTGAATATTAAGAGCTGAAAAAAAGGCAAACTGCAGTTATCAGCGATCGTTAAAGTGTGCAAACTGTAAAGAAGTGAAACATCAGTTGATATTTAAGCAGTGATAATAGTTGAAATGTCATTTATTCATTTATTCATTCATCATTTGTTTGTTGTTTGGATCAGGATAGGAGCTCATGCAGAAGGTTTGCCTCCTTTAAACAGTCTCATTTTGGCTTCTTTCATTCGCGCAGTGTGAGGGCCGTGTACGACGAGCTCCACAACACACTGATGAGCATCGACGAGCACGAGGACCTTCGCTGGTGGAAAAACACCCACGGGCCCGGCATGCCCACAGACTGGCCTCACTTCCAGGTATTTCAGTTTTTGTCACAATCTCCAACTGTTTTTATTACTCTAATTAATTTTGATTTGAATTATTTTGTTCCGATGTCTTTCAGGAATGGACGCCCGAGAAGAAAAACAAAAAAGGGAAGAAGGAAGTGGAAAAGAAAGGAACAATAGAGAGGAGGTGAGTTAATTAATCACAGATTAAATGCTTCTTACAATGATCTGATGCTGTGAAGCTTAATTTTGTCGTTCTTTTGACATTTTTTTCCCTCTTTTTCCTCCAGTGTGATGATTGGAGGGGTGAAAGTAAGAGCCCTGTATGATTATGTTGGCCAGGAGACAGATGAGCTGTCATTTAAAGCAGGTAAACACACACGTTCCTACTGTGTGAGATTATTATGATTTACTATCTATTTATGTTTTGATATTCTGTTTTTTGTTCATATAATTGTCCTTTAGAGCTGAAACAATTAGTGGATTAATTCATAGTTGATCAGCAGAGAATAAATAGGTAATTTTTTAAGCAAACTTGCCAACAGATTCTGACTTCTCTCTCTGACTTATTTTCTTACTCCTTTATGATAATACATTAAATATCTTTGGGTTTTGGAGTCAAAATAGTACAAAACAAGCAGAAAACATCATCTTGAGCTCTCAGAAACTGTGACTGTGCTATTTTATGACATTTTATTGGTCAAATTATTATGAATGAATTGAGAAAATAGTCAGCAGTTTAATCACAAGAAGAAATAATAGTTTCAACCCTAATTTAAAAATACATATATTTTGCATCAAAGAAAACAATAAGAGAGAAACGGCTCTGTGTGTCTGCAGGTGAGCAGTTTTTGAAGATCGAGGACGAGGACGATCAGGGCTGGTGTCGGGGGATGAAGGACGATGGGTGGGAGGGCCTCTACCCGGCCAACTACGTCGAGGTGGTGTAGTGAGCGCGCCCGGACCGAAAATGAAAGATCTCGTCACGTCACACGCTCCGTTTCACTGCGGAGGTTCACGACCTGGTTCAACTTCTAAATGTCAGAGACATAAAAACAAGCCAAGTAGCTGTTAGCCAAAGATCCGGTCTGTGGGTATCATCACATATTTTAGCATACAGAGATTTTTAAAAGGTTGTGTCATCTCTTGAAGGATTTTGACAAATGTTTTAATATATAAACTATGCATAGACCACTTGTATGGAAGCCATATGATAAACAGTGCTTTAATGTAAAAAAAAAAAAAGGTACATTATATAACTACACATTTGGTGCTGATATTGCTTTTTCTTTGAGCTGTTTTTATTGTTTTGCACCTCAACACATTGCCATTATAGTGCTCACCAAGCCTCTTAACATATGAAGAAAGTGATGCTTAATACTGTGATTATAATTAATCCCAAGCAGCTGCACAAGTGGAGTCAGCTTGATAGAGATGTAGATGGCTGTATGACCTTTGTTTCTCTGTTGTTTTTATGGTTTCAAAGGAACACTTCATATATTTTTTTTAGGAATATGGTTGTTGTATGCTGTCAAATACTCAATAAGACGAGAAGATTGATATCAGTTTCATCTCCATGTACGGGGGGGGGCTGCTATCTGAGCGGCATCAACACACATTCCTGGAGCTCCAGCGCTATTTTTATTTTTCTGTCTCGTTTACTTGAAGCAGCTACAATCGATATTTATTCAATAAGATTCGGATTTGGCCAGTCGCTGCCTGTTATGATCTAATCTGGAAAAGCTCCTAAATACTTTCTCTCGATGGGTGAATTAAACTTTCAGGCAATTATGACAACAATGCTTATTTTTCATGTTACATCACAAACATTAAAAATGAATACAAATTCAAACATAAGCTCCTTTTTTCATTTGGTAAGAGGCTGTGGTATAATCACAATAATGCACTCCGAGGTACTGATTTAAAGAATAATGGGCTTGGCAGAAGGAGCCGGACCCCACTTTAACACCGTGGCCTTCTCTGCCTCCACTTAGTTAATTATTTTCTCTTAGCGAGACAACTTGTTGTTCATTATCACTTACATTATGTGTAAATAAGATGGCTTTGTAGTTCTGCATACTTTGGGGCGGCTGAGGCTCTGTAAGAAGAGTGGTTGTCCATTAATTGGAGGGTTAACTGAACCTCAAATTTGCTTCTGATAATCAGATTAGTGTCACGTTGCATGGCAGCTCCACCGCCATGAAGCTGTATGAATGTGTGGATAAAAACATAAAGAGAAGCATTGTCCACTAATGCAGACAAGTGCCATGTGAGTGAGGTCCATTTACATATATTTTTATGGCAGTCAGGAGTTTCTCAACATCTCGAACATCTACGAACATCATGAAGCCAAAACAACCTTAAATTTTCAGTACAAAGATGCTTCTGACAGGTCTCAACGTGTCCGAAATGTAAAGCTATCTTTGAGATGAAACTGATATTTTCTCTTCTTTATCAGATTCTCTGTTTGACGCCAAACATTCAAATTTCCTCTGTTCCTTTAGGACAAGTACTGGGGAACAAAATGTTTTCCTGTCCGTCTGTAATATCTAATCATCCAACGCTATACTGTATGTACGACGCTTATCTCTGAGAGCATCTTTACCAAAGTAAGGACACTGCTGGATTTCTCTTGCTCTTCTCCTTTATCCTTCTTTAGTATCTGTGTATGTGTGTCTTTATCTGTCATGTAAAAAATGAGGCAGTTGCCCCTCAAAAAATTTTTTTTTTTTTAAAACTGCCTGTCTTTTGGAAATAAAACTTTAAACTGAACACAAACAAAACAGTGTTATTGGATTTAGTATGGAAGGAATGTGTGTGTGTGTGTGAGAGAGAGAGAAAGACATTTTTGCTGTATATCTGTGTTTGGGGACCAGTGTGCCGTCACACTGCCTGTGGGTGTTATTACATGTGCAGAGATGATGAGATGTCAGCTGTCACACACACACACACACACACAGTCACTTAAACTGTGTCCGGGTCAAACGCTGCTCTTTATCTTGATGATGATGCCACCGCAGAGTCAGATGCAACCTGACATCAACACATGGCCCCGAGCCAAGCAAAGTGTCCTGCACCAGTGTTTATGTTTGAGCCAGCCGATAGCAAGAAGTGCAATGATGAATCCTGGTGTACTGTTACACTCTGCACACACACACATATACGCACAGTGTTTTGCAGTAAATACAAGCAGACAGGAGTATGTAGGAATGTCTGTTTCCACTGGAGTAATGGGGAAAATGATGTCACCCTGGAAGGAATTTGCTCACCTGATGACAGTTTTCTTGCTAGTAGCAGACGCGCGCTGATCTGTAATCACAAAGAGTCTCAGCCGAGCTCCCACACCCTTCAGTCTACCTACCACACATCTGACAAAGTACTGGAAAACCTTCAGAGAGACGGGGAATACGAAGTGTCCTGAAAAACAAGAGCTGTAAGCTTGTTTGTCATAATTTTGTGGTTTAAGTATTCAGTTCCTTTTTTAAAGATAAGAGCAATAGAAAAATGCAAAAATACTCCATTAAAAGTATCGTCATGCATTTACAATTTCACTTCAATCTGCATTAACTGATGTTTTTAGTTGTGAAAAGTAGTGAATTTCATTCATTGGTTCATCTCTTAATGTAAGTCTAATGTATATAAACATATTGGACTTATACCTTCAGCAAGTGTGCACCCCAGTTTGTGTCAAAGGGAAGGGCTACCGCTTAACTTTTCAACATGTTGGGCCTGCAGAAAAGAAAAGCTAACACCAGCAAAACACAAGAGTTAATTACAGCAAGTCGTCAGTCATCGTGTTTTTATAAGATGGCGATATTCTTTGTAAATCTCCAAAGTCACAGCTGCCACAAACTGGAAAATTAAATAAAAAGTTGCTCGCAGATGGAAATGCTGAAACATAGCGACCGTAGAACTTCACTTTACTAGCTGCGGTATGCAGTTTCCGTCCACCACCTGTCCGTTTATCTGCAGTGTCCTTGATAGATCTGTACGAATCGTCCCCGGTGCTCTGCTGTTTCATTTTAGCATACACTCAACTACACTGAGTGATAGTTGGCCACTGACAGGAGTGAACAGGCCCGGAACGATTCATCAAAAGCAAGTCAACCAATGAATAAAACCCTTGTGACACCTGGAAATGCACTTCGGTGAGGGAAGTGGCCACAGGCAGTGGTCGACTGGCGAGCGGGGAAAAAGTCACTTTGTCATGAGTCATCCTTCATCTTGTTTTCAACGAGCGGAGGAGTACATTTATGGGGAATGACAAACCGAGTCCATGACCTGACTGCTGTTTCCCGCAGTGAAGTGCTCTGCCAGTTCCGTTACGGTGTACATTGTATTTTGTCTTGGCTTTGGTCCACCGAAGCCTTAAAAGAAAAAGGTTATTACCAGTAAATACACTGCCAATCCGTCTGTGATGAAGTATTTCTTTGCGAGGCTTTCAGGCTGAGGCTGACCTTCGTGCATACCTGGATTAATAAAAATGATGTAAACGTATGAAAAGAAACAAACGAAAGTTCTCTCTGGGAACTTTATTAGGCAGCGTCACCTTTACACAAAAGCACAGAAGTTTGTAATTGGCGGTGCAGAAATTTGATCTTCATCCAGGCCTCGGCGTCTTTTTCTGTCACATTAGAGGAAGAGCTGAAGGGTAGCAAGTTGTTTTTACGCTTCGGTCGTTTTACAAGGGAACAATGAAAGGGTGAGATCAACACTTAAAGAAGGAGACATTTTGCAATTTACATCATGTGTCCAACTTCTCTTTTTTTTTCAGACATGCTCCGCTGACACCCACTTTGACTTTCACGCTTTCCCGAAAGCGAATTGGTTGCCGCTTCGCTGAAAACTCCAAACTCCAAACTCCGCTCATTTACATTCATTAGCTGGAGCTCATTTCGTACTGTAGGTGCAATGTAAACACACACCCATTAGCAGATGCTTGTTTGTCTGAACAATAATGAGTGGAAACAGCTCATTTGCATGCTAATAGCCTTGTGATATTCAATTTGATGCCACTGAAGCTTTCGAATAGGGGCCGCTCTGCAGTTTCAGCTCTTGATCCCGGCGAGGTCAACACATGGGCACCCCTTAAACTTATTTACCGCACACAACCCTCTGATAGTTAGCAAACCCAGAACATATGACTGTTAATGATTCTCCACCGTTGACGGCCGGGCAGGTTACTTCTCACTTAAGTCACAGAAGACGACCAGCAGAGGGTGCTAAAGCATCAGCAGCACCACCCTCAGCAGGCCTGTCTTGAGGAGAAATATGCACGCTAGGGTGGCAGCATAATGGGAAAATGTCTTTATTCCCTCATCTCTCATGTGGTGACAGGCAGAACTTTAGGTTGCCATGGAGAGAGCTGCTGAAACGGGGCCATAATTAACAGAGCCACAGAACTTGGTTCAATGACTCATTACATTTCAAGAAGTTAATGAGGAAATCACACAGCTCCTCGAAGGCAAATGACTCCGTATGTGTGTAATGTGTACATATGATAAATGTCACATCATGAGGTGAGTATTACTGTACGGCTGCTGCAGCTGGTTCTGCAGGGCTAATGATGAGCATGTGATCTGCCCCCGTGCAGTCTAGTCGATAACTGAACGTGTGCGTGTGTGTGTGAGAGACTGTCTGTGTGTGTGTTTATATATATGTGTGTGTGTGTGTGCATGCTCGGGTGGGAGCATTAGTGTGTGTGTGTGTGTGTGTGTGTATTTGTTTGAGTGCGTTGAGGGAATGACTCACCTCCTTGTCAGGGAGACACAAAACATATGAACATTTTCTCAGGCTGTCAAACACACACACACACACACCTATACTCCCCAGCTCCTTGCTCCAGATGTACTTCAGCGTCTCTCTTCCTCTCTTTCCTCTCGCTCTCTTCCTCTCTCTCCATAATCTCAGGCTGCCCTGGGGAGGCTCCTGTCGCAGCTCAGGGCCAGCAGTGGGCCTGCTCGGGGGTTTTACAGAGCAGCTATGAAGACGGGAAAAGCCACCCAAACACCTGTAGAGCACTTAAGCACAAACCGTCTCTCACAATTTGTCTCAAGGATGTCTTGAAAATCCCACTTGACTGTCCTGCTTAAACAACACTAAGGCCACCGGTGGGGGAGCGGAGGGGGTGGCTCCCCAGGAAATACAGAGGCAAGGTAGCGGGTAGAAAGCCAAAGGTGCAAGGAGTCATAAGAGCAGTGAGCAGGCAGACCAGTCGAGGCCACGGGTGCATATAACCCTCGGGACTCATCTGCATCGAGCAACAGGGTGAACCAAGTAGAGAGGTAACCTCTCTTGACTCTGCATATGTAAGCATGCTTTTCATTTCAAACTGCCCAAAAATAATGAGCAATCAAGAAAATGGTTATTCTCGCATTTCAATTAGCCTAATTAAAGGGAGGGCAGCGGGCTACTCAGAAGAATGACAAGGACTACAGTACAGTGTGTGTTTGTAGGTGTGTGTGTGTGGGTGTGTGTGAGTGAGAGGGAGCCAGAGACTCTCCAAGGGGTTCAGCTGGAAAACTGCATCAGCAGTCAGAATGAGAGATTAACCATTTGCTTTCTTCCCCCCACAGCCAGAAGCAGAAACACAATCTGGTCGGCGTAGCGGCTGCCAGAGAGGATTCAGAATCACACAGCGTCTCCATCAATCCATCATCAATCATTTATCGCTCAGATTCTGCGCTCAGGTTTTTCACTTTATATAACAACACAGCCCGAACATGTGCTTCCTCTCTGACTGTGCTCAGTGAGAAAAAAATATGTGGTACCTGTTTGTGTGCGTGTTTTTAAGCGTTTGGATGTGAAGGAAGTGCTGGCAGTGAAAGAGTTAAAGGTAAGTTCAGCATCCACTCTGACAGTGAGAGCCAGATGGTCATGTACAGCACTTACAGTGACATGGGCCTACACAGCTACCCTGCTGGAACACACACACTCTTTCTCTCACACACACAATCCCATCAGTACCCACACACACATAACTCATTTGCATGCAAAAGCACACATGAACATCTCTGGCAGATTAGAGCGCCTGTGATTCCCTGGTCATTTACGCATCTACCAACCCTCCCCCCACCCCCCTCAACCCCTTTTCCCTTCCTCGCTCCTCCTCTTTTCATTTCCCTCGGTCTCAGTCTGATGGCCAGAGTTAATTGGCTGCTGTCTAATTGCTGCTCATTAGCTTGAGTAACCAAACATGTGAGGCGTAGCAAACAAAACCTTCCTCCGGCTCTCGCTTGTCTCTGCGCTGTGTTTTTGCAATTCCCATTCCAAGTCATCCTCACCACCCCTCCCCATCTGCCCTCCCAACACACACCCCACTCCTGCTTTCTGTGCATTACCTGCCTTTCTTTGTCGCTTCATCTTTCACTTTGTCGCTTCACTCGATCTGAACTGGAAAAACATCTGAAAGACGGGGAAGAGTAAGTTAATCGTCAAACCAAATAAATGCAAATTTTAACGTTAAAAAAAACGACTGTCAAAATGCTGCCTGTGAATCTCTACGTAATGTGCACAGAAGTGGATCTTGTTTTACACGCATCCTAGAAATCCTCATAATGCATGCAAACACACACCCACATGTGCAGACACACACATCAGAGAGGCCAGCCTCCTCGCCCACACCCGTTGGCATTTGGCAGGTTCTCTATATTTGGGTAGTGCCCCTCCCATGAGCCCAGCCTCCCCAGCTCCCCTCCCTATTTAATCTATCTTAGAAAAACCTCAGGGGTTTAATTCCTCTCTCAAGGCAAAGTGCTTTGCTGGCATGGCAGCCAAATCCATACACGAGGAGTGCATCAAGCTTTAAAGTGGACATCTCAACAGCGGAGCAGTTTAGTCAGAGTGACGTGAAATATAGACCATAGTGTGTCACTGTAGAACAAGAAAGAAAGAACAGAAATTGGTCGAGGGCCGCTGCTGTCCTTTGGGGGGTGGTGGATGTGGAGGGCTCCGGCGAGAAACACCGGAAAGAGCGAGGAGACTTACACAATACTCGTAAATGCACACACAGACAGACACGGACGCACCAACCCACTCGTACCCACTCGCAAAACCTTGTGATATGCCAAGAAAATTATTTACTACTCAAGAGCAGGCCTTAAATGATTAGATTAGTCTCCTGGCTCCGTGGCTCCTGCAGCGTTGAGAGACAGGATGGAATGAGACATTACCGACGTTGGAGACGCAACACAAGAAAAGATGGAACGGTAAATATGATAAGTAAGAAAAAATAAATAAGGCAAGAAAGAAGTGCATGCCTCAAAATAGCACTAAAATCAGCTCTGCCAACCCCCAACACAGCCCGTAGTGAGTCAGACCCTCCTCTCCCACCAGGCAAACTGACATTTGCAGCCCCCAAATATTCATAACTGAGAGGAAATCTTTCACCGAGACAAAAATACACATAGCGGATAAGATGCATGCAGAGAACTCTCATCGCTCTGAGAGATCTGCTTAATTAATTATAAATTAAATACAAGACAGGAGCTCATCTAAGTGTAAAGGTTTGAGGTTTTTATGTTTGAGAAACAGAAGTAAGAGGCAAAACAAAGGGAAGCTGCTGCACAGGTTGAAATCAGTATTTTATAATGACGATAAGAAAACAATGTGAAAATTGTCGCTCGTAGTGATGAACCTGCAGAGAATTATCATCCAAATCTGCAGCTCTCCTTCGGTTTTACAGAAGTTTACGGTGAGTTTTAGCTCGCTGCTTAGCTGCTCAGTGATGACTTTATTCATCTGGTTCACTCTTTCCGTTTTCAGGGTCATTTTTCTGACAAAAATCTTTATGAACCACCTGCACAACAACAAACAGACACACTCAGAGAGCAGCTGGTGAACACGGCGGAGCGTTTAGCGGCTAAAGAGACGATATTTTCCTCAGGAGGCGGAGGAGACCAAAAACAGAGCTAAAAGAGAGAAAATACTAAACTTACATTCATCAGTTGGTCAGAAACGCAACTTCAGATGAATGAAAAGATTGCTTTGTGACTGCTGGATGTGTAAATGAGCAAACGTTTGCTGACAAGGTTACAAGTTAAAAAGAAATATCTTGTTCACAGCTTGTTTTACGCTGCATCCAAACGACCAAAAAAAAAAACTGTTACAGTTTTAAGATAAAATAAATAAAAAGAAATGATCCCATTCCTAGAATAAAAAAAGAAAATTGTGAATTTATGTTCAAAGTTGTTTTGGCCACCTGGAGTCAGCGAAATATAAATAAATAAATACATAAATAAATAGAATATAGAATATAGAATAAAACACCTGCTGGCAAACCATCCAGCACATCCAGAGCAACATTAGCATTCATATGGAGAGCTTTTCTGGCCACCTGGCAAATGTAAGTGCAATATTTTCCTTTTAGCTGTGTTTATCTCTCCATCAACTCCTGAGGGAAATATCTGGCTCCTTAGCTGCTAAATGCTCCACTATGTTCACCAGCTAGTCACTAACTTTGTGTCTTTTGCTGTTCGGCACTGAGCGGGAAATGCAAAAAAAAAGCTGCCTGCTGTGGGCGAAAAACCAGAACAGTGAGCTGTCGCAATAAAGAGATGAGGGGAACTTCTACGAGTGACCCCTTTCACATACAAGCAGTCTTGTGTTTCACTGATAACATAATAGAATATATTTTAGCCGCTTTAAGAGCCGCTAAAATGCCAAAATAAATGGAACAAACAGGTGCAAAATGCAGACATAACTGTAAAAGAATGAACAAATTATAGAAATGCTTATAATTTCTGCATAGAAGCTAAACTGTGGGTTTATATTCAAGACTTTCAGATCCTGTTTGACGCTGTTCCAACATTTGTACGAGCACGGGGACTCAACGCTGCCTCGCCAAATGTTCGTCTTGTAAAGATCCAACTTGGACACACAAATTCCACAATGCAAGCCGGTCTCCGCGTCCATCACACACCCGGCGCTTAAAAAAATCACGTTGATGACAGATTTTGACAGTTCCCCCGAAAGAGCGCGCCACCTCGGCTTCAGCTATGCTAGAAAACATTCACTTTCCTCCACACCCCTACCTCAGAAGCAACTTGTGTGAGACTCTTCTAAAAGCCTCGGCCACTCCTGCCACCGGGGTTGACCGGAGGACTTTGAGGTTCCTGACCTCAACACATACTGCATACGGGGCCTGTCCAAACAGCCCTGGGCTAAGGGCAAGGAGGTTGGAAAAACCCCCAAAAAGCCTGGCCGAGAGACGGGACTGACCTCGTGGAGTTTGCTGCTGGGGGAGGGGGGGTTTCTCTGCCATATGCTGTGACTGCACTGACTGGTGATGCTACAAAGAGGAGAGTCTTCCTCCGCCGAGGGAGGAGGTGAAGATAAAAAGAGAGGACCGCAGAAAGGCAGGAAAAATGAATAAATTAGGTAAAAGAAGGAAGCAGAATCCTCAGATGAGAAATTAAAGTGGGTGATGGCAGTGGCTGATGGGTGAGGGGGAGTCAAGAGGAAGACAATGAAGAGCAATAAAAGAAAGAAAGAGAGGGAGAGAGACAGCTAGAGAAAGAGAAAAAGAGAGAGAGAGATAGAGAGAGGTGGGCGATTGGTCCTATGAGAGAGTTGTCATGGTAACAAGTGATCATGATGAGGCTGAGAATGATCAGAGACGACTTTTGGAAAGAAAGTGCAAATACATACAGATACATGATTACATTAGACATGAGGGGCATCAGTGCAGGACAGCATAAGGTCAGGAGTTTGCCGACATGTGATGGAAACTAATTCAAAAGTTTATCTTTATGGTTACATTTTTAACTTTAATTTGCATTGGATTAAACTACAGCAAATCAACTCTCTGGAGAAATATAGTTTCATTAAATAATCAGAGGCAGTCTCATAAATTAAGTGGGTTGTTTGTGCTGCTCTTTATTGAGAAATTATATGGCTGCACGTCCAATCAGATATCAGATATCACATATTTAGTGTTATGTAGAGTTAGGGGCTGCACGTTGCACAATGCAGAGTGAGTAGGAGGCTTCAATATTCCACTTTATGTCGCATGTGCAATAACACGCTCACTCCACACTGATTTAATAAACCACTGAGATAAAAAACTTAAAGGATATAACAGAATAGAACATAATAAGAATATATTGTTAATTAGCATATCTGGCAAGTCCAAAAATGCCAGTAAAACGTCTGCTTGCAGCAACGAGACATTTTTAAGGGTCGTGTTTTAAGGGTCGTACGGTAACTTGAAGCACGTGCCACAATTTGATTATACATCTAATATTAAACCAAAACCACAATGTTTTCCTAAGCTTTCGTTGCCAAACTGGACCACATATAGAATATAATCAGGGCAGTAGTTATGTTTTTCCTACCTATTTTACTAAAACAAATTATTAGAAATAAATATAGGACATGGCTGCCCTCCGCCCTGGCCCATCAGAACCAACATATCTTTAAAAGTTTTGATCATTGTGCTTGTTTGGAAAAGCAGATGTTCATATTTTGGCTATTGCTCGCATGCTTTTCATATCTGCTCCTCTGAACAAAGAGGAATAAATTTGTACGTTTGTGTACCACGCACTCTCAATTTTGGCACCAACTATTTGCAAACCCTCCATACAAACGTGCAAAAAGAGAACAAGCCACTACAGCAAGGTAGCTAATCTAAAATGTCTAACATGTTAGCAATAACTATGTTGAGTGCTATGTGATAATAACTGAGAGAAATGATGGTCAGAGTTAAAAAAAAAAAAAAATTCACTTGAACTGTTGCTGCCTTTAACTCTCGGCCGAGCAGCACCCGTCCTGTTGTTTTTGCCACAGGACTCTGCTTGGCAGCAGTTGAATTCTACCCATGTTGTGCTTTGTTAGTGCTGCTGAGAGAGTAAAACTTAGTGAGCTATGGGCAGCTTTGAATGCGTGTCCCCCGTGGCAAGACAAGACAGAGAAGACACACAAAGACACTGCTTTCAAAGCGATGTCTGTGCCTGTGTCCTCTGTCTTTCCTTGCCAAAAGGGACAACCCCCCCTCCTCATCTTCTGCTGGGAGTTTGGGAACGTGTCTGAATTACATGTGAAAGCTATACGGCAGAAAAGTATAGAAATTTACACAAACAACCGAGGCGCCTGGCTGAGCGGACTGACTGTCTTGAAGCCAACAGGTTGTAAATCTGAAAGCAACAGTGGTGGTCAGACAGGCCATCTGAGGGAGTTTTTCTGAGAACTGGAGGTTGATGCAACACAAAACATACATATTTTTACATAATCCTATCCCCTCTTTGATAAAAATAACCAATTACTATTTGTCCCATGTGGCTGCATTACCTGGTTGGGGATTACAGCTGTCAGCCTCTCTAATCCAGCCAACTAGCTTTGTTCCTTTACCTAAGCCCCGCCCCTTTCCCACCTGACTTATGTGTCATTTGAATAAAATAGAAAAAAAGAGAGAATAAATATAAAGATGGTGCTGACATGCTGAGAGAGAAGAGGTTGAAGTCTCGAGGCTGATTCAGGCATATGTTTTAAAATAAATTATTCACCTGACACCGTTACCAGTCAGTCACCGCAGCCTGCTGAGCCTGAAGGCAGAGAGCAGAGAGAGCAGCCCAGTGATCCCAGTGAGACCAGTTCAGCCGTTAGAGGAGGTTTAGCAGCTGAAGCGGTCAGACAGACGACAGCAGGGAGAAAAAAAAAGTAAGGTTTGGGTTTGGTTAGCTGGCTGTTTAGCTCCATCGGGTGCCCTTTATTGAAAAAAGTTCAGTTTTTCATCAAGTTGATTCAAAGTTGCTTTTCATGAATCTACCAATCACAGTATGAATAAGGCTGGACATGGACAAAATTTCTTACATAATGAGAATCAATAATCTTGTTTATGGTGGTTCATTTTAGCCGCTCCACAAGACGCAACATGTGACGAACGTGCGTGAAAAGTAAAGTCAGAGAAGAGAAGGACTGGACAGATTTTCTGGTGTTATTTCTGTGATTTTAGCAAAGCAAGCAGGTCTCAGCATAGGTCACCACTACCTACCAGGGATCATATATATATATTTAAACAGAGAGAAATCCTGACTTGTATTGGGTTGTTGATGCTGTTGGTATAGCTGCTCAAAATGTGAGGACCTTGGAGGGCTGATGAGGTCTACCTGTACCAGCCAGAGCTCAGATAATAAAAATCTCCCGGATCATCTTTGTTGCAGTTTTCCCAGATGACACGATGGGTTGTCAGGGAACTCTACCGTCTCTATTATATGTAAATCAGTCTTTTTTTTTAAACGTTTAATCGCCCACCACAAGACTTTGAAATGGAAGACAGTAAGAAGAAGATGATAAAGAGGGGAGTAGAAAGAAGGCCACGGTCCAGGATCCAGTGCACACAGGCCCAGAGAAGAAGCTTATCATTCCACAAAGTCTGGAGGAACAGGCCCCCACTGTCCCCCACTGACCCTGCTGAGGTGAGGTAATGGAGGTGATAAATTACAGTGAGTCCCTGGGCTGATGTCCCCCAACACGTATGATATATGTGAATGGTGATTTAAGCAACCCTGGATTTAGAGAGTTCATCATCCTGAAGTCTGAAGCTCTATCGGCGTGGATACATTATTCACCCGACTTATACGGCAAAAAGCTAACCTGAAAACCAGCTCCTTTAAAATAAAACGGGCGTAAGCTTATTTTCCTGCTGCATCCTGAAGGTAAAGCAGTTCTGTGGTGTCTAAAATGTATTTGAGACTTCTGTAACTCGACTTTAAAAGCACTGCATTGAGTTTGTTTGTTTTACCCTGCTGTGTTTCTTTATTCTGTCATCTCTGTTTAGTTCAAGTCCAAGTTATACATTTGTTCTATGCTAAACAATTACAAATAGTCATTGGCAATTAAATTCTCAATATGTATAAAAAGAAAAGCATGTAAGTAATTTGTCAGCTGTGATGAATATGCAGGTATATAAACTGTTAAGGTCTAGACAGCAGTAATAATTATAATAAATACTCAGTGATGTAAACAGGTAGTAACCGGTGAGTAATAAGTTAAAAAAATAAGTTTAGATTGTGATTTGAACAATGCATTGCAGAGAAACAAACTAGAGTCAAACTAACCCTAACCCTAACCCTCAAATGCTCTGATAAACACTATGAATATTAATGGAAAAATAACTTCTAGTTAATCAGATTTTTAAAAAACTACATTTAAAAGTTCCTTTCGAAATGAGTCACTTTCCAGTTTCTGTGCCCCACTTCTATTAATGCAGACCTTCCTTAATCTTTTAATGTCGGAGTCTGTCGCCTAGAAAAACACGTCCAGCAGCTCTGCTCACAATGACTAAAGACACGTCAGATAATGAAGAGGACGAAGTCCAAGGCCATTATAATTATTAGACAATAAGTCATTTTAAATAATCAACTGACTGAATTATGTGCATTGAACCATTTTTTTTTCAGACCAAATCACATAACAGTCAGTCTGGTCAGTATAGACAGTGTATTTTCTATTGATTGAAGGAGCTAACAGACATACATTTCATTATGATTACACTCTTACAAATAAACTAAATATTTCACAGGTTACAGCGTTATGAGAGTCTCTCCGGTGGAAATATTATCCTAAAATGACAGCAAGCCTGAGTAGGAGCGATGCTTTAAGAATAAACTCATCCCTTGATATCGTTCCTTAACTCACAATCCTCATGGAGGTGAATGAAATGGACAAGCTAGAGGGAGAAACATCTCAAGAAGAAGACGGGCATTTAGTTCACAAGTGCTGTTTATCATCGTTACCTTAACAAGAAACCTGCTCCGTCCTCCGTGTTTTTATCTAACATCTTCAGCGTCTTTTGAAGAAAAAGTTCAGGACACGAGGGGGACTATGATCCTACTTCAAGAGCTGCATGAGATCCTTCATCGATGTCAGCATGAGATCTACACTGCGGCATAAAACATCTAAAATCATTTGTTGCCAGAAACAGAAAAAAATATCAATTTTTATCAACATTTCTAAGGAAATTTTAAGTGCAAAATTACTAAAGGCTCTTGAAAATATATTATTATGGGGTCAACGTGATGCATTTTTCTGTACAAAGCTTGGCAGAAACACTGGAGAGTATTAGCTTCCTTTAGCATAATTTTTCTTTTTTGCAAATAAACATCTAATAAATTTTGTAAGTTTGGTCTTAATGTTATTCCTAAAACCAGTACCACTCACATTTGGACTCATTTTGCCTCAACATCAATGGCCTCTCTCTTTGGTCTACTTTCTTTAATATATCTGCACATATGTGATGTTTAGATGCATGTACTCTAAGTGATCATTGTAAACATGTATGAAAGCAAGTGTGTGTGTGTTTTGTGGATAATTTGTCCCATCTTATGAGAGATATTGTCATGCCAGCGCCTGTTTTAGAGGAAACAAGGTCTCCAAGTCTGACAGTGGCTGCTGCCGCCGGCCCGGCATTTAGTTCCCTCTCGTCTCTCAATGCCATTTGTTTAACTTCCCCTTTCTCCTCTCCTCCGCTCTCCTCTCGCTGTATCCTGATTCCCTCACTATGCGTCCCTGTCCTCTTCTGTTGTGCGTCTCAGCCTCTCTCGGTGCTCCGCTGTGACAGATAACAGAGGTCACTGTTTACTCTCATTTATCAGTCAATCATCGCCCGCTGCGGGGTTCCAAACACAGCTATTTTTCCATCCTCCGTCCTTCTTTCACCGTCACTGTTTCCAGAAGGATGACGAAGACAATGGCATCTAATTATGGGGTGTTAATCCGTTAAACTGCGCTGGACGCGTCTTCTATTAAATATAATTTCCTGCCGGTCCTTTCCTGCTCATTTTCTGAGGGAAATGCGCGATGACTGACAAGATATTATTATTTTTGTCAGTGTGAC
Source organism: Scortum barcoo (assembly GCA_023238725.1). Classification (NCBI taxonomy): domain Eukaryota; kingdom Metazoa; phylum Chordata; class Actinopteri; order Centrarchiformes; family Terapontidae; genus Scortum; species Scortum barcoo. The sequence continues at coordinate 4,085,248 of CM041547.1, forward strand.
AAGTTATTAGTAATGGGGCTGGGTAATACATTATTATGTGGTCAGTGTAATAAATCATTATACAAAGGAACTCGCGAGATATTATTTTGTCCATTTGGCTAAATTGTTGGATATAAGGAGTGACAAGATTTTATTATTCTGTCAGAGTGATAAAATCTTTGATGCAGATCACTAAATGCTCAGCGGGAGCATTAGTCTTGAACGCTCTCTTAATGTGGCCACTTTCAGGCGAGTCCAAATGTTTTTTCTAAATCTCTGTCTCGATCTTTGCTTGCCATTATCATAATAAAAAGCACAGGATCAAATTTGGATTCACTTAAGCTAAGGTAATTCAAGTGCACCCCCGCCCCTCCTTTGCCAAACCCATCTGATGTCTGTAATTAGCATCTTCATGAATAAATAACAGCGTGATCAGCTATTTTATAAAAAAAACGTGTATTTAGTTTAGACAGTTTTTGAGCCAAATACATGTAGAATTTACACACCAAAGTTTATAATAAGACCGGGATGTTCTCTGTGCTGTGCCCATTAGGTGTTGTTTGGGCTCAGACTGGGGAGAATGATTAATTCATCAGTGTGCTGCCTTTAAATATGAAGGTGCCTGCCTCCATCTTGACAACAGAGCTCACAGCAGAGGGACTTTCTTCTCTTTTTTGATTATTTAATCCACGAGCTTCCTGCTTAACCCCGCGACCTCTAACGAATTTGTCAAACACCAAGACGCGCTGTAGTTTGAGGGAGAAACGTCTGTCGTGACGGGAGAAGTGAGGCAACGTCATCGATGACCGGCGAAACTCCACGCATCCATATGTCGTGCAGAGAACGAAAATCGAGAAAAAAAAGCACACTCTGTTCACCGTGTTAATTTCTTATGGCAGCAGGCCCATATGCAATGAACATCTTGAGGGGCAGAGGGATGACTCGCCTTACATAACCGATAAAGTTGGCAACTGTCTCAGCAGTGAGCAGGGTAGAAACCCTAATGCAGCGGTTCACACGTTTCAAACACATAAACTCGAATAAAACACCCCTGTTGGGCTGCGGGGTGTCTTGTAATGATGGATTTGATGAGATTTTTGTGAATTGGACATCAAAAAGACGTTCTTATTACAGGCTGTTTGAAGTACAACCATATTTGTTTTCTTTGTTCGGTCGGGCGACTCCCGTCTAGGGAATAAGCCGAGGACCCGAAAGGGCGCCCTGAGGAGTGCCACTCTAAAAGCAACTACTTTGACATGATGCCTGAACCTATTCCCGACCGACCGCGGAGGTTCCTCATTATCCTGCCAGTGATGTTACCATAAAACAGAGAAAACATTTTTATATGCCCCCCTCCCGCCCATATATGAGGCCTGCAGGAATATCGTAATCTAATCAGGACTCCAATAAGACCGTGTCTCATTCTAACTAGATCACGGCCTCTGTATACCTCAGCAGCTGCTGTTCTCGTTGAGGTTTCTATGTGCACATGCACACACACACACACACACACACTGTCTTTATTTTTTGGCTCAGAGCCGAACAACGTCGGCCCTCGGCTCCATCTCTGCTCTCCGCCACCTGACATCCAAGCAACACTTCCTCCTCACACTCCCCCATCCCCACCGCCGCCTCCCTCCTCCTCCTCTCATCCCGGAGATGTTACCATAAAAAAGAGAAACATTTTATGTGCCCCCCCTCGCCCCCCACTCCCTCCTCAATCCAACCCACCACCACCTCTCCAGGGGCATCTGCAGAAGTATTATTATCTAATCACAGCTCTAATAAGACCAAACAAGATCCCGGGCCCTTCTAACCCACCCCTGTACCCCTCCAGGCTCAGAGAGGCCATTACCCTCCCCCCTCCCTCCTCTGATTCCCACAAACACACACCACCAGCACACACACACCTCCTCTTCCTCTCAGCATCTCTACACGCCCCACATACATCAGTATGTCTTTAGCACTGGCCCGGCTGTACAGGCAGTGAGAGGAGAGACAGAGTATTAGTATTCAGAGCACAGGGAGGAGGGAAAAAAAGAAGAAGGAGAGGGAGAGAGAGAGAAGGAGAGGGAGCGAGCAAAAAACCGAGTGAGAGGGAGGGAGGGGAGAGTGAAACAGAGAGAGGAGGAAAAAAACACGAGGGAGGAAAAAAATATAAGAGAAGAAGGCAGGAAACGGGAGAGAGAGAAGAGGAGAAGAGGGGAGGGAGAGAGGCATCACCAACAGTGGTCATTTCTCCCTCTCAGTCTGCCACCATCCGGAGGCTGCGGGGCTTCTTACTGCTTGGAGAGAGAGAGAGAGAGAGAGAGAGGAGGTGGAGGAGGAGGGGGTGGACAGGACCAAAGAGGGCGGAATGCCCCTTTACAAGCGTCGCATCTGATTGAAAAAAAAAGCGGAGGAGAGGCTCGTAAAAAGAAAAGGAAAGGGGGGAGACGGTGGCTTCTGCAACGCCGGCCAAAGGTAGGAAGAGACGCTCCCTTTTGTGTTCCCTCCTGCGTCCGAGCGCGCAGCGACCATCCGCGGTGCTGTGCGCCTCTGTCGCGTCGCATCTCTCCCTCCTTTGATCCCGCATCCCTCTCAACGTGCACCCCTCCCCAAAAAAAAAAAAAAAATCTTGCACAGCATGCGTGTGTGTGCAGTGAATATTTAATGGGGTATTATTCGTGCATCATATTGCCACGGTGGGATGCGTGTTGTGCGTGGAGGCAGACCGTGCAGGGGCTATATGGATGCTGCGCCCCCCCATCCCCACCACCACCTTCCTCTCCATCATCATGTAAACGGGCTCGGATGTGCATTCAGTGGACGTGGTGATTTTAACTTTTTCTTTTCTGTTTCTGTGCAAAAAAAAAAAAAAAAAAAAAGAGATGAGGTGAGCAGACAGCGTTATTGTTGGGTGGCGCGCAGGAAACACACACACACACAGAAGACAGGTTGACGTGCGTAACCCCCCCCCACCCCATCCCATCCACCCTCATCCACCCACACCCACAACCCAGACTGACTCACCGCCTCTGACATAGCGGTAGGTGAAAAAAAAATGAAGTGAGGGCGGCCGGTTGTCTGTGTGTGTGTGTGTGTGTGATTACACTCCCTGTCTGTAAATAGGTCCCGCTCTCTGCAGCTCCACTGGCTGTGCAGGAGACAGGAAGAGCAGCACCAAATATCCCAGGGTTCATGGCCGGCCACTTGCTCTCCATTTCCTGTCCCACGTTATAGATAATTCAGACACTTGCAGCTCCGGCAGGCCCAGAGTGCTGAAAAGCTGCGAAAGCCTGAACAGCAACCTTTGAAATGTGTGAATGTGGGATGAAAATAGGTGGAGATAAAAGGAGACAGTGTCTGCCTGGGTGTGAGCAGATGTTTGATTGCATGTTTATAGAGATATATGGTCTTAAGCAGATATAAAGGCCCGCTCTCTCCCACCTCACGTTATTTATTTGCTGAAAGGGTGTCCAGGAGCTATTATAGGACAGGCTAAATTGGAACAACCTCGATGCTGAGGCTCAGCAAAGCTATTACCTCTAGTCAATAGACATTAATATCCCCACGCTTAATCTTGGCCTCATACGGCGCGTCTCCATCCTGGCGAAACGCAGCACTGCTCTACTGGAGTAACCAAAAAGATGTGTTGTAGTAGCCCCTATCTGTTTACCCCTGTGCATCAATCCGTCACGGCCGAACGAGCAGAGAGGAGCGATGATAGCATTGTCTCGGGCAGACATCGCCGCGGCCTCGAAAGGAAGTGGTGCAAAACAAAAAAAGGAGGATGTGCCAGCGCCGGTGGAGAGAGGTCGCGACCTCTATGAATCAGGGATAGTCCCGACGAGTGATGGATGATCTAAGGGTACACGAGTACATCGATTCGAGATGGTACACAACATGATACGGCCCAGCAGGCTACAGCCGAGCAGACAGCATCAAAGTCTGGAGCAGAGAGGAGCAGGTCACAGGGCCAAGTCGCCGGTCTGCAGAGTACAACCGACTGGAAATCTGGAAATGACACCTTTTTTTTTTTTGGTTAATGCAAAAATTGCCATAAAAGTGCAGACATGGGGGGCGTGAAATTCACTTAAACACTTAAGCAAATTTGCAAAAAAAAGCATTCAGGGTGAGGATGAGAGGTTCAATTAAAGATGACTTCCAGGTACAGATGAAAACAAAAGAAAGAGCGTGGCGGTAGATAGGATGACTTGAAAGCAGGTTCAATGAGATCCGAGTGAAACATCCCATTAGGTATGTCCAATGGATTAGTCTCCTTTGTCTATAGAAGTGTTCTCTCACAAAAAAGGGGTCTGACTGTTCCCGGTTGAAATTTTCCAATTATGAGTGTTCACTTTCTCCCTGTGAAAATAGACATTTTAACAATAAACAGTTATTACTATTATTCATTCATTAATAAAGAGAGGAGCTGAATCGGAGGCTGGAAGAGAGTTTTATGAAATGTGAATAAAGATAAGAGATTAACTCTGAAATTAAACTTAACCTCAAGGTAATTTTACCACTACGACTGTACAGTTTCTGCCGTTACAACTAATAATATCAATACAGGTGCCTCTGAACTGGAAGAGATAAAACTCCAGCAGACATGATGTATTTTATTCAATATAAAGACAAATACATAATTTGACTGGAAGACGAAATACCAAGCAATGATGCGGGGTTGCAACGGATCACAGGTTTGTGGTAAACGTCTGAATGTCTTCCACTTCTTATTCAGCAGACAGCGGCATTTCAAATGCCTTATCACTGTAATTCCCCCAACCCAGCTGAGGTGTGTGATTCATCCCTCAGAGACAGATTGCACATACAGATTTGAGATTTCAGTCGCACTCTCTAACACGATCCTTGTTACTGAAAAACCTGCCCCCCCGCCCTCTGGGTTTTATCAAATTCACATTCGCCCCGCTCGAGGACTTTTGTTTTTTTGTGGCTCTTTTCGGAGGAATTTCTCAGCGAGGGAGACAAACCGCTGGAATTCTTGAGCGAGTGATGAGCCAGAAAATAAGAAATCCAATACAACTACTCAAAAAAAAAACAAAACAAAAAAAAAGAGTGAGGGAGTGCATTCGATATTAGATAAATATTTATTGGTATGGTGTGCCCCAGCAATAAGCAATGGGAGCACTGTGTCGAGTTGTGTCTTCCCCCTCCACCCTCACGATTTGGATGTGCTTCCTCGCTCTAATTCGTATTGGATTTTTGTTTCTCAGCTTGCCTTGCCTGGGGGGGCTCCAAATCTGGCTGTTCTGTGCAAATACAAGAGTGATCCCTTCATTATAAGAGGATACAAATAAAAACGCCTCATCTGCTTCGTCGCCTGTAAGCTAGATTGAGGATGTAACGGCCGGAGTGAGCCGGAGAGAGCATCAGCTAAATGGCTGATGCTCTTATCCTCAGTGATTAACGGGAGGGGCCAGGCCGCGTGGGGCTCGCCGTTTTGCTCACCGACACCCTGCGCAGAGTTGAACTTGCGGCCTCTTTCTGCCCTCTACGCCCTTGAATTTTTGTATCTATCAACTCTTCTACGCTTTCCTGGTCCTTCTTTCTGGGCCTCCCCCCCCCCTCTTCGTCCGCCAGATGTATCTCCTGATCTGATTGGCTGTCTCCCTCTCCGTGACGTGATTGGACAGGACCACCGTATCCCGATTTCTCCCTCCTTCCGTGGTGTGATTAGACCATGGCCTTGCACGCCGTCCCGTCTCCTTCTTCTGCCCAATCGGACGGTGACCTTACTGGTCGACCGGTCTGCGTTGTGGTGTATTCGTTCCCTGAGAGTATTGATCCCGGGCAGTCAATGGATTGTCTGTGGGAGGTTAAGTGTTGCCCTGTACACTACGGTGGGAACGGAGTGATTCGTCGACATGTTTCTGAAGGCACATTTATCTGTGAATAACCAGCCTCTGTAAATATTTTCCTTCTAGTAAATTGCTTCCCCAAAACCCTTGATTACCATTGTTGCTGTGTCACCCTCGCCGCCAGCTTCCTATGTTTTTTTTTTTTTGCCCTTCTCTGCTCCAATTTTTCTCCCCTCCCTCTTTATCTGTCTCACCTCCAATTTAATGTCAGCATCTCTTTTATCCCTCTCTCTCTCTATCCGTCTCCCTCTTCCTCTGTCTCTTGCCACACAATCCTTCTTTCTGTCTGTCTGTCTGTCTCCTCCATTTCTTCCTCGCCTCTCCCCCTCCCTCCTGATGCTCTCGCTGGCATTTGAGGCGGCCAGTTTTGTGCCAGACAGCCATTCCTCAGATTGAGATATCCTGGGTTTTAAAGTCACTCAGACAGATTTACTATCTTAATGGGCGAGAGTGGTTGGTGGTGATGGTGGGGGGGGGTGCAAGAGGAGGTCGGGTGTAGGATGCTCGGTCCGGATGGCGTTTTGATTCGCTAATTTCGGATTCATTTCTGCAATAGGCCGGGCGGAGATGGACAGATAAATAGACTCTCCTTTATCTGAGTTTCCCTGAGACTGACAGATGATCCTAATGTGACAATCAGCTTCTCAAAAGAGACAGAGACAAGGGGACGAACAAGAGAAGAAAAGTGTGTTTCTGTCTCCAAGAGGAGAAAACTAGAAAGGGGAGCGGGAGCAAATTCTTGTTTCGGATCTTGTTCTGAGTGAAATATGTCTTTGCCTAATGCTCCGATTGATTGATGGGTGGGAAACAGATGGACACATAAGGAGCATTTTGCTAGGGAGGTGCCACTCAATACACAGAGGCTGACGCTGACATCTCACAGAACAACATACATCAAGTGATCAATAGTCCTTCCTCTGTCCGACGAGGCACCTTGCTTGAGAAATAGGTCTGCTGCTTCGCAAGGACAAAGCAGCTGGGCGGAAAAAGTGAGCCGACCTCTCGCCATGAACATTGTTTCACCGGTGATTTATTTTCAGATCACACCGCGGCTCGTACCAGATTTCTGGCAAGGCGTATTAAATAGCAGGGTTTCAGCAACAGATCTGTATTATTAGACACAACTTTGCATACGTTCTCCTCAGTAAAGACCCCCCCCCCCAGAGACTCGCAGACTGTGAGAGACTGGAGTTTGGGCATTGACCTGCTTTTATTTAGACAGAATGAGTTCAAAAATAAAGACGGTATGCTAAGGAAGTCTAGTTTCTCTCGGATGAAAGGACAAGGAGCGCGCACACAAGGCAGCCAGACTTAATACATCTAATTATACCTCCGTCTGATGTTTTAGGAGATTTTGCAGTCGTCCAAACCTCGGTGTGGTTTTTCACTTTATTTGTGTCCTTCTTCTTCTGTCTCTTATTGATCGATTGATTCCAATTGTTTTTCAGGGGATGTTGGAGAGCTTCAACAGAGTCTCCACCGGCCTGACAGTGACTTTCAATCCACACCGATGTGTTGGAGAGGCCTCGGAAACAGACGCGTCCCACCATTCACCGTTGGAGCCAGATGACTAAGAGCTCAACTCTGTTCCCAACTTGCAGCGGAGAAAAAAAAGAAAGAAAAAAAAAGCCATTTGTCTGCAGGCTCCCGTTTCTGGTCTTGGAAACATTAGGAAAATAACAAGCTAAAGGTTATGTATGCACTGCAGGCATAACTCTGCATTCCTCAGCCAAATCTATTTGTAAAGAAAATTTTACATGGGGAGTGTCTCCGCTCTGGCTTGCAAATTCACCATGGCCCAGCACCTCAAGAGTCGAGTTCAATAAAGGTAAAACACACAAACCATGGCTTTATGACATTATTAAAGCTAATGAAATGCTTTAATTTGGATTTTATTCCTTCAGTACAATGGATCTACGTGGAAAATGTGAGGATAAATCTGAAACAGCTAGTGGTTCTTCCAGGCAGTACATTGAATACGCTGAATTATTTGACAGAAAAGTACCTTTTCGAATAAAAGATAAACCAGCACTCAGCATCCTTCACTCTCACAGTGTTTGTAGTTCCTTTTTATGTTTTAGGGACTCAAAACAAGAGAGTGCATAATTATCTTAATTGCTGTGTAATTACAGTGCTTTGTTGTAAGAGTGTTTTGCTTGGAAATATTACATTAAGATTCAGCAGGATTGACCCGTTGGTCAGTTTTAGACACCAAAGTCATCCCTGTATCACCAGGAGATCATTGACGGAGAGGCTCCCTGCAATTAAGCATGCACCATGTTGAGTGAGTACTGAAGCATCCGGCATTACTCAAAAAAAGAAAATTGACATTTAAGTAATATAAATGGAAATTTAGGCTTTAACTTTGCACAGTCTCTTGTTAAAAATGTTTTAGATAAAATATTAACCATTGATTTACACTGCATTGTACACATTTTTAGTACAGTTACCCATCATTTGCCTCATCCATTTTGCAAAGTAGGAGGTAGATGCTTTGCAATTCAAAACATGGTAAATTTTATGGCATATTTAAACTTGCATTAAGTGAAACTTTGGATATTAACATGAAATTAAATTTAATGTAATATAAAATGATGGCTCCTAGAACCTCAAGGGGTTCGCGAAGGTTTATTAACTAATCAGTACAGTTCTTGTGGCCACACATTGCTCCTATGGTGATTTATGGTGATTTTACTTGCCCAGGAGCTTTCTGCTGCCAGCCCTTTACAATGGAGGTCCTCAAAGCATTGGAAATTTAATGTCTGAAAAATGCAATGTTCGCTGCCAGAAACCACCCCCCCGGCAAATGAAGATAATCTACAGATCTCGCTGCCAACCATTTTATTTCTACCAAACATAAAAAATTTGAAATCGCCAACAGTAAAGTAGCTTTTGGTGGCGGCAGAAGTTTCACCAATGTGGTTGGCAGCTACTATTTTAGCATTTAGCTCAACTTTTCTATCTTCTTAAATGATGCTGAGTTGTATCACTCTTCGTAGTGTACGCTAAAGTGATATTATGGAGCACCGGAGCCAATGATCTATCAGGGACACACTGATGGTTTTGGCATCGGCCTTCTCACTTAATGGTTAAGGTGACCAACCTGCCAAAAACTTGATTTATGCACTTTTATGTCCTGACGTCCACGTTGCCAGTTTCTCTCCTTTTATCTCTTCCAGGGAAAACGAGAGGGGTGGGTGTCGCTCGGTCACACATGGGCACGTCAGTCTGATCTCTGTGATCCGGACCAAGACACCCCCACAGAGCCCCTCGTGTTGTCCCTTCGGTATCGCTGCCCCCCAACCCGGCTTCCTCGGCCTACTCTCCCTCAGTTCACTGTAAAAGGTGGACGGGCCAGCACTCTGCTTCCCCGAGCGCCGTCCGATAGGTGAGGGCGGCAAGGGCTGCGCTGTCATTGGCTGACTGCTGGTGAGAGTGCGATGCGGATTGGAGGATGTCGGGGGACTGGGATGAAGACCTGTGTAAGAAGGCGCTGGTGCTGGTGGAGGAGCTGTGCTTCAACTCCCAGAGAGGCAGCCAGAGCGAGCACTGCCAGGAGTTCAGCTACCTGCTGAGAGGCCGCAACAGACAGCTGGACACAGGTAACCGACACACCTGGACCTCTTTTTGTGTAGTGTTTAGAGTTCATCCTGGGGCGGAGGCAAGAATTTCTAGTGTTCAATAGACAGACTAACTTGCCGCTAGCATCACTAAAAACCTGCAGTGAAACCAAGCCTGTCTTCAAGAAAACTTCAAGAAAACTAAAGGTTCCCTTGTTGTATCAAAGGCTCGCCCCCTGTAGATTTGAAAGATGGCGTGTACAAGTGGGTAGAACAGGGCGCGCTCGATTCATGTCAGTTCAGATATACTCCAGTGATAACAAGCTTTTACATGGGAGAAACATCTGAAACGTCTGCGGAGTGAACTGCCGCATCTGTCCATAAACTCGGTCTTCTGCATCCTTGGAAAAAAACACCACTCTTCTCTTAGATTTTAAATTGAACGTATCCAAGGAGACACAGCTGGTGTAGTCTGTAAAGGAGGAAACTATGAACCTTTCCAGCCTGCAAGGAGTGAGTCTTCTGTGAGATTTAGGGAATTGCTTTAAGGTAGCGATCACCCACACAAAAAGAACTCTTGTTCCTGTTAATATGGGCTCCACTGAAGATTTTAGTATTGCATAATGGTTGGAATCAGGCTTTTACACGTTGACAAGAACACACTTGAAATATGGTCAAAAACAAATTCTGACTCGAAATATGATCGTCAAACATTTCAGCAAAAAAACATCTGGTTGCCTCGTTGCCCGGTTGCACAGCGACAGGACGCGTGTTGTGTTTTAAGGTATGAGATAGCAAATGTTAAGAGAAGTGCTCTTGTTTAAAGATGGTTAGAGGAACTGTGCACTCAAGACAACAAACCATCAAATATTCATCCGCAAAGACCGAAATGGCTCCGGTACATCCCGTTTCTTTTACGAGCCCTAAAAGAGTCTCGTCTCGTCTCGGATTCGTGCGATTGTTATCTCAGAGCTGGATTACAATATTTTTTTCTTTTTTACCAAACTGAGTAGGTGCATCATGCTGCACCGCCGAGCGCATTGTGTGGAGAGTATCGTGTGTGGGTTCTCGTTGAGGCATTTGGAAGAGCAATGCGCTGTTATGCAGATTAGCGTGGATATCTATGGCTCAGTGTAGATTAGCCTGGATTGGCTGCATGTTGCCTCTGGAGATTTGGATGGCTCCGCGAAGAAATGTCACGCCGTGGTTCTAGGCGTTGCCCCCTTCCCTCACCCTCCCCACTTCGCTCACCAGCTGTGATTTTTCTGTGTTTGCTGACAGAAGCCTCCGAGCCCTCCGAGGGCCGCGGCCCGCCGAAAGCTGTCAGCGAACGGCTTGTGTAAGCAGCGGAGACGTATTTGATGTGGAGCCGTGTACGACTCCCAGCGGGCTTGCATCAGTCGCTGATTGACAGGGAGTCTCAGTCCCACTTCACGGTGCACTTCAGAGGCCTCCTACCCACCCACCTACCCGGCCCGCTGACTCGCTTTTTTTATGCTTTGTGGATTAGCGATGGATCTTTGGCAGGATCAGTGCTCGGGAAGGTACAACGACTGCCCTAAAGAGAGACAAATGGAGGCAAGCGGTTTGGCCCCCCGACAGTCCCCGCGCACGTTTGATCACAGCCGTGTCTTATCAGCGCGCCCTGATCTGCCAACCGCACACAACCTACTCCTCTGCCACCTCGCTTTGTTTCCCCCCCCTCCTCCCCTCCGGATCAATATGTTAACCTTTCTCATCCTTAAACCCCTCCCCTCCTCAGGTTTAGCTCTAAATCATTGTCAGCTTGTTTTCCTCCATCTCTCTGTTCCTCTCTACCTATTGCCTCTTTGGTTCCCACTCTTTCACACATGGCGCGGTAGTTGCATCGACTTTATCAACCCTCCTCCTCCCACTCCTGCTCCTCCTGCAGGGAAATGGGGAATACACAGAGTCAGCTTATATGTCTGTTTCGGCATGGGCACCAATCTGTTTCCAACCCTCTCCCTGTCTTTCCCAACCCTGCTGGCCATTCTGTGATTTGGATCGTTCTTCCCTCCGCCGCGCTCCTTCATCACCACCGTCCTCTCCTCCTTGGCGCTCTCTACCTCCCTTTGCCCTCTTTTCCTCTCCTCCTGCTCCATCGCTTCACCCTCCTCCTGTCTCCCGATCTCCATCATCATGCTCTTTCTCTCTATCTCTCCTCCTTTTTTTCCCCCTCCTCTCCCTTTCCATCCCTCGCTCCTCACGTCCCAGCCCATCCTGTTCACCACCGCGACAGATCGATGTCCCTCCCCTCGCCACTCTACCTCCGCGGCCCCCCCCAATCATATCTTTTGAACAAGTGCTGATTAATGACATACACAGACCGATGAATAATTCACCAAAGAGGAGAGCGAGGAAGGCGAGGCAGCGAACGGATGGGGCGGGGGGGAGAAGGAGAAGGTAAGGGGTGACAAACAAAGAGACAGCCGCCGAGGAGAGGAATAAAGTCAAAAGCGTGCAGAGGCAGACAGCATGGGAAAAAGAATGACAGCGAGGAATGAGGGGTGTTTGAGGGGATTATATAGAGGAGAGAGCGAGAAAGAAAAGAGAGGGGGGAGGGCGGGTGGAGACAGAAGGCGAACCAAATTCCAGAAGATGCGCCCCAGGGCTGGAGGATTGGCTGCCGTTGTCTTGTTTTCACTCATTTGCTCTCAGTCTTGTTGTCAGGGTGTTGCAGATAAAAATTTCATTCTCTTTTGTGTGACTTAGCAGCGTTTATGTCTTTGTCATGCCCATAAAGACACCCTGAATCGGGAGAAAATTGAAGGAACAGGGGGTTAAAGAAAGGGAGGGCTCTGGAAACTGTTGCGGTGTTGTTGCGCGAGCAGGTTTACGATTGTCCCGTTGGCAGACAGGAAGGGTCGGTAATTGGTGGCGCTCCGATCTGGATAGAGCACCACATGGCGAGAGGCAAAAACAATCCCGTTTGACACTGCAAGGTGGGGAAGCGTAGTCGTATTTTTTTGCGAAATCTGCACACTGTCCTAATTGAGTCTTCTCGGTCTACTTACAAATTATGAATATTCATGTTCAGGGCTCTGAGCCTGTGCTTCGTCATGGGCTCTGATTGGCCCTTTTGTCTGGACAGTCATCAGACCTAAAACATGCTATTTATAACGACACTTCAAATGGCTAAGGATAACTATAAATATTCATTGTATATTTAGTCTATTTATATATAAATATTCATGGATTATTTATAGGGTATTTACAAATTTATGAATTCATCATGAGTGTACGTATCATACGCTCCGACGCGTGCCGTTCTTCTAAAGCGTAAACAGAAGTTGGTCAGCCTTCCTGCTCTCTTTGACAGAGGTTGTTGCTGGAGCTGTCCGGCAGCCTGGTGCTGAAACGGCGCTTTTCTTTTATTCTGTACACTTTTTCATTCGGATGAGTCATACTCCACCCTCCCCCAACATCCACATCCTCTACACCACACCCCCCCTCCTGCATCCACACACCCCCCTCAGACACAATCCTTGAGCCTTCACAGATTAAAAAGCTAATAACCATGAGGAAATGCTGGATGACATTGCATAGAGACATAACTGTGAATTTTTTTTTTCTCTAAACACTCAGGTCTTCTCTTTCTCATCTCTTTCACCCCCTCCCCCCCGTAGAGATCTCTGTGAGCCTGCTGTCGGTCATCGTGACGTTCTGTGGCATCGTCCTCCTCTCCGTCTCCCTCTTTGTCTCCTGGAAGCTCTGCTGGTTGCCATGGCGGGACAAGGAGGGCGGGGGCCTGAGCCTGACGTCGGGGCTGCTGCCCGGGAGCGCTGGCGTCGGAAGCCTCGGCGGCACCGGCGGGTCATCGCTCTTGCCCCCGCTGCTGCAGAGGAAGGAGGGCCACTCCTCATCCTCGCTCTACCCCTCCCTGGGCCAGCAGGGCCAGCACCACCCCCACTTCTCTGACCTGGTCGGGCTGGAGAGGGGGGAGGTCGGAGGAGTGGTCGGGGGGCCGCACGAGACCCAGGAGCACTCCTACCTGGACATGGACTCCTACCCCAACAATGCTGGTGAGAGACAATCGTAATCCCAGCCTGACTGTAAGATTAATGTAATGCCTCGGTCAATAACTCCATATTTTAATATACTCACAGAGTACAGTGCTTAATACATTTACCTGCATACAGCACGGTAACAATCATTTATCTGTGCTGCAACAAGGTGATGAATGCTGACCATTATGGTACATATAAATGGCTTTTCTTTTAGTCGTGCTACATTCAAGGAATATTACTTAATTATAATAACTTATTCATCTTACTAGTCTGTTATTACACACGCTTAGTTATACACAAGGATTATTCAAAAAGAGGAAGTCCTCACGTTGAGTTCAAGCTTCAATTAAAACAAATTATAGCAAATTACATTTTCATTAAAGGATTAATTTGCTTATTTATCTGCACACTGCGCAGAGACTTTTAATTGCTTTATAGTGTTGCAGTGTCTAACATGTTAGCACGCAGTATTATCATGCAATTGAAGTCATGTTTGCAGCCACTTCAGGAATTTAACCCCAGCTCTTTTCGCTCCGTTTCTGCAAACCTGTGAGAAAATCTCGCTCTTTAGCAGCTGAACGTTCGTCCCCACTCTAATCAGAGCTTGTTTGCTGCTTGATAACTCTAAAAAGAAGGCCGACGTGAGCACTGACACTGAACCAGACAGCAAATGTGCCACGAAACAAAAAACAGCAAGTTCAAATGCTCGCTGGAGCCGCCGGGTTGGCTCATAGTTCTGTGTGGGTTTACGACGGCAAGCAATCCATTCAGATTGCACATAGTCATTAGATTTAATCTTCGAATCTAAAGAATGAATGCACAAATTAGAGCTGCCGCCATTAGCCTATCGACAGCAAACAAATCTGCAACTGTTTTGGAAATCAATTAATTGTAATAACATTTGACGGTTCCAGCCTCTCAAATGAGAAAAATGGCTGCATCTCTGTCTCACATTATAGTAAATCTAATATTTTGGGGTTTTGGACGTTTTGCTCAGACAAAAGCAGATTTGATATCACCACAAGCTTGGAAGAATTTTCACTTTATTTACACTTATGATTCTTTAATGTAATTAACTTTTATTTTTTTATTTAATTACTAACATTTGCCTGCATTTCCCTTCTTTGTGATGATAGTAAAACAACAATTCCACAGAAAGATATGATGAACACACATTGAAGAGATCCTTCCCAGAAAGCATGTGATGGTTGTAATCAGCTGGTTAACCTCAACAGGAACCCAAATAAGCAGCAATTAGAACAAGAAGCGATTTTCACAATAAGATAAAAACTATCACAAATTGATGTCACAGATATTTAGGACCTGGTTCGATGAAACGGCTCAGGCACCGGTGATGAGTTTTGGTGTTGTATTTATGCTGGCTGTCGACAGGGGTGCAGCTTATTTGTCATTATTCAGAGTCAGTGTTTGCTGGCTGCCTTTATTGCGGTCGGGTGCGCCTCCTTTCATATCTCTGTGCTATTTTGCCTCTCATGCCGGCTCATGTTCTTCTATTGTAAATATGTCCGCTCACTCCTTCCCTTTCTCCCCGCCACTAAATCACCCCCTGTTAAATCAATGTAATGCAATCAATGGGATCGATGACGCCGACCCTGCCTCACAAAACGAAACAGAAAGCAAAACATTGTTGTTATTCTCCTGTAACAAAAGAGACACGTGAGTCACTGAGAGTTGTTTTGTCCACTTCTTCGCTCCAGCAGGAACTCTGAAGCTGAGTCAGACGTCTCCAGATGTCCCCAACTCGGAGGTTGGAGCCCATCCTCATAAAGACCTGCCCAACGCTCATTCCCAGCAGCAGGTCACCCCACGGTCAGCACCGAGCGTATGAGTGTGCATGACGCATGTGTGTGGGTTAAAACCAGCATGTGCGTTTTCAATTTAAGTGCGTGTTCTAGCTCTGATGTAACGGTGAATAAAAACAGGAGTGCACTTTAACCTACAGCTGCTGATCATTAGAGGAAAAAATTAATTGAAAAACACGTAATTGAAAATCAAGAAAAGGAGGGTTTTACCTGCTCAAAAACACACTGATAAAAAAAAACATACTGGCTTTAATCTCGCTCGCCTTTAATGAAGGCTTTTGAAGTCTGAAGATATGAATCATCTTGGACTTGGACTGTTTTCAACTCTCACTGTATTAGCTTTATAAGAAATGCCATCTTGAAAAACATTTTTTTTTTTTAACTGAGGCTTATATTTACTGTTGTTCCAAAGCACAGCCACAGATATTAATTCCACAAAAACAGAGAAGACCCATGTACAAGATTCTACTGTACATAACAGATATTAATGTGTGTTTTGTACTCCAGAAACACCACCGTCACACAACTGGCCTTGATTTGATAACACTTAGCGTGCGTAAAAAGGTGTGTAAACTCTTATGCAAATGAATACTCCATTTAGATGGTTTACCCGCCACTGCATCTCTGATTAAGCTGCTGAATCACACTGTTGCATAGCATTTGCATTGTGTGTGTGTGTGTATGTGTGCGTAGTAGTGCTCTTTATTTAATATTCACCTTCAGAGCCCTTCTGTGTCTGTTTAGGCCCAAGCCCATGACTCACCAGCTCTCCAGTCCTGATTTCCACGCCGAGGAGAAGGAGCAGGTAACCAGCATTGGGCAGATCAAACCGGAGCTCTACAGGCCCAAGGGCGACCAGGGCGAAGGCAAACAGGGCGACAACTGCGGCAAGATCAGCTTCCTCCTGCGCTACGCCTTCAAGTAAGTTGGCGAGTTTTCACCAAAACATCCTACTCCATTCTTTTAGGTAAAACGTGTAGAGTTGAAGAATAAAAAGTGTAGAAATATGAATTAATCATTAACATATATAAAGTTTAATAACGTCATTACATCACCATTATGCTGCAGCAGCGTCTGTGTGGAGCCTCGTTGACTTGCCGTCTCCTGCTTTGATCAAAATGGTGCAAAACACAAAATGCTTCTGCTCGTCTTCTTTTCTACGTGGAGCTAAATTCACAAAACAGTGTTACGATGTTAAGAGCGGACATAGCTGTGAAGTGTCACCACGAGCCGAATTTCTCTGATTTTAACTTTAACTGAGGACAAAAAAAAAGACGTAAAGGACCACTGTGCAGGATTTAGCGACATCTAGCAGCAAGGTTGCAGATTGCAACCTGACTGACTCTCACCCCTCCCTTTCAAAGCATTTAGGAGTACCACCTCAACATAAAAATATGCTTTCAAAGCTTATGAAAACACAATAATTCTTAGTTTCAGGCGATTATACACCAACAAAAACTTAAATATTATATTCCATTTCTGCTAATAGATCTCCCTGAATTATACACTCTGCTCCATTGAGAGTCTTCTGCTATGAGAGCACATCTGTATGGTTGTACTCGAGCGAAGATGCTCATGTTGACACTGCAAACATCCCGCTCGATTTGTTTGTGAAGTGGCCGTCTGCAAAATGAAACATTTATTAAACTGGACAACAAGACGGGATACAGTTTGCATGTTAGCATGTAATATTTGCTAATTTGGACCGAACAGAAACACAAAGAACTGAAAATACAAAATGTTATGGCAGTCTAGTCATAGGCAGACAGATGCATGGTTGAAATAAATAAATCGCTAAATAAATTAATACAAATTCTGCGTTCTGTGGATGCTTGTAACGGCAGCACACATTTTGTAGAGTTTAAACATGAAAGTGAGACATGATCCGACACTGAGTGGAACAACGATAGTTTCGTTTTGCTCGTCTCCGGTGAATGTTAATGCGTCTGGTATTTTTATTTATTTTTTTTCTTTTTGCACCACTTTGATCGTAGCGGTGGGTGTGCAGTTCTTCAAACACCAAAGTCAGAGGGCAGCAAACAGATGCTGGTTTGCTGAATTTCTTCACGGCGCAGAACAGAGAGCGAGGGCACTTCTTGGGAAAATATCTTTCAGCGTGTTTATCCTCTTCAGTAGACACAAAAGGAAAACCTCCAACTCAAGTAGAAAATTGAGTTTGAGGGCCGTGAGGGCGGGGTTTTATGGTAAACCTGGCCCCCATTTTGAAAACACACCACTAGCATGAGACCTGAGAGGCTGCTAGTTGTTATCTCGGCGCGGACTTGTTTGTTTAAGATAATCACGCTGAAATATTAATGTCTAAAAATAGGAAAGTAAATGCGAGTGACAAAGCAGCTTCGGTGTCTTTTATGGACTGTGTGGCACAGATTGCTGTATTTACTTTCATTTTGCTCCTTTGGAAAGTCTCTGTTGAACATTCCCCGCTGGAGAACTGAGCGCGTAATTGGTGGATGCCACGCTGTGAGGGCCGGGTGATGGGAGAAGTGTGAATATGGATGTAAGTCAGGGCGTTTGTGGAGAGGGCTGCGCATCCCGCTCGCTCTGTCTGTCTGCTGCTCAGCTGGCAGCCCCCCATTTTCTGCCCGCCCCGACATGCAGAAACATTACAACAGGCGAAAGTGCTGATGGTCAGAAAAGAACGGGAGCAGGAGGCCGTTTCAGTCATGAATTATATATGCTGAGCCACTTTAAACAGCAGCCCCTGTCAACGCATAATAACACCAGCCTGTGTTATAGCTAGAGTTACAGATACAGAGAATTAGCAAGGGATCTGCATGGCGAGGGAGGTTAATGATGAAAACCATTCATGTGTCCCTTCTCCCCATTTATAAAGTCACAAGATAATTTATGTCGCGCCGTGGTTGCCTGTCATTACACTGGAGGGAGATCGTTTTAGCAAGAAGTGTAGAAAGAGGCAAGGCGAGTTTATTTGCGCAGCACCTTTAAACAACGAGGCAATTCAGAAAGCTTTGCATAAGACAAGGGGGAAGGCATTAATTCATTCACTCATTCATTAAATAAAGAGGGCGTGACTGAGGGGGTAAAGGAACGAGGTTAGAGATAGAGCTGTGAGACGAGTGTGTGAGCGTACGTGTGTGTGTGTGAGGATGCATGTAGAGGTGTGTTAGCGCTGCAGCTGTGGTAGGATCGGTATGTTAATGCGTGAGACCCCGCTGTGTGGAGTGTAACAGTCAGAACAACAATGTCAATCGTCCTCAGATCCTCTGGGAAGGGCATTTCTATCGACAATCCCATTAAAAGCTGACACATTTCCACTGTGGGAATAACAGCTAGCTTTCGGGCATTGTCTGCCAGGAATAAGGCCGTGAATTTCCCTCTCTGCTCGAGCAATAGGTATATTCTCTGCAGCATGCCTCGTGGATTGTGTAAAAACCTTGGTTTTGGTTCAAGTTCACGTCTTGTTCTGTAATAAGGCGCAGGAGTGTAGGAAAACCTGCAGCGGTGTCTTTGTAACAAACAACAAATGCTGGAAAAATCGCGATGTTCAAGGTTTTTTTTCCCACACAAGCTTCCTGTCATTCCCAATTATTGTAAATCTGAGCATCGCCGTGAATCACACTGGTTAATCACAGCGGCTGCAGAGTCTCTGCCACAACATGTCTCAAAATTATTCTGGAACAGAGATCATTAGATGCATATTTGAATTGGTCAGGGTTTTCTCGTTAAAATATTTAGCTGGTTGAGCTGGAAATGTAATTTCCTCCAGCAATTTGCCCTGTACATCATCTGGCTGATTTGATGTGATTGCAGAGTGGGCATGTTTATCCGATTGCCTTAATTGGATGTGATTCAGAGGTAAACACGTGTCCGGATTGGCCACGGTTGTATTGTGGACAGAAGATGTTATAACTGCCGGGGTCACCGTTGGCGTTTGCCCTGCTGATCCTCCATCAGCCCCAAAGTTCACGCTGCTCTCCTGCAGCAGCTAATGAAGTGCTGACACACTGGTTAACACGGGGAGACACAGTCTAACGAGGTCTGATTAAAGGCCTCCGAGCCGTCTTCATCTTCATCTGCTAATTAAATACATAATAAACGGCGCGTGAGACGCAGCCATGACTCTGGGTGGAGCATCTGAATGTAAAGACGTGTGTTGTGTGCGAGTGTTTCTGCTTGAATATTTCAACATTTTTATGCCACAAAATACAACAGAAAATACACCACAAATGTACAGTGTAATATATTCCTTCTTTTATTCTTGTCAGTGAAATGACACTTAGAGCTTGAGACACTAAAACTCCAGAAACAATCATTTGATTAATGAATCAGTCGATTGGCAAACAAATAATCAGCAACAGTTTTGATACTTGACTCACTGCTTGAATCAATTTATTTATGAATTTATTAAGCAAAATTGGCTAAACTATCTCCCATTTGAATATTTGCTGCTTTTCTCTGTGTTATATTAAAATAATCTGATCTTTGGGTTTTGGACTGTTTGTAAGACATTTAGAGATTCTGACTCCTGGACTCAAGGAAACTATGATGGGCATATTTAGCCAATTACTTTATTTTAAGGATTATGAAGAAAATAATCTGCAGATTAATCGCTTTTGAAAATAATTGTGAGTAGCAGGTAACCAACATTCATAAAGTCTATTATTATTTTTAAAATGTTTATTGAATCATTTACAAACCATACTGACTTAAACAGCATCTGTCCAACAACAAACATTAATTACTTGATTTATTTGCCTTATAATTTTTATCCCTGTATTAAAAAGAGCTGTAAACTGTAATCCAACTGTAAACTTTTGCTTACAGATGGATTACAGATGCCTTTAACTAAATAAGAACAAGAAGAAAATAAAACGTGTTATGTGTTTGTACTTAAATAGACTCCATTATCCAGTATATTAAGGCCTTCCTTTAGATGAGCGGTCCTCATAAAGCCATGTCTGCTTCACCCCTTGGAAATGATTTCTATTGAATAATTTTACTTCTCCTTCAACTTTTTTAACAAGAAAACGTCAAATATTCAAAAAAATGTCCCCAAATAACATAATTTTGTACCACAAAAGCTTTATAGAAAGGCTCTTGTCAGCCGAGTGCGAGCTTGCCTTAGGTTTTTTATTTTCATTTTGCATTCACACCTCTGCACATGTGGCCCAGGCCAAGTGTAAAATACAGGCTACCGTGTTAAGGATTATTTATGAGCTCAGCTTTGTCCAGTCCGGGCTCTCCCTCGCCTTACTGTGCTTACATCTAACATTGCTGATGGTGCAGCCTTGATACAGCTGCAGGGATGACGCACACACACACACATACAAAAAAACATACACATGCTATTTTGGCTGTTCCTTGCTTCAGAGACGCAGAACCTCCCACGCCATTATGTCTGTCTGGAGCCCTTTGCACAGGTGTGTGTGTGTCTGTGTGGGTTGATCTTGTCTGGGTCTCAAAGAGTGTACGTCTGTGTGACCTCTGTTTTTTCTTTTCTGTGTGTGTGTGTCAGTACGGAGCAGCTGGTGGTGAAGATCCTGAAAGCTCTGGACTTGCCAGCAAAGGATGCCAACGGCTTCTCCGACCCGTACGTGAAGATCTACCTACTGCCAGACAGGAAGAAGAAATTCCAGACCAAGGTGACGCCCACTCACTCACTCACCTGTATCCTCACTGCCAAACTGCAAACAAAAGATTAAAATAAAAAAAAAATCCCCTCAGCGTTTAAATATCATCCGGCCTGCCTCGCTGTTTTCTCTCTGCCTGTTCCCCCGCTGCTCCGATGACCCAGCCGCCTCATGGGGAATCATTACAGTTTCAGTAATGTAATCTAATCTAATCTGGGGCATAATTTATTCAAGATAATGTGCCTCAGACTATTACGGGGCACCGCTACTCAGGTCCTGCGTGTTATTCTGGTGTTTGAGGACAGTCGAGTCAATATTGGAGTACATTTCGGGACGTTCTGTACCAGGAAATGTACCTTTAGCCCTCAAAAGATCTCTCCACTCTTTTAATTTATTCTCTGTGGGGAAGCTCAAGACTTATGACTTCAGTGGCCTCTCAGATGTGTAGTTCTTTGTTTTATGTCCATAAATATCACTCGTGGGATAAAACAGGGAGAAATTTTGCAGGAGAAAAAGGGTCAAAATTGACTTCAGAGACGGCAAAGTGGGGAACATGAAGCTTTCGATGACAATGAAGCCGCACCAGTTTGAAATGTCTCCCTTTTGTGTGGCTGTCTCTTGTATATCACAAAAGCCCCATCCAGTCATTGAAAAGTGTGAATGCTTCTGTCATTTGCATAATACCACTGCTCTTTTGTTTAGAGTGCAGATGATTGTTTCATTTCAATCACATCCTCATTAACGTGGGATTTTTATTTTTTTATTTTATTTTTTTTTTACACCACTCGTATTTCGCCACTGCTTTCATCCCTCGCGCTAATTTCAAAGGAGAAACAGACATCACCTACGAGAAGATGTTCCAGCTTTGTGTTTCTGGTTTCTAAAGGTGCAGCGTCTCCATCGGCTGCACGTTTAATCCAAAGCTAACAAGTAATCATCAAGTGCTAATAAGCCAGAGTGACAGGCCCACTCATGTGGTGGCAAAAGTTGGATTTGGAAAATGGAGTGTGTGCGTGTGTGTGTCACATTTTAATTATCAGCAGCTTTATTGCATGACAGGGTTTTTATCAAATGCTTTCATAGCAAACAAATCCCAACAGCGAATCAACAAATTGTAAAAAAAAAAAAAAATGTGTCGGAGCTGGAACGAGTCTGAAGACAAATTTGCAAACGTTGTCCACAACGTGTTAAAATCTGATGAGCAGGAAATTACACAGCCGCTCGCTTTCCGTCAGGCTGAATGTTCTGATTTAAAATGACCCGTTTTATTTGACCCGTTACAGAGCTGACAGATGGAAAAGGCAGGAAACACGGCAGTAAGTCAAAACAGAGGCGAGCTAACGTAGGATAAATACAGTTAGCTACAGGAAGTGTGGTGTGAGCATTTAAAGGAAAGACATCAGGCACCTTGTACCTGTCGGCCAACAAAGTATTGAGTTTATAATTTAGTTTTATTTCATTTCAGAAGTTTGGATTTGATTCCTTTTCCCACCAGAAAAGGTGAAATTCACTTTTCTGCTTCTGGCTGAGGAGCAAGGTCAGCCGGAGTGATCGAGGTTAATTTTGTTGCTCAAGGACATTTCGGCAGGCAGGGCCAAACTATTAATCAAAACCCTCTGAAACAGTGTGTGTCCCATCGTGACGTGTCTTGTTTTTGACTGCAGATCAATTTGAAATAGAGTCTCATGACATTTACATGTAATGATGTGCGTTTTGCTGCTTTCAGCACAATGCAGTTCATACTACAGAAATTTAATCAAGGCCTTTATATTCAAAACAAGCCCCTGGTAGCGCCTCTCTGAGAGGAAAAAAAAACAAAAAAACCTTGGCTCATAGGAAGTGATGTCTTTTATGTTTCCAATTTGTTTTGGATAAAACCGAAGGAGAACTGGCTGGTTCGTGGGAGCAGAAGACAGGCGAGAAAAACAAACAGAAGAACAGAAGCAAAACGAAAATTAAACTCCACGAATCTCATGAAAAAAAATTCAGTACGAGAAACACCACAGCGATGACAGCTCAGTGCCAAAGGAGAAAAAGAGGATCTTGTAGATTTTTGCTTTCAAAGAAAAGTATTATATACCAGATACAGCTCTAGTTTTTTTTGCCAACAGCTTTTATACTTTTGCATGGACGGTTGCATTTGAGCCACGAGGCAGGTTGTTCAACAGCACTTAAAGTGTTTATGAAAACATATCCAGAGTCCTCAGTGACGCCTCTTTTCTGCAGGTCTGAAAAATATTCAGTTTTTCTGGTCGAAGGAAACCTTAAAGATTAAAAAAATGTACTTTACTATGCAGTGGATGGAATATTTTTTTCCACACCAGCAAAATACAAGAAGCCTGTGAGGATTTTGGGCGTATCTTCAAAACAGCATTCAGACTTGTCAAACAACCTGCTGGGTTTTTCTAAAATCTGCCTTGAATTTATCTTTTAAGGAAACCTCGGCTCGGGCCCGTGACTGGAATGCAGTCGTTAGGTCTCAAATGTAAAAACGGTGGCGTGAAAAAAGGCACAGAACTGGAGCTTAGCCAGAAAATAAATCTGCTGACGTTTTCGATTACGGCACACAAATTACCGTGTATACTGTAATTCTTCACAATATACAGGGTATCAATAAAATATTCCGGGTAAATGTGCAGAGACAAATATTTAAGTATAAGGGAAGAAGACAAGATCGGGGAATAGGAGGTTTACTGAGCAACAAGACAAGAAAAATGAAAAGAAAACAATTAAGGAGCCAGATATTTATGCTTTCTCTCTCAAATCTTTTATTAGACAGTATAGAGTGTAAGTCTGGGGTATGTGGACTGTAAAAGAAAGTAGTCCCTTGTTAAACCCTGTTTCAGTGTAATTATAGTGTCTTTGCAGGGTATGCAGACTGTAAAATAATGTTGTTTTTTGTTCCCTCCTCATTCTCTTTACTAATCCTCTTGCACCTACATAGTAAGTATTTCCTTGGTATCTTATATGTGCAGAATAATGACGCTGTGAACTCTCTCTCAGGTCCACAGAAAGACCTTAAACCCGGTGTTTAACGAGACGTTTCAGTTCGGCGTGCCGCTGAATGAGCTCCATTCCAGGAAGCTGCATTTCTCCGTATACGACTTCGACCGCTTCTCCAGACACGACCTGATCGGGCAGGTCGTGGTGGACAACCTGCTGGACTTCAGCGAGGGCAGCGGGGACAAACCCGTCTGGAGGGACATCGTGGAGGGCACCGCGGTAAGGACGGATGATCATTTGGAGGAGATAGCTGCGTTAGATTAGACGAGCCATATCGGGCCGCTGCGGCTGCAAATTATGGGCCGAAGCAGTGAGCAATAACATGGGACCAGGAACAGAGCGTATCAAACATGACACGAGTGACAGTTTCCATTTGTAGATTTCAAATAGGAATGCATGCAAAGCAAATAAACAAATAAAAAAAGACAAACATGTACAAGAATCATGGCGTATGAAGCCAAACGGTAAATATAAACAGAATAATATGTATACACATGGAAGTACATGAGAATATGAAACAATACGTAGATGTGCTGTGAAAGGCAAGTTAACAGTGTGAAGGCTTTTTTATGTTCCTATCATAGCAAAGGTGACCCCGTAGAAGATACAGACACAATAATCTGAATAATCTTATAAGCGACTAAATGCACAATTTTTAAAATGAACCAATACTTTTTTCTATCTTTTGAAACCTGATCAACTACCTGATATCAAGTTTCTAAAATTCAGCTAGTCTTTTTTGGATCGGGAAATTCAGATCAAGTTGAAGTATCAGGTTGCTCAGATTGGTTTGGTTGAAATTTTCAAACTAGAACATTTCGGCTGCAGAGGATAATCGACCGAGCCTTGCTGGAATTGGGGTGTGTTGCTGTCAATCGAATGTGTCAAGAAAAATGTCAGATGAACAAATGGAAAAAAAACTGGAGTTAAAACAGAAAATTTTACTTCAAATTCAAATACATGGTTTACACAGTGAAATGTTCCTGTTCATAACTATTTTTAAAGGTGTTGTGTGTAACAATTTACGTGTATTAATAATTTTTTAAATAGTTTTTGGTGCCAATGTGTGAACATATTTTTAACCTAACTTATAAAATTAGACCTTCCCTGACTTTCTCAGTCACCTGTAACACCCTGTAGACTAAATCCAACAGATGAGACCTGACTGCCTTGCCACTGCCATGTCGTCATAGCTCTCATCGATCCAAACCCCATTCAGAAAACAAGCATTTTAAAAGTTGTTTCCTTGACGTCTCGCGGACAGGCCTGACAAAATAAGAGCTCAGACTTTTTATAAATCGGCGGCATGATGAAGTTATTTCAGCATCCTTTTGATCTGTTTATTGCGATTAAAGCACAGCAAAATCCGTCTATTTTGGGACCGTTAGTCTGCTAAACTGACGTCAACAAATGACCCACAAAGACTCACGACACGACACAGGCAACACGTCTCGCTCACTCTCGATGAAAGTCAGAGAAACAGAGATTGATTAAGCTGACTGAAAAAATCAACATGATGCCTGTCAATCACTGACTTAACGGCCTCACATGCGTGTTACACACAGAAACTTTAAGCTGAAGTATCTTGTAAAGTTTTCAGCTTCTCACAGGATTCAGATTATTCACGTCTCTTCTTTGCTTTCATGTGTCTCAAAGACGCGTGTGCGTTATTGTCTAATGTCTGAAGATTATTTACTCCCACTGTCTGGAGCTGAGGCACAGACACTGCCACAGTACAGATTCAACCAGAGGCTGGTAATGTAAAAACACAGTGCAGGAGAGTCCAGATAGATTACTGGAACGGCACCGCTGGCCACATCCAAACTTTTTATCACGCGGCGTCCAAGCAGATTTATATGAAATATTCATAGAGGGCTATTAGCAAATTAGACAGAGCAGAGACTTAAAATTTTTTTTTGGCTTGGATGTTTCATTTATTAAATAAGTTTAAAGCCTCTCAGCGTATTTCAGTGTGTCACCCGGTGAAGTATTGATTAGTGAGACTCAAAGCCACTAAGAAGTCATCATGCACGGTGTGACCTGAATATCACCAATGCCATTACCGTGGTGCCACCGAGACCACAGGCAGCAAGAAGATCAGTAGATGGGAGTGGAGGGGGGGAGAGATATAAAAAGCCTGGAGAATCGTCACCTCTGCTTAACGCTTTCCTCCACTCGGGGACATCGACAGATTGGCATATGATTCATTTACAGTGACGGCACTTCCCCTCCGCCTAAACACTCTGCCCGTCCACATTAGGACGCCCGCCGTCAGTCAGATATAGCTCTTTTCTGGCTGCAGACAGTCATATCAAACCAAACGATATCTGTCTGTGTGTTTTTGCCTCATCTGACACCTCACGACGTTGATGTGCGATCCCTGCTCCATTTCTGATCCCTGCCTATGTGTGTGTGTGTGGTGACCTACAGGAGAAGGCTGATCTTGGGGAGCTTAATTTCTCGCTGTGTTACCTGCCCACCGCAGGCAGGCTCACTGCTACAGTCATCAAGGCCACCAACCTCAAAGCCATGGACCTGACCGGCTTCTCAGGTAAAGGATTAACATAACACACTAACGCGCACACATACACATCAGGAGACCTCCGGCAAGCCGACTGGAAGCTCATTTAAAGGAAAAATATGACAGAAAACAGCTTTAACACTGCCTAAAAAACACACAGCTGCTGGTGATGTTTTCAGGTTTATGTCTTATTCTGACTGATGACTGGCACAAACATGCAGAATAATACCTGGCGTGAAGTCATGAGGAGATATTTTTCATATGTAAACATCACAAGCAAACAGTTTCTTGGAATAAAATAGTGACTTTCATGAGTTTTCTCCACCGACCAGCCTCGGCGGCCTCAATGGACCAGAATGCAATGCAGCTGCGAGATAGAGCGCTTTGCCTTTTGATTGACGAACGCGACCTCCTCTTTTGCCGTAAAACTCTCATTATCATTACCGCTCCCTCCGCCCGCGAGTAAAACCAACGAGTGCGCGCAAACATTTTTAACATAAAGACATTTTTCAAAATCTAATAAATCACTAACCGGAGTAGAACGAGATGAAGTATGAAAAAAAGAAAAGTAAATGACTATAAATCTTTGCTGAATAATTCCTGAAGTGTATCGAGCATCAGCAGATTGATCGTTCATAACTGTGTCAGGATATATTTTTTTCCCTCAAGAAGTACAGTGGAGTTTATATAATAGGAATATATTACCTGAAGCTGTAAAGTTCATTTGCGACAAAAACAACAACCAGTAAAATGTTGTTACGCTGCGTTCTGTTGCTGCAGGTGAAGCACCAATTATGTCCGACAGAAAGAGACAAAAAGAGCATTAGCTTCACCCGAGAGACTCATATCAGGAAATGTGATCGCCTGTGCTAATATTGAATTAACAAAAGCGTTTTAAAAAGGTTTTAGTTACCCCTCACTTAAAGACTCCGTGATTGCAGCGTCCCCTCTCAATTAAACGAGATCTCAAATGATAATGACCGCGTGCTGTTGTTATTGCCACGCTGATCCCGAGAGAGATTGCAGTGCCTGAAAGATGCTTAAAAATGCAGCATAAAATGGAGTCGTGTGGAGTGTGTGTGTGTAAAAATGTGTGTGTCTTCCCCGGCTGCTGTCACTGTCACCGAGCTGCACATGTTGAATGGATAACTGAAGTGATTCAACCTGTGCTGCTTTTCTCCCTTTGTGTTCGTAATCCAGCTTTGCCAAGGTGACTTGATTTTCATGCCTTTTATGTGTTACAGACGCGGATACCTGTGAGCATAATACCTAACAGCGTTTGCAGGAGTCCCCCCCTTATCGTTTTTTTTCTCTCTGCTTCCTCCACCTCCCTCTCTCTCTCTCACCCCCCTTTCTTCTTCACTGCTTCTCATCCCGTCTCCCTTATTTTCCTCCCACTCTCTCTTGTTTCCCTTCCCTTTTTTCCTCCTGTCTCTCCCCTCAGACCCGTACGTGAAGGCCTCTCTGATCTGTGACGGGCGAAGGCTAAAAAAGAGGAAGACCTCCATTAAGAAGAACACCCTGAACCCCACGTACAACGAGGCGCTGGTGTTTGACATTCCCAATGAAAATATAGAAAGTGTATCCATCATCATCGCCGTGATGGACTATGACTATGACTGGTGAGCGAGCTGAGGTGTTGTTAAGCCTGCTCCAGGTTGGGTGGGTGGGGGCTCTGAGATGAAGCTGATCATTACCATGAAGTGTGCCGCTCACTGAATGCGGCGTGATATTTGCTGTCGCTTTCGGGTCTTCGCATCCCGATGGTGTCGCGTCTGTGTCAAACACGACGAGGGCCCCTTTGTGAGTCAGCCTCCTGGTGGACGATTCCCTGTTTTACATAGACGGGCACCTCATGAATAAGCATGATTTATGCTAATGCTGAAGGAGGGTGGTGGGGGGGGGTGGGGGGGGAGAGAGAAGCGTAACCCTGCCAGTGTTTGTCTGTCTGCCACTCGCAGCAACACTTGGCTGGTTGACGTGTTTGTGTATAGATGCGCCGCCTCCCTATTATGTAGTCTGCCCTCCATTTGGCATCTCCATAGGTGTGTGCTTTTGTATGTTTGCGCTCGTGCCCGCTCCCCCGCTGACGTCAAGCTTTTATGCGGGGCTGTGTATTTGTGAGCCGCCGTTCAATATCCTTCCACAGCCGCTGTACTCTTTTCCCTGTACTCAAGGTTGATAAATGAGACTCTCTGCCTGTTTTTTACAAGCCCTGTCTCCCTCTCTCTCCCCGCCGTATTACATCCTCACTCTCTCCCTCTCTCCACCCCTCCCTCCCTTCTCTTCCTTTCTCTCTCTCTCTTGCTCTCTGTCTGCCTCATCCTTGCCTCCATCCCCTCTTGCATGTCAGTATTGGTCATAACGAGGTTATAGGGATGTGTCGTGTGGGCAGCGATGCCGAGGGTCCGGGGAGGGAGCACTGGGCAGCCATGCTGGCCAATCCACGCAAACCAATAGAGCACTGGCATCAGCTTGTGGAGGTAATTAGCATGTGATCATGTGTGGTCATGTGTGGACGTGAGCGTGACTCTGTGTGTGTGTGTGTGTGTGCATCCATGTGCCATGAGTATGATGTCATACCACATATGTTATGTTCAGTTCTTCTGTTGGTTTTGTGCCTGATCATATTACTATTTATATCATTATCTTTGCAGCCTTTGCAGGAACACTGATACTTGAACAATAGCAGGAGTATTAATGATAGTACTACAGGAGTATTAGTAAATATATAAGTACTTAATAGAAGACATTTTTTTAAAATATTCCTTTTCAAGCAAAAGTCTTATTATTGGCAGTAAAAAGTAATAAATTATCTAAATGAAATGTACTCAGAATGGGACATTTTAATTACTTAATATATCGTTGGGTAATTAATCTATAACAGTGCATCGTATTTTAAAAGCTTATCATGCGCTTTGCATGTCAAACCTTAATCGAAGGAAGATAACTACTTACTACAGCTGTAGTAGAGTTATAATTACAATATTTCTTTGTGAAAAAATGCAGCATAATGTGGAATAATCGTACTTATATCTATAGTGCGTATTTGCTTCCTGCAGAGTTTATGATAACATTTATGCTATGCTTATGTCATTTTTTGAAACTTTCTTTATACCAATTAAATAGGAAGATATAATGCATTATTCAGTAAGCTTTAGAGGTGCTGTTAAGAGGCTAGCTGCTTCCCTTGATCTCCAGTCTTTATGCTAAGCTAAGCTAAGCTAATTGGCTGCTGGCTGTAGCTTCACATTTACCGTAGAAACATGAGAGCGGTTTCTTTTTATCTAACTCTGGGCAAGAAAGTGACTAAGTGTATTTCCTCCAAATGTGAAACTGTTCCTCGATTAGATTTTGTTGCTTTATTCTATTATTTTGCTCTATTCAAGTACAGTTATAATAATAGTAATAGTGATGGCACTGTAGCATAACGGCAGGCTGTAGTAGTGGTGATAAAAGCACATCACATCGTATTAAAATTTCATTTTTCTCTCCTGAATGTATATAAAGAAATTGTGCTTTATATCATCAAGTATTAATGTAAGCAAAATCTCTATTTCCCTGCAGGAGAAAGCAATCGGTACATTCGTGTCGAAGACTGGTACGGCATCCTCCCCGAAACCGCACATCGTGGTGGACAGTCCTCACTCCGATTAAACCTGTGAGCCTCTCACACTTTAAATCTGATATATCGCCACTTTCATCTAATCAGCACGCTTTCACACACACCGTAGGACACTGCAGGATTGTCTTGTAGGCATCACTGTACTGGAATGTGTGTGTGTGTTTTTATTTTTTCACACGCAATCCAATACCTCCTTGATTTCTGCCTGTAAACGGGACTCGCCGCGCCGGCATCTTAAAAGTATGTTCACGTACGGTGCGGCAGATGCTCTCGAGTTAGATTTACACAGGAAAACTGGTCGAGTCCTTAAAAGCATGACCTAACTGCGAGTGTGTGATAAAGTGGAGGCTGTGGAGCTGTCAGATGTAGGAGCTCCGAGGCAGAAGCATCTGTATAATCTAGATGTTATGGGTTATGTAATGCCTCTCCCCCACTTCCCCCCTCCCAATCTTACAGTACTGCATACTGTTTATATATTCTCTCTCCCCCCCCACTGTCTCTCTTACTTAATCTGCCTCTTTTCCCTTTTCCCCTCTTTCCTCAGGTCATTGTCATATCTCCAGCTCCAGACTTTCCTTTCTTTCCTCTCATCTGTGAATAATTCTCTCCATCAAAGAAAGAGAGACGCGGAGACACCGCTAGTGTCCAACTTCTAGTGCTGTTTTTGCTCCCGCTAATGAATCCTCCAAGTCCTGCGCCATCTTTTACCAAGCCAGGAGGAAGAAAAAAAATAAAACAAAACAAAACAAAAAAAACAACAACAACAACATCCATCACAAGCTACACTTTGAGCATCAGACTACACCTTTACAAAACACTCGCAGACAGACAGTAGGACTGACATTGGGTGTAAATTTGGGATCTAGCGGTGGGGAGAACGCACACACATAACTCGCACAGACACATGCATACACACACGAATACACACAGTTTGTAGTATGTGCGTAGTTCATGTGTGCTTCAGATTAGTGTAGTATTTCATCTAGGAGGAGTGTGATGTGGCAAACTTTTTTTCTCTCTCGAAAACAACAAAAATAAAAGAAGAAAAAAAAAAAGAAAGCCATCCTAGAATGGTCATCTCAACCAGGACCAAAGGTTCATGCCCTTGTACAGACTCTAAAAGAAGAAAATCACTATGTCGATATTTTTTCTTTGCAACATTGGTGTACAGTATATGACGTACTGTATGGGAAAAACATCTCTCGTAGTTACTTAGCAGGACAAAATATCCGAGGTGGATTCTCCTGGCCATTTTGGACGCCTTCTCCGGGCTCCGCACCCTCTCGTTTCAGACTTTACTCGCTTATTTTCCCCAGAGGAAAGACGACGAAGCGTCCGGCGGTCTTTATTGATGTCAGAGGAGCGAAAAATAAGGACAGGACTCATTGGTTCAAGCATGTTACGCAACCTTGAAATGTGTCCCTCTTCCTCATCCTTTCTGTCACGGCCCTCATGATGCCCATCACTATTTTTATTTTTTCCTGTCATTTTGCTTTGTGTGATGCAGAATGAATATAACCATCAGGAAAGGAGTTTATTCATGCCATCGTTTTTTTTGTTTGTTTTTTTTTTTTACAGTCCACTGAGGATGCAGTGGTGTGAGTTTCTGAGAGACGTGGACTATTTGATCGTCCTCTGCTTTCTTGCCAAGACTTTTCCAAATGTAGGACTACACAGGTTGAATGAAGCCTGCGTTTATGATCGGACCAGCATCAGTTCGGAGTGCACTCGCTGGAGGATGTATTCCACAGGGAAGGATATCACCACTATTTTATTTTTATATCATTCCAGGATTTCGTTTTTTTTTTTTTTTCTCGAGAAGTCGCCATCCGGCTTCAGCTGAGAAAACTGCTCTCTTCAAGTCCCATCATCATGTCCCTGACAAGACTTTTAGGAGGACACACACGTCCGTGTTGCTTTTATTAGTGTGTGTTTCCGTGTTTGTGGGCGTGTTTGTTTTGTATTTGTGCGCGTCCGTGTGTGTGTGTATGCCTGTGTGTCACTGTGACCTTGTGTGTGACACGTTTCTGTGTGTTTCACCTCCTCCCTCGTCCTTTTTTTCCGCCCCCCTCTCCTCCCCATCCTTCTCCCTCCCCGGCATCCACAGACTTGAAACGTTCGTCTCGGAGCCAAACGTGTCTTCTGTCCTGTGTCTTTACAAGGAGCCATTTTGTGTGTGTGTGTGTGTGCATGTGTGTGTGAGGATGTGTGTGTGTGTGTGTGTGTGTACTATACGTGCCTCATTGCACTAGGTGGGGAAAACACTGTCTCTCATAGACATTAGTTTGTATTGTCTATGTCGTCTCTGAAATCAGCTGCCAATCATTCAACCCTCCTCTCCTCTCTAACCCTTTGCCTGATGTAAGTAACTGTGTTGATCGTGTACTTCTTTCAGTAATTTGTGTACTGTATGTCCGAGGAAAAAAAAAAAAACAGATGGCACAGTGATCGAAAATTAAATCGTTGGGTGTGTTTTGATTCAATTTTATGAGAAAGAACACAAAATATAAAAATATAAAAAAATAAAAAGGAGAAAATAATTTTAAAAAACAACACTCGAGGCCCATTTGTTCCGGCCTACAGATCATGACAAATTTAGATCCCCTTTAAAGCGAGACAACAGGGAGGAGGTGTTGTGAGAAAACAAGCGCCTGGAATTTTTGCACTTCCTGTGTAAACCGATACAGACTTATAAAGCCATGTCTGTCACCGCTACTACGACTACTACTACTGTAACCTCAGCAAAACAACAGTACAACACCTCACTACAGCTACTTGTATTGCTATCGTTGCCATTTCTCTCCCATCCCCTCTCTCTTTCTCTCACTCACACACACACTTTTATAGAGGAGTGTGTGTGTGTGTGTGTGTGTGTTTTAAAGGGAGGGATCTAGTTTCTTTGCCTTCGGACCATGGAGGTGGTGCGGCGAGGTGCGCTTTGATCGGGCGCCCCCTTGTCGTCACATCTGCAAGTGCTCTGTGTGGAGGGATTATTGATCAGCTTGTATAAGTAGATATGGTATTGATCCATCGGTCTCGAGGCCCCATAATTCTCTCTTTCCCAGCCTTTCTCTCTCTCTTTCTCTCTCTGTGTCTACCCTATTTAGCCTCTTGTGTTACTGCCTGGTGATAGATAACAAAGCTCATAGTGGAACCAGCTCATTCCCTCGCTCTCTTCCTCCCCATGTCTGCCACCCCACCACCCATCCTCCACCCCACTTCTCCGTCTCTCTCCTTCTGTCTGATTACTGTCTGATTACTCATTCTCTCCTCCAGCAATCCTTACCTTTCCCCTCCTTTCGCTCCACTCCCCCTCACCTGTCCATTTCTCACTCTTTTTTTCTTCACCCCCCCCACTGTCTCACATCCCTCCATCTTGCCCTCTTTCTTTCTCTGCACCCCCCCTCCCCCCCACCACCTCACCCCAACCCACACCACCCTTCCTTCGTCTCTAATCTCTCTCTTGCTCTCTCTCTCTCGCTGTCTTTTCGTGTTAGTGCAGTTCTGAATGGTCATGGGGAAACATGTTTGCATGCTTATATTAACATGAATGATGTCAACTTGATGCAATGAAAAATTATATAAGTGATGCTTTAAGCAAAAATCTGACAATGAACTTGATACTAATACTACTAATGACGACTAAATGGAGACCTAGCAATTGTTTATCTCTGTGGTCAAAAACAACGATGATGAAATAACATTGTTTATGCTGTATTTATCTTTCTCGAATTGGTATTCTTTTTGATTTTATTTGTTTTGGGTTTTTTTATATATAATTTATTCAAGAGGTTTACTTTTTTATTGGTTGAAGCTGAGAATTTGAGTGAGGGGGTTCAGTCAGGGCAATTGTCTCAGGACAGCTGTACCAGGTTGCGGGATTTTCGGTGAATGTGTAAGTAACAGTGTGGCTGAAGCAATGATAATGGAAATAAAGGATATGTATCATCCAGCTTTGTCTCTCGCCTCTGACTTCTTTTTAATCCGGCGGGTTGGGAGGCGGGAGAGGTGGTGGGAGCTGCTGTCACACATCCCAGGCAGCAGCATGCTGTATATATATATACATATGTGTGTATATATATTTATATATATATATATATATATACTTCATATGCACACAGCCTATATTTGACTCAGGCATGATAGGTAAGACACTCTACCTGGACAGGAGCAGCCTGAACCCAGCTTTTTTTTTTTTTAATCACCAAGCTTTCTGACTTTCTGCTGTGCATTAAGTCGTGTGTAATTATTCAGCCACTTTGTCATGA
The DNA here is from genome assembly GCA_023238725.1 of Scortum barcoo. Classification (NCBI taxonomy): domain Eukaryota; kingdom Metazoa; phylum Chordata; class Actinopteri; order Centrarchiformes; family Terapontidae; genus Scortum; species Scortum barcoo. Next base: position 4,119,528 of record CM041547.1, read on the forward strand.
ATTCTTTATTGTGGCCGCATTTTGCCTAAATGGAAAATGGAGCACGGCTAGCCTGCCCCGTGTGCTTTTTTTTTACTCTCTCTCCATCTGGCCTCCCTACTTCTATTTTGTCTCCCCTTTTTATTTTTAAAGCACTCATATTATTTGCCATGTGGTTATTATCTCTTGTTAACACGAAGATCCACACCAGCAGCAGAGAAGCAGAGAGAGAGAAGAGGAGGAGGAGGAAGGACAGGAGACCGAGCTCAGATGTGCAGGAGGGGGATGACAGGAGAAGGAGGAGTAGGAGAGGATTAAACAAATGAAGGAGGATGAAGAGCGGGAGAATGCCAGTGATGAGGAGGAGGAGGAGGAGGACGCGAATGGGAAAACCTGGAGAGGGGATAGCTGCATGCAGGATGTGCGTAGAGGTGGAAACAGGAGGTGGAGGAGGATAGCTCTGTATATAGACACACTCATCATGGGGCACCTGCAGCATACTGACAGTGGTAACAGTTCAAAAGGAGAGCGAAATGCACACACACACACACAGGCCAGGATCACACGCACACACACACACGTGACAACGCACCAGTTAGCTTTAATGTTGTAGACTGTTGAGAGAGAAAAGTGGGGGGGGGGGCACTGCTGTCTCCATGGCAACGTTCCCACCGTGCAAAAAAAAAAAAAAAAATCATTTAGTCGGAAAGACATTTCACTCAGTTCAGTGAGCTGAAAGAGGCAGAGAGGGAGGGGGAGCCAGTTAGAGACTGAGACTGGGGGAGGTGTGTGCAATATAGGGCTGTTTTTATCACACTGGAGGGATTTATCTAAAGTAAGCTGACAACCTTAGCTCTCCTTGCTAATATGTCTGATTATTAAACATAATGATAATGAATTCCCTTGCATCATTAAAGATGGATGCAATAGCTTTGGGTGATACTTTGGTATTTTCTTGACAGGGCCGTCTCCGTGCAGCTTTACGTAACATGTTAAAATTCACTTTATGCCATGGCATTACCTGCTCCACCTACACGCAGAAAGGCTTTTTGTGACTGGGAAACTTCTGTTTTCCCATCCTGAAAGCGCTGTGCAAAGGGACTCCGACCTTTCTGCGAGACCACTTATTATGCCACGTACACAGTTTTTAACATTTTATTCCAACACTATAAATAATAACCTAAAACCTTTCAAAATAATGAATTCAATGAATGCATGCAAGTGGAAACCTCAACCAGTAGGAGTATTAAAGTAGCTTGCCTAGGCAGGGGGAAAAGTGTATTAATACAGGAGCCAGGGCCCAAATCTGACCTTCTCCAGAAATTGCTTTCAGTGAAGAACGTAATGATATTTTCCTAACAAACAGAAACTTCTGTGAAACATCCTTTGACATTGTATCTCTGCAAACATGGCCTCGAATGTGGAATACTAAAGAGGAATTTGTTTCTTTACTAAATGAATGAAAGTAAAAAGTAAGAAAAAAAATGCACATTTGGGCTCCTTTTACTGCCTTTACTGCACAGCGGCAGTGTCAGACTCAATGGAAAAAGCCCCAGGGGATGGCAGCGGAGGGTACTATCACAGCAGCCCAAATGCTCTGGGTAGTTCTGGTAGCCCATTTGTGTGGATGTCAGTGTATCAGCATGCTGGCTGTGATTACCTGTTGTGAGCAGACCATCTGGCCCTCAGCATCCCAGCTGGGTACCACGGTCAGGAGACGGATTGTCTTTACCACACCACCTGGACCTCGCAGACACGGAGCAGCGAGGCACCGACCATATTTCTCATTCATATTTTATTATGTCATTCTCTGACCAAACAAAAAACAAAATGGAGGAAAAAAAAAGGAAAGAAAAAGAAAAACATTGTCTGGTTTTCCGAAGGCACGCCCGGAGAGCAGGCTTCCTGTAATTGCTTGGCAACTGCTGGCACTGTGTGTGTTGAAGTTCAAAGCAGCGAGACACACAGTATATCCCTCTGAGGAGCAGAAAGCATCAGAGTTGCAAAGTAAAAGGGTGCCTACGCATGCACATTCACACACACACACACACATTCATGATCCATTCTGTCAGTTTAATTTGGCCACGTTGCTCAGTCAGAATAAAACGCTCTGTGGGGGGTTTTATGTTTGCATCCAGGGAGCAGCTGTGGGCATAAACCCTCCCTCTGATTAACTTCTCTGAGGTCGCCGGAAGCCGCCTTGCTTACTGAAGCCCAAGTGTGAAAAAAAAGCTTGTTGCCCTCCCTAGAATTTGGGTTAAATTGATACGGAGCATTGTTTCTGTGGGAGGTTTTGAGTCTGATGAGCTCCGAAGCCCTTTGCTGAACATTGTGCTGAGCTGACGGGGCTGGCAGTGCCACAGGGGGACTGGATGCTATTGTTGGACACACAGAAACAGAGCGCTGATGTGTTACAACCACAGGTTAGCCGTAGGTGTATTGTGCTGATCTGACAGCAGGTTAGCGTGCTGATAATGCTGTAATAATTATGCTCTCGTTTCCGGCTCTGAGGTTTTAAAAGGGAACGTGCTGGGGGAGGAGAGGTTAGATAGAAAACATGCAAAACAACCAGGTTTTGCGTTTCAAGTATCAAATCAAATCACTGGTTAGAGGATATTTTATAAGGAAAGAAACTACAGTACATGATGGCTATTGTCCCTGGAGCTTTCCTTTATCTAGGCTTACTTAACTCAGTCTAAATATAAACATGCTGTAGACAAACCATCTCAAGCCTTTCTGGCCCTCAGTGGAAAAAAACGTCCTTTAAGTTGCAAGTCTTATAGCCTCACCTCGTCCCTCTGCTGAAGGCGTCTACTGTACTTACTGTAGATATCTGCTGACATCTCCTGGAGATCTGGTTCAACAGCACTTAGAAATCGCTGGCGTTCCCTGCAGAGACCTTGGCTTCAACCGCAAAAGAGGAACACACTGGGCTGAATTTCCTTTGTCGTGGGACAGTTTAGTTCAGCTGACGCAAGTCCAAGGCCGATCTGCCTTAACTAACAGAGAATATTACAGCACGCAGTTAAAGGTTTTATGTGATGTACTTTGATTTCTTTGTAGCAGAAAATGGAAGTTGCGTACAAGCAGCTTCGAGTATTTGTACACGCACAATTTGACACTTTCACCTGTGATAATGTGCTCATACAAGAAAAGACATTCAATTGCTAAGAACAGGGACAACAGAGCTGAACAAATAAAGTATAAAGGTAAAGAATAGAAAAGACTGTTGTAGGTATAAATAACCAACAAAAAGAATAAAACGTATATATAGAGGTTATGTCTTTATATCTTCCAGGTGTCTTAATTGTACTTTTTCTTTCATCAAATGGACACATCTTTCACGGTCTCCTGCAAAACTGTACAGTGCTCCAGGGGATTTCTTGAGAATGAGCTGACACTTGAGTAGTGCACGTTTCAGACGGCACCCCACTTCTGGTGTGCTCACGGCAAGAAACGCGCTGACGGTCAATATTCAGTGAAGTCTGGGGTCGAGCAGCCTTGTAGTGCCATCAATTCTGCTGCTGTTCATGTCACGTCGGGAACATGTTCAGGTTCATGATTAAAATCTCCCCGGGCCCAGCACAGCACAGCATCAGACCCTAACCCTGGCTCCGCTGTTAAATCAGACATGTTTGATCTCAAGCTGGTCAACAGAGCAAAACAGCAGATCGTGTTTCTGACACTGTTATCTGCGAAAGTCAGTGGCTGTGTTTTGTGTTGAGTCTCAGTTTTAGGTCCTCTGTTCCCTCTGTCTACCTCCGGATGGCCATTAGATGGATTTGAGACTGATGCGATAACAGGTGACCTTTCTTGTGTCTGATGCCAGTGGCGGAGCACTTGCAAATAGTGAGGCTGAGATGTTGAGATAATATTCAGTGACGACGTCGTGCTTCAAAGCTTGATTTACGCTCAGTGTGGGCATCTATTAAGTGCATTTGATTCACAGCAAGCTCCCAGCTCGATAGAGATGGAACAAATTGAACTTCACTGGAAGCGAAAGAATAAATAGAAAGCTCCCAGTTCAGCTGCCATCTCAATCAGGACTTGTACGTAGATATTTTGAGAACAGATATCTTCTTATTAATAAAAAAAAAAATCATGCTTATTTCTAGCAGGTTTGACTACTAATGATGTCTTTGCAGGTCTCTATAAAAAAGTTGATCAGACAATGAGCCAATTTAAGAAAGTGGAACACTTTCATCCCTCCACTTCTCAGACTCTCTGTACTGGCTTCCTGTATGTCACACGTGTGTCAACACAAAGGGAGCTATCAGTGAAGCACTTTGTCTGTAAACAGGTACTGAAGTGCACATTCATCAGACATAGCAAACAAATCAGGACATTCTTGATGATGATAGCTGGAATTATCTTCTTTGCCACATCCAGTTCTCTCAGTCAGATTGTCTGAAACATATATATATATATATATATATATATATATATATATATATATATATATATATATATATATATATGTGTGTATATATATATATATATATCAAGTATCATCTACTGCTGCCCCCTATGAGGATGGACGCCCTCTTAGATCAGCTGACAGGAGTTTCTGGAACAGCTTACCTACACAGATAAGGTCCATTAAATCTACCACAGGTTTTAAATATCTTCTTGAAACCATCCTTTTTTAAAAAAAAAAAAAAAAAAAAAGATTTTATCTCTGTATGAATTTGTGTTTTATTGTATTTTATCTGTCAGTGAAGCACTTTGTAATGTTGTTAAGGAAAGTGTTATATGAATAAATAAACATGTAGAAAAAAGAAATAATAATGTCAACAACAGTAATAGGAAGTTCATTATTATTTTATTACCATGGTTGTTATTTGAACTATAGGTGGTAGCAGCGTTCAGTGCGCACAAGAAGAAGAAGAAGACAGTGACACGTCTTACTTTGTGGGCGGGGCGTTTACGTCACTTCCGTCAAAACTACAACAAACGGCCATGCTAGCAGATTAGCAGCGCTGTGTTATCGGCGCTGGTTCAAGCTGATTTTTATGTTAAATTTGGGTTTATCTGAGCCAACGCTTCTACTGGCAGCCGCACACCACCAGGTCAGTCCTCACACCTTCGTATTCGGGTGACAGTTTTCACTGTTTTAGTTCAAAGCGCCCACTGATGTTTAGCTAACACTACATGTGTAGTTTTTCTGTTTCGGCCGCGCAGTTTGTTTCATTTTCGTCTAAGCACCTTTTATCTCTCTGGAATAAGATGCTAATATGAATCAGGCAATATTTGAATTGAATTAGGCTGGATAATATGACCTCTTTAGCTGTAGCTGTTAAACTTCAAACATCCTCTCTTTGCAGAGAGAAAGCAACAAGCAGATATTTTAAGGTTTTAATTGAATGAATCTGTAGCTTTTATAGTGGTTTAATACTTCAGAAGCAAGAGAGACTCCAGTTGTTAAGATGTAACTTTATTTGCATGCCTCACTATTAGTCCTAAACTCAATTTAGTGTCATATATCATATGTCATTAAGTGTTGGGATGTTTTGATGCTTTTCAAAGTCTCTTCCTGTTGTTGAATCAGTGTAAGAAACTGAGGTAAACTTAGTTTCTGTTTCCGTTCTCGTCAAACGATTCTTGATCTCCAGTGGAAACGCCTTAATAACAGCTGAATAAAAGCTGAACAATCACAGTTCAATATCCAAGTATCAGGAGCTGCAAAGGTAAAATTTCTCACAGCGTTCTCCTATAAATGAAGCTTTGAGGTGTTTGTGTTGTGCAGACCCCAGCAAAACCACATAACCATCAATTTTATATTTTTGATCAGTGAAAAAAATTAATGAATTCTCGCTAAAATCATGACTTATACTGCAATACCTGTCAAAATAATTTAAACATGATTTCTTTTTTTCCTCACCATTCAGCCCAATCATAGAAGTCTCTCCATTAGTGTTAAATTTAAATTAAATTAAGTCAAATTTAAACTTCTTGTCCACATTCTTGTTGGCAGGTTCGGCACTCATGGAGCCGTCCACTAAGCCCGGGACCAACCAGGTGGCTGATGTGGTGTTTGTCATCGAGGGCACAGCAAACCTTGGACCCTACTTTGAATCTCTGAGGAAAAATTACATACTTCCAGCCATCGAGTAAGAGCACCAAGACACTGCTGCTTTGCTTAGTTATTCCTTTATTATTCATCTGCTGCGGTCAGGGAGGCTTTAGAAGAGGAGTTTCTCCACTTGGGCCATTGAGGTCCTCGGCCAGTGACCTTAACATCATCATCTGCTTGTGATATAAGCACTGCTTATGTAGTTTCTGTTTTGTGACACTCACTCATGGCCATACACTTTTGTTTTTGTAACAGGTAGTTTCTTTTGTAAAATTTTACATTATTTTCTAGCATTCTATTTTTACCTTTGTTATTTCACTTCCACTTGCCATGTTGTACTGTGTATGATTGTGTGTATGACAAATAAACATTATTTGATGTCTGTTTTTTTTATTTTATTTGCTATAGATATTTCAATGGAGGGCCCCCAGCAGAAACAGATTTTGGTGGAGATGTGAGTGTTAACTCATATTTCTTTAATATTTCAATTTACAGTTCTTTGTCAATTATTTCACTAGATAAATGCTTGAAAATTGTAATATAAATATTCCTGTGTTTCTTCTGTCCTTCTAGTATGGAGGGACACAGTATGGTCTTGTGGTATTCAACACAGTGGACTGTGCTCCTGAGTCATACGTCCAGTGTCACGCTCCAACCAGCTCCGCCTTTGAGTTTGTCTCGTGGATCGACAGCATCCAGTAAGCTGTCATTGTTGACATTCCTGTGGTTTCATGTTGCCTTACTTTATAAATGAGATGGTATGATTGTTTTTTAAATGTGACCCTGTTTTCCCACACAGGTTCATGGGAGGTGGAGCAGAAAGCTGCAGTCTAATTGCAGAAGGGCTCTCTGTGGCCTTGCAGCTGTTTGATGACTTCAAGAAGATGAGGGAGCAAATGTAAGGCACACTTTTTGTTTCATACTGCTCTCTAATCCCTTTGAACAGTCCGCACATTTTTAAAGTACAATCACTGCCCACCAACGGAGGGTTATTACTACAGGGTCTATTACTTCTTTAAAGGTATTCAACACTTAGATCATTATACTACGGAAATGTTTGGTCATTGAAACATCTGTAAGCAGAAATACAGACTGTACTTTGGCTTCTCTTAGTGGCAACTACCTGAGTAATGAAGAAACATAGTTCAGGTGTTTAACCTGTACTTTCATCTGTATATCTGTATATCCTTCAAATTCTTACATTAAATTCATGTTTAAAAAAATTCACAGTTTGTGATTCTATTGAAAATCTGCTCCCTCTTTTTCCACCTTTGCCAGAGGTCAAACCCACAAAGTGTGTGTGCTGCTCTGTAACTCTCCTCCATACCTGCTTCCTGCTGTGGAGAGTGTGAGCTATACTGGCTGCACAGCAGACAACTTGGTCAAAATCATCAGAGATGTGAGTAATCACTGATATTGTCTCCACTAGGTACTAGAATGTAAATATTTTCTATAAATGGGGTAGTAGCAGTGATGCTTGTCTTATACTGAATATATATGACTTTCATATTTCTTAGAGAGGAATTCACTTCTCTGTGGTGGCTCCTCGGAAACTACCTGCTCTAAGAGCTTTGTATGAGCGGGCATCTCCAGTAGGAGGTGCAGTTGAACCCCATCCAGACTACAGTCAGGACCCCTTCCACATGGTGCTCGTCAGAGGCATCTCGCTCCCTGGTGAGAAACATGGCGGTCCACCAACCGGACTGTTGCATTAGACTGCGAGGCTATTTTTAACATTTACTGTATGAGTGATTTAATATGCTTTGGCCCTGCAGTTTTAATTGGTATCTTTGAATAAGCAGAGTTTTTTGTGCTTCACAGGTAAAGCAATTAATTCCGTCATTAATGCCATTAGAGATAAACACTATCATTAAATCCTACAGGTAGCAATGGATGGATGTTTCAAACTGCACAACTTATGCAATGAGAAACTCACACATAGAACCATTATTAATCCATACCAATCGCTATCAAAATGCCCCTGATGAAGCTGGTTTTATTGTATGCTACTTGCAAAGCATTAAACATCAGATCAAGTCAGTTACTTACTACTGGTGATGCACTTGCATCATGTCCAAATGAAGCAAATGCTGCGATTGTAATGAGCAGCCAATTGTAGAGCACTTTGTCCGTTAAAGTAGAAAAGCACAGTCCATTTACCGGCCATTTACATAATGGAGGCCAAGACAAGCATGCCCCTTCTAAGACAAGAACAGCAAAAATGGAAATGTTGCACAGCATTGTTCAAATTTAAGAGCATGTTGTATGTGGCATCATGCAGAATAGTTTAGTTTCCCAGCTGCATTCCTGTAAGCTTCTTATCTCCAGACACACTCTTGATAGGATGTTACACCACATTTTTTGCATTTGTCAGGGCTGCAAATGACAGAGCAAAGCTGGCATTAGTGTTGTTTGTTATCTCTTTCCATGCATCATTTTCTTCCTGCGTTTTCCGGCGTGATGTTAAATTGCCCTTTTTATTACTTGTTTTCTCTGAGGTAACTCCTCTACCAGCAACAGATTTTTCCTGCAAGCTCCAATCTGGTTGTGTTTTTAATTTCTTTTTGTCCAGTTTCCTATAATTACAACTATACTAAAATGGTCTAAGATACCAGTTGCTAATTTCGCATGTGTTAATTGCTGCTGGACACTTTAAGATAATGTGATTGTGTGGGGTTTAGATTTTTGGTAGCTTCAGCAGTTGTAAATAAAGACTTTCTGAGCTACTCCTGATGGTTACTCCTACACTTTTCTGTGGGTAGGAGTGAATTCCTCGATTAAATATGTCTCATCCTTCACTTTTGGTGAAGCACTATGTTACAGTGGGACTTCAGAGGATTCTTATTTACATCTCAGAAATGTGTAAAAACTCTTTGTCTGCCTCCAGTTTCCTCGAGTGGAGGACCCGGGCCGCTCAAACCTGTCCTCCCCCCTCAGACGCTGCCTGTCAGTCAGCCTCTTGGTGGAGCCTCGCAGCCACCTCCACCCATTAACACAACCCACCCTTATCAGGTAATGGGCAAGCAGCCACGCAGCGCAGTAAGGCTGCCTGGAGACTAATTCCTGCCGCCTGCTTTTGGCTCAGTTTCAGACAGTGGTGTTTATGTTGCTTCTCCAAAACGTTTTACCCGGCATTGTCTTCCTTTAATCTGCTTGCTGACAGAATCCGGCCCCCATGACTGCTGCTCAGGTGGCTGCACAGATGGCCGTGGAGGCAGCCAACAGCCAGAAGAGTCGCTGTGAGTTACCAGTGGACTCTGTGGGCCTTTTGTGAACAATTTATGTTAGCTTTTAGTTGCAATGTCTTTATGTCTGCATACTGTAAGTGTGAATGTGCCTGTGTGTTATACAGTAAATTTTCCCAAGATGGTATTTTTCTCTTTTTCCTTTTTCCTCTTCTTTTTTAGCATTTATTAGATGCTCTCACACAGAGTTACTTATAATAATGGGCTGTTTAGATTAGTAAAACTTAAAAGTAAGCTGAAATAAGTGGTAAGGTCAGATTTTTTTTTTTCTTTTTTTTGAGCAATGGTCTGTCATGGTCATTTTCTTATCTGTTCGGATTCTTCTTGTGGTCTCTCTTCCTCCTCCAGTCCCAGGAATGGGCGGTCAAGGTCCTCCGTTCGCCAGCCAGCCAGCCATCCCGTCGGTCCCTGGGGTGAAGCTCAATACACCCAGCATATCGACTGTCACCACAGCAACGCAGCCCATGATGCCGCAGCAACAAGTTGCTCCCAATCAGCAACAGTCGGGCCCGCCCCCTGGACAGCCTGGGCCCAGTCAGCAGCCTCAGGCACAGCCTCAGCAGCAACCCACGCCAAATCAGCCCACAGTGCCTTCAGCACAGCCCAACATGGTAAGATATGATAATCAAGATAAAGCCAATAACACCACTACTTTTTTTTTAACATCTATTTAATGAGGCTGACACAAAACTTGTGAACGTTTTCCACTACGGGAGCTTAACAGACCTCAACTTAATGTGTAACCACTGTCTGTTTCAGTTTACTGAAACACTGTCTGTTTCAGTTTACTGAAACAAAACTTTAGCACAGTGTATTGGACGCTCTGGATTACGGACCATTACGTTCCTGTAGTGGAACAAACCCTGTTAGTGAACTTTTGAATCTCTTAACTGCTTTCTACGTTTTTGGATTTATACACATTTTCTTAAGGGGGTGCTATAGTTGCAGTTTAAGATCCGAGCCAACGTTTGGTTGCTCATCTTGCACTTTGAATTTAAATTGGATTACATTTTCTGCTCCTATATACTCAGCTTGTCATCCTCCAGGTATTTACCACCATCAATTGATGACACAAAATTTTCCCTTTTTTTATTTATTTCCTCAGCCTAAGTAAAGATGACTGCATCATTTATCTCAACCATCCAGCTTTTGTCTGTCAACATTTTTAGATGAACTACCTGCAGGTCACAGTCACTAGTAATGGTTATACTAATGTGGTCCTCTGTGGTCCAACTTTACCAAAGTGCTTTACAAAGACATTTAAAATGCAGGAGCAGCGTTTGCAGCTCCGTCAGATACTCTGATTGGTTTTATTTGATGTGGGTGCAGTGGATTCTTGTTAAATGTCCTTTAAGGCAGCAGGTGGAGCCAAAAGGAGGCAGATTTGGTCTTTTTCACAGATTATCTGTGGCATGTACTCATTTAGGACATAATTACAGTTTTGGCAAGTATGTCTAAAAGCTATTTTTAAATAAGTTACATTCTTCTGTTTTAATCATTAAAACATAGACAGACAGACAGAGAACAAGGAGCTGTGAGGAATAACTGATCAGAAGATCGCGGTGGGGGGGTCTAGATGTAGAGTATGGACAGAAGAGATCAGACGTGGGCTCGCGCCAATCGATGCAGAACTTTGAAAACAAATAAAAGAACCTTAAAATAAATTCCATATCTCACTGGTAACCAGTGCCGGGGAGACGTGGTATCTCTTGTTGCGACCAGGGAGGAATTTGGCTGCTGCATTTTGAACAACAGTAGCTGCAGGCGAGTCAGGGAAGACTGACTGACTCCCACATAAAGAAAGAAGCTGCTGTCTAGATGGGAGGTAATAAAAGCACCTCAGACAAAAGATAGAAGAGGTTTTATTTTTGTTATCACCAGATAAGAGAGTCAAATGACCACACAAGTCAGCCTCCTGGTGGGAAACGTGGTTTTGGATAGCTCGTGTCTGATTGGTGACTGCATCCTTATAATGTTTTCATTATACGCGTTATAAGTTCATCACAGGCCAAATTCTGTTGAGTTTAAATAACTCAGGACACTCAGCTGAAGAATCGATTTGCTATTCTCAGCCCCTCGTAAACACTATCAATGTTTAAACCATATTGATATTTTCAAATGTAAGTGGCCCTGCTCAAGTTTAAAAATCAGAGAGCCAAGACTTTAATCTGTGATGCCGTGGCACCAGAAGCCTAGAGCTGTGTTTGCAGACTAACACGCTGTCTGAAGTCTAATATCAAAATGAATTTTAAATGTTAGCACTACTATCAGATCAAAACCAGACGATGTTCTCTTTTCCCCAGAATCATTGTGGGTACAGTCAGTGATGTTTTTTTTCTGTTTTCTATCTCATTCATTAATTTTTCTCTCTAGTAGTACAACACACTGTGAATCTTATGACAGATACATGTTGCCTAAAATGAGCCAAATCTAATATTTCATGATGTCTCACTTTAATCTGCTCCACGGAATAAAACATTTGCTGTGAAGTGACACAAATACTTATAATTTTGACTGGGAAAGGTTCTGTTCTGGTCTTAAAGCACGCTGCATGTGACCCCCCTCCTCTTCTGTTTTTTCCCCCGACAGGCTGGTGTGTCCGTAGCTCCAGGAAACGCAAATCCAATTGGACAGCAGCAAGGCGTGGTCAACAAGATTGTCGCGTGGACCGGCGTTCTGGAGTGGCAAGAGGTAACTCTCATTAAAATGTGTTCGATGCTCTGAAAATAAAGCCGCAGTGCAACCAAAGCAGTGTTAGAGACACCTCAAGAGGAAATGTTGTCAGGATGAAACCCTAATTTGAATCACTTATAGTGCTGACAACTGAATGCATGAACATAATTTAGGATTAAAACGCAGTGCAGGTTCAAGGGACAGAAGTCAGTTAAAGGGATAGTTTAATATTTTGGGGAATTTTATTTATATGAGAAGATTGATACCAGCAGTCCTGTGTCTGTAAAATATCAGGCTACATCCAGCTTTTATCTTAGGTTTACATAAAGACCAGAAACGTAGCGAAACGGCCAACCTAGCTCGACCCAAAGGAAGCAAAATCTGCATGTGAGCGCCTCTAAAGTTCACACGTTATTAAAATGTTAAGGAGGGGGTCGTGTGCGGGAGTCTTTCTCGGCAAGGCACAGTAACTTCCCGGAGTCTCTGCTGGTTGCCTGGCAACCTCGCCGTGATGACATGACTCCGGGAACAAGATGCAAGATTTTAATTAGTGAGCTTTAGGTTGCTGGTAGGCAGATTTTGTTACCTTCAGACAGAGACATCGTGGGCTAACTGTTTTCCCCCTTTTTTTCCCCAGTCTTGATGCTAAGCTAAGCTAACTGGATGCTGGCTTTATATTATTACTCGACATATATGAGAGAGGTATCGATCTGCTCATCTAACTCTTGGCAACAAAGAAAATAAATGTATTTCCCAAAATGTTGTTTTAGTTAACGCTGCTGGTTGGTCTGAATTAGACAGCTTGATTAAAAACCAGCAGGACATGATAACTGCAGTTGTGATCATCACCACTGTCACTGTGGTAAGTCTCAATAACCACCTGTCATTGATTATTGTACAGTATGATTAATTGCACGTCATTTTACCGTCCTACCACTATTGGTTAAGCTCAAGGTCAAATCGATTTAGTTTGCAGCTGTAGTGCTGAGCCAGGAAAATGGATGTTAATGGCTTTTATGCGACACTCATGAGGCCTTTAAGTGTTTGTGTTTGTTGGACGGACTCGGATCGATCGCCTCCATCGACTACAGTCTCCTCCTCCCTCTTTCTGTTTGTCAAAATTATCTAAGTCAGTTAAACGGACAGAATAGGAGCAGGAAGCTCGGGGAAACTTTAAATCCTGCCTGTGAGCAGCTGCAAACAACCTGAGTGGACAGATTATCAGCACGAAACATTGCTCTTAATCTGCCATTTCCTCCTCCAGTTCACTTATTAGGCTTTCAACTCTGTAAATGATCCTCCTCCGGAGTCATCTGAATTACACTACAGACACTAAAACTCGTTTGAAGAAACAGTTGTTGATAAAAACTCTCACGGGGATGCCAGCACACTTGGCTGGAGCTCGCTCTTGAGCACGGTGTTATCAATGTGGTTTGTTCTGTTTTTTGGCTGAATTTCAATCAGTTAATTCCTGAAAGCTTTTTTGTTGTCTAAAGTGTGGGGTAACTTTTCCGAACGGTCTTGCTGACATTATTTTTTTTTTTTTAAATCCTCCTCTAATTTAATATGTTTGAATAGGATTTTGTTGCTTTGTTGCTGCTTTGTAATAAATAAGCCATTTGTCTGCAGAGAAAGCCCAGCACAACACATTTACAACGGACAGCACAGGAGCTACAGCGGGCCTGGCTCATAAGTGATTGATTGATCATTGATGCTGTATCGATGTGCTGAAGATGAAGAGCGCTGGCCGGTTTCCCCCGTGGAATTGCTGTATTGATGCGCTTAGAAAGTTGTTCTTTTTTTTCTTTCATTCCTGACATTTTGCTTAAGAACGGGTTATCTGCAGGTCTTTAAAAGTCCATCCCTCCGTCCACTTCTTAATTGCTTGTCCTGATTGGGGTCACAGTGGCAAAAAAAAAGGTTGAGCAGGGCAGCCCGCATCTCCTCTTCATCTGCAATATTGTCCCTCTGCTCCAAGGACGAAGTGACAGTTATGAGGCTGAACCACCTCAGCTTACCTCATTTGTGACATAGTCAAGTTACCGTTAGGGTACCAGACAAAATTTTTCCGACATTACTTGCTAACATAACTTCCACCTCCTGTCAGTCTGTTGATCCTAAATAATGCCTACGAAAAGATCACAACAGCAATGTAGGCGTTGTACAGATTTATAAGTTAGTTAGACAAAAGTATAAAATTCCCATGTCCATTTAATTAGAGTACAAATGTCTGAGGTTGAGCAGTCATTTGGAGTCTCCTTTCCAGCACTGCAGTGTGGGCGTTTTCAGGGACTGCTGGCGTTGTGAGTTTAAGGCAGTTAGAGCTCATCCAGTCCACCTTTAAAAGTAAAAATCTGGTGGTGTGAATTATTATAGAAGTATTTAAAGTGTTAAAGACAGTAGGTTTTTTTGTTTGTTTGTTTGTTTTACCACGCAGTGTCTGGTGTCCTTGAGCCACATGTCCACTGTAAACTTAAAGTGGCCCTGTGGAGTTTTCTTATAAACAAACAAAAAATTATGTTTACATTCACCCAGACACACTCTGTATTCTTACAAATGTGCATTCATGTCCCTATAAAACATTTGTTTTTTTAAGTATTTTAAATGCAGCATTGTTTATATCCATGTTTGCTGGCTTTAAGTCTTTACTTCTTTACTGACTTTGCAGCATATCTTGGCCTCCTATAGATGAGTGGAACTGTGTGAAACCATTTGCAGCAATATGTACCACCTCGTGTGTGCATTTACATTTCGATGCAGAGAACAATCAGTAAAACCAGTATTTTTCATGCCATTGAAAGTTTTTTTTAAATAAACACAATCAGGAATTAAGTTTAATTTTCTGCTGTTCTTCTGTTTCTTCTACTGCTCTTGAATTTTTTTTTGATGTACAGTAAAATAATGTCATGTTCTCCTCCAGATGTTCTTCAGGTTTGCTTTCAAACTTTACGTTTGTCTCTCTCTGTTCTCCGTAAAAATCCCTGCAGAAGCCCAAAGCATCTTCTATGGATTCAACCACCAAACTGACGCGCTCCCTGCCGTGTCAAGTGCACGTTAACCAAGGAGAAAATCTGTGAGTAGCCCATCAAACTCTGTAAACTTTATCTGTAAAGTAAACAGGCGTTTTTAATTTACCGCTGTCCCTCCAAACAGAAACACAGACCAGTGGCCACAGAAGCTCATCATGCAGCTGATTCCACAGCAGCTACTGGTGAGTTTCAGCCTTTATTTAGTGTGTGAAAGTGCTGCGGTGACTCTTGTTTTTTGCAGCGACTTATTTATTAATGATGCATAACGAAGCCCGCTCTTTCCCCGCAGACCACCTTAGGTCACCTCTTCAGAAACTCTCGCATGGTTCAGTTCCTCTTCACCAACAAAGACGTGGAGTCGCTCAAAGGCCTGTACCGCATCATGACCAGCGGCTTCGTAAGTGTTCGAGCGCTCTCAGCCTGAAATGTGTGTCCCCCTCTACTTCTCCAAACTTTTCCATCATTCAGTGCGCCTCAATGCATTTTCCATGTGTGGCAAATGAGTGCAGGTCCCACCTCTGTCCAGTAGTCGGGCTGAACGTGAAGCTTTGCTGCAGTTGTGTGGTAAAGACTCTAGAGGGGGTTCCAGGCCATATATTTAGGCACTATCGAGACTCATAATATGATTTTAAACATGCTTTGTTGTCAGTTTAGACAAAAAAACAAAAAAACTTGTAACTTAATTGTTTAATTTTGATTTGGTTCCAGAAGCGTAATGATAGTGGCTTTTGTCAGTGTTTTTGCATTTTTAATCAGGAAAGACCATTGAGAAACAGTGGTTGCATTAATAGTATTCAGTCCAGCTGAGCTCTGCCTCTTTGCCTGAATTTGATTTGCGGGCCCAGGGAAGCCACAGTATGAATTAAGTTAATACCATTTGCATTCAATTTATAAAACCGATATGTTTGGTTGGGCAAAGGAGCTCAGGAGTAGGTTATGTCCCCAAGCCCGAGCCCATCCCGTAATTACGACGAGTCCCATGTCAAGGTCTTAATCTGCCCTGTGACCCACCCCCCAAACCCTGCAAAGGCCAGGCGGCTGCGTCCACTTCCCCACAGCAGCACTTCGCCCTGCGAGGTGAGGGTACTGATGCTGCTCTACTCCTCCAAGAAGAGAATATTCATGGGCCTCATCCCCAATGACCAGAGCGGCTTTGTCAACGGCATCCGGCAAGTCATCACCAACCACAAGCAGGTCCAGCAGCACAGAGCGGTGAGTGGTGACGGGGGGAGGGAAGCTGGTGGGAAGAGAGGAAGGTTTTCAGTGTGGAGCGCCGCAAAGACCAAAAGGAGGTGATAATGAGGAGGCATTATAGAGAAGCACCGGGGAATTGAGGTGCATTGTTTACGGCATTAAGGTGCATTGTTATTGACATTTCATTTAGCGAGCCCAGTATCTTCACAGCAGCCACTAACGCCTCTCACTCTACTAGAGGCTAATGGGGCTAGCATTAGCTGGATTCCTACTGCACTCCCACCTCATTACCTCTGCTTAAATATAGGTGCAGCACGAATGCACAGGTTGTGTCGGATTGGTCGCATACTCAACAACACTGCATCAAGTGCTGTGTTGGGCTGTTGTTTATGGTAAATATACTGTGATAACATTTAGAGCTCAAGGGCTTTTCTTTACACACTCAGCGGCCACTTTATTAGGTACACCTGCACAATCAACAATGCTGTCATAGAGGTCAAAATAATATGGTGATAATGGCATTGTGCTGGACTGTTTCTAATATTCTGCCCATCTATGCTCATCTAATTAAAAGAGAAGGAAAAAAGACTTGGATTTAATTTAGTCTAGCACAACACAGCCTTAAACTCTGACCTCAGTTATAAATATATAATGTAATTTACACATTTCTGACTCTGTCACCAAAATCTGAACATCATAAGCTTCTTCAACATGGATGTCGCTGAATCTACATTGATGACATGTAACAGGTCTGAACTGTATAACTGTATAACTGTAACTGTATAATTGTTAATCTGTGTGGCAAAAGACTTGAAACAAGACTTTATCTGTGGGATGAGACAGTTTCCAAACTCACTGAGTCACTGAGAAGTGTTCGTCATGTTGAAACGATGAGCTGATCAGTGGATCGTAATATTAATCAGAAAAAATACCAGGAAGCAGTTGAGTCAAGAAAGAAATTCCCTTGAAATTTGTGGGGTTTTGTTTTTATTTTAGTCCAATATGATATTAAGTCAGCAAAAATGAGTATAATCATCATTAAGTATAACCATGAGAGCATCTGAATACTTGAGTTTGGCTAAAAAAAAGTTTATCATGCCAATGTTTGGTATTTTTATGTTTTTTTTTCTATATGACCTGACTTTGACATACTGTACTGGAGCAGCTGACATCATTTAATCACGCCAGCATGATCGGGAACGTGGAAGGGTTAATATTCTTCTTGCATTCATAAGCCAAACACTAATTGGAAAAACAAATCTGCAGATTAATCCACAATGAAGAAATTGCTAGTTGTTAGTAATTGTAAGTCCTGTTCTACCTGTCTTGTTTTACAATGCCTGTGTGGTGTTTTTTCATCCCAGCAGTTAAACAAAATACACATTTCATCGTAAACCAACAACAAGACAAAAGACCTTCATTCATAAAAACTGAATATTCACGCCGGCTGCTTCGTCACCTTTGCTGTAGTTTGAAAATGTGAAAAGTGTGAGATTTGAAATAAAGCTCAACTTGGGCAGATATGAATTTTTCAGTTCGGGCTGCCCACATGTTAACATTACATGAGACCCGATGTAGGAGAAAAACGATGGAGTGGCAGTGGTGTGTGCCAACCTTTAGGGACAGGATAAGAAAATCTAGAGACAGCTCCTGTCACTGAGTTCATTACAGGTCAGCGATTGCCTCGTTCACGTGACGTGGAAATCTCCCTTTTTCCTTCCCTGCTCTTCTTCATCCCTGGAGACAGTCTGATTTAAAACGTGTCCTCTGGATTAGCTGTCTTTTCCATCACGGGGCTCCACTCCAGCTTATTGCATCCAGTGAGCAGGAATGCTGCATAGCTCTGAAACAATGCAGCATCCAGTCACAGCGAAGCAGCGTTTAAAAATGAAGCCCGTTGTCGGGTTTACATGACTTAAATTACATTTCTCCTCGCAGTCCGCTCTCTCTCATCAGCGGTGATAGCGCTTGTTTACTCACCCTGCTAATTTTATGTCTTTGCAAAAGCGCGTCAGCTCTATATGTAACTTGAAGCCGTGTGTGTACGAGCATCAAGGCATTTAGAGAAGGCAGAAGACATGAAATTGTAATGAAGATTTTTTTTTTTCCTGCGTCTTGTGTATCATCACATATTCAGTGCTGCATTGCTAATAGGGAAGCGCTACAGCAATCTTAACGTAATTAAAATTTCAATTTGGACCAGTAGTTAAGGTTTCTCTGTGCAAAGCCCTGGAGTGGCATTCTTCAGGAGCGAGATTACAGTTTGTTCTGTTTACAGAAAGACAAAATTGAATATTTCTCCCTGAAAGGGGATGCAGGCCCTGAATCGTGATCCAGGATTTTACAGGTTACTGGGTTAAAGACAAGAGATAAATCACAGGCAGGAGAAGAGAGAAGGAAGCAGCTGCTTTGTTCATTCCCTCTGAAGACCCAAAGCTGTGTGTTGCACCGTTATTGTTGGTCAGAAAACACGCCGTGCATTAGCGCAATCCCAGGATGGTTCGTTCAGATTCAGCAAGATGGATGAGTGAAAGTGTTTATCCGTCACACTTGACTCTGTAGTTAATAATTTGTGCTCAGAGGAGGGATGAAACACCCTTCATTCCTCCACAAGCCACCACAGCACCTGCAGAGCAGCACTAACTCACTGCCGCCTGCTCCACATTTTTGCCTTCTTAAGCAGTTATCAGTCTCTTATTGCATTTCACCCTCTCTCAGTCCAGGACTGTGCAAATAAAATGTTCAGATAATGTGTCTGAATAATCAGAATCTCTCAGCTGTGTTTCCAGAATCTGTTGGCAGGAAAAACAACTGCAACAAGTCGTTTCCTTTCTTTTTACCCGCCGTTTAAACTCGGATGGATATTGTATATGACTTTTTTTCACTCCAGACTTTGCTCTCGGCTTTAGTCATCAAGCTTCAGTTTGTTTGAAACTGTGAAATCCAAAATAGCAAACACCTCAGCAGGTGGTGCTTGAAGTTAAGTCTCCGCTGGTGTATCATCATATCCATGTTTGTTTTTGCTTTCCATCTGCACACTCATGAACAAAGAAAGGGAATATTTGGTTTGAGCCCCACACTCAAAAGGCTGTTAACACAGTAAACATCATCACATGCGGAAAATGTGTTGACTGAAAATATAGATTATGGATTCATTAGGTTTTGTCCCAGTGTTGTGGTTTTTTTTTTTAATTAGATGAATTTTTAAGGCATGGGGTCACATTCCTTTTATACTGACATGCCCATATGTATAATAAAAGGCTTATGTATAAATGATGGGAAACAAAATCTCCAAATATCTACAAACTGAGCGAATTTAGATCTTAGTCTTGTGAGTGTTTATTTAATCCTTTATTTAAACCGTGTTGTTGAGATCAAAACGTCTTTTTCAAGAGAACATTTATGTACACAGAATAGTGGTTCTATGTGAAAAAACAGTGCGTGAGAAAACAATTTCAAAATCCGTAAAATAAATGAGATATCTTCATTTCAAAATTCTTCTTAACACATGCTTTTTCGTGGATGGTGTTTGTAACCAGAGTATCCCAGTTTTGTTTGAACATGTAGTATAAATAAAGTTAAAATATCATGCCAACGTTATAGTGATTTGTAGAAGAAGAATCCTTCCTCAATTAAAGCTGATTTAAACTTTTAAAAAATGTAAAGATCAGCAGTGTTTTAACCAGGGTTCATTTTATTATCTCAATTTGAATTACTTTACCATACATTTAACTGTATGTAACTACTTTTCTTTGTGTATTTGTTTGAGTTGAAGATCACGTTGATCATGATGCGCTCTGTCTCTTTGACTGTTGTGGAGCTCGTGAGCAAATCATTTAGCCGCCTTAACCTAAGCACAAGAAAATGAGAGTTGTATTTGCACTTTAAGCTGTTAATGAGTGCAGAGGTGAAGCAGAGCGGTGCTGTAGAGGAATCTGCACACTGAGTCCATAAATAAAGGTGATGAAATGTTCTGTTGTTCCGCATGATACTGTTGGAAAAATATACCTTCTGCTGTTCAACTCTCTCTCTATGTTTCCGTGCAGCAGTTGGGCGGCGCTGGGGGTCCGATGCAGCCAGGTCAGGTCGCCCCAAACCAGAACTTCCTCAACAGGCCGACCGGCCCCATCCCCGTCTCCCACGGCAACGTCCAGCAGCAGGTAAACCCACTCTGAGCCGGCACGTCTGGTCCGTGTTTCCACACCACCACACCACCCCCCCCCCTCGCGCTGCCTGTTGTTGACACCGTTGCTGCCCCGGTGCCCGCTGATTTCTGCATGCCTTATTGGTAACCCTTTCCTCCACTGTCCTCCTTTTTTTTCCCTCCCCCTCGACACCATTCTCCCCCCGCCCCACTCCTCCTTCTCTCTGATCTGTCCTGTGTCCAGTCTGTGGTGGTGGGCATGCAACCTGTTAGTCAGGTCTCTATGATGGAGGAGCAGCAGAGGCAGAACAACATGGTGAGACATACAGCAGCCATTATTTATTTTATTATTTTTTTTTAAAACGCACAAGCAACATGTGGTCAGGGTGTCCACGTGTTTTTAACTCAAATTTTAAGACCTATTATTTTTTCCCACCGTGCAAATAAGATGAACTAAAGTACATAGATCATAATAATGTACATTCATCCATCTATAGTGTCAGAAATAACCATGAGTAAGGAAGAAAGTCGACTTCATTCTTTGTGGAACTTGTGGACATCCTGGTTTTTTTTTTTTTTTTTTTTTTTTCATACTGTGAGGAATTCTGTGTTATACCTGTACAAAAACACACACACACACGCTTTCACTCCCATCCCACTGCTCAGCATCAGGCTGATGGACGTTTCCTATCAGCATGTGTCGACTTTATCAATCCCTGCTGAATGTTCCTCTTGTAGCATGCCATTGAAAATAACATTTCACTGATAACGTGCATGCACAAGTTTGTGTATTTCACTGAATGGGAACTTGTTTGCATTGAGCATGAAGTGACGGCCACATAACCAGCAGCTGAGATAAACCTGGTTTATCTGCATTAATTTCATCTTGAACATAGAAGACGATTAAAGCTTTCACTAATATTAAGTGTAAGGTGGGAAACACACCTTGACCCAATAAAGAATTCTTTCCAAGCTGCAAGTAAATTTGTCATAATCGCTTCTAAAAAAGTGTTGAAAAAGATCTACTAGTTATCTCGGTGTGCCATTTTTCTTTTTTTTAATAACTAGTTCATAATTGGTTTCCTTGTATGACATGACCGCGGTGGAAAACATCTTAACCTTTCCTACAGATGGCAATGAGAGCAACCGGACCAGCCAATCAACAGCCGCCGGTCAGCGGAGCTCCACCCAACCAGGTCGCACAGAGCGGACAAGCCCAGCCCCAAGGTCCCATCCTCCGCCTCTCAAACCCGGGAGCCAATCCACAGCTCCGCAGTCTTCTGCTCAGCCAACAACAGCCGGTAAGAGTGCAGCAAACACACAGTAAATGTCTATAAATGTTTTTGTTTTTTTTTTTGTAGAAGTTAATATGGATGTTCTTTCTTTTCGTCCTTGCAGCAGGGTGGCGTTTCTCACATGCAAAGCATGATGTCCCATCAGGGGTTAGGACAGCAGTTGGTCCACCCGGCACCAGGAGGGGGGGCTCAAATGCAGGGCCAGTGGAGGCAGCCCTTGGCAGGTCAGCAAGCACCTCCCACTGTGGTGGAAGGAGTTCGCAAACTTTTGACTCATAGACGTTTCCGAATATAGGTCTGGAAATGTACTTAGTGAAAGGTAATAAGGTGGATATCTAAAAGGATTCAGGAACTTCAGTTTTAGATGAGTGCTGCACGCAGCCACATACAATATATCTATCAAAAATCAATCATTCCTGAGTTAGATATTCCATCGCAGTGTGCATGCCGCCCAAATTTATACTAGTCAAACTTTGTTTTTGTGCACATTGATTGAAAAAGTTTGCAGAACTTTTGGTGCATTTATATATTGATTATATATTTATTTGAAGCTCCAGCTTTGAGGATTTCCATTGCTAAAAGATTAATTTCCTTTTGGTAGCCCGAATGTGGTGCCATTCAGACAAACACAAGGTGCACTGAAGATGAGTTACAACCAGTGAGAGTGCAGATTGGTTTTCTCAGAGGCCCTGTCAGTCATTGGTCGCCGTTTGTGTTTTGACAGGCGATTCGCTCTGCATCTTCTCCTGAGCAAACATCTAAATACTGTATTATTAATGTTTTTCACCTTGCTCTCTGCAGCCAGAACAGCACTTTGCAGTTCTTCCTGCCCAAACACCACCAGTGGCATCATTTTAATTTGTATTAATTTTGAGATATGCATCTGAACTGGGCTTAAATAATATCTGCAAAAAAAGAAACAGTCACGTCCACATTATGTTTGCTCATCGTTTGTTGTTCAGGTTTGATTTTCTGACAAACTGGAACAGGAATTCGTTTAGTTTCATCGTTGACTCAGAAGTCCCGGACGTCTGAGCTACACAATAATAAAGTACCTTGATGTTTACTTATGTCAGTCACATTTCAAGTGCCTCTAAATTGACTTTCCAGACAAAATGAATGGAAACAGATGGCTGCATGGGAGTTAGAAAGAAAGTATGATATGATTTGGAAAAGAGTGTCTAATTATATAAGTTATGTATCCGGATGAAGGAGGAAAACATGACTTTAAACTACAGTTGTCAACTGCAGAACTCATCTAACTAAAACATTAAAGATTATACCTAAAAATACTTAATAATCCGAAAGATGATCTCCATAGAAAGTGAAATTTTTACTTTTCTTATTAACAAATATAACTCTAGTATATCAGCACTAATACTGAAAAACTAAAGAGACGTCCTGTCCTAAATCTCTCGTCCTCTCTCTTCACTCGCCGTCCAGGTCAGATCCTGATGTCCGGTCAGAGAGGCGCCGTACCTCAGCCCGGGATGCCCCAAGTCTCCAGTGTCATGGAGGATGAAATCCTTATGGACCTTATCTGACTGAGTGTTGTGGACTCAGGAACTGGGTTTTTAGTTGACCTCTGGCAGCCGTTTGCCGATTTGGACACATGCATCCGCTCTGTTGCTTTATTGCTACAAATGTTCAACATAATTAAGGAACAAATCATGAGTAGTTTTTTTTTATGGGACTGAGCAGCTGAAGTTAATTAGGGGCAGACAATGCGAGCATTAGTTTTTCATGTAAATGGTCAAACCGACAGCATGCTAATCCTCCATGCTACAAACTGGATCAAGTCAAACCAGTGGAAACAGTTGATTATGTCGCTTCTGGAAGCGCTACTTTTGTATCAGTTTTACATTTTATCATAAAAATATGAAATAGTGATATTTTTTCCTTTTTTTAGTGATATTTCTGTTAGTTTTCTTTTTTTTTTTTTTTTTAATGATTGATCAAGTTGTTGTTTTATGAAGTTAAAATAAAATGAAGCCGCAAAGACGACTGAAGAAGTCGTTTATCACTGTGAGGAGGTTTTGCTGCAGATGCATGCGCGATGATGCTGTTTGTGCTTTTGGCCAGCCAAAGTCTCCGCCGTCCTTCCTCCTACCCCCCCCCGTCTGAATGCAGCTTGGACCCTTAAGGTAAGAGAGAGACTGAAATAGACACAGTAATAGATGGTTCAGTGTCTTTTTCTGCCAAATAGTGTCACAGTGTTAATTTTAACTACTCCAATATGTCGTGGAACCATAGAGAGTCCCCTTGTGCCAAGTAGTCCTACCAGATGGCATCAGTTGGCCATGTTTCCCTTGGCATAACGTACAATCAGGCTGACCGCATGCGCACATGGCACACACTCCGCATATATGCCCACAGTCTGTTTTGGGAAACGTGCCCTCGCATGCACACACGATGCATGGGAGCTAAATCCTGCACACCAGCTAAACACCATCCTGTCTGTCAGGTAAGCTGATGGTGCTGCGGGTGCTGAAGCTGCCGAGCCGAGCCACGCCGCGCACGGGAGGAGAAACACGTGAACTTTGCTCAACCTCGCACATACGTTCATGACACATTCATCTATCACTTTGTGCTTTTTATTTATTTATTTTTTTTAACACTTGGACACTGTGTGTACACACACACACACTCGCACACACACACACTCACCAACAGGAAGTGATGTCAGTCCCTGTCACCTGGGAGACAGAGACGGTTGCTAAGATACCGTGACAGTGGGTTCTTGTTTCTGAGCTTTTCCTCAGCCCCGCTTTCACATGAACTCACACAGATAGACACTGGTCCCTCAGTGGCTGGTGTTCATCCCCCCCATCCCTTAATCACTGGCCGGCCCTCGGAGCCCGGCTTAGCTTCACTTTATCTTCCTCGCTCTCTCTCTTTCTCTCCCTCTCTTTCCCTCTATTTCTCTCCATCTCCATCTATCTGCCTCTATCTCACTATCAAGCTATTAGCGCCTGTCTGAGCTCATAAGTTTTTCAGTACCTCTTATTAACAGCAAAAAATGTTCGCAGGTCCATGTGATGAAATGAAGGTAAATAAAATGATTAAAGTGGTCTCAAATTGTTTGGCATACATCCATCACAATAATCAAGAATTAGCGCTTAAGCAGCAGCTTTATTTTATGTTTTCCATTTAAACCCCCAACCTCATATGAGCTACAGCAGTTTGATTCGGATTATGTGACGCTCCTCGAGGAAATTTCTGGTTCCAGTTGGGTCCAATATTTTTCTCCACCATGGCTCAAAGTGGAGAAATGTCACCATGGTGACACTGTTGGTGTGTCCACAATTTATTCACACACACAGTAACTCACCAACCATCCACCTCAGAGATTGTAAAAACGTAACCAGATCCGATTAGGTTTATAAGGGGCCCTGCTGCATACATTTGCATACTAATTAAGAGAAATTAGATTTTCTAAAACCAGAACAAAATCCTTAATGTATTAAGATTAAGTTAAAAAATAAACAGCAGAGGACTCAAAGCTGGAGAGTGGACCTTTTGTCTGCCCTTTTAGCACTGAGAGTAATTACATGAACACCGCTGAGGCGACCTCATGACGTTACAAAAATACAGATATTTTCACAGTTCCAATACAACAATTACTTTGTCCAACGAAGCTACAACAATGGTTATTCCTGTTCGTCCTCACCGTCTATCGCTTTCTTTTTCTTTCTTATCTGGAGTATCAGAAACCTCTTGGACTCTTCTTAGGTTTCTCTTCCATACTCTTAGCTGCTGTAGCATCCTCCGTCACTAAATTTTCTCCCCCTCTCAGCCGATATCATCGACCTGCAGAGCCAGTTTGCCAGGCGGTGATGGGATTAATCAGAATTGTGTGACCTTGACAAGGGCTTGGGTGTAACAGATATTCCTTTATATGTTAAAAGTCCCACACAGCAGTTTTAATTTAAGTTGCAACCTCCGACACTTCAGCTTCATCCTAACCACCGTTTCTGATCAGCAGTGGACATCCATAGGGCCTCCGAAGAAAATGCAACTAGATGACACATCAGCGTCTCCACTTTTGGCCTTTTTTTTGGCCACCCAATAGCTGCCCGGCGGCCCAAGTTCTTGAAATGTGGACGTGTGAATGCTTTAACAGATGAAGATGACTCAGGACTGTTGCCTCATAACTGTCACTTTAAGTCTTACAATAAGGGCTTGGCAATAATGTCACAATTATGAGAAAATAATTTAATAATCATGAGATGATGTTCTTGACATTCTAAGAATTTCAGTGTTTGTCGTTTGTACGTCGAGATTTCACACGTTTTTCCTCACCAGCTGTGTCCTCCATGATTCAGACCAGGCTGGGAAGGAAATCCTGATCTCAAGCTCAACTGTGTCGTATATATCTTAATTTCACCCTGAGATTCTCAAACTCTTTTACTGTGGGCAACATCCATTGTGTTTCAACTCTAACGGGACAATCCACCTTTTTCTGTGAGGCTCAGTAACACTATATACGATCACAAGGTGGTACCAGAAGACCTTTGGCCACAGATCAAGTCAGCCTATCTGATCTGGATCTATATGTCTCAGCCAATAAGAAGGGCCTCATCTCTCTTTTCCAGAGGGATTTTCCCACCTCATTCTCATGGAGGGTGAAGAAATTGAAACTGAGTGGGCAATGTTCAAAGCCTCCATTGTGGAGGCAGCTGTCTACATGTGCTTTGTGGACTTGGAGATTGTGTCTCCTGGGGGTCCTCTTGCTGTGGGAATAAACGGATGCAGGGCCGTTGATCGGAGCCATCAAAGCCATCTGGGAGTTGCACATCCACAGTGAGCTGTAGCAGCATGTTCTCTCACAGATATCAGACCTCAATTTGAAATTATTGTAAAAAAAAAAAAAAGTGAATAAAAAGAAAAGCATCATTGTAAAGTTAATAGTGAAAAAAGATAAAGAGCTGCTTGTGTGAAAAAAAAAAATAAAATCACATTTTCATAATTCTGGGTCAACTGACAAACAAAACAAACTTTAAAAGAGCTAAACTTTTCAATTGAGGCCATTTAGAAATGCAGATACGGCTTACATACTCCAAAACTGGCTGTGTACACTCCAGCGTGCCACAAAAGTTTAAAGATCATTAAGTACATCACGCTCCATTTAATTAATTAAAATTTCCCTCAAAATGATCTTTGCGATTGGCAAATTTTAAAGATGTTGTAAAAATCTCACCAAGTAGAAATGCTATGGATTTCTCATAATCAGCAGTGATTTTCTCCGAAGATCAAAGCAAACTTCGTCCTCATCGGGAGGAAATTCATGCGGTGAAGTGCGATAAAATGATGTAAACAACATTAACAAGATAACTTAGAAACACAGACATATAAACTCACTCTGCTCTGAACATAAAGTCTGATCGTGTGCATCTGCTTTGTGAGGCTGAAATATTTTATGTACGTACGACTAAACTCCCTCTGGTGACCAGTTTTACCCCCAAAAACCTGACGTCTCCAGCTCCACTCGTTCTGCCGCTGCACTAACTATCCATGTCTATAGCTAATGTTGGCTCCACATACACCTGCACCCCGTAAAGCAACAAGTTCAGGCGGGGTCTCGTGAAAAATATTCAGTGAAATGAAGCCCGGCGGTCCAAATTATCTCTAATTTCAACCACAGTTTGAGCACGTAGGAAAACGGCTAATTGGAGCGTACTTAAAAATCCAGACACGCGTGCAGAAATTGGTTGATTCGTGGTGTTGATAGACTACCAAGATCCATCAAAGCGACACGCAACTGAAATGATGACCTACAATTAAATTGAACAGTGGGGTGGTGGCGCTGGTAATAGCTCAGGAAAAAAAAAGAAAAAAAGTCTCCCTTTGAAAACACTGAGTGCAAATTTTTCAAATTTAAAAGAAAAATGTTCCAAAGTTGCAGTCTGAGTGACCACCGCCGGCTAAAAAAAATGAAATAAAAGGCACTTTTTTTCCCAGTTGTACATAAAGTACACTTATTGGTATTATTATAAATTATTCAAGTAGATGGCAGAATATATAAATCAATAATTGAAAAAGACGAAATAACTCCTGTAATGCATTAAATATCTCAATGTAAAGCTTCTGAATATGGAGATTGCCTTTTAATATGCCTCATATAAAATTACGGCATTTGCATAAAAAAATCTGATTAAGTGCACTTAACCTTACACATTACATCCATGAACACATCCTCACATACGACTGGAGTTTGAGCGGTTTGACTGCTCTTCACTGCAGAACGCTTCGAGTCTGACACGAACACGCTCCCGCTGTGTGTCGGCTGTCTGGCGTCTCGCTCAAATGTCGTTCCCCGTCGCATCGCCACGAAGGGAAGAGGCGGTGGACCGGTTTAAGGGCCGCTTTGGGGGAGGCTACGGGCTGGGGATGAAGATTATACGGCCTGGTGGCAGGAGAAGAAGTGCCGCTCAGCATAATGGGGTTTATAGGCCTGGGGGCAGAGTTTGTTTTACGCGCTGCCAGAGGAGGTGTTGACAGGAGCGAGCCACGGAGGAGCAGGAGAAGACGTTATTATTATTATTATTATTATTATTATTATTATTATTATTATTAAGCCATTAAGCCCCGTCATGAAGAAGAGGGCGAATGTTTCGTGATGGTGGTGGATGAGTTTCGCCTGCACATGGAGAGATTAGGAGGAGGGGAGGGGTGCAGGTCGGAGGAGCATATAACACCTAAAATTGGATTTGTCTTCGGGGGGGTTGGTGGTTGAGGTCCACTTGGCCTGGGTGTGGGAAGATCAATGGCACTATCGGCCCTAATGGATGCAGTTGCCAGATAGGGCTGCTTCTGATAAGGGAGGAGTATTGGCTTTAGTGGTGGAGACACAAGCTTGGTTAACTCCGTGTTTAAAAGAGCTCCTTCTCTCTCTGTGGGTGAAAACACATTGTTTCAGGGTGTACACAGGCACAAGCGTTGGAGCGTTCAACCCTCGCTTGCTAGTCACGACAGCCCCGAATGTTCAATTTGGTATCACACAGGTTGGGATCTCTGCAGCCGGTGGCGTGCTGTTTCACCATCAGATACGGATCAGGGCTCAGTTTGGCCCTCGGAGGCTGTGGAGAGTTCAGTCTTAAGATAACATGTGAGGGAGGAGGAGGATGGTGGTGGAAGATGCAGAAACAGCAGGGCACCACCGGCGTATCTGCCCCACTTCCTCTCTCGGCGCAGCACGGCCGTGGCAGAGGTTTCACCCCGGCGCAGCGACTGCCGCCGAGGCCCCGGGACCTGAACATAACCCGGGGCAAAGAGAGCGCCGGCACGTCTCTCAACCAATATGCCAGCGCAGCACTAACACGCAGCAACGCAGGAGGGGGGAGAGAGATAGCAGCCTCATCCAACAGGGGCAGAGGCAGAAATACTGGATGGCAAAGCTTTCCGTCTTCATACGAGGCACATTAATCCTCACAGTGGCTCCCATCTTTATTCATTCATCGGCCTGTGGTCTCCACTCAATCAGTCAGTTAAAGGCTGGCCTGATGGAGCGAGCCCCCGCACACCCACCACAGGGAGGGAGGGGAGAGGATGAGAGGGGAGGCTATACTCCAAACCGTATAGCCTGAGCAGACACTGCAGCACAGAGATACAAACAGAGCGGGTTGGGGAGGAAGAGGAGGAAAATGTGAGGGGGGGGCGGCTCTTTTAAATAATGAGGCAAGAACGGGGAGAGAGAGGGGGGGGTGAGACAACTGGAGGTGAAAAGAGAGCAGCCTTGTATCAAGAGCGAGCGAGATTGAGAGGTTCAAAGTAAAGGAGGGAGAGAACCGTCAATATCAAGAGCGAGCGATAGGGAGAGATCCGGGGCGACGACAACACCTCCACAGACTACTGAGGTATGTATGTGTGAGGGAGGGAGGGAGAGAGAGAAAGGGGGGAGGGAGGTGGTGCTGGAGGAGAGTGTGTGAGAGTTGGAGAGAGGGAGGGATATCCACTGCACTGTTGTGTGACTGGAAATTTAATAGAGAGAAAGAGGGAGGGAGGGAGGCAGGAAGGCAGCAGGGGAGGAGGAGAGAGAAAGAGAGAGAGAGAGGAAGGAGCACGCAATGCAAAAAGTGAGAGCCGTTGTTGTTGGAATTACACAGGACTGGGACGGACTGTGGACGCCGCTCGACCCTCACTGCAGAGCGTGGCGTTGAGAAGGAGGAGGAGGAGGAAGAGGAAGAGGAGGTGGCGGGGGGGTCAAGTGAGAGAAAACATGCAGTGTATAAAGTGGAAAAGAAAGAGAAGGCCGTGCAGAGAGAGGAACAGGTTGGCCACCCTGTTGCTGCATCCAGACTGAATATGTAGGGGTCAGTCATTAGCTGCTCGCCCCCCCTCACACACACACACACACACACACACACACACCACCATCACCTAAATCATGCCTCTCTGTGTGTGAGAGTGTGTGTGTGTGTGTGTGTGTGAGAGTGCAGAGCTGGAAGGGAAGGGAAGGAAGACACGTGTGCGAGAGTGTGTGTGAGCGAACGCCTGGTGATGAGAGAGAGAGAGAGAGAGAGAGAGATCCTCCGAGTCTCGATATAGAGTGTTATCAATCCAGCACTAATCACCCGTCTGAACACACACATGCACACACACACACTCACTCCCTCCCTCTGTCCCTCTTCTATCTGATGGACATCCACCCGCTCTCTCTCACAAACGTCCTCATGTTGACACCCTGCTGAGCTGATTGACAGCTCACCCCTGATCACACCTGTAACCTTAACCTGACCTTAACACCCCCCCCCTTTAATCACATAACCCTCTCTTCACCCCTTCCCTCCTTTTTCTCTCGAAAGTGTCTCATCTGAGATCGATGCAATCTTTAAAGAAGAATTTGGATCCTGTGAAACACACACACACACACACATATGCATGGGGATGGTGATGGGGAGGGACGGTGGGGCGGTGTGTGCAATGGATGGCAGGCAGGACTGGATCCAGTGAGGCAGAGCTGTACAGGTGGGGCTCGGCACTGTGCGCTTCGGCGTTGCCAAGGACAGCAAATGTTCCCTGTAACAAGAACACCACCATATTATAGACATTATATGACCATATGGACACGTGTGTGTGTGTGTGTGTGTGTGTGTGTGAGAGAGAGAGAGAGTCAAAATGATGGAGACATGCAACACTGTGTAATGAGGAGGAGGAGTGTGTGCTCATCAATAATAATAAAAAGAAGAAGAGGAGGATTATTTTTACTGTTTGTCATGTCATTTTGTTCATGCTTGAGCCTTTGTTATTTGTGCGCAACTTGCAGGCTGATGATGTGTCTGCAGATTGTTGCATGAGAAATAAAAGAAGGGAAATAAATAAATACAGAGTGAATAAATGAAGTTGCATGCTCGGTGCCAGCAGAGGAGTAACGTCCCCTCACCGTCGGCCAGCGGTTGGTTGCATCCACCTGAAGATTTCTGAGACAATCCTCATTACCAGCGGTGGCAGCGCAGCGCTTGGAAAGGGTGAATCAATCTGCGAGAGAGAGAGAGAGGAGGAGGAGGAGGAGGAGAGGAGGGGGAGAAACAGTGAGGGAGACAGAGGAGAGAGAGAGAGAGGAGGAGAAGAAGACAGCGTCGGCGGCGGCTCTGCAGTGGAATACGCTGTTATTTGAGGGAAGGTGTCGGAGTACCGGAGCGAGATGCGTTTAAGGACCCGATCCGAGCGTCGCATCGTAAAGGTGAGTCTCTCTCTCCCCCCCACCAGCACCTTTCCACCTTGACATTCAGGAGATGCAGATTCGTGCGATGCTATGGTGTGTGTGTGTGTGTGTGTGTGTGTGTGTATCACCACCGCTCCGCTGCGCGCAACAAACAAACAAATAAATAAATAAATAAACAAACTACTTATAAGGCGCTGCGCTTGGAAATCCGCATCCATGACCTGATGTGATTTGTGTGTGTGTGTGTGTGTGTGTGTGTGTGTGTGTGTGTGTGATCGGCCTCCTCTCCTCCTCTGAAGGTGGCTCACATCCAGGAATTACATGTATGACGAGACAGAGGCGCGCGCGTCAAAGAGAGATCGATCGATTTGATTGATCCGATTTGGTCCATTCGCACGATTCAAACTTTTTATTCCCTCTCCATCTTTTGTTGTGCCATTTTTTTTTGTTATTGTTGCTTGTTTGTTTGTCTGTCTGTCTGTCTGTCAGCACGTGCGGATCTAACCTTGGAGATAAGAGGAGCATCCTCCGGAGCGCGAGCTGTTGACGGGGCTTAACGTTTGATCCGGTTAACGCGCAGCTTTTCACTCAAATATACTCAATTAACCCCCCTTTCCTCTTCCTCTTCCTCTTTTAATCGGAGTTTACAGTGCTCGTGTGTGTCTGGGCTCCCCACCAATGACCCCCCCTCCAAAAAAAAAATCCAGATTCGCAGGAAAATGCGCAGGCACCTTGCAGGCTTAAATGCGCGGTGGGTTAAACTGTGAGTCAGAGCCCGGGGCCCCTCAGGCTGAGAACAAGGAGCAGATAGATTAGGGGCTGATGAATGAAGATCTACTGCCTCTATCTGCAACACAATGATACGGTTATGAGAGGATTTAAATGCTAATGTGCGGTGTTTCAGAGAAATCCGAGCGGGGCTGGGACTGCTGGCAGTGTGTGTGTGTGTGTGTGTGTGGACCAGCTGGATGATCTCCTGAGTTTTTTATTATACAGAGAATAAGTTATTAATGGGGTGTTGGAAGGTGAAGTGGGGCACTGGGGCAGGATTAGACAAGAGAAAGGGGGGGGGGGGGTAATGCCACAAAGGCCCCCCCCACCCTCCTCCATCCTCCTCACCCCTCCTTCAACTCTACAAGTTTTCATGTGAGGGAGGGGAGTTTAAGGCATTTTGTTTTAAGATGGCTGGTGTCATTTAAATTTTTTTGTCTTCCCCGCAGGCCGATTAAGCCTCCTCACACACACACTGACACACACACACTCCACCCCCCTTCTGTTTTGCTGCTTGCCTTTTATGTGCTGTGATTTTTATTCATGCACCCATATTAGATTTAATGCCTGTTACAGTACCTGTAAACTTCCACGCCATCGAGCGGATATTACCATGACACATACCATTTATGGGCCCTCGCTTCGCAGCATATTCTCTCCATTACATCTAAAATAGGCCCGGAGACGTAAAACTTTAAGAGGACGATAAGATTTTCTTTTATGTTGCCTGTAAAAGTATGTATTTCGTCCAATCATGCTGTGGGCTTTATGTTTAACGGTGAGGCCTCCCTCCCAGCGAGGCCTCCCCGCGGCTCCATGGGAGGCCTGTCACATGACATCACATTTAAAGGCGAGGTCCTCCAGCTTGGGGCAAAGCGTTGAGACGTCTCGCTGCTGCTGCAAAAAAAGCCAAAATGTCATGTGTGGGATTTGTTCTTTTCCAACTTTGCGGGCCCCACCTCCTCCCGAAGCCTTACCTAAGCGGAAACACGCTCAAAGTGGGCCGTGTTCCCAAAAGGCAGCCATTTAGGAGGCTCTGGCCGTTCAAACGAACACGAGAAAGTGCTCCACTCAGCGTCCGTGATGTGGTTTTATGGACGGAGGGACGTGGACTCCTGCAAGCCTCGTTCTCGGGAATCCGACAGCAGAGAAAATCAGGGACAAAGCTGCACTGAATTAGTAAAAAGCCCCCCCCCGGAAGTAGAGAGAGTGGGTCAAATCTCCTTTTTTTTCTTTTTTTTTTTATCCTGAAGGATCAAAGTCATGACACCGCTTGACCCGATATGCATGTTATTAAAATTGAACAATGTCATGATTCACAAAGAAAGGTTAACACAGATTAGTCAATGGGATGCAGGTGGGATGTTTTATTCAGTTTACCCTCCCACCCCCTTTAAGGATTCTGCACCTGTAACAGGCTCCATCGGTGGCGTCGAGCTCTTCGTATAGTGGTCGACCAAAGTAACTCTCACGTTGCCTTGTAAGGAAGCTGAAATCATCCGTTGTCCTTTTCACAATTAATACATTTGATCCACTTTTTAATCCTCATCAGCGACTGTAGACACAAAGATCTTGAACTTTATCTGATGGCTTTAAATAAATAAGGAGCTAAGGGTGGTCATCTCGATAATTTGGACCGTCAGCCGTGCATTTCAACACACGTGTCCCACAAAAAAAAAACCTCACGCCAACTGTTTCCTGTGTCGCAAAATTAAGCGCCGGCTGAGCGATTCCAGTCATTTGAGGAATCAGGCCAGGCTGCTCTTTAATTTCCGAGGCGCACCGCTTATGCATGGCCGATGAGCTTGATGAAAACAAGCAAGCAGGTTAACAGGGACATGGTAAATTACACCCGCACACCTGGCCTAGAGGGAAGGTGTGACTTTGAGATAATGGTCGCCCCCCCCACACGCACTTTTACACCCCCGCCCGTCCGATGCCGCTGGAATTGCGGAGCCGGTGCGGATTATTTCCAGAGGAGATGTGGAAGAGTCACAGCAAATCCTCCCCAAAACAAACACGGGAGGTGGTGAAAGGGCAGGAGAGGAGTCCAGCATATAAATGATTACCCCCTAAAATATCGCCCAATGTCAACGCTTTGTGCTTTCGCTCAAACGAAGCTTTCAATCTGGTTAAAGTGCCGTTTGCCTTCCCTCCTCCCCTTACTGTACCTAAAAGGACAAAGGACTGCATTAATTCTGAGGGACGTCTCCGCTGCTACATTAGGATGCAAAGGGAGTAACCGTTGCCCTAAATTTGGTGTCTGTGCGAGTGTGTGCATGCATGTGTGTTTATGCACATGTTTTGGTGTATAGAAGTGAGAGAGGGAGACAGATTATAGATGACACTGAAACTTCTCTAATCAGGCCAAGCTGGTCGCTGATCTCTTCGCAGGGCGAGGGTGTCGTTGATTGATGGCCTGCGCGACTTGCTGATGCGCACAGGTCGAAAGGGTGAAGAGGGGACGAGCGGCCAGCCACGATGCGGCCGGGAATTGTGGGAGCGAACCTCGGGGCTGTCTCTTAATAATGCAGTGCGATGAGGCCCCCCCCTCTTCCTCCATCTGAGATGCTGGAAATCGTATCACACATGTCCCTGCCGGTCGTCACGTGCTCGCGCCGTGCCTGAACCTCCGGGACCGAGATCTATCAAGAGTTCTGCTTTTGCGCATGATGTGGCACATTTTGAACCTCAGGAACCGGGAGGGAGGGCGGGGGGGTGCATGAGCACTGACCCATCCATGGCACAAATGCTAAGCTGCCCATGATGGCGGGGTGGATATAATTAGCCGTGATTGGTTTGACTGAGTCTCCTGTCCAGGCCTGGGTGTCGGCCCTTCGGGGATCATGATGACTGTCCGGGCATTAATTATTGAATAATAGTTGGAAGAATGGCAATGGTTAATGATACAAAATGAATGCCATAATCCATTGAATTGACATAATTAGAAATGGTGAGATTTCCCCTGAGGAATATATTCCCATCATGACCCAAAGTGGAGAGGGACGGACCGAGGCGATTCCTTCTCCCCCTCCTCACTCGTGAGCTTGCGGATGGGAGAGCTCCCATGGTGTTTAGCCAAATGTCCGATCATGTGTTGGTAAAAACCACGAGCGTGGGACTGAGGGGGTCAAATTAAGTGGAGTAGGAGGAGGCAGTATGCAGGGCTCTAATGTGAGGATGGCCCACGGAGATACTAGAATGAATAAAGGGTAAGATTGGTGAAGACGCTGGAGATCGAATCAGTCAGTTTCTGCCGTTTGAAATGAGCTGGCCGGAGAGAGCGGTCAGCCCCGTGCGTCTCATATTGAGTTTGGCAAAGAGAAGCGATATTATCTTCTCCTGGTTAGATTAAGTATTAGTAAATGTGATTGGGTAATGAAGGCGGTCAGGCCTCAGTGACGGCCTGGATGCATCTAGGCGCAAGAGTCTTCGGGGAGTTTGTTTCGGGTCAGTGGTGGCATAAGAGCTCAATACAGCATTGCAGAGTCAGGCTGGGGCCTTTCCTCTGTCTGCCTCGCTGACTGGCTACGCTGGCTGGAGGCACAACAGTAGTGGCATACTGATGCTGATGACAGTATAAATATTGATGATGTCGATGGCAAGAAACAGAACCAGTAAACATGAAATTATAACCCTGATGACCAAAGTGTGATGCTTAACAGTGTTTTTATCTCCTCCTCCTCGTTGTTTTTTTTTTTTTTCATTTCACTCCTTGTGATTCAAGCCAGACAGGTTCGGTTTCCACGGCGCTCTGAGAGATCACGATGAGACGCCTGGAGAGAAGCGTGGGCGCGCTGTCGCACAAGATGACACGTAATCAAACGTCCTTTTTGGATCTGGTTGGAGGTTGTCGTATTTTTAGGGGTGCCGGCGTGTGTGTGTGTGTGGGGAGGGGGGGGGGTGCGGCGCTGATGTCACGGTGTGATGGTGGCTCCAGAACAGGGCGACGAGACATGCCAGCAGTGGTCCCCGGAGGCCGCTAACAGCCACAGAGGAGGTAGTTAGTGAAGCTACGCGCCATCGCTGTGATAAATCACAGATTCGGCCGTGTGGTTAGGACGATTACTCTGGGTGCCATCACGTGAACCTGTACATGCCTTCACAGTTTGTTTTCCCGCTCCCCAGACTCTCCGCGATACGTGTGGAGTGTTGACTCAGTTGTACTAGTTTATTTATATATTTTGCCCCCCTTGCACTTTTTCTCTTGTGGTTGCTTTGGATTGGGTGGTGCAGCAGTGAGGCATTGGAGGCTCGAATATCCCTGTGAGGACTGTTGAAACAGTGGCTGTTAATTGGTAAGATGCTCTGTTTGCCAGAGCCAAGGCCGCAGTTTGATCCCTCTGTTCAAATGGAGGAACTTGGAAAGCATAAAAAGCCTATTCGGAGCCTTCGGAGCCAGTTTTTCTCTCAGCTGTGCGCCTGTGGTGACCTTCGTCTAATAATACATCAGACTGACCTATTGTTTTGTCAGTCATCAGTTATTGCGTCCCTCGGAAACGTCGTCACGCCGCTTGGAAGTTTTGTGAGGAGGCGAAAGCGGGACTCGATCCAGGGACTTCTCCTCCGTCACACACTGCAGGTTTGCTGAACTGACGCCCCGCTTTGGGAGCTGCAGAGCAGGGCCGCGGACGCCCCGAGCCCCCGCCTTGACGTGTGACGGAGACACGCAAGATGGTGAGTGGTTACTATGGCAGGTTACTATGGCAACCTCAGGTCTCTGTGAGAGCTTCCATTTCGCACAGCGTGGGAGAGAGGGAGAGAGAGCGAGGGGTGGAGAGAAGAACCCGCAGAGAGGAGAAGGGTGGAGAAATCAGCAGAGGAGGTGAGGTGTGGAAATAAACATGCCTTAGGTGTAGGGGAAGGAAGGAAAGGGACGGAGAGAGGAGTGTAAAAGAGAGGGGGAGAGAAAATAGTGATGGAGAGGTGTGAGTGATGGGGTGAGGCCGAGGTACAAGAGGAGCAGATCGAAGGGCAGGGAAGGCGATCACGTGGGCCCACCCCTTTGGACCAGATCTGCACCGCGTCCACACACAAATACGCTGCTTTGTAATCGCCCTGCTGCCGCACAGCGTGTTTCCACTCTTTATCTTCACCCTTTTCTCTCATGTTTCCTCCCTCACCTCTCCGATTTCAGCTGGCACGGGCGCTCGGCGGCGAGAGACACCGTGTCAGTCTCGGTGACTGGTCTCCATGGAGATGTCCATCAGTCAGTCCGTGTCAGTGTTTCGTGGGCAAAGCCTTATCGTGTTTGTCAGCGTGAGTGTTTATCTGTCTGTGTATTAGTCAGCGTGTCACTCATAGGGAAGGCTGGGGCGAGGCCTGAATAGATGGAGGCCAAGACGGTGTGGCTTATCACGCACGCAAGCACACACACCATTTGTTTGTTTGTTTAGTGGGGGGGGGGGGGCGTTTGTACATGAAACTGTAAGGTCTCGCATACAGTGTTGGAGCTGGAGATGCACAGACAGATGGACACATAATTAAAGCGTATCCACCTCTGCTCCACATGTTGCTGCACACCGTCTGAATGTTTATTCCCCCCCTTTTTTTCTCTCCCCTCTGAAATCCTAATTAAACACCGAGCCCCGTTCCAGTGTAGAAATCTGTTGCTGTACACTGCAGAGAGCTTGCTGATGTTGCACAACTCCCTTTTTTTTTTTCTCCCGCGTATCTTCGAGCGTTATCTCGTCCATTTCAGCAACACGCCGCAATGTACAGCAACGAGACTCTGTCACATCATTATGTCATTGAGTCATTAATGCCTTTACGCTTTTTTTTGCCACTTTTTTAAAATTCCTTTCTCAAACTGCGGTCTACATCTCTCATTTTTTACACTAAAGATGTACAGATGTATAGTCTCAGTTATACTCACACTGATAATTGTTAGAGGCTGTAGGTTGATGATATTTCTGCACAAGATATAATACAGAATAGCTCACTTTCCCCTCTATTTAATATCTATTTTTCATTTCTTAAATATTCTTTATTTTGAACTATTGCTATTCTCCACATTTCTTGCTTTTGCTCTCATTTCGTCTTTGAAAATATATAGCATTAGGCCACATATTGATGACCTTGCCCTTGACCTTGAGTAGGAAAGTAATGCTTGTGATGGTGTTTGCTCTTTGAAGGTGCTCAGGTGGAGTTTTGGTTGAGTGTGTGTGTGTGTGTGTGTGTGTTCATGATGGAGGAGAGTTGATGTTCACTTCAAAAGCTGCACCTGTTAACTCCAAAGTGCTGCTGTTGTGCCGAGTTGTTGAAACTTAAGTGACTTCCCCCACTCCAATTAGAAGATCAGTGAGCTGTGTCCTGGTTACGTGTACGTGCAGCCCACCAGCCTCCAACCGCTGGATTTATACTTGATAATACAAGTGCACACTGTGGGACTCTGCACCGCCTAAACAGTGTGAACTATAGAATAGAGTAGTGTGAACTATAGAATAAAATAGAAAAGTACATTAAACACAAATAAATGCAGAAACTGACTTTTGCTGATTTCAGTATGATGTAAAAATCAGCTGACAGATTTACACGATGCACAGAAAGTAATCTATTACACTGAATATATCTCTTTTTATGCTTATTAAAGTCACCTTATGGTGTTGCAGTTATAAGTGTAGACGCCTTGGAAACACACTCACACTAATCTGGGGATGCATTCATGTGCTGATGAGATGCTACGAAATGTGAGAGCCAATAATCAGCTTCCAAACATCACTGCATTCACAATCAAAATTCAACGCAGAAGAAGCAAATATATCTATTTTGTGTAACATCTAATGTGAATTTAACAACCAGTGTTGTTATATTGCTGTTATACTTTAGTATTATTATAACAGATTGTAGAACAATCACTCCAATGCATCAATAATCCAGAAAGTGTCAGTGAAAGAGAAAGACTCATCTCCATTTTTTATACAAACAAAAAAAACAAAACATTTTTCTGTCTCAGCGAATGCTTCCTGCTCTGTTTCTCCCCCAGGCAAATGGAAACATTTTAGAAAAAGAAAAAAAAATCAATGGATTATTTCAGAAAAATGACTAAAATGAAGTGAGAATTTCACAGCTTCATTTAAACGATGACAGATTTGTGTCCGTAAGCAAACTTCATATAAATTGTATAGTTTAAAGTTGTTCTGAAGGAGGTGAAAGTTTTTATTTTTTGTGCAGCTGATCTGACGTTTTTACATCAACCTGCCCATCTCTGCTCATAAACACAAAGTCCTGTAGTTTTTTTTTTTTTTACTTTTACCTTACAAGTTACAATAACTTTTTTTACCATGAGATGCCCACACACACACACACACAGTGAAAGCAGCATAGACTGACCCCGTCAAAAAAATGTCACCAAACACTCACACAAACAGCCACATTGATTCAGAGCTGACACGCCACAGTTTGACCTCCTGAAAGAAATCACGCACACACACACACAAACACATTCGCTCATGCTTTCTCCCGAGCAAAAAAAAAAAAAAAGCGAGGGCAGCATGAAACCCAGAAATGCTGAACCAAGTCCTCCTCTCCAAAACAGCTGGGAGCAACAAACGCTCAGCTCAGAAACACTGGGAAAAGGTTTCGGAGCAAACCAAAAATTGTGCAGTTTACATTGCTCTGTAAATGGCTGAGAGACATTTTGATTAGCTGCTGGCTTTGCCCCCACCTACCCCATCTCCACCCCTCCCTCAGCATGCAGGAATTGAGTGTATCAACACACTTAACAGCCTTAAATGCGGATTAATTGTTCGCGAAATCTGCGTCCCGACCAGGCAGCCCCACAGAACGGACAGTAATAACTGGATTTCATTTGAAGTCGAGAGCTTGGCGTAGTGAA
Organism: Scortum barcoo; assembly: GCA_023238725.1. NCBI lineage: Eukaryota > Metazoa > Chordata > Actinopteri > Centrarchiformes > Terapontidae > Scortum > Scortum barcoo. Next base: position 4,159,432 of record CM041547.1, read on the forward strand.
CGTGAAGATGTTAACATTAAAAAGACTTTTATCCCAGCATGTGATGACAAGTGGTATGAAGCCCTCAGTTAGGGATTTAAACATGTTGGGGTAGGTAATGTAATGTCTGTTAATGGGAGCGCTTTAGCATGGTGGTGAACACAGTGACTTTTAATCTGAAGCTCTCGCCCCCCCCTCTGAAGGGGAGGAGGTCCGCGCTCCTGTAGGAGCATTTCTGAATAGCTCAGGGCTCCTCTCTGCATCCTGCATCCTAATGAAGGCAACGTCTTTGGACATTTCAAGTGGGAGTGCGAGGTAGGAGACGGATAGAGCGTGGAGGGGGGGCCGCGGTATATCCTATTTGACAAGGATGACTAGTGATTAAAATGTGGAAACGCTCCGGTTTAAGAAGCCTCATCATGGCTGTTGTGCTGTTTTTCTAAAAATAAGCGCTCATTGTAACGTGAAGCTCCCAATAACCAGCTAAAAAAATGTGAGAGTGTGAAGGCATCTGAGGCCGCCCGCCCTGTCGTGAGAAGACATTAAGAAGCTTAATAAGTAAACAGGGAGGAAATGAGGAGGAGTTTCTGTCTAATTAATAGTTTATCGCACAATCATAAGCTCAATTGACCTTCTGTACGTTCGGTTGAGGAGTACAAAATGACAGATTAGCTCAAGTGGTAACAAGGCATTAGAAGACATCAAAAGTGCATCATGGATATTTATTATTTATTTATTACAACAACAAGATGATATAATAAAAACAATGTTAGAAAAAAAAGTTCTGTCTTCTGTGTGGCTTTATACAGGAAATCAGTGTCTTCTGAAGATCTGATGATTCTGTTGGAAAGAAATATTGATGAGCATATAATCTTCATATAATCCATTAAAATGAAACTTAATTAGATTTTTTCAAGTAAATGGGACTTTGAGAGTCCATAATTTAACAAATTTCCTTCCAAAACGTAAGGCTGATAAAAGTATGTGATCATAAGTGGATGAAGAAGATGAGAATATTGGTTAGACTTTATTTGTGATTTTATTTATCTAGAAAATACTTATTTGTATACCATCAATAAACCACTATGCAGACAGGGCATCACTTTGCCAAGGCTGCACAGTCTGTCAATAAATTTGTTCATAATTTTGTAGAAATGTTCGAACTGCATGTCGATCCAGAAATACACTCAGCGATAGAAAGTTGTGTAATATGTGAGAGTTTTTGCAAGTAGGTCAATTCGTTCATGAGGAATAAACTGAAATGTTCAAAAAGTGTTTAAAAAAATGTTTAAAAGAAAAAGAAAGAAAATCTTGGCTCTGCATCCAAACCCAATCACTTGTTCCTCTTCCATTTGTTCAGTCTACCAAATCTAATTTGAACAGTTTCAAATTTAACCTCCTGACAGACAAATAAACAGGCCTGAACAAAATGTGGGGGCAAAAATCTTCCAGTGTTCAGGATCTGGTTTTAAAATTTAAAACAGTTTTTCAAATTTCTGCTGTTTTGTCCAAAGCCTCAACGTCACACATCTAAAATAAAAGGCTTCATGCTCATGCAGTATAAAGCATACATACATACACACACACATACACATAAATATGCCTGATGCATACAAACATTTAGAAGACACGGTCAGAAAGAACAAAAAAATAAAGTAATTTATTTTTAAACAGAAGTGTAGAGAAGTCCTTTGGTGTGAATTTTGTAAACTTCACAAGGACTCAAAATATTACACATCTTATATCAAAACATATTTAAGATGCAGATAGATGAGGTGCCACGTTTGTCTTTGTAACGTCACAAATCTCTCCTTCAACATGCGTCAGGTCTTTATTCTGCTTGTTTAGTCGGTAACGACTCTTAAAAACCAAACTCACCACCTCCTATTCCCCGGTTTGTCCCGTTACACCATCCCAACCATTTAATGACATCAGCTATCAAACACACGCTGAGTCAATACGTACAAATATGTTTCTACATAAACCTGCACTTGCGGGGAAATCACTGCGTGCAATACCAGGGAGGGAAAAAAATCAATATCAAGTACAATGGTGGTATTTTTACCTGAATCTGGCATATAACACACCCCTGTCCTTAAATCCCTGTCGAGGGTGGGGGAGGGGGCTTATCGACTGGCATCATCGATTCACCTGTGCTAACATCTAACGTGTCTGAATATTTCAATAACCTGGGGCGGGGGGGGGGGCTCCTTCCCCTGGGAGCCAGACATGAATCAGGTATAACTGAAGCAACACAAAGGACGTTAGTACGCTATTAGTCACACTGCTTACAGTGTGTGTGTGTGTTTTGAGTGTGTGTGGGCAAGTGAGACGTCAAGGCTTCATTCACCAGCAAGGCCACCAGCGCTCGTCCAGCTTTCTTTCAGTGCCAGGGGGTGGGAGGGCAAAAGCGCTGGAGGAGGCCGGAGGAGGCCGGCAGAGGAGACAGAGGGAAGGAAGTTGGGGGAGTTGCGGGGGCTTCCTCTCTCCCATCCAGCACAATACGACACAGCAGGCGTCCCCCTCCCCTCAACCTCCATCCCCACCCTCCCTGCCGCTCCCCATTTAAAAACCATTCACAAATACCTTCTGTCATAGCCTCGTATGTTCCCATCCCCAACCCCCCGCTCCCTCCACGATCATTAAAAGAGAAAGCCCTCTGCGTGACTCGGCTACTTCTGCCATGCCGAGGTTTTTTTGTTGTTGTTGTTTTTCCATTAAATCAGGGCTTCTGTGTCCTGATGCAGAATTCCCCCCTTTTCATTTTTTAAAAGCCCCCCTGGTGTTTCATCCCAAAGTCAATTTTGCCTGGCGGTTAGTCACATGCTTTAAATGTTTATAAGTGCCTGTGAAGAGCGTGAGCTTTAAGTGTGATAGACTACCCTGGGACCCGGACGGGGCGGAGTGTGAAGGAAAAATGAGGCTGGATGAGCAGACTGGGCTAAAAATTAATGCCGGTTGCTAGCAGACTGTGGACGGTCTGGATGGGATTATAATGGGCTGATTATGGTGAAACTGTCTCTATTGCAGGATTACTACATGACACGAGTATTGAGGGATGCTGAAACAAATCAAACGTGTTTCATTATATTCTTAAATCTGGAAGTGAGCTTAGGTGGTGTAGTTTATATTTAGTTTGGTCTCTTGACTGCATGTTATTCTGCATGAGATGCTTTTTTTCTCCGTGGTAGAGAGGCTGAGTGAGGAGTGCCTGCCAAGTGAAAATTTAGAGGTTGTTTTATGTTAACTAGCAGACACTGAGGGTATCGTATTAGCGCTGATTTATCATATCCTAAATTTGTCTGCTTCTTATGAGCTGTGCAGCATGGAGATCACACTTGCGGTAGAGCGGCTCCGCCTCGGCCCAGGAAGGCCCGGAGAAATGAACGCCTGGGAAAGTGAAAGACCTCACTGCAGCCTCTCACTTGATTGTATTGTGGTCCGTCATATTCCCTTCTAATAAGGAGCAGCGAGATGAGACTGATTTGGTTTGGCGCTTTGTGTTCAAATACAGTTCACTGGAGGGGGCGGCCTCTTTGGAAATCTGAATCACTTTAAGAAATTATGATGGAGACATTTGTCTGCTGGTCAAATGACTTTTAGATGATGAGAAATCTGCATACGTCCACATCTCTCTGGTTTGACGTTGCATGCTCACACTTTGGCATTCATTACTGCATTTTACTGTATTTCTATATTTAGGGAATGCAAGCTCTCAGCATTATCCAAAATCAGGAGACTTCGGCACAAATTTACAAATATTAAAACATACTTTAAAGTGTCACTGTGCAACTTTTCACAGGAGAAATAACTCTTCTTCTTACTAATGAAAACTTTAATTCATAAGAAATAAAACGCACCATTTCTCAATTAAAGGCACTTATGAGTTTTACTGCTATAGCCTCACTTGGTCTGGTGTGATCACTAGCTTATGGTAGCTAACTTGACTAAATATAATTTATTACACACATTACAGCCAGCAGCCATTTTCAGTGAAAGCAGGTCTAAAAACCTACTGTACATTACCTGCTCAGCACCAAAGCTGGTGAAAATAGTGGAGCACTCAGCGGCTAAAGAGAGATTTTATTTTTCAGGTGTTGGTGGAGACGAAAAATGAGCTAAAAGGAGATTAAATCTTGGATTTACATTCACTCAAAATGTAGAATAACATTTTGCTGCATTGCTTGGTGTGTAAGTTAACAACGGTTTGCTTAAAAAGTTGGCCATATCAACTTAAAGTGTGATAATTAGTCCATGTTGTGTTCTGCTTGTTACATGAAGTCAGTTGATTGTGAATTTAAGCATTTAGTAGGCGACTGTAGTTTGAGAGATAGTAAGCTTTCAGCATTATGCAAAGAAGGCTGAACATCCAGTATTTTCAGTGCAAATTTATAAATTATTATGTGTTATGTAGCTCATTTATCTTCTGCAGTCTTCTTAAAACCTTCACTTTAAAACAGAGGGAAAAAAAGCCCTTAATAAGTTATTTAAATTTACATATTGTATAAAGATACTGACCTTCTATTGCTCACATACTGTATGAACCTGAACAGGGCAGGGACTCAGTCAGTGACCCAGTGAGTTAACCAGTGTGATAAGCACCAAAAACTGTGTCGTGAGAAGGGGAGGACCCTCCGTTCGACACAGGGAATTCGCTTTTCCCCTGAGACTTCGCCCCCAGCGATGCCTCAAGGTGCCAAGGCTGTGACATCCACTCGTCGCTGTTGGCATTCATAGTGTAGTGGGAGACAGAAGGGTTGGAGGGAGCGAGGCAGGAGGTGGATGTGGGGTATTTTTTTTTTTCACTCCTGCCCTCCTCGTCACCCCTTGCCGCGGTAACTCGCTGCCACTCGTAAGCAATTAGACCACAAGCGTTGTCCCTGTTTACAGACGTCCTGTGGGCTGCAAATTCTGCAAAGATTGTTTCTGAATAGTTTTTTATTGGTATCTGTTATGTGGGCTGTTAAGGCCAATATTGATGCCGTTTAGAAAGAAGGAGCCAATTTCCCTCCGAATTTTATTTTTCTCGGGGTGGTGAAGCCTCAGAAACAGCAGTTACTGTAGAAGACGGGGCACTAAAAGGCTGCGCTGTAACACAAGATAATAACAGGCATCGTCGCCGCTTTTCTGATCATCGGATTCAGTCCGGATTAAAAGCTTCAGCCGGTGTCGTTCATCAATATTGATATCGATCAGGAAAACCTTATCATATCCATCAAATCAGGCATGGATCACCGCGAACTGAATTTTAATAAAAAGTAAATTGACTAAATTGATTCAGCAAATTGACTGAGTCAGCAGCTGCCGTGAAATGTGTGTGAGTATCAGCAGCATCAGCAGGTAAACTTGATGTCTGCTGTTTGGGATAAAAATCCGTCGTAGGTTATTATTTTAAATTACTTCCTTGTCCCAGAAATTGGGGTGCGTGAGAGCAGATTTTCCACTGTCTTAAAGCCTCACAGGCACAACCCTGATTGCTGAGATGTCACCGCGATCAGGAAAGGTCACGGCTCTATTCCCACCGCACACAACTGACATGATGAGCTTTTCTTTCTTTCTTTCTTTCTTTCTTTCTTTCTCCTTGCAGCCGCATGAGCTGCCATCTCGGCGTGTGTCGAGTTATTATTGATGGGCCTCCACGCTGATGTTCAGACAGGACGCCGGGGAGAGAAAAGGAGCGTACTGATGTCTGCTGTACTGTCAGCGCATCTTCTCATTTCTCTCTCCTCCTGGTTAGAAAAGTTTCCGTCGTTGTCTGTTCATGTTCAGTATGAGAACGATGAGAACGAAAGAAAGAAAGAAAGAAAAAAAAACCCTTCTCTCAACCCTCCCTTGCATTATGCCTCTGCGGTCACAGATAGAGACGTAGCGGAGGGCAACATTATCCAAACTCAATTACCCAACCTTTAGAGGCTGACATTAATCGTTATGAAATAAAATTCACAGGATACTCCGCTGCAGCTGGGATCAAAAACATGAAGATGGGGGTCTTTTAACCTCCTCAACCCCGCGGAGCCTCTGGCAAGTCAGGCATACCAGGCAACCAAGCGTTGCTCCCTGTGCACAAAAGTTAACTTTATATTCCTGTCAAGAAACTAAAGAGATCCAATATGTCAGACTGAATTACGGGAGAGTACTGTATGTGTAGAATTATGCACGGTGCATCTAGAATTTCTCATTTGATGGAAGCATGCTTCTTCAAAAAATGGTCTTGAATTTTAATATTTCATGGGACAGAGAATATACTGTATGTGTAATGTTGTCTAGCAGTGTGTGTAAAATGTTTTATTTAACTTTAAAGCGACTCTTTGAAGCTCAGGGGAAAATCTAAGAGGAATACTGGGGAATACTGTTGACAATTAAGGGAGGAAAACCATGAATATAATTAGTTATGACCATACTGCATGTTTTAGCTCATCTATGCCTATTTTCATGGACTTTACATCCCAACTAACCATTTTAAAAGCCAAGAAAATGTAATTTTACACTAATTTCTGTGTATGCGCTCTACTGTACTGTATATAGTCCATCACATCCAACATCAACTCTGCATACATTTTCACATTACTGATGTAAATTGCAATACAAATCACTGATGATGTAACTGGTATTAATGAACGCGGGCTTGATGTGATGAAATACACAAAGTATTTTTGCACAGTGATTGATTTCAGAACAGAAATGAATGAAAAATAATGGCTGCCTGCCGCTGAAAAGGTTTTAAAGTGCATGACGTTGATCAGAAAATTGTATAAGTATACGCGGATGAGTTAAAAATAGATTTCAAACAGTATTTTTATAATAAAATATCTGTGACTAAATAAGCAACTGTCAGAGTTAAAGACCCCCATTCAGACACAGCTTTATTAAGATGTACAGTATAAAAATATTCTGCTTAGAATATTAATTATTCTGTTTTTTCACAGTCTACGCACTCCTCCCTCATTTAAAAATCCAGACTCTATAAATATGCAAATATGTTTAGTTTAACGCCGGCTGGACAAGAGATGTCTTTTTTGAGAAGTTTGTTCTCGGCGTCAGTCGCTCAAAGTTTCCACATCAGTCAGTCACATATTGATAAAACACTGCATGTGATGCTTGCGTGAAGAAACATCTCAGCTCAGAGAAACTTTGCAGCACGTGGAGGTGAAGACAGGCTTCTGGTGTAAAACTCTGCACTTGAACCAATGTGCACGGTGAAGCTGGAATATCCCAGTGAAGCAGCAAAAATAAAATTTTAAGTGAGGAGAGACTTTAAAGCTTAGGGGGAGAACAAATAAATAAATAAAACTATTTAGTTAGTATTTAAGTCTTTAAGCCACTTTTTAACACTCAAAACCTCAAATAATCTGATTCATCCTGCCAAGAAGAATGAGTCATTTCAGAGAGTTCCCCAAAACGACATTTACCCATGTGTAGCAGCATAGAAATGTTTTAAATGTTGGTGCTCTGGGAGTGTTGTCAGCCAATCAGTGAGGGGAGGCGGGGTATAAAAGTATAAAAATCTCAGTCCTCCACCTGCCTCTCTCTCTTGCGTTCCTGACTGACGTTACTTCCGGGAGAGGTGTTCTCCCCTCGGGCAGGCATGGCCGCCCTCTGCTAATCAGTAATCGGTAATTTGGTCTCTTTCAGTGAGGGGAGGCGGGGTATAAAATGTGGTTTGTGCTGCAGCATCCTGCCTCTCTGGGTGCCTTGCGGCTCCTGTGTGTCGATTTGCGCTCTTCATTGTGCCGGTAATTCGGTGTCCTCTCCTCTCATTTGAGGTGTTCTCCCCTCGGGTAATTCAGGCATGTGGTCTTCATGGCCGCCCTCTGCTTCAGTGTAATCGGTAATTTGGTCTCTTTCTGGTTCTTGAAGTATGTGGTTTGTGCTGCAGATCCGCTGTTTGGGTGCCCGCGGCTCCTGTGTGTCGTTTGGCTCTGTCATTGTGCCGGTAAGTGTCCTCCTCCTCTCCGCATTTGAGCGCATGCTACGCATTTGGCTGCTAATTCTGGTGTGGTCACAGGTAATTCATGGCCCTCCCTTCTTCGTGAGTTAACTTCTTCTGCTGGGAGGTGACAGTAGCCGTCTCAACTGGACCATTGCCGTCTTGTCTCCAGCCGCCAGTGTACACGGCTGGGTTGCCGCCTTCTTCCCGGACGCAAGTCTACCCATGGCCGTGTTGCTGTGTGCATGCCGCTTGTCGCCAGACGCAAGTCCTGTCCACACGACGGTTTGTGTCGCCGCCTGTCTTTAGATGCAAGCCTACGCGGTTTGTTGTTGATACACCGTGATAAAGGACATTGTTTGGTAGCTGTTGGAATAATCTTAATTTGGGGTCAACCCATTTTAATGGTGTACATGAAGGTCGGGTTTGTTATTTTGGTTTATTTGTAATTTGTTTTGGTTCAGAAGTTGTGGGACTTTTGGGTGAACAAACAGCGCCCCAGTCACGAGGAGCGGGCGCAGCTCCCTCAGGCTGTACTGGCTTTGCTTCGGCAGTGGGATCGCCTGATCGAAAGGGATGGAGTACTGTATCGCCAGGTATTCCGCCCAGACAGTGCTGAAGCAGTGCTTCAGCTGTTGTTGCCAGGTGCGCTCACAAGTAAGGTCTTGACCCAACTCCATCAGGAGCATGGGCATCAGGGAGTGGAGCGAACATTGGCGCTATTACGGTCCAGATGCTATTGGCCGGGTATGTCTTCCGATGTGGCCCAGTGGTGTCGGGCATGCGAGAGGTGTCAGGTCGCCAAGGATGTTAACCCAAAGGCGACTAGCTATATGGGGCATCTGTGGGCGTCGCGCCCTAATGAAATCTTGGCTATCGATTACACCACTCTAGAGCCTACCCGGAATGGCATTGAAAATGTCTTGGTTATGACTGATGTTTTTAGCAAGTACACGATAGCTGTCCCGACCCGGGACCAGCGTGCCTCTACTGTGGCCATGGTTCTAGTGTCCGAGTGGTTTTACAAGTTTGGGGTCCCTGCCAGACTACATTCTGACCAGGGCCGTAACTTTGAAAGCTCTCTCATTCAGCAACTTTGTAACCTGTATGGTATTGCGAAGTCGTCACGCACTACTCCCTACCATCCAGCAGGGAATGGTCAGTGCGAGCGGTTCAATCGGACCCTCCACAATTTGCTGCGCACATTGCCGGTGTCTCGTAAGAGGGATTGGAATGTGTGTTTGCCCCAGGTCCTTTATTGCTACAATTCTACTCCCCATCAGGCTACTGGAGAGTCTCCATTTTTCCTGATGTTTGGTCAGGAACCCAGACTGCCGGTAGATTTCCTGTTAGGTAGAGTTGAGAGTCCTGTTGGTGGGTCAGTCCATGAGTGGGTTCAGGAGCATCAGGCTCGGTTGCAGCTGGCATTTGAAAGTGCAAGAAACCGTCTACAACATGCTGCAGACCGCCGTAAACAAGCCCACGACAGGCATGTGAAACACCTGCCACTGAGCGAAGGTCAGTTGGTGTTTGTGCATGATTTTAGTGCAAGGGGGCCTCACAAGACTCGGGATCGGTGGAGCTCTGTCAAGTATCGAGTGTTGAGGACCCCAAGGGAAGGTGGCTCAGTATACACTATCGTGCCAGTAAGTGATGAGACCAAGGTTAAACAGGTCCACCGTACTATGCTGAAGGCCGTGGTTAGTGTAGACCCACCTGGTGGTGCTTCCCCTCATAACTTGCCACCAGTGGAAGAGGCCTCTTCTGAGGATGAGTGCATGGGTGACTATGACTTGCTGGTCCTGGAACAGCACTCTTTTGTGGCCCCTTCTACCATGCTTCCCAGATCCTCTGTAGTGACCCAAACGCGAGACCCCCAGCACTAGTGTCATCAGGGGACCCAGGGTCTCCAGGGTGTGGCCCTTCGACAGCTCCCCAGGCTGGAGCATCGGCCGCTGGGGCTGGTTCTCTAGCCAGTTCTGACCCTAGTTGTGTGGCTCCACGTCGTACCACGCGGCCAACTGCTGGTCATCATTCTAACCTTCATCATCTTCCACAGCCAGTTGGAAATGCGGGGGCTGCCCATCCTCCTGTCTCTGTGTCTAACGCAGTTTCTGCTCTGTTTAGGCCCTGGAGCTAGCTAACATTGTTGCTTTGGTTTGTTCATAGTCGGGGCGACCGTAGCCGTCTCAACTGGACCATTGCCGTCTTGTCTCCAGCCGCCAGTGTACACGGCTGGGTTGCCGCCTTCTTCCCGGACGCAAGTCTACTTCTTGCCGGCTGTGTTGCCGCTTGTCGCCAGACCAGTGATCCACCAGCTGTGTTGCCGCTTGTCGCCAGACGCAAGTCCACACGACGGTTGTGTCGCCACCTGTCTTTAGATGCAAGCCTACGCGGTTTGTTGTTGATACACCGTGATAAAGGACATTGTTTGGTAGCTGTTGGAATAATCTTAATTTGGGGTCAACCCTATTTTAATGGTGTACATGAAGGTCGGGTTTGTTATTTTGGTTTATTTGTAATTTGTTTTGGGTTGTTTTGTTTGTTATGTGAACTGGTTTGATTTTGGGGATATTTTTTTTTGTTTTATAATTTGTTTAGGTAATATTTTTAATGTTGATAGATTTGTGTGTTTTTGTTCTTTCTTTGGGCAGTGTTATTCCACTAATTCCTTTATTTTTCCTTTCAGTCGCTGAGGGCCGGTGGTGGTGGTGCTGGTGACCTGGGTGACGGTGTCCCCCTTTCTCCCTTCGTGTGTGCAGTGTTTCCTTAGGGCGTGGTTCCTTTTCTCACTGGGTGTGCCGGTCATGTATTAAGGTGATCTCACGTTTTATGTTTTTGTTTGGTGGGCATCCTTCTCCCTATTCGCGAGCTCCCTTGTCCCACTGGCTGGCCCCAGCGCTGTTTTATTCTTTCTTTTCTTTTTTGTAGGATTTGTGTCTATTTTCTCTTTTTCTTTACTCTTAAATAAAATGTTTGTTTTTAAACCTTGGACACCGTCTCCTGGCCTGAGTGGTGGCGTCGAACCTGTGTGCTTGATCCATTGTACGAGGACGAATAATTCCCTGGGTGAAATTCCCAGGGTGGCGTTGTTGGCAACTAATTGATAATTATATTTAAACTAAATTAGGGCTCCACACGTCTTCCTCACCGCCGCCTGCCACACATGTGTTTATTATTGTTACCATGACGACAAAGCTGAAGTCATTTCAACTTAAAGCCAACCAAACCTGAGTGTTGTTACATCATGAAATGGATTAATTTTTCTGTTTTTTGTCATTTAATCATTGTTGCATACTAAGGAGCTGACTGAGAATATAAGTTATCAGGGGCTTTTAAGGGGGCTTAACACTCATGGCATGGTCCTTTTTAAATCTACGAAAAAAACTCACCAGAAGGTCAGTTCACTTACCTTTTTATTTATTTTGCCACTAAATCATCACTCATGGGAAAAATGACCGTGACCTTTGCACCCATGATTTGTGGCTGCTTGTCATTTGCGGCGACACGGGCGGACAAATCAAAGCGCGTCCTCTCCCTTCGCTGTAAATCTCTTGCATCATCATCATCCTCATCGTTGGTGCTGGAAAAAAAAGCAGTGATGCGGCCTGCTGTAGTGCGGCCTCGTTTTTTTTTGGTTTTTTTTTTGGGGGGGAAGGTATGGTGTTGATGTCATTCACACTCGTGTTCGGTTCGTGCCATTCGCATGCAGGTTTGTATAGGGTGCTAATGAGGGAGGGGTGGGGGGGTGCAGCGGGGTGGATGTGGAATCGGTGGGATACAGCTGGACGGAGTGGGAGACTGTGGTGAATAGGTAACCATGGTAACTCTGTTGGCTAAGATTTGAATGCAGAGAGAGAGAGCGAAAAAAAAGGGGGGGGAAGGAAGCTGCAGTGTGTTTGTGTGCAGTGGAAAGGATGAAGAGAATGAAGAAGGAGGTGTGTGTAGAGGGGGGTGGTGGTGGTGGTGGAGGGAGGGGGGGTTAAGGGTTAATATGCATCATTGCAGCAGGTTAATCTTTCATCACACTGCGAGGTCAATGCAGCGTTTACCCCCCTCCACCGGACGCTACAGTGTGCACAGGAGGGAGGTGGTGGTGGTGGTGGAGAAACAGGAAATAAGTAGTAGCGGGGAGGAAGGAGGCAGCTGGGGCAGGGAGGGAGGGGGTGCAGTTTGAATGAGTTCGCAAAAGAGTTCACAGAGAGGAAGAGAGTGCTCCCGCTTTTATGGAAGGAGATGCGAGATGGGTGTAGATATCAGGGGAGATGGAGGGAGGAAGGAAGAGTTACAGGTAGAGACTCTTGTAACATGTGGGTAGTGACAGCAGTGAGGCAGAATACAATCAACCAGCCTCTAACCAGCTGTCAGCTCCAACTAGTCTCAGTCTCCTCTATGGACCCCCCCCTCCCCACCCCACCCTTACTCCATCTAACATCTGAGCTACCATCTTAACCTTAGCCTCCACTGGCTCTCCTTTCCTTTTTTTCTTCTTTTTTCTTTTATTTGCACCTTTCGACTCAGCTCGGATGCCGTTTACCTGAAATAGCTCTGGCACTTAGTTCTCGCTGGCAAGAAAAAAAAAAGAGAGAGAGAGAGAGAGAGAAGGTGGCTGGAAATTAAAATACATAAAAAGGTGAGAGTCGATCCAAAAATAACACTTTGAGTGCCTCTTTATCCATCGGCGCCGCCACCGCTGATACAGATGAAGAGCAGCTGCAGGGCAGCATGAGCCGCCGTTGTCCCCACCCCTCCACCCCAACTCCACCACCACCACGTCTCCACCACCACCACGTCTCCACGGTGACTGTTGCATCGCTGCAGTCGCTGCCGTCCGTCTGTCCGTCTGAACCAGAGATGCTGCTGCCGATATGATTTATTATAGTGTCCTTGTGTGTGTGTTTTAATGTCATTGAGCACCGTGCACGCATTATTGATCAGTCTCCGCCCCCTCCCCACCCAGTAACCCAACCCACCCCACCCCACCTCCCCTACCCTCATATTCATCCCTCCGTATTGTATCTCGCCTCCATCTCTCCATCGCTCTCTCTGTTTTATATGCATCTCTGTGTTGTCATTCCCCTCCCTCCATCTCTGTCTGTTTTATATTCATCTCTATTGAGCCCCCCTTCCTTCCCTCTCCTCTCTCTCTCTCTCTCTCTCTCTCTCTCTCTCACTGAGGAAGAGATTATTAATATTAATGTGTCTCTTCTTCTCTCCCTCCCTATTTTCCCCTCTTCTACTTTTTTTTATCTTTCTTTTACTAGTGATCTCTTCTCTGCTCTTCCCACTATTTATACCTCTCTCTGGGTCTTTATCCCTCATCATTCCTTTCACTCAACCTTCTCTCCATCTGTCTCCGTCTCTATCTCTCTCTTTCTCCGGCCCCGCTCTCTGCAGCTGTTCAGTATTCATCTATTACTGTAGTGTTGATAATTCCCTTCTCTGCCTGCAGCCATACAGTCATCTATCAGATTAATAATCCTTCTCTCCCTCTCATTCTCTGTCTCTCTCGTCCCCCCCCATCCCACCCCTCCTCCTCCTCCGTCTCCTTTCTTACTGTGCCAAGTGAGGATGCTCAGCGTGTCAAATGAGTTTGCGTGTCAAAGTCCCATCATTACAACCATCATCATTAATAACCGGGTCTAGATTGCTGGATGCCCTTATTAAGGTTATTCAGGTCTAAATAACCTGCAGGAGGAGAAGGGAGGCTCTCTTACCTCTACGGGCTGGTGGAGCCTGACTTGAGCCGGCCATCTATTAGTGTTAATGTAGACTGCACCATTCGCTACCATTCTCCAGCCCCTAGAGCATGCAATGCTGTGCCGGTACCGGGGTGAAATTAGCATTTCAGTCCCACCGCCGTGTCTGTGCTACTGCAAAATGTGGCGCTGCTTACTCGACTCAGTCTCTCTTTGTTTTCCAGGCTCTGAGACTCGCTTTGATAATTATGAGTGCACTTGAAGGTGCGAAAGGATGGAATGCTCAAACATCAACGTGTCATTGTCGTATTAATTGTTATACCTTGGTATAATTAGTCTTAACAAATGAGACCATTGCTGAGATGACTGGGAGACTCTATCTCACACCAGTGGAGTTATTAATGGTTCTTAAAATGAAGACCACCTGGCCCATAAACCCTGTTGCTTTCTGTTATAGAGAAGATGCTGCTTTTTTTGCTTTTTTTTAAGGATAGGATGATGAAAGTGCTTTTTCCTTTCACTCCTTCCACCATCTACCAAACCTGACAGTTTTAGCTTCATGTGCTCTGGGAGAGCTTCCACAGTCCAACATTGTTTCACACTTTGTAAACAGGGAATTACAGTTTGAAGTTTTAAACCCCAAAGTATTTGAGCCCTGGGTTACCTCGCTGTGTTTCTGCTGCTTTTCTCCCGCAGAGAGCATTTGGTTGATGCAGGAAATGCGTCTGTGGTTCACGTTGTCGACATTTTGTTCCACAGATTATAAATTTCACCCGCTTATATCACAACCATGACTTTTTAATACTTATCTTTCTATTTATATTGATTGACTGTGGATTTGGTTTTTATATATATATATATATATATATATATATATATATATATATATATATATATATATATATATAATACTTATCTTTCTATTTATATTGATTGACTGTGGATTTGGTTTTATATATATATATATATATATATATTTTTTATGTAGTATTAGTAGTCTACATATATGTCTGGCTCACATCCTTTTATCCTAAAACCTTAAAAACATCCTATAAGAACAGAAATGCATCTATAAACTCATTGTTTAAGTAATTTAAGTAGAAAAACATTTAAACTCCCCAAATAATATAATGCAGATTTACTTCTGCTGGGCAAATGCCTTTATGTTTTTTACATTTAACTGAATCCAAGTCATAAAAATCAGCTCCTGCTCGCTGTCAACACTTTAATGAATCTGTTGAACAGCTAGGTCAGTAGCTGTTTAACAAAGCTAACACGTGTCTGATTAAGCTGATTTTTTTCTCACTTGTGCTCATCATTTATTCCTCTACAAACCTGTCCTGTACAGCTGTCCAGAGACTTCCTGTAGACATTTAGTCGACCACAGTATATGCTTTGGGATGCTTTAGGATTTCAGAGTGTGTTGGACAACAAAATACACATCATAGCTCAACTTTCTCAGCTTAACTGTGTGTGTGACGATGCTTGTTTGTTTTACCCAGTGTTTCAAAAATTCACGTCTTTCTGATTTATTCATGTTAACATGCTACATGCAGGCCTGTTTACATATTTCCGTACCACCTCCTTGAACCATTAATTACAAAAATCGCCTTCCACCTGCCCTGGGTGATTTGTTTTCGGACAAAATGTCTGCTCAGGGATTATGGGGGATTTGATTGTGAGCAGTGACAGAGAAGTTTTTTTTTTTGTTTTTTTTTTTGTTTTTGTTTTTTTGACAGTCTCTCCCATGATAAGCTATACTGTAGATGTCTACCTATTATTTGTTCTGTTCATTCTCTGTTGGTGAAAACACGAAGCACAGTCTGTGTTCTGTCTTTAATATCTGCTCTTTCTCTTTGTCTCTCTTTTGTTCTTCCACAGTAACTCCTGGGTTCTTCTCACTTCACAAAAAGCCTCACTCAAATCCCCAGACAACGCGAGAAAGGAAAAAAAAAGGGAATAACATCTGTTTATCTGCATATTTCTATGTTCAAAAAACAAGAGGAGAAAACACAGAGATCGACAGAGGACAAAAAACATCTCAGAGGATGCAGAATTAGAAAGAACAAATTGCCACTGGAGGACCAAAGGGAAAATAAATCTTGTCTCGCAGATCCACCAGCGTGGAGTCACCTCACCTGTACCTTCGGATTAAAGAGCAGGGTCATGTCCCAGTTGCCATGCGCATCGCCACGCTGACCTGCCTTCCCGGCCCTTCCCCCTTCCTCTTTCTATTGGCCCAGCTGCTACTGCGGCTCCTCCTCCCTGGGCCGGAGTTGGTGGGAGCCGCCTCCTCCTGCCCCTCCCTCTGCATCTGCTCCAACCAGGCCAGCCGAGTCATCTGCACCAGGCAAAACCTGGAGGAGGTGCCCGAAAGCATATCAGTCAACACGCGATACCTCAACCTGCAGGAGAACTCGATACAGGTAAATATCGTCCAGAAGGAACCCGCTCGTCGGGTCACATCACGTCATGTCACCGCTGATTTGTGTCGTGCATTTCATACAGACGAGTTTGCATGAAAGTGCCTTACATGACAAAACATTTTGTATGTGAATATCACAGAGACACATGATATATGGGTGTTGCTGGAACAATACATTTCTTTTGGTTCTCATAAACAAATAAATTCACATTTATCCTTGTAAGGTGCGACAGGTGAATTTAATGGCTGTCTTAAAATATTATTTTTTTCCTTTGACTGCTGGTTGTTACTCATATGATGATGACCGACTGGAGGTCAAGGTTTTTATTGACAACTACATTTCAGCATAAATTACAAAGAGAAAGCATCTCAGCATCTCCAGTTTTCACTGTTTCCTTTTAGCACGTTTCCTATTGACACATCTTAACACACTTATTGATTTCATGCATTATAATCATTGCTATTTATATAGTTATTGATAAAAGAGAAATGCCTTAGAGCTGATTCAAGCAGCGCGCCCATACACCGATAAAGTCACACAGAAACATAAACATGTGCGTCTTAAACGCTTGTGTATGCACTTTCTTACCCGTAATCAGAGGGAACATTTGCTTTAGCATCAGTTGAGAACGTTAGGACTAACTTGTTGACACAGGTTTTTTCTTTTAAACTTTAGTTCTAAGAAAAGACAGAAATGTAAGTGACAATAATGGTAGAAAAAGGCACTTAAGCCTCTTCTGAACTGAGGGAATATTTTATGAATTGAAAGCAAGGCATATTTCCATGACACTGTGCTGCCTTTTGTATGCATTACCAATTTATCTAGAGTCCCTAGACAGCGTTTTGTGGCTTTACAGCTGCAAGGGAAGATCATTTAACCACAGACCATCGATACAAAGCACACGAATCTCTACATTTATAAACAGAGTGGGTTGATTTTACTCTTTGCAGCAGCATTTGAAGTAATTGGATCCCTCCTCATGTTGCTGACAGAGCTTTGTTCTTTTGTGATTTTAAATTCATTTCCATCGTATTTTATCTCCGCTAATGAAAAGCAACGAGTATCCTAAACATTGTTAAAATTGTCCAGTGCATCCCTTATCATGTCACAGTGCTGTGCTGGACAGAGCAGTCTTCTGTTCCTCGGAGAAAACATCTTATTAAACATTATGTGACGTTAACGGAGCATAAATGGGACATCACGCCGCATGATTTGGTATGTGTTTTTTTTTTAGATGCTGCTCACATGGAAGAAAAATTAAAGAATTAATAATAATATTCTTTGCGTTTCGTTTTTAGCCTACAAATTCTGATTCGGTTTGTTGTATCCTGCAGCCCCACTTGAAATGATTAAAAATCTAAAAATGTTTTAACACCTGAAGGCATCCTAGATTCTCTGGCTTATTTTTTCCTTCACTGAGTACCCTGAGAGTAAAGCCTTGACAGCTCCCACCCCCTCTTAACATCCACACCCCTCCCTCCGTCTCTCTCTCGCTCGCCCCCCTCTTTGCCCACCCCCTCCCCACTCCTGCTCTACATACAGAACAGGCAATGGCCTGACTCCAGGAGTCTCAGTGTGTCTCACACAGGGCTTTGGCCACACATATCTCAAACAATCAGAGATTTAAGGAGCTTTTAGTCGCGCTCACTAGCTGTGTGTCTTTGGCTTCTCGCCAAATGGTCTCCAGTTGGACCGCACCAGTGTGAGCTATCCAGGGCCCGTGGCACCCATGTTTTTCAGAACCAGCGTCTTCCTGCAGGAAAAACAAAATCGCTTTTGGTTGCTAAATCATAAAATGGATTAAAGAAAAGTGTCACGCGGAATATTTATAAAGTCTTAAAAATGCATTAATTTAGTGTCATAGTTTTGTCTTCTGTGGTGATTTGCGGTGACACTTCATGTGAATAGTCCTACACTGATAATCAGCTTATTATCATGGGATTATAATGTGTCAGTAGAAAGTCCCCTGAGCCTCACTAAACAACAGCATGAAAAGCACTCCAGTGTCTTTCAGCAGACGCTGAAATAAGGTCAGGGTTAGGAATAGGACTGGGTTGACACAGGTTTTCCATACTGCTTAGAGACGATGTGCGTTTAACACCTGCATCGCATGATAGTTTGTAGAATATGAGCGTTGAACTCCAAATTAAGATGTTCCCCACCATGTCATACAGAAGGTTGTGGATGGACCTTATTTTGGTCACTTGGTATTTTTATGTACTTTATTTTAATGGTGAAACTAAATCTGAGCTGAAGGAATCTTCAAAAGAAAAACTGTGCTCATTAGCTGGTTCGGGTTAGGATTTGGGTTTTTGCTGCACATTTGCTATTTTCGTCCTTTTTTAGTGGATCAGCGCACTCAGTATAGCTCTCAATCCGTCAATTACATGAAAGCACCAATATGGGACCAGCGTGGCACTTAAAACAGAGACACATGTTAAACTGGCTGATGTCTGTTAGTCTGTCTGGAAAATCCACCTTCCCTAAATAGTCGCTTGGGTGGAGAGTTAGCTGTTTTGGTATCCGCAGAAAAATGTATTATTCATACCTTTATGGTTTGTTTGTT